>JADLZK010008524.1:0-1200000 GCA_015847255.1 Hyparrhenia diplandra | reverse complement strand
TTTTCCTTTTTTTTTTTTTTTTTTTTTGATTCTTTTCTTTCTCTCTTTTTTTTTTATCTCTTTTTTTAACACGAACAATGGATAACAAATGATAGATATATAACGGTGGTGACTAGCAACTTGAATCACACAAAACACAGGATAACAGTACCATCAAAGGGCTATAGGATGTTTTTGTGGCTTTTAGTGGACTGTAGGAGATGAACAAAAACAAAATATATGATGGATGAAAACAAAACTGATGGCCCGATCTTCACGACAGTAGGTTCAAGAACAAGATAACTTTATACGAGGGCAGCGGGATAACTTTTTGATGAAGGTAGAGGAGATAACTTGCTGTAGAACAGCGGGGATAACTAGCTTTATACCTGCCAAGGTTGGATGCGACCAAGTGACGAGGAGAGAGGCACCGAAACCGTGAAGACTTCGACTCGATCTCCAAACGACCGCCCAGAACCACAATCCGGAGCTAATCCACACAATAAGGCGCAGCCGAACGGAAGCCGTAGAGCACGAAGTAGTGGATCCCAGAGGGATCTCTTCACAAGTCCAAGAAGATCAAGGAAGAACAAGGGTTGAGTAAGCAACTTCGGCAGCTCGGCTGCAATATTACTGGGGATAATCTCAATTCATCAAAATCTGTTGATAGCTTACATATGGGGGGGTATTTATACTAGGAACAACCCTCCTAGGTGGGTGGAAACATGAAAACAAACTGGACTCGTCGACCATGTGAAAGGGAAACCTCGGAATGGACTCCAGAGCTGATTCCGCGTGGCTGTTTGACTTCTGCGCAGCCTTCAGTGTTTTGATCATAACTCCTCCTAGGCAACTTCAAATGGTGTGCGACTGGATGCGTTTGAAAGCTAACTTGATAAGCTTTCACACCATGGGCCTCTTGCTTCATGAAGTGTTGTATATTGGTACAGTTATGCACGGACATTTGGACTTCAAGCAGACTGCTGACTCACTGACCAGTCAGCACTAAATCTGGTCGGGCGCCTTGATGGAAACTCGAAACTGGTCGGGGTTGAAAACATTGGAAAGTAGACTTCAAGATCTTTCCAGCAAGTGCTCATTCACTTTCAGAGCTTTTGGGAAACAAAAGTTATGAATGTCTCTTTCCGTCTGTTCTGCAGGACTGGTCTTGCTCGAGCTTGATCTTTTTCTGCGTTCACCTCCTTGTGGGTTCTTGTTATCCTCCTTGGTGAACCTGAGCAATAGCAACATACAAAACTTAGGTAGTATATAATTCTCATTAAGAGCTAAATGAGTTTCACAAAGTAGCGCGTTCACCTTATGTTGTATTTCTTTAACTCGACTATGAGTAATCGGTTCAGACATGACTTTGTTGATTGATGTAGTGGTCGGAGAGGTCACCATAGTGGTCGACGAGGTTGCTAACGTCGTCGACGCTGGCGTGGTCATATCATTAGTTAAATATATCAAACTAATGAAAAATCATCAAACTTTAACATTAAGTGTTACATGCTGCATTAAGAGGGCACAAATATTTTGAAGGTCTAAAACTTAAAAATAGAAAAACATTTGCCCAGAGCCAGAAATTAGCTCTCGGCAAATACTAAGTTTGCCGGAGGCTACACTTGGCAAACTCTTACCTTTGCCGAGTGTTTGACGGCTGCCCCTGGGCAAACCTCTAACGGTGGAGGTTCCGTCATGCCTGACAAGCGTTTGCCGAGGTGAAACTGTTTGCCCAAAGCTGGACTTCCAGGCACTGGGCAAACAAATTTATTTGCCGAGTGGCCCGTACCCAGCCCTCGGCATACATGCATGTTTACCGAGAGTCTTTGTTTGCCGAGAGTCCGTGCTTTGGCCCTGGGCAAATATTCGTGCACCGGGTCGTCTGAATCGGTAGTGTAGGGGCGATGCCCTCCATTAGGTCCAGCATGCGGCTCCGCAATAGCAACAGTAGGTAACCAGTGTAGGCGCCTCTGTGATGGATGGGGACAGTCCAATGATAATGGATTTGAGGCGCGGCTTTGCCCTCGGCAGATCTGGCATCGGGAATGCTGGAGATGAATCCAACACCCTGCAACCTAGCTTCCTCGCATTAACCCTGTCATTGCTGAAACACTGCACTGGGGATCTGGAAAGGAAAATGGCACAGGGACGTCTTGTTCAGTATAGGATCTGTTGTGCAATTAGTTGTTTGCTCCAAATTTTGGGTGGATATTTGCGGATTTTGTGTGAGAGGTGATGTGGAGGGCTTGGGTTGGGAGGCCTCTATGGAAGGTCCAATGGCTCCATTAATAGACTGTAGTGAACCATCTAACGAGTAACCTTGACCAATATTTCTAATGGAAGATGTATGGATGGTAGGATTAATTAATAACCTAATAAGAAAAAACGGTGACCTGGACCATTGGAGTGACGTGGCTCAATGTGGTGACAGCTTTATAGCAATAAATGATTTTTATTGCACTCCATCTATAATGGTATATAAGATTCAATAAACTGCCGTGGGCTGGCCCTGTCGTTAATAAGTATAGAGACAAGGAACAGAGACCCCATTTTCTTATGTTCTGATGTATGCATGGTTGCTTTCTCTGTAGCTTACTCATTTCTCTGTTTTGAAAGCTAGGAACATTTTATTATGTGGGTAAAAAGAAACAAAAGATGTGACTGCATGGATGATATTAGCTGCTTACAATTCGGAATAGGATACACCTGGAACCAAAAATAAACTAGAGCATCATGAGAATGATTATCCACCGACATATCCCATGGTGAAAAACTTCACTTCTACCTTCAGAGTGTTGGGCAGCTATGAGTCTTTGCAGCTCGAGGTATGCCCGTTCACCCTAGAATTGCTTTTTAGCTTATGTCCTTAGGTGCAGGGATCGTCGCAGTGTGTCAATGTGAGAATCCCAATCATTTAATCAAAACCCCATTACTTGTGCTGATCAGTGGTGTATGCATGGTTCACCAATTAATCTGCTGCAAAACGATTAAAAAGAATCTTACATCAGTAGAATTAAGAACCACAATGTTTCGGTACCTAATTGCATTGAATACATCTTGCCATTTTTGGTTTTGTTTTTCATGTCATTCTTCAGGCAATGGACCACAGGCAGCCGGCGGGCAGTATGCCTCAACTGGATGTTTTTAAGGCACGTTTGATATAGATTAGCTAGCGGGTTCAGTTCTTTAACAAAAAACCTCTTTGTCTTTTTTTGTCTCATGACACCCCATGTAAAACTTTGGTTTCTTTTGAACAATCAAGGCCACTTGGGGGCAACGCTCCTGTATTCATCAAAATATATTTCTAAGGGAAGATGGATGACTTTTAGTGCTCTCCATCAATATAGGCAGGATTCGATGAACTGTTTATGGATGGCCCTGTCGTTCATAAGTATAGAGACGGGTAGTGGAGACCCATTTTTCTTATGTTCTGACGTATGCATGTTTTGTGAAGCTAGGAACATTTATTTTGTGACTAAAGGGAAAGAAAAGAGGGGAGTGTATGGATGATATTAGCTACTTACAATAACATCTGTATTAGGAATAGGACACACTAATGGAAAATGAACGACAGCATATGTCGAGACAGATGGCGCTCCGAGATCCACCGCGGTGAAAAACATCACTTTATTCTACCCTCAGAGTATTCAGCAGCTATGGATTTTTTCAACTGCTTCTTTAGGATGTGCATATTTGCAGCTCCAGGTATGTGCGCCTGTTCTCCATGGAATGGATCTTTAGGTTATGCTCTGATAGGTGCGGGGATCGTGGACAGAATGAAGAAGCACAGAATGAAGAAGCACGGTGTATGCAGATGCACGAATCCCGATCATTTCATCGATCAAATGCCCAATACTTTTGTGGATCAGTGGTGTATGCATGGTTCTCCAATTAATTTTGTGCAGAATGCTTAAAAAGAATTTTATCTAAAAAAATTACGAACCACAGGGTTCCAGTACCTAATTGCAGCTAATGCTTCTCGCAATTTGTTTTCATGTCAGTCTTCAAGGAATTGAACGGCAGGCAGGCAGGCAGTTGGTTTTTTTGAAGGTATGTTTGAACTTTATTAGCGGGTTTGTTTCTGTACCAAACGTCATTTCCCAAGAGCAACTCATACCTCTTTTGTGATGGATTGACGGATTTGAAAGGTGATCGGAATCCCACCTTAAAGGGTCTTCTGATCCAGTGTGTTTGGGAATTACATGAGAGAAGGACATGCTCAGCAGCTCAGGTACGGTCTATGAGCTAGAGCCCCAAGGGCGTGGCATACATATTGTGGCCTGTGGGGCACTGGTTTAATAGAAGCACTATTGTTCTTGTGGATCAGCCATGCTGCCTCATCGGGTGGGCTTTGAATCGATCGAAGACTTCCTCTTTTCTTCCCACATAGGCGATGTCATTTTCAGGACATCAAAGCAACAAACAGCCGCCAAGGGACAGCTTCTTTCAGTGGATTTGCCATGGCTCCTCCTCCATCACATTTTCTGGCTCCTGTGCTTCTACCTCAAATCTGACGACTTTATTTTGCGTTCCCGGTGTCTCCGAGTCCAACTACATACATCTTATTATAGCTAATCGAAGTGGGTAAAATAGTGCCCGTATGTAGCTGCCCTCATTTTTATCATCCCCTCTCACTAAACAAATTTTTTCTACAAGCCTTTGAAATGAGCTGTGAAATGCCACATATATATATAAGAGGAACTGTGTGTGTGGTGGGTGGGTGTGTGAGTGGGCGAACCTGTGTATATAACTGCACCTTACCACCTTGGCTCCATAATTAGAGAACAATAGTTCACATACAGCATGCAGAGTCACACAGTACTATATCAAGACTAGTGTTGGTGTGAACTAGCGATACGTCAAGCTAAACGTGCACAACCAGGAGGCAAGATCATGATGTAACACTACTAAGTGCTCAGAATTATTAACTCTGATGCGCCATTGACATGCGCCGGAGACACTCAAAGTGGAACAGAAAGTCAAGTTCTTGTTTATTCGTTGACCATAAGTACAAGTATAAGGACGATTCTGCTCACTTTTAGGTCCACCAGGCTGCTTGGGTATGGGTCTGTGACGACCTCCTCAGTATCCTGTTGCTACTAATTGGCGCAACTGGACAAGGCCCATGTATCCTGAGAAATAACGAAAACCAAATGGTCTTCTCCTTCGTCTCGTGCTCACCGCTTGAATTGGCGCCGCTCAGCTCATGGCAGCGCTCGTCCGCTGGGGATCCCCTACTCAGCTCGGCCGGCCGATCTCCTAGTTCTAGCAGCACCAGAAATGGAAGCCAACTCTTGCTGTGGATCTAGCTGTCACGCACCCTCCATTAATTGACTAGCCGTGCATATACATTCTTTATTCACTCGTGTTTGTTTGCTTCTTTTTTTCGGTGTCTTCAATTCCAAATAGAGTTTAAAATTAGTGGTGTGCATACTAGCCTATTGTCACTAGACAAATGGAATTAGTATCTGAGAATAAGCCTTGAAGTGCCACATATACATATAAGAGAATGAAGAACTAGAAGTAGGCTTTATGTATGTGACTCTGTTTCCTATACCTCTCCCTTTAATGGACAATTAATGAATTGTGATGCGCCAACGGCATCCAATAACATATATATAGTGTATACAGACGCAATACAATCAGGCGCAGACCCACAAGTATTAAATAGTATTCAGTTGAATACTTGATAGCATAAAAAACATATATATAGTGTATACATGTATGTATATTAAAAAAACAAAAATACAGAAGATGCAGAAAACTAGACATCCTGTAAAGCGTTCAGCCCAAAAACGACTTCTTTTTGTCCCCAATCCGATGCAACAACTATGTCCAACGGTCCAAAAAATCTCCCTCATTGCTCAGGACTTAAACCAGCGGTGATGATCTCTCTATAATTGGCGGTGATAAAATGTCATACTTGAGGTACTCTCATGCAGCTTTATCTTGGTTCCTGACATCGATCTCTAATTCCAAGGACTATAGTTCTTACTGTCTGCCAATGTATATGATGTGGCCCATTAGTACGCTAATATTCTAGCTCTTCTCTCATTGAACTGGTTCTGTTACTAATACAGAATAGAAACATGAACGAGCAAGCTTGCTGTATTCTATTCAAGTATATATGACGATGTCATATGTATTGTTTTTCCATGGAAACCTTTATAATGATTGATTTCACCTACGGCCAGCAGAGGAACATGTTACTATGCATTTGCATTTTCGTCTCAATTTAGACAGGCAGAATTGCAAATTATACAACGATTTCATCATAAACAGTGGTTAATACTATGTGTCACCCCACAGGATCCAACCATGCTCATGGCTCAGGGCACGGCTGGGGGCACTCATTGAAGAAGCACTGCTCATTACCGTAGATCAGCTGACCAGTGTCGATTTGAAACCAACCATTCCTGCCAGATTTTTGAACCAGCACAACTCAACCACCAGTGGTGATGGGGGTTTTGCCATCAGTGTCGGTTATCAATCGGCATTGTTGTAGAAGTTCATGCCAGTTCAAGTCTCCAACCGGCAGTGTTCATTCAAGCTAGCACTGTTGGTTTGTGACTCAAACCGCCACTGTTGTTTGATAGCATGAGGTTTGGGAACTTCTTGTGTCTCATAATTGGATCTTCACTCATTTCTTTTTCCGATGCCTCCCATTCAAAATCGATCATGCTGCCTTTATCCTTCTAGCGAAAATTAGTGCTGTCCATATATGTCTACTATCACCAAAACGAGCTGTGTTGGTAACATGTTGGGAATGAGCCGATGTGCCATGTATATATAAGAGAATGAACAAGTAGGCGATAGGCATGTGTCTCTGCTCCCTACCTCTATCTTTAATACACGTACAATTAATGAAGAGAAATTAGTGAGCAAGAGAAAAGCAACCATGCATGCATATAAGAACTCTGTTATGCGTGGGTTGCCAAATAATTTTCTCAAAAATGATTTAAAAAGTCTTGCATCAGTAGAATGAAGGATCACTATTCACTGTGTTCTAGTTTTTAATTGCAGCTGACTCCTTGCATTTTTTGTATTGTTTTTCATGTCATGTAAAATGTTATTGGCCAATTGATGCCCACAGGCAGGATTACTTTATGCCTAATTTAGACTGAAAAATGTTGGTATTATACTGAAGAGAAAGACATATTGGCAGCGCACATATGGTCAATTAGAGCTGTCATGATGGCCGTGGCAGGCATGTACACACTGCACAGCCACTAATAGGCTCCTCTATATATCTCAATCTCCTCTTTAGAGATATATATAGAGGAGCCTATTGAGCCCATTCAAATACATGAGCTAGGTCTAGCCTTCATACACTTAACAGAAACCAGCTCCACCTCCTAGTTGCTCATATGTAGGGAGCTGATCTTCACCCTCCCCGTTATGTGTTTTCTGTTGTAATCTATAGAGTTTAAACTGTGCTATGTGCAACAGGGAAATAACAGATTCCTTTTGTGGTCGATGACGAGTGACACTGCTTATGCCGACGGCCAAGAGCTACTCATTGTGGCAATTGTCAAGAATAATACCCATTTGAATTGATTGGCAAAAGCCAAAAGTTCTATTTTTCTTAGTGTGCAACGCCTGTCTACTCTGTGTGCGCCATCCTGCATGTCAAGGCACGCCTTACTTTGCACTGTGTCCAAAAACCCATTACATGGTCAACGGGGACACCCTGAGCAAGAAACACGCAGAATCTGCAGTAATAAACAAACTGAAACAAAGGGACACCCTAAGCGCTCAAAAATTATTCTGACACGTATATACTCTGAAAGGTGGAAGAAATGAAGCTTCCCACCTGCATCTACGGTCACCATCTGGCTGAAGCTATTGCAATTTATTTTGCAGCCCTGGTGTCTCCTACTGATTGTAGATGTTTTTGTAAGTAGATATTATTGTCCATATGAATTCCCATCTTTCCTTCACTTTAATTAATCAATAAATAAATATGCATTGGTTTGCAAAATGGAGAAATGAGGTAGAATGCAACCAATCATACATATATCAGAACATAAGAAAATGGGACACTGCTACCTATCACTATAATTATGATGATAGCGAGCGTCAGAACAATTCATCAAAAGCCCATTACTTTTGATGATCAGCGTATGATATGCTTGGTTCACCAATTATTCTTTTAATTACTACCTAATTGTATGTAATGCTTGTCGCAATTCTTTGTCTTTCATGTCATCTTCAGACAATTGAACGCAAGCTGGCTTGCCTCAAATGGAAAAAATTTTAAACGTTTGCACCAAAAATCTTGGCCTGAAACCTGATGAATATGAGCAATTCATACCTCTTCATGATAGATTGACTAATACTAATGGGGATTAACAGAAGCACTGCAGCTTTGGGTAGACACCGAGAACAAGGGCATCTCTTCCTCCAGTAGACACAGATCAGCTGGATCGCTCTCGGTTTCTCAATCTACAGGCTTCATTTTTGTGTTCCCATTGTCTCTATTCCAAATATATATACATCTTGCAGCTTGTCTGAGTAGCAAAAAAAAAAAAAAGGCGCCCATTTGTAGCTGCTCTCATCTTTATCATCCCTCTCTCAAACAATTTTTCTTTCTACAGGCCATAAAAAGAGCCGTGAAATATCAAACATGTATATATAAGAGAGCTCGAAAGTGTGGGCCCTACCACCCACCTTATTTAGAGAATAATGATTCACCAACTGCACAAAGACACATTGGGGCAAGCCTATTTCGAGTCAAGGATATTCAATTGAATTCCCATTTTTTTTGTCAAACAATTAGTATTTCTATAAGTTGTATATTTTCAAGTGACAATCAACAAACTATACTGAACCACGTAACAAGTTACCAGATCAATATTTTTAATTGAAGATGGATGGTAGTAGGATTAATTAATAAGATAATAAGAGATATTGATGGCCTCTACCTTTGGAGTGGCGTGGCTTAGTGCGGTGGTAGGCTGGTAGCTTTATAGCAATATATTAATGATTTTAGTGCTCTCCATCTATATGGGTATATAGGTTGCTTTCGCTGTAGCTCGCTCATTTCTCCGTTTTGTGAAGCTAGGAACATTTATTTTCTGAATAAAGGAAAACAAAAGATGGGAGTGTATGGGCGATATTAGCTACTTACAATAACATCGGCATTTGGAATCGAAGGCACCAGGAATGGAAAATAAACAAGAGCATGTAGAGATAGATGAGTCAGCTGACTACCCCGTGGTCGATCGAAAGCTTCACTTTCTTCTACCTTCAGAGTGTTCAGCAGCTATGGATCTTTCACTTGTGTGGGCTATCTGTGCATTTGCGGCCTGGAGTAGGCTGATGTATAGCTGAATCATAATAAGTTCCTTTTGCTGCTGGGTAGAGTACCTAAAACGTTTGCTGTTTTTTCGTTTCTTAGCTGTCTAGCTCTGAGACAGTGAGCAACTAGGTTTCTGGGAACTCTGGCTTTTGCTCCTTCCTTTTCTCTCTAGACTAGAAATTCTGTAATACTCTGGTATTTTTTTCACCCAAAGGTGGCGTCATTTTTTTGGTGTGGAAATGAGGCGCGGCAGCCTTGGTTTCTTATGGGCCCAAGCAGACTAGGGTTTTGACCAAACTTTGTTGCGGCAATGAACCTGGGCCTCTGTTCCGACAGATGGTGTGGTGTTAATATTTACATATAACTGACCGATAGTGGAACGTTACATACAGATGTATAGCCACTAAATGAACCTGTACTTATTGGGAGTGAAACATAAGGATGATATTTTTGATGGGTGGTACATAGTGAGATATAAGGACATGTGACAAAAATATATATTGTCTAAAAGCTGTTCTATATTTTCGGGTCATTCTTGATATACTGCAGATAGCAGCCATATATGCCTCCTGCTACTCCATTACGACAACGGTGTTCGTCGGTGCATCATCTTTAAATCACTCAACTTTATTTTGTGTTCCCGGTGTCTCCGAGTCCAAATATATACATCATACAGACAAATTTTCTTTCTAAAAGCCTGAGAAATGAGCTGCGAGATGCCATGTTTACTCTCTTTAGAAGGGGCGGCACTTCTTCCCCCTCCCCATGGCCACGTCGACGTTTTTACCGCGGGCGCTCGATCTCGATCAGGAGGTGGGCGTCGCCGCCGTACGCGCCGTGCTCGCTGAATATATACCGGCTTAACCTAGCTCGCTCTCGTGTCCGCATCTGAGCCTTCTCCCCCTCCCTCCTCTCTCTTGTGGCGGCGGCGGCGCCAGGCGAGGCCGCCCTCAGCGCAGCGGCGGCAGCGGCAGAGGGCTACCGCGCTCGGCTCTCCAGTTCTCTCGATTCCGCGCGGGTGCGAGGCGAGGCGGCAGCGCATCGCCCGGCGAGCCCTACCCCAGCGCGGCGGTGCGGCAGCGGGGCGAGCGCCCCAACGTTCGGTTCGTGCCCCCTCTCGCTCTTCCTTTTTCGCTCTGCTTTCTTCTTGATTTGTTGGAAGGAACGGCGTGTGCCGGTGCAGCGGTGCTGTTGCTAGGTGCCAGCGAGGTGTTTGAGTGGATGCACGCCTTGTAGGTGTTCGATGAAATGGCTGCAAGGCTGTGTCGTTGCTAGGTGCCATGGAGGTTTTTGAGTGCACGCACGCCGGGTAGGCGTTCGATGGAATGGTTGTGAAGATGTGCTTATCCTAGCTATCTGGGAAGATGTTTGAGAGAATGCTCGCTGTTTGAGAGAATGCTCGGCTGTCGCGTATGTGCTCCACGGCCGTGTCTACTCTGGTATGTCACTGCAAGGCATATTATAGTGAAAATGAAACTGCTTTGCATTATAGGGTTTCTTCGGTGCTTTCCTATGGTACTTGATTGATTGTTTTGCTCAACAGGTGAACTGGGAGGGTTTGCTCTGAGCAGGTGAACTGGAGTCCAGGGAGGGTTTCTAGACCTGAGACACACACGTCAGATTTGTTCGTGGTATGATTCTTGGTTGCTGCCCTCTTGAGCCCTAAAATGATGTCTTTACTTCACATGTTTTGTTAGTTCTGTTACAGAGCACACCCCATTGCCAATGATGTGTTTATTCCTATCCATGTCTCTCCATTTTATTGCAAATACGCTAATGCAACACCATGTTTCCCTTCATTCTGGTTCTATGGGGATTATAAGCTACATTGCCCTTGCCGGCCAAGCATGCATTGCGAGGGTAGTATATATTATGCTTTTTCGCTACATTTTTCTTTGTTTACGCTTAAATTTGCTTGAGCCATTTTTTGCTTGTGCCCACCTAATCATCTTTAATAGAAAGGTGCTTGTGCCCAGCTACTAACCAGTGGAACTTTATGTTTAGATTTAGCCTCACTGAAAATTGGAATAGCCTCACTGAAAATAGGTTTACCCTCACTAACCAGTGGTCTGCACCTCCATTATTTTTGTAAATTTGATATATGATGGTGGCTGTTGCTAAGAAAAGGGAGTGTGGAGGACCTCACCTCCATTTGCGAGTTTTATAATGGAACATTCATGTTCATAATAGCATGTTTCTATGATTGAGATGGATGCCAAGATGGATTAGTTAAAATGATGTAGGGGCTTTAATGCCTATAATTAGAAATTTTTAGTAACCAAAACTTTTTGATTTCTATTGACCTCAAGCAACGTCGTTGTTTGAAGTAAATGCTGCTAGCTCAAACATAATTGGAATAGACTTCTTTGGAAGATTTGTTTTTGCTAGGTTCAGTTCTCCTTATTTTCTCACAAATTGATTTTTAAAATAGGTCAATAGAGATATAGAATTCTTTGCCTAGAATCTACTAATTTTTTCCAGATACACGCTGCTGCGTCTACATACCATTAGTCTTTGACGTTAATTATTCAGGTTTCTACTCTGCCTCCACAGGGGCCGGTGGCGATGGTGCGGTGGTTTTAGCAGGGGGCATCAGATGGAAGATCGCCTATTGCAGTTCGACCTAGAGAAGGTGCAGTGCTCAGCTGTGCTGATAGCGTTCCTTCTCGGTTCGACTACAGACCCTATGAGGAACAGGTTAGGAGATTAGCGCTATAGAATTCAGTTGCTTCTTTGTTCATCTTCTGCTATCTTCTGATTTGCAAGTTTTAGAAAAAAATAATGTGTGCAAAAATTGGTGCCAATCTGGTTGGTCAAAATTTAGATGCATGTTGCGCTTACACTGTAAGACAATATGTCCATGTGGCTTCTGAGGAACTTTTTTGATTTTTAGATTAATCTTCTGGCTGTGTTGCAAGCCACTGCATCCTTTAGGCTACTGTCAAGTTCTTAAGCAGTTTATTTGCTAAAATGGATGAAAAACATTGGTGTTCTTGATGATTATGAGTAGAATGTTTTTCGCCTATGCCATTTGTGGAGCCATTCCTGTTTTAGATATAAATTAATTGTCTTATGAAGGGATCTCTATGTTCTGGTTGGATGATATGAATGGATCTCTATGTTCTTTGATTTGGATATTGATATAGGATTTGTTGTATAGCTTTCGAAATAATTTTTTGACCAGTAAGTCTGTAGTATGCAGTAGAGGAAAAAAATGTAATATCAATATTCAGATGACTGAGAGTGTAGAAATGACTGGTTGTACATATTCCGTTGCCTCGACAGAAATTGTTTCCGAAACATTTAGACCTGAAGCAAAGTGTACTTGCAGTATCTCATGCAAATAAAACTTTTTTTGCAGCATGTGGCTCTTTGCTGATGATGTGGTCATTCCAGTTGGAATCTCTTCCCTTTTTAACCTATATAAGTTATGGCAGTTTAATGTTACTTCCATCAACATGTACAAATCTGATTTATTCTAATTACAGTTTTGAGATACTTCCTCAAAGTTTCTCTTTCGATGGAAAGCCCCTGCATCATAATTTTATAACGTGCTAGCTACTATCAATAAATCCTTGTTTGGTGGCAAACTAAAGTTACAATGTAATTTTCTTTGGGATAGGAGAAATTGAAGAAGAGGTCAGTCTCTGATGTCGAAGCTGTGTTTAGGAAATCAGATGGGTTGCATCTCCAGAAGAACCATCATAAATCGTAGGTCTGAATGGTATGGAATCTTATTCCCTGATAACAAGTATTTTGTTTCAAAAAAAAACAAGTACTTTTTGATAAACTAAGTTGTGGGGATAATTTATTCTGATTGTTTGATTTGTACGATCTATTTTTGATAATTTTCTTTAGGTACGATCTAATTTTCTTTAGGTACGATCTATTTGTTAGATACAATGTAGCTGCTTTGTATGGATCTGGTTTATTTTGATTACGGTTTTGAGATACCTCCTCAAAGTTTCTCTTTCGATGGAAGGAAGCCCTGCATCATAATTTTCTAATATGCTAGCTACTATCAACAAATCCTTGTGTTTGGTGGCAAACTGAAGTTACAATGTAATTTTCATTGGAATAGGAGAGGTAGTTAGAATTGGCGTTGTGGTGCAGGCCATTTTAGTTCTATCTCATTTCTATTAACTGAAGGTATGGATCTACAGGCTATAAGGAAAATTTTACAAATGGCTATGATTACAGAAGCTTTGCCTTTTTTAGTTCTGGACGTTGGTTCAGTGACCCTACAAAAGTTGTTTACAGAGGGGGAAATGTTTTTTAGTCTACCTACAGACCATTAGAGGTGACAAGAAAATACCTGTTCCTAAATTAACTTCTATATCTGCATAGCCAGGTTAGATTAGTAGTAATTTTATGATAATATTAGTAGATCTTTGCTTCCATTCATAGTCACCTCTTACAGAATAGTGTTGTGTCTTTAGGCTGACTTTCATCAGCTTTTTCTGCTTTTCAGAAATAAACATATACAGATGGAGAGAAATAACACTGCCTTCCCAAGGAAGAACATAGAGCCTGACATGGTATGTAAGTGAACCTAGATAGGATACACTTATTACTCTTCTATGAAACAACTATTCAACGGAGACATTCATAGTTTTTCCTCTGCAAAGCTACTGTCGCTTATTTTCTTGCCCCTTACAAAACATATTGTTGTAGGATGAAGGAGGGTGTTCTGTTGCTGTGCGTAATGCAGCTTGATGCCAACAGGAGGTGTTCCATTGGTCTCTGTATTTTCTGTAGTGCAGCTTGATGCCATGATGAAGAGCAAGAGCAAGGAAACTGACCTTGGCCTCACATTATTTGTTCTTCACATGTCTTAAGTAATAGATTTCGTAGTTGATTTGAGTAGAGAATCACTGGTTCATTTGAGTACAGTTAGATAACATTTGTAATCGTAAGTCCAATACCTTTGGAACATAGCTACCTTTATTTACTCTTATGCTCATTGAGTCCTGCCACTGTTATATTCATATTTACGTTCTATCTGTCCTTTGTTTGCTGGTGTGGCACTCTTTTTTGTTTTCTGCTTTCAGTTAACACATGACCGTTCCAACAATTAAGAAAATCTTGCTCATTAAAAATTCAAATATTATTTTATATTGATTTTGTATTCTGTAATTGTCAATCTACGGTATGAATTCCTGAGAGAACTTAACTTCTTGCTTCTTGATTTAGGATTGATGCAAAATAATAGATTAATGTTTCAAGTAAAGACATAAAAAAGCTATTTTTAAGTACCTGATGGCTGATATTGTGCATAACTCCATTAGTGAATACATATTTTTTTCTATTTCACTATATGGCTATATATATATATATATATATATATATATATATATATATATATATATATATATATATATATATATGAAAAAATTGTTCACTTCTAATATTACCTAAGTGGTCAGTCTATCAATAGAAGTCAGCACTATATGGCAAGCTTAGTCAGATTCTTCATTTCCTCTAAATGTGCTCTAATGATGCTTGCGCCGGGCGCGCACTAAACACTAGTATATATAAGAGTAACTCTGTGTGTGTGTGTGTGTGGGTAAGGTGTAAGGTGTATATATAACTGCATCTTTTATGTAGAGAACAATAGTCCACGTACTGCATGTAGTGTCGCAGTGTCCTATATTAATTGCGACCACAACTTTTTTTAATTCATGCAAACTCTGTGTGTGAATTCAAATCTGGAAGCTTGGGCAGTATTGGAGAGGAGCTTGGCCAGTTCAAAACCATCTCTAGCTATAGCTTCTATGTACATGTGTATGGAGCAATCATGGAGGATCTATATTTTTCATCTTGTGCACTTTGTTTTTGGTTGCAATGTATAGATACACGTGACCACATAGGTCGGTGGTACATTTTACAAATGCAGGATAACACCATGTAATTCATCTAAAACTTATAAACTGCCGCATGCAAGCACAGCAAGAGAGGATAAACTGCATTTGCATTCAACTAGATGAAGTGTGCTACTGCTTGTGGCCATGGCCAAGAACTACTCATGGCAACAGCCAAGAATAATATATAACATCGACGTACACCAGATACTCTAAAAGCAGATCAAAGAAAGTGAAGTTATTCATTCGCCATAAGGTCAAAGGATAATTTTGTTCACTTTTGCCACCCCAGGCTGTCTCAGCTTGCCAAGGCCATCAGGTGGCAAATGTCCTCCGATGAGCAGATTTACACTGCCTTGTCCTTGTGTCGATATACGTGAAGAACAAGGTAGCAAATGCACAACCTTCAATGATGATATAGGGTTGCAGAACCTTAAAAACATGGAAGGAGACGAGAAAGAGAAGAATTTATTTTTCAGTCATATAAGGAACGCAGTCATCTTTTGAGTGTAAAAATAAAAAGAGTTTTCTCCATTTTTATGGTGGTGGTAAAGGCGCAATGGCTGCCTTATACTAATGTCTAAAAGGAACATTCATAATTTCTCTTTCAGTTTAACCAAAATACATGAAAATATTCATAAATTTTGCACACGCAAAAAAAAAAGACCGATTCCAGTATGAACTAGTATATCTCAAGTTACAAACGCACGTAACCAAGGAGGCATGATCATGTTGTAAGCAAAACAAAACAAAGACACGCTAAGCACTCAAGTATTGTTATTTGTTCTGACACTTCATAGACGGTAAATTAAAGACCAAGCCCATTCCAGTATGAACCGGTATATCTCAAGTTTCAAACGCACACAACCAAGGAGGCATGTTAATGCTGTAATAAGCAAAAAACAAAACAAATCACGGACAATCAAGTGTTATTTTTAGTTCTGACGCACCATAGATGTGCACTAGACACTCAAAGCAGAAGAAAAAGTGAAGATCATTGACAGAAAGGTCAAGCTCTTTTTCTATTCACTTTTGGTGCACCAGGCTGCTGCGAGTAGGCAAGCCTCAGCTTGCCCAGGCTGGTAATACCAATGCCCTAAGGGTCACCACCAGGCTGTAGTGCATCTTCATTCTGGTTTTGTTCTTTTCCGTTCATTTCTTATTCCCGGTGTCTCCAGTTCCAAATAGATTTTACTTCCTTTCCATGTGTAACACTCAAATTAGAGGTGCCCATATGCCACTGAGAATGAGCCATGAAGTGCCATGTATATATAAGAGAATGAAATCAGAGGAAGTACGCTATATGCTTCTCTGCTTTCTACTTCTTGCATTAATAGCAAATTAATGAATGATGATCTAAATTAGAGGTGCCATATGCTTACTTCCACCAAATAAATATGTTTACTTCCAACAGCATGCACCACCAAATACTAGTACAGAACCAGTTTCTAGAGTCTGTTCACAACAGCATGCACCACCAACATATACTCTATGTCTATCTAGCTAATAAGTTAAAGGAAAGTTTGGTAGGGTTCTTGCTCCTTTAAAAATTATTTTGGCACTAGCTCCTTTCAAAATAGATTGTCTCATGTTTTGGGGAAGTGATGGAGGTAGGAAGAGGACAACTGTTCCTAGTACCCTTGCATATATTTAACTTGGTTATTCACTTTAGAACTGAGAGCACTAGTACAAAAGGATACTAAGAGAACGCCTCCCTTTTTCATTAGGGGCGGTTTATGTTTTGAGGCGCCCTACTGCGATACGAGCCGCCCCTACTGTAGACATGTTACGAGCCGCCCCTACCTTTTTCAACGGTATAAAAGTAAGGATAGAACAAATGTAAGGATAGAAAAAAGTTGCAATCTTCTATTCATTCAGGAATCACCATACCTCTTTGGCTGAAAAAACATATAAACAATTGTGGGATCTGTTTGAATGTAAACGCAAAAGCTTGGCAACAGCCTTGGCTAGCACTTGGCCTTTGTGGGCTAGCAGCAAGTGGTTTGATACAAGAGCTTGGGGCTATCGATAGTGTTGTGTGCAGAGAAGCGCTGAGGCAATTGAGAGAGAGACGTCAGGTACAAGAAAAATCAACATAGTCAGTGGAAATTATCCCTAACTTCTACTAAGAAACATGCTTGACACACTATGAGGTTGTGAGAGGCTTGTAACCGCGAGTTAGTATGCTAGATTCTCCAATCAAGGGCGACATGTGCCTGAACTTCATCACAGACGAGGAATTTGTGCATCCGTGAGGACCGTGACCACACCAGAGACACAGTTTTCCCTGTCTATAAATTTAATCATCACCCATGGGGATTTCCAGGTCTGTAATGTCGGTCATCAGAGAAAGGCATAGCCAACACCCATCTTTGCCGTGAGTCAGCAGAGATGTGAGTTTGCCTACAGTGTATCCGATGTCGGTCACCAGAGACACATTTTGGCTACACTCATATCTTATGTTATCAGAGACATGTGTTTTACCACAAATGACTACGATGATGAATTAAAAAATAAACATCTCTCAATCCAACTTGGCCATAAATATTTCAATGCGCATAGAGTTTTTATATATAGCCCACCCATGGCCAACAAGTTAGTAGCTGGAAGGCTTAGATAAGTAACAAATTAACATGCAGGACTTAAAATTCTTTAAAAATAAATACTATAACTACTACGTGTTTCTTCTATACACTCCAATATTTTCTTCCCTTTACTCGCCAAATAAATGTTCATGGGGTTACAAAATAGAGAAACTATACCCCGCGGATTGCTGTCGGGGATTTTGTAGCATTGTATTTGTTTACAGTGGAAGATGCATTGCTGCTGGAATTGTGTTGCGTTGTATATTTTAACGGGCCTTGCATCGTGACATCCAGTATGTTTCCTGAAAATCACATCATTAAGTAGCCAGCTGCTGTCTAGTCCATCCATTGAGATATCCAGTAATATGTCTTGAAAATTATAAGTACACCACGATCCATTATTTCGTTTCCAGTATGAGAAATATATGTTTTCTTGAAAATCATACCATAAAAAAAGAAAGAAATTAAATTGGTAGTAGTGTTGAATCCTCCATTGTTTCCAACTAAGCTTCTTTCCTCAACAACAGAATCTCTATCCAGAGCCAAAGAACACCACACCGCGGAGAAGAGCAGGAGAAGGCAGTCATAGTCGCGTGGTGATGGGACAGCGTCCACGTGCGGACAATATGCGTGTGCCAAATGACGGTATGTGGCCATGATCTCCGGCATGCTAGCTCTGGCCAAATCCTCCTGCAGTCCCCACGCTGATGTGGGCCCTCATCCTCCGCTCCCGATGAACACATCAGAACACCCGGAGCACTGCTGTTTCAGGAACACCTGGAGCGCAAGGATATCTGATATCTCTCCTTCTAGCGTATCTACAATGCAGGCTCCTCGCCATGCACATTGAGCTTTGATTTCTTCAGCTTTATAATGTGTTCCCAGTGTCTCCGATTCCAAATATAGATCTTATATATATAGTTTGTCCAAATAGCTAAGCGCAGTGCCCTGTATCGCTACTTCATCTTTATCAGCTCTCCCTCACGAAATGACTTCTATTTCTACAGGGTTGTGTAAGAGCTCTGAAATGCCATACATATATGATAGAGCTAGAAAGTGGGGATATATATATGACTGCGCCGTATTACCCTCCTTAATTCGAGAACTTTGATTCACCAACTGCGTGTAGACACAGGCTACGTATACCAGTCCACCAACCCAGACTTGAAGGGAATATGGCTTTCAGTAGCAGGACCAGGATTTCTGGGCCAGCTATTCAAAAACTAAAGTCATTTTTTTTGGCTGCATAATGTCTAGTATTTCACAAACTCTAATAAGCAACGGGTTGCACGATGGGAGCACTTATCGCGTCGCCCTCCTCACACGTGCCTCCATCCCGCGTCGTTCTCCTTGCTCTGATGCCTCTCTTCCTCCTGCCTGCGCCTGTCCCACACGTGCCCTCGCCAGAGTGTGAGAAGAAGCTGCCTAGGTTTCCGACGAGGAGCTAGTCGGAGACAAGGAGGTCTCAGGAAAGGGAGAAGAAGACAACTGCAGCAGGCTTAGAAGGGGCTTAGAAGCTTTTGAATTTAAAGTTACTTTGATTTTTCTAAAGCAACTAGAAAGTAGTGAATCTTGAACTCGAGTTAACACTCAAATTCAACTTAACGTAAATATATCTCTATTTTCCTGTGAAGGCCCCCCTAACTCTATATTGCATCGTCCATTCCAAAAATAAAGTTTGCAATTTAACATGTGTGTGCTCTAATGTCAGCAACGTGGTTGTTGTTGTGGTTTAGTTGAATTTATTGGACTTAAATCACTTTTCAAATGAGTAAAGAACCTTTCCCTATGACTAGTGAACAGCACTGAGCAGCTATGTTGAGTCCTTGTTTTTCTATGTGTTGACACCCAAAAATGGCATAGGCTAAACCACCGCAAAATTTCAGACTTAGCCATATTTTGGAGGTCCAAGTCACCGCAAATTTCCAGACTTAGCCAAATTCTCGAGGAGGATCGAAAACGGCTTTCTGGAATGTGACCGGACTCACTGACCGGACTCACTGACGCGTCCGGTCCAGCGTCCGGTCCTAGCGTCCGGTGCGCCGCGCGCCGCGATCGGTTTGCAGACCTTTCTGTTTAACCGATCGGACGCGGGCACCGGAGCGTCCGGTGACCCCCCCGTGCGTCCGGTCAGTCCGCTGGCGTTCAGGCCTGCACCGGACTCGACCACCGGAAGCACACATGCGTCCGGTCCTGCGTCCGGTGCCAGGGTCCGGTGAGTTTTGCGCAGCGAATCGATCTGCAGGGCTTACTGGATGGTGCACCGGACTCGACCACCGGAGCGTCCGGTGCAGGCCGATCGTGCGTCCGGTGCTCCCGGCGCGGCCCGTGTCCGTACGAGATCCGAACCGATTTGTTTCCAATCGTGTTTAGGTCGGTTTTTGAGGC
This sequence comes from Hyparrhenia diplandra, assembly GCA_015847255.1. Taxonomy (NCBI): domain Eukaryota; kingdom Viridiplantae; phylum Streptophyta; class Magnoliopsida; order Poales; family Poaceae; genus Hyparrhenia; species Hyparrhenia diplandra. Next base: position 1,179,883 of record JADLZK010008524.1, on the reverse strand, counting down.
TTGGAAACGTCCAAGGATGGTTTCCTAAAAGGATAAGACCACCCTCCTCTATATAATAAAGAGGTTCATGGCCGATTTGATCCCATCTACATCCAATCGACAAAAACACATCTACTACCGTCTTGCTTGTAGGTCATCCTCCCTTCTTCTTCGCCCGCCCGATGCCATGAACGGAAGATCGACGACAACAACGCCCTAGAGCGGTCAGGCCGGCTAGGGCAGCCCCCATATTGCTGCACGCCCTCCTCACGGGTCCGTCCCGGCGTGTGGGGGTTTCGGTTTCAAGAGACTTCGCCGGCGTGTCTTGCGCATCGCGCTCCCGACGAGGCTCCTCCGACGACGTGTCTTGCGTGATCGCGCTCATCGTTGGAGGCACAAGGTCCAGGTGTGGATATCTCTAGGCGCTTGCCGATCCCCGATTTTCGGCTTGCCCCTACGTAGAGCGATCTAGCTCTTATTTTTTGGTGTGTTACCGATTTTATCGTCAACACTATGCATTTCTAGAAAATTTATATATTTTTTTGTGTTGTCTTTATGTGTTTTTTTGTAACCAGGAAAGAAAAAATTTATATTCTTTCTATTGTCTCCAAAAAAAAAAAAAAAAAAAAAAATTCAGACAAATTGTATTCCAGTTTCTAGCAATGACGGATGGAGTATTACGTTGAGAAAATTCCATGCAGTGCGCATACATTTGTTAGTTACACTGATGTGGTATGCATGCGTCCTCAATTCCCCTGCAGGCCACTGCTTGACATGCCCCTGTACCTATGCCACCAAAGCTTGACATGCCCCTGCTCGCCACCAGTGAACACATTCATGTGTATAACGAGACTGTAGACCACATAGATACAGTAAGCAGTTTGCACACCGCATCAATTAGATACCCTGCTGTTACCAGGAGATCTGCCGTGCACGCTCCTCCAATTATGTTGAGCTTCTGCGCTTCTTCCATATGGTGCTTCTTTCCACTCTGTTCATTTCTGTTTTGTTCCGGGTGCCTCTCATTCCAAATAGATCTTACTGCTTCTCATTTCTGAGTTGGCATATTATAAGAGAACAATGAAGTAGGCGATATGTGTCTGTCATGAAGTGCCGGCCTCTGTATATATAAGTGAACAATGAAGTAGTTGATATGTGTCTCTGCTTTCTACTGTACAGGGACCCTTGATCTCTCTTTAATTGGCAATCAATGAAGAAATGAGTGAGCTAGAGAGCAAGCAACATACAAGCATAATCAGAACGTAAGAAAATGGGCTGTATATATGTACAATGTTCCCCATCTCTCTACTTATATATGAATGATGACAGGGAAGATCCAGATCATCTCATTGAATACAAATTACCTAGTTCGCAGACAAGTGATTTATGTGTGGGTTGCCAACTGCACACTGAGGCACAGTATGTATTTCCGAAAAATAGGGATACCAACAACGACACATGCTCTATCTGCTATTACTTGGAATAAGCAAACGTGATGATTACTGTTGTGTCATGTGTGATCAGAACTGCGAAGAAACTAGTTTCCATTTGTTTTTTGAATGTAGCTTCAGTACAGATTGCTGCAACTCTATTAACATTCACTAGGACCTGCAACTAAACCACTACTACAAAGAGTCACTATAAGAATGCCTCACTTTTAAAGTAGGGGGTGTTTTTTTTTATTTTGAGCAGCCCTACAGTGGTACTTTTCCCCACAAGTCCAGCTGGTGTTACGAGGCGCCCCTACTATTAGCGGGGGCGGCTCAATATCTAGCCACCCCTACTAAATTTTTAAAATGATCTTGGATGGGAAAATGACCTAAATAAAAGATGTAGATCTCGAAAAGTTATGAATCTTTGTTGTTGACCATTTTTCATTTGACTTTATTTGATGCCTCAAAATGCGGGGTTTAAATGTCTAAATTTTGAAATTTTAATTTTTGAAACCACCTGGGAAGGAAAAACTTCCTAAATATTAATTGTAGATCAAGAAACTTGCGAAACTTTGTAGTTGACCACTTTTTAATTTGAAATCATCTAGTTATGCTAAACCTATGTTCAAATGTCTCAAATTTGAAAATCAAATTTAAATAAACGACCTCGGATGGATAAACACCCTAAATGAAAATTGTAGATCTTGAAAAGTTATGAAACTTTGTAGTTGACAATTTTTTGATTTGAATCCGTTTGAGGACTTAAATAGTCAACTTTTACTCGATTGTGTATAATATGTGGGGATCCGAAACCCAATATGGACACGTACATGTTTCTAGCGCAGCAGAGAGCGGAGGGTCGCATGCGAGTGAGAGGTCGCGGGTTTGAACCCCGCGGCGCTGTAGCACGCGATTTTATGCATAAAAAAATTTGTGACTTGTGACTGAGCATGCGCATGGCTGCCTGGTGACGATCTCGCCTGATTAAATAAAAATGTTTTATTTTTTTTTTGAATTTTGAAAACGCAATTCTGGGAATCACTATAGGGCGGCTCAAACTACAGGGGCGGTTGTGTAGGAATGGAAGTTTAGGGCGGCTAGCAAAACCGCCCCTACAGAGGGTCGCCAGCCACCCCTATAGTATGTGTTTCACATAGTCAACCACTTAGATATGATTCTTCAAGCTAGGCAGGACTTCTAACAGTATTATCTTCAGACATATCATTATTACAGCCTGTTGGTGCATTTGGAGAGCGAGAAATGGAATCATATTAGATAACAAACCAAGAAATCTCAATCTCTAGAGGAGAGATTTCAAGGATGAATTAATTAGGACTGCTGTGCATCAAGTCCAAGGGTACCAGACGTAGCCTCATTGATTCTTGGAGACATTCTCTAATGTAATTTTTTCCTATTTCTTTCTTCTCTTTTTTTTTTTTGACATAAATGGCTTGTAACTCCTATTGTACATAAACCCATCCAAAACCAGAGTGGCTACTTGGGTGTTTGCTGTGTCCTCGGAATGTACACATATTGAGAATACACAAATGTAAAATAATCTAAATTAGGGGATTTGTGGTGCTGCCCCACCGTGGTGCTCTCAAGCCTTATGTTTAATTCCTGGCATGTGGCTCTATTTGGGTTACTAATCTCAAGTTCCTTTATTTGGGTTCCTGATGTCTCTGATTCCTATTCCTATTTTTTTTTTCTCTCCCCTGCCAAATATTCTGATTTTTCTCATACACATAAAACAAAATGGAGATATGACCCAGGTCGGCGGTGTGGCTATGCTATGTTATCTTCAAGTGTATATGAGGTTTTGATTATATCGTAGTTCTTGGGCACCTGGAAAATAAATGATTTTGCCTAGCCTGCAGAAAAACACACTATGCTCTTGCTATGCAGTCATAAGTTCATCTGATCATACAAAATGGTTTGGTGTCAAAATCCTTTAATACTGTTTGTATCACGCAGAGTCTATGCCTTGTGTTCATTTTCTTCAATCGAATTGAATGGTGCATATATGCATCGATCACTGAATAATTTAGTCCACATGACAATAAAAAAAAAAGTCCTAGTGAGGGCATTTGCTTTGAGGGCGCGTGGATATGGGGACATCGGATAGCTTGACAGGCATAAGTCATGGTTTGTGCCAGGAGTCAGGACACGGGCACAGAGTGTTCATGGTCGACTGAAAACCATGGCCTTGGCTGTTTTATCTGCCTAAATGTATTGGAAGTAGGTTACTGTTATTGGTTGAGCTTAGTTGGAACCCAGTTTTGGCTTTGTCAGTAGGCGCCTCAACCCAGTTGAAACTGGTTGCAGCTGCTTCAACTGAAGCCTATTCAGTTCAGAGGTTCAGTTCAGACCAGTTGCAATGGCTTGGTGTCTCTGGATTTCAATGAGAGTGTGACTTTGAGTTTGAGCCTGTAGTAATTATTTGCGATCAACAAGTCAAAGGCGACTTAGTTTGGGATTGGTTTAGTAGAGGGCCAGTTTCAACTAGTTGAAACTTGAAAGTAGTTGCAGTCAGTGGCCATTACCATAGGAGTTTGGTTGAGTTGAAACTGATTGAGTCTGTCCCAGTTGGAACTGATTGCAACTAGATGTAATTGCCAATTTAGCTGAAATGATTGAGCACTGGTTTGGGTTTGACCTGGTTGATACTAGACAAAATCAGTGCTTGAGCTTTGTCCTCATCATATCCAACACCTGATTAATAGACCTAGCAGCTAAAAAGAGGGTGTCCTGAGATCGTAGCTGTATATGTCTTTTTTTTTTTTTGAAGAAACAAGAGGGATCAGGGGCTGATCCCTACTGATGTTTCGTAGCTGTATATGTCTTTTAGCTTTGCTATAGTCCTATTTGACACGTACTATATATCAGTTGGTAGTCTTAGTTGTGTGTGTGCAATCATTGAAACCAGAGTATTCTTTCAGGTATTATGGGTGTGATAGTTCTACTCTGTTCAATCAAAATAATGAAACTTTGGAGATATAGTGCCTCGTGGTGCTGCTATCGTGTTTGTCTTATTTAAGCATCAACCCCAGCAAAAATTTACGAAAATTCTGAAATTTCATATTTTTTGCTGGCTGCGGTAAAACAAAGGAATATCGCAATTAGAAGTCCACAACGTATTCCATGTATCTCAATTAAAGATGTGTCTATGAGTGCCCGAGGAACAAACAACAATTGAAAGAGTAGACCTACAACCAGACTTGTACCACAAGAGACCGGTTACAGACCAGTTTTGAAATAACGAGTCAGAGCCCGGATGTGGGAGGCACGCATATGGGAGGATCACAGGACCTCGGTTGGCACTTGATATTCAGTGGTGCCTATGATTGTGCGCACATAATGACATGTCCTACGTACTACTATGTACAGAAGCAGCGAAAGGGGGCAGTCCTCTTACACATGCACTGCTTTTGCGTGTAGCTAAAAATTACTGGTGCCTATCTCTCACCAAACAAATTTTGTTTGTATGGGACTGAGAATGAGCCATATGAAGCACCATGTATATATAATATTAAGATCCTCAAAAAATTGTATATAGAAAATAATCGAACCATTTTTCTCGAGTGCACGGGAGAGCTACGCATCATTGTAGGATGGGCCCCTTACATGAATACCACCGCTTAACTCCAGGCCAAGCCATCTCAGGAGTTGAATGAAATAAAAATATTTTGCAATGATAGAAAAAAACAAAAGGATGGGGCCTGACCAAAAACAACCTATGACGAAATAGAATTAACTAGCCCAAACCGTAACCTAGACCGAGAGCCCATTGGTCTCATGCATCCACGAGACACCACATCTCCTACTCCTTCAACTTTGAAAGTCAGCATGACGTAGAAATCCTCAGTGTCTTGTGCAGCAGTTTGATCCAATTTCTAATGTAGCTGGCTCATAACCACAGAACAAAACTTAATGGAAGAGTTGGAGCACGCAGCTCAGAAGCATGGATCTTTGAGATGCAGCTCGGATTGTTTCAGGACACACGTCACTGATCTGGATAGCATCGGCACTGCTGGGAAAATGCTGCTCTCCCATCTCCTTATTATCTCCCTTCTCTTGTCTGCGTCACCAATATTCCTATCATCAGCTGGGTGAAGGCTTCCAAGTGCCTACCATGCCTAGTGTGTATCTCCTTACTCCGATCGTGAGAGCAACTGCTTAGTTCCTGTTGGCCTCATGTTTCTGCTTGAGCTTTCTGTGTTTCAGCTGCGTGACTATGCCCAACATATATATTTCACAGAACTAGTGGAAGGTACATAGTTGTACTCACAAATTTGTGGGCTAGGTGTTGTGAAACATAACAGGCTTGTCAGATATTTAATACCTTAGCTTTATCTGAATGTCGGTGGAATAGACATAGTGGTATGTTCTATCAAGCAAAACATGTCACGGGCTCGACCTTTCTCTCAGGTTACACCATCAAAAAGTATATATTCCACCAACTTATGACCAAGGATTTTAATGGGCTTAACCCACTTCGATAGATAAATGACATGGGAACAAAGTTTATGGTTTGTAAATACACCATACAATATATAGGAACCCGCACATGTGGCCTGGATGCTTCAGCGGAGAATAAAAAAAAATAACGTGAATACTTGGAGGTAATCTATAGACTAAAGGATAGAGTGTAGACATTTAGGGAGAATAACTTCAAACGATCTGTTACATCCTGCGGGTCCAAGTTATAACTTGCAGACAACATAACTGCACCATGATCGCCCTATTCGCTTGGCTTATCAGCCAGCCAACCAGCTAGCAGTACTTTCTCTCACTTAATCAGCCACGAGCCAGCAATATTTTCTCTCACAGCATCAATCAGCACCGGCCACCAGCCAGCCAGCCTGAAGACACTAATACGTACCTTTGTTGAGGCAGTAGAGTTGGAATGAACGTAAATGGTTGAGGCAGGGTCTTAATGTTCACCACCTAATAAGGGGCTTGTTGCTCCCATTATATTTGGTAATGAAGAACATGCATGCATGTAGATGTAAACCTCGTGGAACGGGAGTCATTGCACAAATAATTTGTCTGAGTAGAGCACACAATATAACTCTGCTACACCATAATATTTTTTAATTACTACAAATCATAACCTGAAGTCAGGGTTGCTCCGGTTATATTTTGTGATGAAGAACATGTTTTACAAGTAGAACATCCGTGGCCCGATAACCTTAACTGAACTAAGCAGAAAAAAGAGGAATTTGTTCAATATTTCTTGGGACCCAACACCTCTTCCACCTCGTCATCTCTCCAGCTCTGTGAATAGTTTTTTTTTTCAAAATAATTTTTACCAATCCTTTATCATATCTCTATCATCTCCATGTCGTATCTACTGCACCTATAAGGGTATCCCCCACTCAGCGTTCTGATTGGTTCCCATCAACTGGTAACCCCTGTTTTAAATAGCGCGCTATAGCGGACGCTATAGCGCTAAATAGCGTTTCGGGCAAGGTAACGCTAAGCTATTGCCATTTTAGCGCTAAACGCTATTTGCCGCTATTAGCCGCTAATAGCGCGCTAAAAACGCTAAATGCGGCTCATTTAGCGCTATAAGATATTGGGCTGATTTCCGTTGGCCCAAATTGATTGGCAGGCCCAAATCCCATCTCAAGGTATTAGAATTCATGTATTTCTCTATGTGATGTGATGATGTTTGATGTATCATGTATGAACTACAAACTATTTTGATGTAATGTATTAGTAAGACTTTGAACTATCTATGTTTTTATCTTTATTATGTGTAAAATTATATAATGTTTGGCATATTTTTTACTTAGCCGCTAAATGGCTTAGCCCGCTATCATAGCTCGCTATAGCGCTAAATAACCTTTTAAGGAGGCTGCCGCTAAATGGCTTAGCCCGCTATTTGAAACAGGGCTGGTAACTGACGTTCTTCCCCACGGACCCCACCGCTGCATATTCGACTTCGTCCCGCATCCTCCCAGCTGAGACCGGCGTCGTTCCGTAAAAAAATCCTTTTGCGCTGCCGCCCGCGTGCTCCCTCGGACCGGCAGCCTCTTCCCCTTCCAAAGTCGGGCGGCCTCTTCCCCTTCCCCTACCTAAACTCTGCGACCTCCGGCATCCTCCCTACGATGTTCTCCCTTCACATGCACGCATGAATCAGCGTGGCAAATTTGTCACTAATCCCCCATGCACACCCCGTCTTCCCTCCCCCACAACCCCGGCCGGCGGCGCGCGGCTGGCTCCCCGTCTTCCCTCCTCCACTCTCCGTCCACTCCTGCCCTTTGGCGCCAACTCCATCCGCCGCTCCGGTTCCAGCCGTCCAGGTAAGGACTCCAATCCACTCCGGACTCCATTCTGATCAGATCCACCGCACCGATCTGCTCTCCCACACGCCCAGCTCTCGCCTTCTTCGGTCCTGTTTCCTCTGTCTTCACGCAAAAAGGCTCATGGATTCGTCCCACGTTTTCCGCTCCTAGATAGACTGCTCCGCGATCCCGTGGATTAGTTAGTCGCTCTAGACTTCCAGTTCGTCAGAATTCGGATCCCCAAGAGTAGGTAGGCAGTAGGCTAAGCTATACTGAAAGTGCTGTACCGGTGTCCGGTGGTCCGGTTTATAGATTAGAATAAAAAAGGGCGGAAATGGGATGGTGAATGATGATAGAGAGCTAAGTGTCCGGTTCTTGTGATGTTGGAGGCGATTATAAATTAATTATTGCACTTGAGCAACCGACTCAAATCGCTGATCTGTTGGCATTTGACATTGGAACAATCGAGGTCCTACCACCGCGCCAACTAGGGCTGAGGAACTTTCTGTGGTTGGTGTGTCAAATAGTTGGCCAGAACGTCAGTTCTACGACACCTCTCATCAACCAGCAGTAGATGTCTCAAGGTCAGGTGCTGCACGGACGCCTGGTCCATGGCTTCGGTTCGGCCCCTGAGGCTTTTCGGCGTCTGTATCCCGAGTATATTGTGTGATTTGTGTCTGAAAGAGTCTGATGGAGTTTGCCATTTTTCCAGGTGCCGACACTTGAGGATGGGACTGAGGCGCCTGATGAGATGCTGCTGTTGCTGCATTGCAAAGGTCAGCTTCCTTTTTGCGGGGAAAAAAACACTCAAACCTACTGTACCTAATGAAGCACTATGCTATTTGTTTGTGGCTACACGTTATTCTGTCTGTTTTAAATTGCCAAGCGGTTTCTGCTGCTTGCTTCTCATGTTTGTTTCTCTGCCCTGACAGCAGCAGGCTGATGACGAGGACAAGATTGATTTTGGAGGTGGCAGTGTTCATATTGTCACAAGCAAAGAGGACTGGGACCAAAAATTTGCCAAGGCCAACAAGGATGGGAAAATTGTGAATAGAACCTGCTCTTGCCAAGTTTAGCAATCGAGAACCCTTTGTTCAGTATAGCAAGACACTTAAGGCTAGCGTGTACATTTGCTCTGTGCTATAATAACACTATCCAGCTTACTTTTCAGTACCTTTATTTTCCTTTTTTTTGGCTAGAAAAACTCTATGAAGTTTTTAAAACGAAAGTACCTGTCTATATTAGATTGCCATTTTGTGCAAACAACAATGATAATATAATTTATTGTGAGTCTGACTAGAATTTGGCTAAACTGACTAATGGTGTTGGACTACATAAGCATAATATGCAATTTTAGGAACGACTGTGCTTTAAATTTCTCATATGGTTTGTACAGCTACTAATCATTAACCGATGTGTTTTGTAGGTGGTTGAAACTAAAGTGCTTCCTGGTGCGGCCCATGCCGTGTCATAATAAGTTACAGGTTCAGAGATGGCTATTGTATTGGCATTATTTTCAATGCCATATGGGATTCCTTGAATTCGTTGTGCAGCGGTTATGGTACTTCCCATCAACAATGATATTGGGAGAGATTCTTTATTTATTTGGTTATGTTCTTGCACACTACCAGAGGAATCAAGTCTGTCTACAAGGTTTTGTTAAGAGGTCTTCGACTTCAGAGAGAGAGAGAGTTTTGAGAAAGTCATGTACACAGTTTAGAATTTTGAACCTTTTTTTATACTGATATGTAAGATGCAAGGATAACATTTTTTTTCCTTCTACCAGCACTGAAGCATTTTCTGAAGTTAAAAGGTGCTCCCTCCAATTGAATTGCGTAGGTATGGTGAATTTTGACCAAGGTAATAGGTACAATATATAGCATGAATCAATTTTTCAGAAGAATCTTTGCCACCTACATCATTGATGAAAATATGACAAAGAAAGTCAGTCACGAAAGTGGGCATCAGATTTCAACTAAATACATATGAGCATATATGAACCTAAGACCTTGAAAAGTAAAAAAAGGTGTGATATTAAATTACTGATATAAGTTTGCCCCCTACACTTTGATATGGTCAAGTTTGTCCTTCTATAATCTTCTATTTTATTTCAATTGTGCTAATTTGCAATAGAGTGCAAAAGATCAACTGTTGTGTAGTATATCAAACAGTATTTGGTGCAGTATTATGTGAACTTGCACTGAAATCTATCATTAGAGTGGAAAGCACTGAAACCTATCAATATAGTGGAAACTTTTCTCCTGGCATAACTGAGGCACTAACTGTTTCAGTGCCAAGTAGATTATTTTCTCCTGGCATAACTGAGGCACTAACTGTTTCAGTGCCAAATAGATTAACTTTAAGGGTCTGAAAGTAGCAGAGTTTTCAAGTGTCAAATAGATTAACTGTGGGTGCAGTATTGTACTCTTTGATAGGCTTCCAAGAATAATTAACAACCTTAGGAATGTCTCTTTTCTATCTGAAATTATGTTATAGAGGTAGCGATTGTGAATTTTTCTTACTGAATCTTCGTCACCGTGTTATGTGAACTTCTGAAGGTAGGGGCAACTTGACAACCTCGAAATGCACCTTTAGTGTTTGTTCAACTGCAGGTGATCATTTAAGATGGCCGGTGGCAGTGTCGGCTACAGTTTTCAGTGCGTGGGTGTGGCATTGGTGATTACTAACGCCTTCAGATGCACCAAGACGGTATGTTTCGTTGTCAACCTGTGAACCTATGGCTATCTTAACAATGTCAGAGAGTTATTAACAGCTGCAACGAAATTGGTGTACGCAGTGAAAGGGCAACACAATCGTGCTGGGGCTCTGAAAAAGACAAAGGTCAGGTGTGCCTATGTGCAGCTAGGCGCGCTGGCCACACATGAGCCGCGACTTGATGAGATCAACAAGGCCTTCCACCTGTTTCTGCAGGGGAAGAGTCTGCACTGATTTCTCTAGATGGACAAGGACAACAAGTGATGGGTAAAAGGGGCGCCGCGCTGGACCAGACCTTTGTGGTGTGGCTATGAATAAATTTTCTGTTGTTCAGTTTGGCGATGCAATGGGTCGATGAAAATAGGTGTTAGCAGCGATCATGACTATCTGTTTTAGAAAACCTGTGTACTCTTTGATAGGCTCATAGTACACCATATTTTCTGGATGTGTAGATGAAGCGGAAAGTTTCGTTGTCTGAATATATGAAGGGGTACTGACTATTTTTCGAGCAATATATCAAAGTGTACTGACTATTTTTTCTTCATAGTCTGATAAAGGAATGGTTTCATTGTCTAATTAATGAAGGTGTACCGAAATAAGATGTCAATATATGTAGGTGTACACCTTAGTATATGAAGGTTTCATATATGAAGGTTTTATAGCTTTCCAATATCTAACATTTCTTGAGTGATTTTAGCATATTCATTTTCAAGTGATATTAGGATATTCATTTCCGAAAGTGATATTACTACTTTTTAATTCTTTGTTACTAACTCTGTTTGTAATCGACACAGTAATTCTATCCTACACCTAATTGTTTACATATTTCTTTGTGATTACAAAACAATCATCTAACAATACCCTTTCCTACCCACGGCAACGCCGGGGGGAATCCATCTAGTTTCTTATTATCTTGGTTCCTGTGTAGAAATAGTTTTTTAAGAAATCATTTGCTCCACTCTCTCATCATTAAATCGAATGTGACATAACCACTTTACTTAGTTAGCACACTAATTGATGAATAAAAATACCAGCTAGTTTCTAGTCCAGCAATTGTTTTATCATTAATCACTTAAACACCAGTTAAGAGAACAAAGTCTGAATAAATATATTTTTTTCTATAAATGTTTTGTTATTCGACAGAAGAAATTGTTCTGCAGATCAATGTGAGATACCACAATGACGAAGTGAGGATGACCTTGAAGACACAAATACAAACTCCAGCTCAGGGAAAGGTGGGAAGGCACAAAAGACTGAATAATCCTCACAACTACAAGTACTTTGGGACCAAGCTGGGAGTCCAAACGAGTCAAGCTCACTCCAATGTGGGAATATATGAAGACCGCAGAAGAGGATAGGAGACATTTGTGGGGTGTTGGCTGGCTTTGTCCAGAGGTTTGGCAGCCGGAGCTTAGGGCCCTGACCTTGTAAATATGGAGAATGAAAACTTGCTGTTAACCCCCATGAAACCTTCCTCAGATGCTAGGGTTTGTTCCAAAGTGAAATTTGCATTGGTATCGTGGCAATGCATGCATGTTCCGCAGATCTACATGGAGGCTCTTTGCACCGATCATGGAATGAAGTGACACGAACAACTCCCTCTCTCTGTCCCCCTTCTTTTCTTCTACGTCATTTAGAATGGTGGTGGGTGATAGCTTCCTAATGCCTACCATACCAAAGTGTGTATTTCTTGAATACTCCGAGTGGCTTCATTCCGATTGGCCACATGCATATGAGCACTATAATATAAATTCACTTTTACATGAGCTTTCTATGTGCCTTTAGCTCAAAATACCCATTCAATATATGTAGAACTAGTGGAGGTTGTTGAGTCTATAACTCAGTCTGTGACAAATAACAAACTTGTAATATATTCAATACAAACAAAGACATGTGATTCTTTTTTTTCTTGCTTTGGGATACTATAACACAGGTTTTATTATGTTGCTTCACGGATTATGGTTAATATCTATTTTGTATGGCGGGTATTTTAACAATCCTGCCATGGTAAATTGATTTTCTGTGCCGCACATTATTTAAAGCCCGTCACAGAAAATGCAGGCCCGATTCTGAGCCCGAGCAGCCCAACATCTAGCTCCAGTTCATTTTTTTTGCTGCAGCTTTAAATTTCTATTTTTCCTCATAGCTGTAAAAAATATAATAAAGCATACCATATTATATATTCATTGTGTAGATCTACTCATTTAGAGTCTAACACAATTTGATTTTTAATTTTACGATTTTTCTGTGATTTACTATGATTTTTTAAAACTGCTTTAGGGGGTAATTTGAGCGGTTTTTGAAAGTTAAGGGGGTGATATAGACCGTTTTAAAGTTTGGGGGATTATGTAGTCTACCACCCATAGTTGAGGGGGTGATGTAGACTTTTTCCGTTTGAAAAACCACTAGTAAAAATAAAATTTCACCATGTTGGCAGATAAATTATTCACATCTATAAGACAAAGGCACCCCCCTCTAACTTGTTTTGGTGTAACATCCCAGATATTAAAAAGTAATTAAAATTTAAAACATGATGATCATCATATGTAATTAACAAGTATCATATGAATGTTGCATATGCCATGTTTCATTTATTTCATGAAATGCTTTTTATGTATTAATAATTAAGGTTTTGGTGAATTAATAAATTTACTCTTCATGATGAATAAACTTTCCAAATTTTTATTCCATGAAGTGGTGTGATGCTTGAGCTTTAAAATAATGTTAATGGTTGTGGTGTTTGAATAATGTTTGTTTACTAATTAAATACCGAATTTAGAATGAAATAAGTATTAATCCTAATTTTAAATTTAAATTTGGAAAACCTACTTTCAAAATTATTGAGAATTTGGTGATGGTCCAAAAAAAAGCAAATTTGTAGCTTTTATTATTTTGAACAACTTTTATTTTGGGAGTTTTGCAAGTTACAATATGGAATTGGGAGAAACAAGCAAGCAGAAGGAGGAGAAGGACCCTGCTACAGTAACTTCGGCAGCAGCATCTTGCCTGTCTGCTTCACCGTCCCCGTCGACGCTCTTCTGGCCACCTCTACTTCTTCTTGATCCTTCTCCATGCCACCTTCCCTCACATGTGTTATGCTTGGATTGGTTGGAGTGGAGAAATTGATTTTCTTCTCTTCCACTCTTGCTCTGCCTCCTCTCTGGCTCTCTATCTCTCTGTTTCTTTTGTTTTTTCAGCGCAGGGGCACAGCAGCAGCAGCAGCAGAGGCAGCATCGGCGCCCAACCTCCTCCCTTTCCCTTCCCTGCCGGCGCCCTAGCCCTTCCTCCCGGCTGCCACCCCTCTCCACAGCTGCAGCGCCCCTAGCTCCCTTCCTAGCTGAGCACAGCAACAGCAGTGCAGCCGGCCGCTGCGGCAGACGGCAGCCGGCCGCTGGCTGCGCGCTGCGGGCGAAGCCGGCTGCGAGCAAGCCACCGGCCGCCCCTTCCCTCTGCTCCCTCGTCGCCAGAACAGCCGCAGCAGCAGCACCATGAGCGAAACCGCCGCCGCTCACGTGGTCGGGCTGCCACGGGCTATCTCGAGCCACGCCCGCGACCACCATCGAGTGGGCCCGAGCATGGTGAGGCTTCCCTGCCACTCCATTGCCGTCGGCAAGCATCACAGTGGCAGGAATCGACGCTTCCCGAGCTCCTCTGTTTCCAATTTGCGACCAGGGGTCTTACGCTTAGAAGATAAGTTTTTCCAGGGGCCTAACTGCACAGCCATAGACTCAGGTGAATCGTGCTGCATAGTGTTTTCCTTTTTCTTTTTTCAAGAAACAGGCTGAAACTTTAGAAAAATCATAGCAATTCATAGAAAAATCGTAAAAATAGCAAATGAAGATGTTTTGGAATCCTTGTGAGTACCTCTATGCAGTAGATATATAAAATCATGTGCTTTAGTATAAATTGTTGATGCATGTTTAATCTAGTCTTTGTGTTATTTAATAGGGCATGTTTTCTTAGTCCAAATGCAGCAAAACTTTTACAGTAAGCTTAGGTTGATGTGCATGTGCTGTGGTATAAGTTTCATGTATAATAGATGCTTATTTCTTGAGTTACTAATTTATCTTGTAATATGCTTATTCCATGATTTTTGTAGGTTAAAATAAATATCCAATGATTATGAAACTTTCTGTGTATCTATTTTATTCTAGTTGATCTTTTGAATAATACATATATGATCTCTTAGTGATAAAATGATTGGTGAGTGTGTTGGTTATGCAAGATGGTTAGTGAATAGAATACCCACATATAAACTCCATGTGTATGTGTTGCTTTCTTGATAACCACGTGATGGAGTTGTTGTTCAAGTGATTAGAATACTTTATGAAACATAGCCTAGTTGTACCGTGAAGGAAAGTTGTGTTCAGCTTTCGTAAGTTGTTTTAACTTCCTTTGTGCATTTGTATGCCTTTCATCATGCGTGGCATGCATTCCATCATGTTAAGCAATCCATCATTTATTACATGTAGTAAACAAGAAAGAGAAAGGTTGGAAGCTACAACCAAGCCTGTGATTCTTTGGTCTCGTCGTAATTAAGGCAAGTGCATGACGAATCTTTGCTTCGGCTTTACGCCTATTATTTGAGTTTTCTTGCTTTCCAATATTCAAGTATTATATTTCTGGTTCATGTTCAAGTTCCCGGTTCATGAGATTCAAGTTTCAAGTTTTCATTTACATTCAATTCAAGTGCCGGTTTATCCGGAGGTGCAATTTGGTTCTTATATTCAAGTGCCTGTGAGTAAGTGCTGGCCCCACTTGCTCGGCTTTACCGGTAAATGCTAAGGAGTATTCAAGTGCTGTCCGTTTCAGACGGAAACTACTATTCATTTGGAGTTCCAGTAATTCGTTCATGAATTCTCAGGAGTTTATTGATTTTCCAGTTCTGAATGTACTTGCTGAGTGATTTCACTCACTCTTGTGTTTATTTGGTTTTTAGGTGCTAAACATCACGACCTGCATGGGAACTGGGAGTAGCACCATCATCACAAGTATTCACTTTTCGTTTACAAACGCGTAATCTTTTACATAGCGGCTGTAATTGGTTTGTTTTAGTCTTAGTGAATGTGTTGAGGGGTAGCCCCTAAGTGGTGTTTCTAGCCGGGCGTTACATTTGGCTTCGCCCCTACTTGCTTGTAGGTCATCCTCTCCTCTACCCTACTATTCGTCGATGTTCTCCGCGAACTTCGCCAGCGTTCTAGGTGCAGGTCTTGCCGATCCTCTAGGGCAACCTTTCGCGTGCGTCCTCCCGACGGGTCTTCCCGGAGGTGCGTTCGAGGGTTTTTCAGCCGTTACCAAGCTCTTCATTGGCCCTAGCGATCTCTTGATCGTTCGAGGCCGATCACGCGACGGTGCTCGCTACTTCAAGGTTGATTGCAACCTTCGTGGGTGTCCAAGGCCCTCCCGGTGTGTTTGGCGTGGAACCCTAGTTCTCCATCAACAAGAATCAATGAGATATATATACTTGTGAAAAGCATAACAATGTTTCTATAATATATTTCTAGGAGAATTTTCTACACATGTAAACGATGCACCTCTCCTTAACAAAATGAGTATGATGATGTCAAAATGTTTGTGTCTAGGAAGGACTAGTTGAGAATGTGGTGCGCACAACATATTACACATTCAGTGATGTCAAGCAAAGGCTGATCAACCCATTGCTGTTGTGCGGCGCATGCACGCTGGTCCACCGGTAGCACGTGTGAGCCGACAACCGGAGCCCAAGACTCAACGATGGGAAAGCACGAAGCGTGTCCATGGATTCAAGAGTGTGTGTGTGTGTGGGGGGGGGGGCGGGGGGGGGAGGAGATGTATGGGGCAAACTTGTCGGTGATATGGAGTGAAGAACAACAAGTGTTTTTTTTTTTTTGGCAATACAAAAATTCTACTTCAGTACATACTATACACATGGGCCGAGACATAGAAAATGGCATGATTCAAGGCTAACAATGAAATGTAATGGAAAATATCTAGTACGATGAATAGATATAAATGGTATATCACACAAAGGTGAGAATTGTATAGCATTTAGCCAATTGACCCCTTACCCATCAGGTTTAGGATTTTCCTCATCGCTACTTATCTAATAGGAAATTTTTCCCTTATCATCAAAGAAACCGATTACCATGTCAATCTGGTACAGACAAGAAAATATGTTTTTTACTTTGACCTTAGTGTACTGACAACTAAAATCACGTTGTCCGGTGGGGAAACTATTGTGAGCAACAAAACAATATAATATTTTAATTGGAATCATTCAATTTCATATTAGCCGCCTATAGAATCATATATTAGCCAACATATCACAGTGTTGGGGTCAAATGACATCACAAAAGCATAGAACACTATATATCAGCCAAGTTAATAGATCATAAATGACAGTATTGGGACAAACCTGTCTACAAAAACAATGAATGTTTGCATTGCAAAATAACTCTTTGCGGCCCTGAAATTCCTTAATTAGAACATTTGGATTTAGTTTATCTCGAGTTCTTGACTATATGCCACCAGTGAAAACTAGCAATGTTTTGGTCATTCATCGTTGATCGGATCCTTGTTAAATTTCTTAGATCATCACTGGCTGCAGCATACTTAGCTGAGATGGGCAAACAGGGATATTCTGTAGAAGGGGCTAAGGGTGGTCTGCTTTGACAATTGAGAGTGTGGACGAACTAGCCACCAAGCATTACAATTGAGAGTGTGGACGAACCAGCTTGCTGCATTGGCTGCACAAGTACCCCATGAACAGAGACCACACTTAGTTATAGCATTGCGTGTGTCTACATTGTGGTCTGCTTTGTGCTCCAGGCTGGACCTAGGATTGCCATTATTGGTACAATAGCTACACTGGAAACTTGAGGGCGTTTGGCCCTTATTTGTTTTCTTACAACATTGCATCTATGCCATGCGGCAATGAAAGAGCCTTTGACATTGTTTTGTGGCATGGTTCACTGAGATCAACAATGTTGGAGAAGCTTGAGCTCCTGAAACCACCCACTCCGAGTACATCTACAATACTACTAGACTAATCCATATTTTTTCTGACATCTGCAATAAGGAGGAAAATATACCAATTAGTTATTTGTTCATGCTGCTTCGGAAGACCATGGTATTTGTCAATATATATAGTAGTAGATAAGGCTAGGATGCTACCCATTATTACTGGTGCCTAGCTGAACAAATTAAATGCTAACCATTATATAAATGTGCATGCAGAACATAAGGGTGTGCACAGAGCTAAGGCTTTGTATGTTACTGATATGTGTGTAGCCTCTTTACTGTACTCTTCATCGAAGTCAAGTGACCAAACCAACTTTCTTGGAATGTATCATGACCGTTACAATGAACATGCCATAGAGAAAGAGAAAACATTGTGCCTTAATGTTTTCCATGTAGAATAATAGAAACAATGCTAGACAGAAGAGGGGAATGTTTTCTCACGACCAACAGCAGCTACCACACTCATTCCATGACATTATATTTAATTGAAATGAATGTTTTTTGTATAAATAAAGAATTTTATTAATTCACATCGATCTTACACCAAGCTGCTAAAATAATATATGAACCCACTTCTGACCTCTTCAAAAAACACACAGCCTACAAAAAGCAAAGGAAAAGACAAACCCTATACGACTATCCTAAGACCAGATCACCACCCATACACATCAGAGCAAAACACACCATGTCCGTTTCCGCCAACTATTTGATGCCATTGTAACTAGAGCCAAGTTGGATCCAACCCATTAAATAGGTCAGGCTAGGTGTTCGGTTAAAACCGATAGTTCGGTTCAGTTTCTTTGGTTTTTTGAAAATTTTGGTTTCCAACTATCAAAAGCCGATCGGTTTGCTGGTACACTCAAACATGACATGTTCGGTTTCAGTTTTTTTAGTTTGGTTTTTTTTTTAAACCGGACCAACCGAAGCTACAACACAAGAAGAGAGCAAATGCAAAAAAACGCCACCAAAGCTCAACACGGCCACACCCTACTCGCCGGGCGCACCTGCTCATGCGATCCAGGCTCCACCGCCCCCCCCCCCGCTCACGCTGTCCGAGCTGCACGTCGCCGCCGCCATGTTGCTCAAGGCTCGCCCGGCACTGCCACGCTTCGCCCCTTGCTCGTGCCTTTCTGCGCCGCTGCCACTCGAAACCTGCAGATGGCTCGCCGCCCCGCCTCCATGATCGCCCGTCTTGGCGCCATTTCAGAGCCGAGCCGTGTGGCGCCGCGCCCACTATAGGGCGCCAGGACCGATAGGGTAGTTAGGGTTTCAGATTGTTGGGGAATCACGACTGGGGCGAGGGACATTGGAATCGACGACTCGTGGATCATACACTACTACAGAATTGATTTTACGAGGCACTAGGAAAAAGATTTTCCGTGGCGGGCATTTAGAAAACCGCCACGGTAAATAGCTTGATTTACCATGGCGGTTTTTTAATTAACCGTGGCGGTTAAAATGGTTTTTGCCCGCCACGGAAGTTCACTTTTCCAAAGAGTGATAGTGGGTGGCGGTGGGATGCTAACTTGGGCGCGTTAGTGGGCTTTGGAATTTGGAAGTCGGGGTGTGGGAGGTGGACAACCTTGGATGGTTCGCGGGACAATTCAGTTTGGGCGATTTTTGGTTTAGTTTATGATGAGAACTGACAACCTAGCCGAACACCTAACCTCACGGATACAAAACCGGCCGTACCAAAAAACTGAAAAACCAACATTTTGGTTCGGTTTTTAGTTCAGTTGTCGGTTTTCAGGTTTAAAGTGCCTAGGCTGATAAACACAGGTCAGCGCGAACACACTCAGTGCCTCGACGCACTACTGGGTGGCTCAAACACAATCACAAAGATATATTCACTATGTAGATATAATTATGTTGAGTTCAACAAAATTTGATTTTCTATTTTATAATTTTTGTATGATTTACTATGATTTTGAATGGTTCAACAAAAATAAATAAAAAAACAAGCCCACTGTTACTGTAAGCGAAACTGGCGTCCAAAAATCTCCTATTAGGTAATTTGACCAGTTTTGGAAAGTTTAGGGGTAGAAAGTTTGGGAGGTGAAGTATTCCACCCTCAATAGTTGAGGGGGTTATGTAGACTTTTTCCTATAAAATTTATAGTCTTTGGAAGAGGTCTAAAAGTTTGTAGTTGACACCTTTTCCATTTGAGATCAATAAAAGTATTAAATATGAAATATAAGATACATAAATGATTGTCAAAAGTATAGCATCTGTTATATAGTTGGGCAGTTCAGATACCATGGACACTCGATCGAGAAAACATTGAGTTCTTGAGTTCAAGTCCTGGAAGCACATATTTTCTGCCTTTTATGCAGTAATCTGGCATAGTGATAGGTGTGACAAAAATGGTTTAAAGAAATATTCAAGAGAAAATAGTTGAATTCAATATATGATTAGTTGATATAATATTACATACTTAAATGCACAAATATGCTGGAAAGCTGTATCTAAGTCAACTGTGATACTTTTGTCATCACATCTCTCTCTCTCTCTCTCTCTCTTTTTTTTTTTTTGCTAATTCTCGTTCCCACTCCTGCTTTGTAGGGTCAGGTTGTGCCTAGGAGCAAGTACTAATCAATTATAAACAAACAAACTTTATCAAAAAGAGATCACAAAAAAAAAAAAAATCAAGCCAAAAGCAGCAGAAACGTGAATGACACCATCTTTCATGTCTCATCTCAATGTCGTTCTCCTAGCAATTTACAGCCAGTGGTGTAGTGTAAACCAGGACGAGGTTCTCTCTTGGTGCTACCCATCAGCCTCAAGCTGGTTCTTCGCACCAAGCAGTTGCGTATTCTTGTCGTTGGACCCAAGAATCATAGCAAAGTGTTGTGTGTATGACATGTGAGATAGAGACCAAATTCCTGGCGCATCCCATTTCTATATATGTGGCCATGATGGAAGCAGAGCAGTGTGTTTCCAATAAAGGATGATAGACTAGAGACCGCACGAGCAATTGAATCACTACAGAAGCTCAATGAGTCTCCAATTCGTGTACCAATACCAATGATGGGGTATATATAGGTACTGACCTGCCGGGCAAATTGTAACTATTGCACTTTTTTACAGCACACATAAGTAGTTGAAAACTCGACAGTACATTCACTCGACAGAGTACCATCGGCTGTGGCCCACTATATATCAAACCTGGAATGATACTTGTCATTGATAATATATATTTATTTGCAATTAGATTTCTTTCTTTTTATACTTAATTTTGCCTGAATTACATGACTATAAGTTGACTAAATATTCGTGTGATAAAGAAATTTGGAAAATTACTCAAGGACTCATGTTTGGAGAAACATGCTATAGAGTATAGCAAAATCATGAAAGTGCCCATGTATGCAAGATATATGCTGTGCTGGCTATAAGTTAACTACTACAGGATTGATTTTGCGAGTTGTTAGGTTTTTATTTTCCGTGGCGGGCGTTTCAAAAACCGCCTTGTAAAATAGCTGTCCTGGCAGCCCCGCCACGGTAAATACTTGTCCATATTCGAGCCCGTGACGGCCCATCGTAGCCCAATAATGCTCCTGAGTATATATATGGGACTTAGGGTTTCTTATTCTCTCCAACTCCTGGCTTCCTCTCTCTAACTTCGCGATCTCTCCCGAAAGCAAAAAAAAAATCCCGATCTCTCTCCTCACCCCTCCTCTCCCCATGGCGCTCCTCCACCATCCTCACGCCGGGCGGACGGACGACGGTGCTCGAGAGGCGGGGGCGGCGCCGGGCGGGCGACAGGTGGAGGCGCCAGCGGCGAGTGCGCTGAGGCGTCGGCGGCAGCGAGCGCGCGGAGGTGGCGGCGAGCCCGGAGAACCAGCGCCGGCTCCCTCCACGGCGGCGGTGCACGCGAGATGGAGGCCGCGGCAGCGCATGGAGGTGGAGACCGCGGCGGCCACGGTTAATATTTACCATGGCGGTTTTTAGGCACCAAAATAACCGCCACGCAAAAGTTCCGTTGATTTTTTCGTGACCCTAGCTGCATGGCGGTTAGAAAAACCGCCACGTAAAATCAAAAAAGACCGACACATAAAATCGAATCAGTAGTAGTCACGCCTAGGGTGTCACAATAAATATAATTTGTTGTTGTTTTCGATTTTTTTGCTATATATGAAAGTTATCGCCAAGCACTATTTCTCCACTTATACATGCCCCTGTTTCCACACCTCAATTTGTACCTTGCCAAAGGCTTGATGGACCTCTTTTGTATAACATGTCACTTAAATTGGCTTTGGTGATGGACACACCTGCTATTTGTCTATGTACAGTAAATTCACCTTCACTTTAAGCAAGTGATTCATCGTGCGCACACATGTCAGCTTGAACTCCAGAAACAATATCACCTACTCAAATATCAACGATGCATGTTTCATTTTGTTGCAGGCACTAACAAAGTATGAAGATGGGGTTCCACAGCTTAGTCCATTGAGTTCTGCAGTAGCGCATCACTACAGAGGCCGCCGGTGCCAATGTCTTCGTGCTTGGCAGCTGATGCTGACCAATCAGTTAAATGTACAGGGACTGTGGCATAGTTAGCCGCAAAGTAAATTTTTGACCCGCCGGGCTGCATTCCTATGTACAGATGGAACTCCAGATGCATCCTATCCCATGTTATATTCCGGAGCATATGCATGAAATTTCCTATACTGCATATACTATGCTACACAACACATTGCTTGTATGTCACTGATAATGCAACAGATGATGGCATCGAGTCTATATTTATATGTCAATGTAGAATTAAGTATGATGGACTTACTAGACCATACTCTCTCTCTCTCTATCCTATAAAGTGTTTCACCAACCAATTTCATTGTTTTACTATGTATGCAGATCCTTTACTTGTAATGCTAACCATTGCATGCAGACAAAACCTAACAGAGACAGTTCCACGGGCACAAAAAAAAGGTTCCTTCGAGAATAAGTGCAAAGCTGGATGTGTACAGATTACAGTATCGCTGCGGAGTGCTAGGGGTTTCCATTGTAGAGCTGCAACTCCAGATGCATCCCATGCTCATGATACAGTCACTAAGGATTGATGAAGCAAAGTGTTCATTTCTTTATGTAAGTGTAGGTTTCAGGATTGACATATGCCATATTGGCACTCCCGGCCTCCCGGGCATACAAAAATAACTTCACGGGCGATTTTTATGTTAGACAGTATAGATACTACCAATGCTAATGATACAGACACAAAATCAAAATGATTGATTGGTACTATACATCCCATTATATATATTTTCTTCGGGTTACCTGAATTTCTCTGTTTCACTGTACTGACTCCTCTGTTTAATCGTTCCATTGTATTGCTCCTCTGCACAGCTTTCATATTTCAACACACTGAAATATGGTTTCCAGTTAATCATTGATTGCCAATTTTTCTCCCTCACTGCAGTGAGTTGGAAAAAGTAATGATGACATAATTTATACCAAAGTTGTAATTTTTAGTACAATCTACAGTACATGGAAGACCGCATTAAAAATTTTTTAACACGGAACAAGCTGCATTTGTAGGCCAAGCAAAAACTGTTCTGAATCATCTCCACCCAGCATCTCTGAGTCCTCCGGCTGCAGGAAAGACATATCACTACTGAGAATACGTGAAGTGCCAAGTGGGCCAATCTGTCTATGGAGAGCCTGTTCGGTTCCCAGCAGGCTGCTGCGGTGTGTCGATGTGTAACCGCAATTCAGAAAATCTCAGCCCTCTCCTGTATTTTGCTCATGTTTCACCGTAACTTGCCACAGCTCAAATTTGTTTCATCATCATCCAGCAAGAACACACATACATGCTGGAATTCCAGATGCATCCAATTCCCATGATACAATCTTTTTGGATTTTGTGCATGCATAGTTGCTAGAGATACTATGCTAACGCATTGCATTGTATGTATGTTACTGGTTGACTCAGCTGATGAAGCAGAGTTTATATTTATTTATATTCCAGTGTAGAGAATTGCTTGTATGTTACTGGTGGCTCACATAACTATTTTACCTACCAATTTTGATGTTTGAGGCAATATATGCAGATATGAGTACTAATGCCAACGAAGCAGGTAGAAATAATAGATGTATATAAATTGCTTTTATACTGCCATACATGCGAAGAATTTTTGTTCACGCATACATTGGCAGAAAATTAAAAATGTCCCTCTGGACAACCATGAATAGCACAGCGACGATTGATATGTCTATTAATTACATTATCAATCACTGCTAAAGTTCATGGTTTGTTTCACCCGCCACCAAATGAGATTTCCCTAACTAAATGACTCATTTAAGTAATAGTATGAGCCTGTGCTATATGATTGCACAAATAGGTAATAAGTTTAACACTGTAACGATCAAGTTAATTAAGTAAGATAGAAATTGTTTGGGCTTCGTATGGACAATTAACCACTCTGAAATGCTGGACGAAGCTGACCAAAGTCAATATTATCTGGTAGTAGGCAATCACACTTTGAAATGTAATGTTTTTTGTTGCCAAAATACACACTCTGTTGTAATCTAATGACGAATAAACGATGAAGTAACAAGATCAATCATAGCTGGGCTCACGAGATTTTAACGTGGAAAACCCCTCCCAATGCAGCAGTAGGCAAGCACCGCTTTCAAATGTCACGTCTTTTTGGTTGCCCATAATACACATGGGTGCATTGAGAAGGAGACGGCTCGTGAAATGTGTTAGCTTTAAGCCCTATTACTAAGTTTGGTGATTCAAATTGAGTAATTTATGCAGGTTATAGCGGTTATTTTTAGGAGTTTGAGGACCGTCAACGATCGTCATCTTGCGCCTCCCTCGAGATTGGTCACGACGTAACAAAAAAAAAGACGGTAGAAGGCAATGGTGGTGATAGTTTCTTAGCATTTTGGCATGCGAGGAGAATTTCTGTATGGATGCTTGTGTGATGCATCTTGTGAACACATCTAATAAATAAATATCAAGGTTTGATAATTGACGTGTTGGTAATCTCATTCCTTTACTTCACTCTCTTCTTATCGTTTTGTACTCCTAGCTTTAAGTTTTTCATTTGTTATTCTCTAGGGTAGTCTCATTTTGATTAATCTTAAACTGTCCTAGGACATCAAGATAGTGATCTAAGAAGATTGGTTGATTAATCTATTCTCATCAATTCTCGTCACCATTAGGCAGATCAAGATTGTTTATTTGTATCTCAAGTTCGAGACATCTGCACAAATGTCATCTAGTTTATTGTGATAAAGTTGATGTCAATCGAGATTACGATTTTTTTTACCAAGATTAGTTTTTGTGAGGGGTTAGTGTTGTATCCAAAATAGGAAATGACTTTAAGGGGAGGTATCCAAAATAATTGCCTATCCGAGTGTGAAGCGATTTTACAAAGTACCATGCATAGTAAATCCCGAAGAAGAAGAAGAAGAAGAAGAAGAAGAAGAAGAAGAAGAAGAAGAAGAAGAAGTCTCAAACTTGAGATACAAATAAACAATCTTGATGTGCCAAATGGTGACAAGAATTGATTCCTAGATCACTAACTTGATGTCTTAGGACAGTTTATAATTAATCAAAATGAGACTACCCTTGATGTCCTAGGACACCTGCTTGGCCCAAGGCCATCCCGATGCGTTTGAGCTCAGCGCACCACGAGGGCGTTGCACTCCTCCTGCGCTTTTGGCGCTCACCGAGCTTGGTGTGCCCGCTGAGCACATCAAGTACACCTGCGAGGGACTACATACAGATGCAAAATACAATTTCCTAAAGCCTCCCTTTCCTAATGACAAATATACCATTGCATGTCTACATAGACAACGATATTTGTTAATACATTTTTCTACTAATTCTCTTTCTCTCTTCTCTAGTCTAGATGTAGAAATAGGGATATGGTAGATAGGAGTAGTACATCTGAATGCTTTAGAGGCTGTTCCCAATTTTATACACTCGACGCATCAAAGTTTTATGCATAATTGAATGTTTTTCACTCGTGCAGTACAATTGTAGAGTTCTATTGTATTGCTCATTATTTTTTTCAGGGCATACCGCCAGGGGGAATAAGTATGTACTTATATGTATAGTCTATGTATGGTCTACTAGCACAATAGGCTGGTATTCTCGGATCGGATCAGGCCCGACGTCCAGGTCCAGTCGATAGTCCTGCGTCTTTTTGGCATGCCTACCACATGCAGTCCATTGTGTTCTTGTGTGTTGACTACGCATGACCCCGTATGAGGTAACCTCATGGAGGATAACCTATGTGCGGAGCAAATGAATAACCAAATATGGCACCTTGAAAAGAGAACTGTAACACCCCAGAAGAAAAACAACAATCCTCTGGAGGATTACCACGCTATAGAACTACAGAGTACGCGGAAGCAAAATCTCGACATCTAGATTGAGCATAAAAATAAGTCTTCTACGATTATATATGAAGGATCCTCAAACCTAACCAACAAACCTCAGCTATTTACTACCGGATACAAACTGATTGTCCAACGGACTATCATATTACGCACAAGTGGTTGTTCAAAGTGTACAACATATGTGCATGCTACTCCCATCCTGCCAAGCATCCTCGAAGCTCAAGTACCTGAGATGGGGGAAAAGCGTATGAGGTTTATGGAAAACCTCAGCAAGCAAACTACTTCAACCAAGTTATTCAAATCACAATTTGATTAAGCATCAGATTTAAATTTCATAATAATAGAAACATCCAATGCTTTATATAAATATCAAAATACTTCCAAGCATAATGCAAGCTGCTTCAAAAGAAATATAAATATACTTACAAGTGCAATGCAAATGATGCAATGCAATGCAATGCAATGCAATGCAATGCATAACTTCACTTCTACCCACACAACCCAACAAGAGGGAGTGAGGGCTGCAACCACAATGCTCATCAATGTGCGTTGCTGTACCGTATTTACCGCACCAATTTGGCTACGGTTTCTTCCAATGCATACCAACGGAAGGAGTGCAAATGCAAATGTTGCAATGTATGCACTTCCCATACTTCATATACACCTCACAATTCATAATTTAGGAAGTAATACCACAAGATATAATATCATACTTCAAAGTAAATCAATAACTTCAATTTCATATTATCCGCTAGTGTGAGAAACTGAAATTTAATGGAGGCAATTCAAACAACAAAGCTGAAGCATGTGGACCACGGCGCCACGTTTACTTGCCTGTACCGATGATCAAGCGAATGAGCTAGACACTCTTCGAAGGCAACAACCACCTGATTACAAGCAATTCTCAGTACTAATATCATCATACAAACAAGTACAACAATGATCAATGCACAATAGGCCTCAAACACGCTGTTTAAGTATCTAACGCTTCACTACAATTCATGACAGCAGCACTGTTCCTTTTTTTCATAGACAAATAACCATATCATAATAAATTCCCAAAATCTACCAGATCATAGAAAATTCATTTATCTACCACTTCCGTATTATGAAATTTGGCATAAGAAGTCTCAAGATAGCATAAACATCATTGCATCTTCACTAAACTTTCTGTCAGTCAAAACAGGACAGCAACCTTGTAAAATTCAAAAATTGAGATATATATATATTCAAAAATATGTTCTATAACAATATGGAAAGCCTAAGTAAAACTCTACAATTCGTATTAAGATCATAAGTTCAAATTCCTCTATTACGGGGCCAAAACTGGGTAGATCTAAAAATGTCCAGATTTTCGTGACCGCCAGAACAGCCAAATCTAAGAATGACTATATCTCCACAAATATAGAGGCTATGAGGGCGATATTGGTCTCAAAAAGAAAGGTATTGAAGTCCTCTACAAATGTTTCCACTACGACAAAATTTATTAAGGCCACTAAGGTACCCGAAAACAGCGATGAACAAGAACTGCACAGTCTGACGGGATTTCAGATTTTGGACAAGATTAATTTCGGGAATTCCTCCCACTGAACCTCATCTAAACAAGCGATTTAATACATGAAACTTGATCTAAAGAATTGAATCATGATTCAACATCTCACCTGGGGCAAACACAGCAAGAACGATGACAAACCCATCATGATCCACCCCTTCCTACCTTCCTCTTCTCCTCACAGCGATCTGCACCGCTAGGACTGCTTCACCAATTCCGACCTATGATGAACGTGTATATCCACTAGGAATTGAGATAGGAACCACGAAATTGAGAACCAAAATACGAGAGAGGAGATGATTCCTAACCAAAAGATCCGAGAAACAACGCATCGCAGATGGCAACAGCAACGCACGACGACAACAAACCCTAGAACCTCTCTTCCTCTCCCTTCTCCCTCTTATCTTTTCTGCTTCTCCTCCCTTCTCCCTTCTCTTCCCTTTCTTCTATGCATGGAGACAAGGAGTGGCGGCTATTGGCTAGCAACTCACGGTGGGGAGGAGGAAAAAGAGAAACTGCGATGTCTTCCATCCAATGGGTCGGCAGATGCAGATGGACACCAAACAGCCAAGGGCGGTCATGTAGCTCCACGTGGACTGTAGCTGTCCACTACATCTATTTTTTATTTGCTAACGAAAAATGTTTGCATGTCTATAATCCATATTTAGCAAAAACTAATTCTCGGGTGTTACAAGAACAAATGCACAAAAATTACTTTCAGCAACATCATTTTTGAGCAGAGGAGCCTCGATGCAAATCCTTTGCTAAAATGGTCTCCGACTCTCCGAGCTGGCCCTCTATTCCCAGAGGCTGCTCACATGTGGAACTGTCTATAAATTAAAAAAGTTCAAGTCCCATCTACAAATAAAAGCATTTCAAGAGGTGACTGGAATTCCAGTTGTCTCTCTAAAAATAGATGGAGCATGGTAATCTTCATAACTTTCTCAAATCAAATTGGATGATGCTACCTCTATATAAAAATTATATAGTGCTGGAAGGGGTCTTAAAAGTTTGTAGTTGACACATTTTTCATTTCAGATCAATTTAAGTATTAAATATGCAATATAAGTGTCACACCCCAAAGAATGCGGCACAGAGGCGCTGGCCCAAGAGGCCCGCAGCCGACAGGGCGCCCCCAACCCGATGCAAAGCGCCCCACCGCCGCCGCCGCTTTTCCCCATGACTATACAACAGATGATGGCATAGAGAGTTTATATTCAATGTAGAAGTATGAAGGACTTATTCGACCATACTCTCTCTCTCTCTCTCTCCCCCCCCCCCTTTAAAGTGTTTCACCAACCAATTTCAATGTTTTACGATGTGTGCAGATCCTTTACTTGTAATGCTAACCACGCAGGCAAAAGCTAACAAACAGTACTGTTCCATGGGCACAAAAAAATGTTCTTTCAAGAATAAGTGCAAAGCTGCACGTGTACAAATTACAGTATCAACGTGCAGTGCTAGGTTTTGCTTCTTCTGCCATTCCAAAGAAAGAATACTTTTTTAATATCTTCAAAACACACATTTTAATCATACAAGTAGTATTTTGACTCTGCCCTACATCAGTGGAAATTTATAGGATATATGTAAATCAAAATATATGAACCTGACCAATACTTATCTCACTTAAATGCAATCAATCTCCTCCCCTGCAGTAGATGAATACTGATAGTTCAAGAAAGACAGTCCAAGTGCCCTCAGATCCTGTTGATCATAAGAATGCTCAATTCTTATTGTATAATCATTTACTTTGGAGCACTATAAGTTCCATGTAATTTATTGTTTCACTGTCCCACTGACACTAGTGGAGTTGTCCCCATATGGCATGTACATAGCTCTAAACTTACTCAACAATGATTAGAAAACGTAACCATTCATTACCACAGCAGACATGGTGTGCCATTGCCACTAAGAAATTGTTGACCCTCTGCTTTGCTTTGCCATGATGCTCTGCTGCTGGTCACACACCTAGTTCCATTCCCGATTAGGCATTGGGGTTTCCATTGTAGATCTGATTCATAGTTCATATTTTTATATGTATGTATTGGTTTTGAGGATCGACAAAAGCTATATCGACACTCTCTGGCATACATAAATCAAAAATAATTGATTGGTACTGTCAATCCCATTACATGGAAGTTTTTCCGCTTACATGAATTTTCTCTGTTTCACTGTACTGCTTCCTCTGTTTAATCATCGCACTGTATTGCTCCTCTGCGCAGCTTTCATGCTTCAACACACTGAAATATGGTTCAGTCACTCATTATTTTCAATTTTTCTCCTCAATGCAATAAGTTGGAAAATGTGATGATGACATAATTTATACCAAAGTTGTAATTTTTGGCACAAACTAAAACTTCATGGCAGACAACATTAAGAAAATATTTTAAAATGGCACAATTAAGCAGGATTTGTAGGCCAAACAAAAATTGTTCTGATGCATCTGCTCTCAGCATCTGAGTCCACTGGCTGCAGGCACGACATATCAATAATGAGAAGCATGAAGTCGCGAGGTGGAACAGTGTATCTCTTTAGAGCCAGCTCGGTTTGCTGCTGTGTTATGTCACCGCCAATCAGAAAATCTCAGCCCTCACATGCATTTTAGGATCATCCTTCACCATGTACAGCTTGGCGCACCTGATCATCAAGCAAGAAATCGCGGACAGGTGCTGCAATTCCAGATGCTTCCAATTCCTATGATACAATCTTTTTTGACTTTGTGCATGCATACTAGAGATACTATGCTATGCAACACATTGCATAGCATTGCTTGTATTATACGGTTTGACGCAACTGATGAAGCAGATATTTATTTATATGTTAGTGTAGAAAGCTGGACGAATACAAGTCATGTTGTCTCCGAGGGGCTCAAATAACTATTTTACCTACCAATCATGATGTTTGTGGCAATATACGGATATTATGTAATAATAACGCTAACCAAGCAGGCAGAAATAAAAGAGGTGCCAGATATATTAGTGTATACTGCCCTGGACAACCATGAATAGCACAACGACGACAGTTGATATGTCTACTAATTACAGTGTCACTACTAAAGTGCATGGTTTGTTTCACCAAATAAAAGAGATATTCCTGACTCACTCATTTAAGTAATATTAGGAGCAATATGACTGCACAAGTAGGTAATAATTTTATCACTGTAACTCTCAAGTTAAGTAAGATTGAAATTGTTGGGGCATCTATCGTAACTCGTAAGGACAGTTAACTGCTCTGAAATGCTGGACGAAGCTGTTATCTGATTTCAGAGGTGTCGCAATCTTTGAAATGTAATGTTTTTTTTTTTTTTTGCCCAAAATGCGGTCTCGTGCATTCAGGAGACTCATCTCTGGATGCTTTGTGCCTACTCCCTCCAAACCGATCCAGGTGAGGGACTAGATCCCGCCGATGGCATCATTAAGAGCTGCGACACGGGATTTTCTTGCTCTCTGCGTTGCTTAGGCTTCTGGCAGCACACTGCTGCTCGCCACACCTCGAATTATTCTATCCCAGGGTATAGATGTCATACTGCAGCTAGACTCCCATGCCCAATGCAAGATAGAGTATATGCTTATAATTTCCCACTACAAATATTATTCTAATGCAACACGTCACTTGTATGTTCTCAGTTGAGGCAACAAATGAGGTGTGGTCGTGTCGTCTATGTTTATATATATCAGTGTAGAGGCATGAAGGATGAGGCCATGAAGGCCGGGCCTAGACGCCCTCTGTGGCCACTTACTTACACTACGGGAAACAGGACCTTTGCCGGGCATGGGCAGAATATTTTTTTTTTTATTTTATACATGGGCAGAAAATTAAAACTAATGTCCGCTGGACAACCATGAAATAGCACAATGACGACAACTGATATGTCTACTAATTACAGTGGCACTGCCAAAGTGCATGGTTTTATCAAAGAGATATTCCTAACTGACTCATTTAAGTAATAATAGCTGCCATATATGACTGCACAAATAGGTAATAAGATAGAAATTGTTGGGGGCATCTATCGTAAGGCCAGCTAACCACTCTGAAATGCTGGGCGAAGCTGACCAAAGTCAATATTATCTGATTTCAGTTGTGTCGCAATCTCGGTTCGGAGGCAAGCACCACTTTGAAATGTAACGTTTTTTTTTTTGTTGCCCAAAATACATACTCGTGCGTCCATCAGGAGACTGGGTTGACACAGAGAGCTGTCATGCTGGAACTAGACCTCAGGATGCTGCCTACTCCCTACAAACCGATCCAGGGTGAGGGATGAGATCCCCGCCAACTTCATCCTTCAGAGCTGCGACACGGGCTTTTCTTGCTCTCTGCCTTGCCTAGGCTTCTGGCAGCACTGCTGGTCACCACACCTCGAATTCTTCTATCCCAAATTGTATATTGCTACTGCAGCTAGAGCTCCGCATGCATCCCATGCCCAATGCAAGATACAATCTTTTACTTAGGAGTATGAGCTTGCAATTTCCTATTACAAATATTTTACTAATGCAACACATCACTTGTATGTTCTCGACGGATGCAACAGATAAGGTGTGGTCGTGTCATCTATGTTTATATATATATATATATATATATATATATATATATATATATATATATATATATATATATATATATATATATATATATATATATATATATATATATATATATATATATATATATCAGTGTAGACGCAGCAAGGATGAAAGCCGGACCTAGACGCCCTTTGTCGCCACTTAGGTGGTACACCATCAAATTATGATGTTTCCTTCACTATATGTATTTACGTATGATTGCCAACCAAGCAGACAAGATGTGCAACTACAGACGTTCCTATTAATTGAAATGTCGGCACAGACACTATAATAAGATATTTGGAGTCACTGAATTTAATATTTTGCGATGCATCCGCAATCTGAAAATAGGGTCATGGTGCACCGCCCATTTGCACCATGCTTTTCTACTACTTGCCACAGCTCAAATTTGTTGTGTCCTCATGGAAATCCAAGTGGTTCTGGAACTCCTGGTGCATATCCAATTACAATGATACATATTCCCCGTAATGTTAACAGATAAGGCGGAGTTTGTATTTTTATGTTAGTGTAGAATAGATGATGCATAGTGTTTATTTATATATTAGTGTAGAAGCAGGAAATTAAACCACAAGTTATATTGACTCTCTGAGGTCACATAATAACAACCTAACCAATCAATCACGATGTTTGAGGTTATACGTATATTTGTAATAAAGCTAACCAAGCATTCACAAAATAAGAGAGATGTATGTAAATAGTTTTGTGCGTTTCGCGCCGTCTCCGAGCCATGGATCCAAATTTCCAGCTGCTCCTCGATGAGATCCGATCGGCGAAGACCGACCTCAACCGCCCGCCGATCAGCGGGCGGCGAGTGGGCTCGGCGCTTCAACGAGCTTGATGAAGCCCGTGCGGCGCGGGCCGCCGCCGTCGACGCCCGCTTCGACTTCGCCGAGTCTACCTACTCCACCCTCGTCTCCGGCGCGTCACCACGCATAGCGTCGCCCCTCCCTCGAAGCCATCCGTACCGGCGAGATCTCGCCGAGCACGGCGGCGGCGTCCACGGCGCTCGAGGCCGCCACCACGGACTTGGGCACCTGGCGGCCAGCGTTCGAGCAGGTCGTGGAGAACCTGCGCGCGCGGAGGTGGGCCAGCTATCTCGGACCAACCCGTTCCGGTCCCTCCCCGCCCGTTCTACCCGCGTCGGCGCATCGTCTTCGGCGGCCCCCATCCACTGGTTGGCTCGGCAACAAATTCGCCGATGGGCGCGGCTCTGCGCATCACCACCGGGATGTTGGAGTGCAGGTCGCGGCGGCTGGGCCAATATCCCTCAGTCGCGGGTACGGCTCGATCCCTTCGGCTTCCGCCGTTTCCACGGCCACCACCACAGATTCCCACCACCGATCCGCCCAAACCTGCCACCACCTCTAACCATACCACCTCGCCCAACCTTCCAACACACCCCCACAACCATCCCCCGGCCACTACCACTACCAACAAATCCCACATACCCATCCCAATTTCCAAAACTATAGCCCTCCAAAGACGTCTCCCCAAGCTTCCCTTCAACAAATTCAATGGTGAGAACCGCGCTTATGGCGCTCAACTGTGAGAAGTACTTCACCATGAACCATATCGACCTGCCATGTGGGTTAGCGTGGCTTCCATGTATGTTGAGGGAGCCGCAGCTTGTTGGTATGAATCCATCGATAATACACCTCTCGCCTCTTGGGCAGCCTTACGTCAGTCCCTACACACCCGCTTTGATAGGGATCGGCCGCGAGTCCCTCATCCGCCAAGCTGTTCCAAATCAAGCAAACCTCTCTGTCAAGAGTATGTCGACCGATTCACCAAAATGCTCGATCGACTTTAAAGCCTATAACGCCTCCAGCGACCCACTTTTCTACACCCAACGCTTCATTGATGGATTACGTCTGAATTGCGGGCGTCATTCTTGTTACCAAACCACAAAGCTTGGATGCTGCTATTTCTATGGCTTTGGTACAGGAAGAGGTGGCCGCCGTCCCTGTTGCTCGTGCTGCATCACGCCAGGACTGGAGCTCATCGTCCAAGTATCTTTGGGAAGCGGCAGCTGCCGTTGCTAAGCGCCGCCTCCGCCCCACGCCAAGACGAGGCGGGCCTTCGAGCTTGTCATCGCCGGCGGCTCGGCGGTTGCTGCCGATCAAGGCTTATCGCCCGCGCCATGGGTCTCTGCTATACGTGGCGAAGTGGACGAAGGAACACAAGTGCAATCCCTCTTTGTTCAACTCCATGTGGTACAAGAACTGGAATGTACTCCATGAGGATGATGATGCTCTGAGTCACCAACTTCTCCGGAAGCCGGGAAGCCGAGGCTCAAGCATTCTTGGCTATTTCACCAAGCGGCGTATGCGGTATGACTACTCCTCGCATCTTTATGCGGTTCATCGGGTCATATCTTGGGAGTTCAGTTATCTATGTTATTGGATTCGGGCAGTTCCACATCTTTCATCAGTGATACAGTGGCAGCCCAGTTTCCTAACTTGCCCAGCCGAGCATCTGCTTGTTCTGTTCGTATTGCGGGCGGCAGTTTTCTTAACAGTACACTCACTTTGCTGAATGTCCGTGGTCTATTGGTACTGCTACTTTTCATTCAGATTTGAGTTACGCCATTGGCCCTTTATGATATCATCATTGGTATGGATTGGTTGGAGCGATTCAGTCCTATGCAAGCTGATTGGCATTCTAAGCGCGTTATTCCTCATGAAGGCCGTCTTTGTGGTGTTACGAGGTGTCTTTGGATACTATGCACGACCGGTTGTTGTTGCGGTTTGTGCTCTACACCTGCGAGAACTGAGCCCGACTCGTGGCGGTGCCTCAACGCATTCAGTCGGTCCTAGATGAGTTCAGCGATCTATTTCAGCCTCAACTGAACTTCCACCTTCGGCCATGTAATCATGCAATACCCTTCTTTGCTGAGGCTCAACCCTTCTTTATCGGGGCCTTACCGCTATCCACCGGCACTTAAAGATGAAATCGAGAAGCGGTGGCCGGACATCTTGCGGCGGGGGCCTTATTCAACCAGTCATAGCTCCTTCTCCTCGCCCGATCCTGCTTGTTAAGAAGAAAGATGGTACTTACATACTGGCGTCGACTTTCGCAAACTCAACTCTATCACGGTCAAGTCAAATATCCACATACTGTTATGGATCATTTGTTGGATGAGTTGAGTGGCGCAAGTTGGTTCTCAAAACTTCGATCTCAGCGGCTTGGATTCCATCGGATCCTGATTACGGATGGGGATGCACATAAAGCGGCATTTCGGACTCACACCGGCCATTCACGAGTTTCGTGCCATGGCGTTTGGGCTGGCGACGGGTGCTCGAGCACATTTCAAGGCGCCATGAAGCGTACTTTGGCGCCCGGGGATTGCGGAAGTTTGTTATCGTTTTCTTGATGACATCCTCATCTACAGCCGTACCTTGGCGGAACATGTCAACCACCTCAAGCAAGTGCTCGCGTAGTTACGTCAAGATTCTTTGGAAGCTCAAGTTGTCTAAGTGCGTGTTAAGCTCGGCGGTCCATGGCCTATTTGGGACATGTGATTAGTGCACAAAGGCGTGTCTACGGACCCCGGCCAAGATCAATCGATCCTAGAATGGCCGGTTCCTACTTTACGTTCGCGCTCTGCGTGGATTTCTTGGATTGGCGGTTACTATCGTAAATTTGTAAAGAACTTTGGAATTCTTGCCTTGCGGTAGCTCAGCGAGCTTCTCAAGAAGGGCGTTCGTTTCTCACGGACAACTAGTCGGCCACGAGGCTTTCGTCGCTGCGGATGGCATTAAACACGGCGCCCGATCGCATCTCTTCGACTTCTCCCAGCCATTTCACTTAGATCGCGATGCGATGGGTGGGTATTGGCGCGATGCTTCACCAAAATGGGCACCCCATCGCCTTCATCAGTAAGTCACTTTGCCCTCGTAACCGCGGACTTTCAGCTTATGAGAAAGAATACCTCGCTATTCTGTTAGCAGTCCAGCATTGGCATCATTATTTGGTACAGTGAGTTCTATATACATCTGCGACCACGAGTTTAGTCCATCTAAATGAACAAAGGCTCAATCGTGTGGCAGCGGCGAAGGTATTCACCAAGTTCTTTGGGCTTGAACTATCGTATTGTGTACAAGAAGGGTTACGAAAATATTGTGGCGGATGCCCTATCTCGCGAGGGATGTGGAGGATTCTGTCAGGCTATTTCATCTCCAACACCTCAGTGGCTGCTGGAAGTTGTGGAAGCCTACAACAGTTGTACCAAGGCTAAGGATATTATTGCTCAGCTTGCTCTTCATCCTGATGCCGTGCCTCACTACTCCCTGCTCAACGGTGTGTTGCGGTACAAGGGCGGGGATCTGGTTGGGCCACGGTCGGTCCTTGCAACAAAGGTGTGCTAATCTTTGCACGCGCCCGACCCACTCGGTGGACATTCCGGTGTCCCGTGACATATCGAAGCTCCGTCAATTGTTCTTGGGCCGGCATGTATAATTCAACCAAGGAATTTGTCATTTCTTGTGATATTTGCGGTAGCGCAAAACCTGTGAGCTCCCTATCCGTGCATTGCAGCCCACGCCCATCCCCCACGCCACACGGGAGGTTATCGGTATGGATTTCGTCGAAGGGCTTCCTCCGTCGGGGATCGGCCAATGCCCCGCTCGTGGTTGTGGACAAGCTGTCTAAGTATGCTCACTTCCTACCTGTCAGGCATCCTTTCACAGCTGCTGCTATAGCCCAAGTCTTCATGGATCAAATCTACCGTCTCCATGGCATGCCTAAAGTTATCATCTCTGACCGCGATCGGATTTTTACCAGCTCCTTCTGGAAAGCATTCTTCTCAAGCTGCCGGAGACATCACGAACATGGGGACTGCTTACCATCCGCGAGACGGATGGCGGGGCGGAGCGCGTTAATCGAGTGCCTTGAGGGCGATATCTGCTTGGCCGCTTTGCCAACTCATGCCCGACCAAGTGGATTAAGTGGATAACACAAGCTGAATCTTGGTATAATACTTCTCCTCATGCTTCTTTGGGTCGGTCCCCGTTTGAAGTGCTGTATGGTTTTCCTCCACGGCATCTCGGCATTACTCCACCAGCGGCAACACCGATCCAGCGACCTCAATACATGGCTGGATGACCGTGCTTTTGATCTTGGCAATGATTAGGCAGCATTTGGGTGGTGCTCAAACCGGGATGAAGCGTCGGGCGGACAAGCATCGGTCAGAACGTCGATTCAAGTAGGAGACATGGTTTATTTAAAGCTGCAACCTTACATACAGTCCTCCCCCTGGCTCGCCGGCGCTCACGAAGCTTCGTTCCGCTTCTTTGGGCCCTTCAAGGTTCTCGCTCGCGTTGGTCTTTGTCGCCTACGGTTGGATCTCGCCATCTTCATCGGCCATCCACCGGTCTTCCGTCCCCAACTCAAAGGCGTCGCCGCGGTAACAATCGGTGGCTGCTAATCTTCACGATAATCTCATTCAACACCAGGTTCCTCACGAAGATTACGGATTCTCATTTGGACTACGGATTCTCCTCCAATTGAAGAAGTGCTCATTCGGTGGTCCCGAATGGCTCCATCCACGGCAACTTGGGAAGCCCGGAACATCTCGCGAGAGGTTTCGGAGCGCCGGCCTGGGGGCATGCCGGCTGCAAAGGAGGAGGGGATTGTCGGCAAGGTCCCACCTGCGAGACACACAAGACTCACCTCTCATGAAGATCGCAGACCAGGGCCGGCCCGTCACCGAAAGCCCAACACCAGGGTTGTTGGCCCCATCCGGAGGAATTAGCTATAGTATAAATACTAAAGAGAGAGAGAGATGAGAAGCATCGATCGGGAACTATTCCCCATTTTCATAGTTCATCTGTAATAGATTCATAGCTACTTTTCTCAGTATCCGAGATGTATCCTGCATTTATCTGTTACAATTACTAGTTCCTGGTCACACACACGTGCACAAAATTTTTATTAATTGCTCCTTGGACAGCCATATTGCCTTGTTAGCATAGAAGATATTTTTTAATTCAATAAAAATGAGAAGACTTTTAATCTTTTGTGTAACATTAGACTTTTAATTCCATCATATGAGGCTGCGTGAGACAAGTTAAGAAACAGTAGAACATGCAGAGTTTTCCTACAACTAAGAACTCCGAAATATTTCTATTGGTGGCTAGGATGACCAGCAGCCTCTACAAATCAATTTCATATGGGAAGCATGGCAGCCGCCACTTCAGATCTTTGATGTGCAGCAGCGGTTTGGCAGGGGCTGTAGCTCACCATTCACTAGCAAGGTGCCAAGCGGTAGTAGTGAATGGCTGAATGCCACTACACCTTGGAGCCGAATGCCTTGGCGCCCAATCGTGGGTACAGCTTGAACTCCAGATGCATCTCATTCTCAAAGACACGGGACTGAAGACTACATGCATCCAATTTCGCACCTGCTGATGTTGATAGGCCACAAACAAAAAAAGTCTATGCCTTATACTACTAGTCCATGCATGCAAAAAGATTAGGAACTTGAGTCTATTTATATATATGGTAGTGGGTGGAAGCAGGATATGAATAGACTCACATAAATGTTTCGATAACAAAAACTATATAGATCCTTGACAATATACATATGTAGTAATGTTTACCAAAGTGGTGAAGATTGATCATATGCTACAAATTACAATACATGTTCCGAGATGCTGAGCCGTGCTGTTGGGTCGGCACAACGTCCACAACTGTGTGAGCCTAACACAAATACGATAAGCTTCTCCCAGCAAATATATTGTTTCTGGAAACACTTCTTTAGCGATATTTGGGGAAAAAAAAGCCAATGAAAATAGATTAGATCCCTTGCTGAAAATAAGTTAATCTCAGTGTCCACACTAATTCATGTAGTATGTAGACTAAACAGTGCAAGGCATGTGCACATGTAATGGAAGAATGTCAGAAAAACAAACGTACCACATGCACCTGCAGAAAAACAGAAAAGAACCAAAACTTACTTTACCTGCGCACCTATGAATGAAAGAACATAAGAAACCAAAAAGCACATGCTTGGGTATAATTAAGGTGGAATTAGCAGAAGCTTGACTACCGAAGAATTATTATTTATAAATATATGTATTATTATCTCACTTTTTATGAATGCATTCTTTTGCCACTCACGATGCAAGTGTCATTGTGATCATGTTAACAGATGTCATCTTCCTGAACGTGTCCAATGACAGGACCACCACGAACCTGGACTCACACACCTGCTTGTCTATGTGAACCTATGATTCCTATGACACACATCACCTCTCAGATCCTTGCTGCCGATCCTGGCCATTCTCACAAGCCTACTAGGCCTTCCTGCACAGCACGAACTCCAGATGCATCCCATTCGCATTTCACAAGATTTGGAAATATGTGCATGCAAGTTTGTAACTACAAATGGTATACCCTAAAAAGTCTTACTTGCATCTCACTGATCCATGCACAAAAAACATTTTCCGGCACCACCTTGTCTTAAAACATGAGCAAACGTGGAAGCAACAATAAGCATGTTCGCTTGTGCTTGCTTTATCTTATTTCATTTTATTCTCTCCCACACAATATTATTAAATCAGTCATGAGCAGAGCTGGTTCAATATGTAGAGAGATATAAATAAGCTCAACAATGACATTAAAAACAGGGAATCTTAGTTATACAGAAAACTGAGGCAGTGTAAAATAATCTGTCATTGGTATAGGTGAGTAAAAGTGTTTGTGGCTATCAAAATCCTCATCTGGATGCTCTAGAGCACGAAAAGGGTCCCTGAATTTCTTGTTTTGTGACACATAATTTGCAGCATCGAGTATGCAATGGTGGTGTTGAATGAATGAGATGTGACTCGTGGGAAGGTAAGCTCCCACTTGCCACTATATATAATGATGCTAGGCGTGATATGCTCCGAATAGGTGGAGTGCTATTGCAGGAGTCACTTGCGACACCATTGATACAATGAATGATTTGCATCCCAGAAATATGTTGCTAAACATTCTTTCGATATCTGGTTTCTGGTTGTTGCAGACATCAGCACAAGGATGTTGTATGTCCAGCTCACAGGTTGCAGTTGGTACTAGGACAGGAGACACCTTGGCCCCTTAAGTCTATGTCTCCCCTAACAACTTTGGCCTCATGGTCTGCAACTGGTCTGCACACATTCCGCGATGAATAAGATAACTGCATGAGCCCAAACTCCTGATGCATCCTATTCTCAAGCTATAGTCAAATAGCATGTAATTGCCTTTGAATTGGATCCATTCTGCCACGAAACGCATTGCTTCTATATGCTACTGATGCAACTGATGAGTCAGAGTCTATTTATATGTGAGTGTTGGAGCAGCCTGCTACATACGCACACTCTGGCTCACCTATTTGTTTCACCAACCACTTTTATTGTTTGAGGGTATAAATTGGTACCTTAAAATGTTTACCAAATAGAAATAAATAATTGATATGCACATAGAAAACATGTTCCTTGGATTGTGAAACTAACGACTCTGGGTGTGCTATAGAGAATTGAATCAAAGCTTTGACAATTGTCCAATACTATCTAATTTATTTACTACTCTCATAATATTATCTTTCTCTGGTACATGGACACTGGAAGATCAAGTTGATAGTTCCCATTAATAAGCAACGAGTTGTCCATTTACTGGTGAACGAACAATATTATTATAAAGTGCAAACCAACAAACATAAAACTTATAACTACTGTATCTTCTTATCAGAGAAGTCACATTGAAACTTTTGATTACCGAAATTTCAGGTTTCTCGATGGGCGCCGAAAAGAAATCTTCTACTGGTCAAAAAAATTCGTGTGAGTTTGTCTCCGCCCCTTGAATAAGCGCAAGATAACCCAAAATCGACTTCCACGTTGGCCCACCATATATATAGCCCTAGGAAACCCTAAACTCACACCCAAAATCCACATTCTATCCCTTATCTTCAATTCTCCTCTCTTGCCGGCGGCGGCTCCCTCAAGAGCGCACCGCGCTGCTGCGACCCGTGAGCCCCCTGTAGCCCCATAGAAATGTGAAATCAAGTCAAATATTTTCATGTATTTGTGGTGTATGATCAATCATAGATAGTTTCTTCCGAAATCATGTCAAATTTTATAAAAATAGAATTGAATTTAATTTGAATTTGAACCAAAATTTTGGGAATTACGGAAAAATTTCCCTTTTCTCAGTGGGTCAGTAAGAGTTCAGATGCCTTTACCTGCTTTGAACAACAGGAGTCCTATGGCTGCTGACCTGATTTGGTCTTTGTTCCTGCAAATTTCAGTGGAAGGATTTGGTGCAGCTCAATCTGCTAATATAGGAGAACACCAGCATAGCCGGTTAGTTTGCCACCAGGAGAGGATCATGGACACTCTAAACACATCTTCTCTCTGTTGCATGACAAGCGTGGTAGAGCATTGAAGCAGATAATTTTATAATTACCATGCTTAATTTCTTCGTTTCACCTAAAATTTGTTGCACAATTAGCCACCAGATGTCCTGTTGGTGCAGAACTCAGGATGCATCGCACTCCCATGACATATATATGCACCCTTTTGCACACTGCAGTTTGCCAAAGAAAATCTCAGAGTGCTGCTCGAACCCCTGATGCTTCCAATTCCTATAGTACAATCGATTTGGACATCAAGCATGCAATTTCCGACCGGAGATACTTTCCAATGCAACATAGTGCTTCTATATATATTGTTGGTTGATGCAACCCTTGAGGTAGAGTTTATATTTATATGTCTATAGATGCTGGACTAGCATAAGTCAGGTTGGCTCTTTGGCATTACTATTTCACCAACCAATTTTGATGTTTGATGAATAAAGGCTATATTGTAATGTATATAATAAATACTTTTTATAATGCCTTAAAAGGTAGAAAATAAAAAAATGTTCTCTGGACAACCATACTACAACAATTGTAATGTCTAATAGTTACAGTGTTATAGCCAAAGCACATGGTCTGCTTCTCCCACAACCAAACACAAAAGTGTTTCCTAATCGCCACAAAAAGAGAAGATTTTTAACAATATAATTAACATTAGGAGCCTACACTATAGTGTAGTTTAAACTACGATGACCTGAGGGTAGTTTAAGCTTTTTCTTTTTTTATGCAAAGTTTATACATCTTCTAGCATAATATGACACTGTTATAGGCCAAAGTGAACATAATGGCACAGAGGGCAAAACATTTCGACCAATGACACTTGTGACC
Organism: Hyparrhenia diplandra; assembly: GCA_015847255.1. Classification (NCBI taxonomy): domain Eukaryota; kingdom Viridiplantae; phylum Streptophyta; class Magnoliopsida; order Poales; family Poaceae; genus Hyparrhenia; species Hyparrhenia diplandra. The sequence continues at coordinate 1,137,782 of JADLZK010008524.1, read as the reverse complement.
ACTCGAACATTTCAATGGCTTATGGATAAATACAAACATTTATTATGACACATAGGTAAAAGGACTCATATCTTTCCACATCGATCACATTTGCTCGATCTTCTAGCAACCCGGGTTGTTAATTCACCCAATGCTGTGACTCATGGACCATGTCGCACAACTGTCGTAGCTACCCCATACACTTGCCACACCTCAATTTTCTTCCATCTTTTGTAACACATACTCAAGGTGGGTTTCCGGATGCGTCCCATTCCTGCCATTCAAGCATCAGGGACAGATACTCAAGGTTATGCTATGCAATTATAAGGTACTGACTGATTCAACTGAGAGGCAACCAATTTTGCTCCAATTATATTTATATGCAGGATCAATACTACAGGCCATGTTGGCTCACTGGCTCACATAAGTATTTCGCCAACCAATTTTGCTATTCAGGGTTATATGCAAATATATACCAATTACTATCCAAGCCGTGACACATAAGAGATGTATATATATGGTTTCTTAATCTGATGGCTGGGTAGAACGAAATGTTCCTTGGATAGTAGTGTCACTGCCACAGTGCGTGGTTTTCTGATTTACTTCTCCCACCAAACAAAGAAGATTTTTAGTACCCGAGTGAAAAGAACATTTGCAACATTTGAAGTAATATTTGGAGTCTTCTCCATGTCATCCCAAAGAACATTTTCAACATTTGAAGTAATATTTTCAACAATTGAGAGGCAACAAATAAGTAATATTTTCAACATTTGAAGTAATATTTGATTGCAGTGCTGTCACAATTTCATCCATAAAGTAATAATTTTAATAATCTATAAAAGTGCTGGATGAACCTAACCAATATTATTTGATTCCAATGCCGTCACAATCTCGTTGTAGTTGATGAACACAGGTAGATGAACAAAGTCACAGCTCCAAGTAATGCTCCTCCTGTCCATCAGAGTTGCTCAAATGTTCCACCGGTGATCAACAAAATGTTACTGTATAAACCATTAAATGTGGGAGCACTAATAGTTCCACAAATTCATCTTTGTACTCCTCTGTTTAGACGTTGCACTGAAGGAAGATTTTAGGTCAACTGTGGATTCCATTCTCCTGTCACTCTAGGTGCATGTCAAATTAAATACAAAAATTACCAGAGCAGTTTTAATTGCCGCTATAGTACTGTTGACAATGAAAAACAAAGTGGATATCTAATAACGCTACTGCCCATTGACTTGTCCAATACAAAGTCCGCAATGGAACCGCCTCTGACTCTACGACTCAAATTATGGAGGCAGCCAGGTGCTTAAGCATCCCAGTTATCTTTTGTAATAAAAATTTGCATAAAAATTGTTATTTATTTTAAACCTAGGAGAACCCTACTAGCTAAGCATCAAATGTATATTTGCCCATGCATGCATAGGGATCGAACTCTGCAAACTCTAACATTTGAGTCACTTCTTTGCCAATCTTGGACTCAATGGACTGAGTCATCGGAGAAATGGAAGGCAAATGGCAGATAATTTCCTTCTTGGACTACATGCAAAGGATGTGCAAGGTGTTGAACTTCGCCGAACATCGTCACTCTACATCTGAAACTACATTTGTGACATCTATACTTGCAGCAGAAAACCTCCCTTGACTGATCTTAAGCACAACTGGAAAACTTTAGTGTGAAAAGTGTAATTGTGCACTGAACAGCTCAGCTACAAAATATGCATGATCACAACTAAAGGCTTGGCATAAGCTGAAGCACAACTGATAGATGGTCGTGAGCATGACTAACTGTCCTTTAGAGGGAGTCGTGAGCAATGACTACAAAATATGCGCTGCACACCATTGAAATTATTAGCGACTGGCAGACTTGAACACCATATGGAAAATAGCAGGGATCAGAGAGATGGCAAGAACAGCAGGCTGGTGTGGGTTCACATCAGCACCGAGATCCTCTTGTGTTGTACCTTGATTGTTTATTTTTTTCCATTTATTGTGGCCACATGGTTCAATTTGTGCTATGTTCCTTTTTTTATTTCTTCTCTATTCAGTATGGGGACTTGTTGGGCTACTGGATTCGTCAAGGCCGTAGCTTCTAGGGTGAGTAAACATGTCAAACAAGGATACAGCAGGGTGGAAGGAACCAATGCCACTGCAGTTGACTATACAGAGATGGCTTACTTGTAGGTTCAACAGCATTTCAACGACAAACTCCAGTCCAAAGACCCTAGCCAGTCCACTAATGATGTGATTGTCTGTGCAAAGAGACTGTTCTCTTCTTTGTCCTCAACATGAGCTACGAATTGACCAAGCACCTGGCTGATTTTTACAACCTCGACTCACATAGCCACTACGCCACGAAGCACGCCCTGGGCCCTGTCTTGGCTGCATGCAGCTAAAGACCTCCAGATACACCTCACTCCCATGATACAAGTTTGAGGTTGATATGCATATATCCTTATCAGGGTAATAAAAATAAATTTGTGTCATACTGCTGTCACTTGATCTATAAAGACATGAGGCAATAGGCCATATAGCTTGGCACTATGTCGCTTGCATAAAGGCACTCTCTCGAACTTATATGTCAGTGGAAGAAGCACCGACATAAGGCCATATAATTAATTAATATTTTCTTAATCAAACAAACCTAACCATCCATCAGGTAGGTCAATGGAATTATGGAGGCTCAATTTTTTTGTCAATTTTCCGCAAAAACTAGTCTAAAATATTAAATCTTCACATACTAACTATAGATTTTTTTAAAAAAAAAATTATTTGGCTCTCGCAAAACAAAAACAAAAGGTGGCAAGGGGATGCAACATTCGGGTGTTTTAGGTCAAAAAACTAGTCTAAAATATTAAATCTTCACATACTAACTATAGATTTTTTTTTAAAAATTATTTGGCTCTCGCAAAACAAAGAACAAAAAGTGGCAACGGGATGCAACATTCGGGTGTTTTAGGTCACAATTTTAAACACTGGTTTGTAGAGTAGTGCCACTGACATGCAATTCCCAATAATCTGTGTCACAGCACCCAAAGAACAGAAACAGAAAAAGTAAACCAAAAAGTTCTCTCCACTGCTCATAGTTTCTCTTGCATTGCTTCCACCCAAAAGCTAGCCTATGGTTTAGAGTTTTGGAAGTATAAACATAGATTAAACGTTTTTTATGGCGCTAAGAGCAAAATCAGTAGTAATAACGCAGCTAAAAGTAATCACAGTGACTGTGCCTCATTCTGCACACTTGTTTTTTGCATATAAAATAGTACAAAGTAGAGGTGCAGAATGCAAAACGTGGAGAGAAGGGAGGCAAGTAGAAAAATACAGAGCAATGTATCAATAAGGTATTACTCTGCTTATCTTGCTTCTTGCTGGGAGAGAGAGGATGAAGCCACTGAAACGGCACACTACCTTATCTTCCACTGTCTGGTGCCGTCTCAGTTCTGGAGCCACATCGGTTGGGCCGAGAAGGATGTCCCGCATATTACTAACGTGTGGCAGATGACTTGACCAGCGCACATCCCAACAGCACTTCTCCAAGCTGATTTGGCTTTGCTGTTGGCAGATTTGGAACCATCTCCATGACCAGGGGCGGATCCACACCCCGGGCTAGGGGGCTGTAGCCTTGGGCGCAGCCTAAATTATCTACATGCAAATCTTCCCTAGCCATGTAAATTCTTTAATTTTCATCCTAAAATAGCATGTTTTGTACTAATTATCCCCCTCTTAATCCTAAAATAGTCTGTTCCTAACTAATTAGCCCTCCTTGAGATGGTGTTTCTGGATCCGCCACAGTCCATGACGTTGTCTTCTGTCATCAACAACCTTCTTCATTCATGCAATGTAACACCTGGTTTTAAGAACAAAACCAGATAAAGCCATATGTGAGCCCTGGAAGTCAATCTCACATATACTTTACAAATTATAAGAAGTATCAATTCACAATGCTTAAAATATAACGAATATAATATAAGAACAGATAACCTCAGCTAGCAGACAGCGGAAAGACTCTTCAATCTTCTGGTGCAGGCTCCACAGGGACAACTGACTGGTTGATCACAAGCCTAACTTCCTCCTGAAGTGGGGTGAAATAGCAAGGGTGAGTCCATGTCGAACTCCGCAAGCATAGCCAGGGGTTATGAGGCTAAGAAGCTGACACTGTCTTAACTGCGGTTGCTTTTAGAGTTGGTCAAGTTTTAAGCTTAAGCATAAAGGAATCCCAAACCATTATTCACACTTGTGGACAGATATCATCATCAATTTAATATCATCAGTAAAGTAGACACACAATTCTATCCATTAGTGTTCCAAGGCCGTTCATGACCGCGAACACGGCTGACATGTCAGTTTAGTTAACTCTGCGCAGAGGTGTACACTTTACCTACGGGTCATGGTTTCCATCAGAGTAGGATCGCGAGTCCCTAACCAAATGAAGACCATATAAGGCCATTCAAAAACCCTCCTAACAATATTAAAGTGGCCAACAGAGCTTCACACCCCGTTTCTCCCAATTCTGGCAAACCACCAACAAAGTTAGGTAGACCCCTTGAACAACCAAAGTCAGAGCCACGTGACCCCCATAGCTGTACTGTATATCCCGGATATCCACGAATGGATTGAGTCCTTATGGAGAGCTAAGAGCTTCACCTCCAACAACCTCCAAGCTCTTTCGCCCTATGTACCATGGCATCATCAACTACTCCAGATTAAAGTCATACAACAAAGTAAAGTTTAATTGGTTGAGCGCTAGCAATTACTACCCAATGCACAAACCCATAGGTGTCAAGGAACAAGGAATCAAGTCTAGGTAAATCCTTAGTGGCAATCAAGGAGGACACATGCATCATGAATTGTTAATTAAAGTGAATAGAATATCAAGGATGATCCCAAGCTATACTTGCCTTAAATTTAGATCCTTTCTTCAAGTCCAATGCTTTCCCAAAAACACCTTCTTCATCAACTCCTTATAGATCACGGTCTTCTTCGAGATCAACAACGTAAAGCTCACCGATCTACTCGATTCCAATCAACAACACGCAACCAAATTGGACCAATCATGCATAACAAACAAGACTATAATTAGAACAGTACACCAACAGTGGGAAAACAGTTTGAAAAGATTATAAAACTAATCTACACGTCACTACGATCACATAGACGTAAAGATCACCGAAATCGAGCTACAACGGCGAAGCTACGCATTTTACAAGATTTGCATGAATAAAATAATAGATTAAATACTTGATTTCGAAATAAAATAAATAAATCTGATTTGGTTGCTGGATAGAAACTTTGCATGTGCATGACGTGAGTAGCATGAGCGTGCTTTCAGAAGCAAAACAGGAACCAACAGGAGGAGGGTGGCTACGTGGTGGCTTTCATGGTGATCGTAGGTACATGTGTATTACCATGCATGGTATTTCTCTTGTATTTGTGGATTTATTTTTCTAAAGGAAATCGGCCACAAAACGTGCATGACATACCGATGGCATCAGCAAGCTAAGAAAGCTAAGCTGGGCATGTCAGCTAAACTAGGCATGCATGGACATGGCTCAGGATAATCGTATGTCCATAGTATTCCTGGTTTTAATTTCATAACAGAAAACGGCCAGAAAACGTATCGATGTATGGAGCTATCATCCATGTCAACAATCTACGAGAGGCATGCATGGCCGAACTGCTCTGCTGCTAGTGAAATTCATGCTTGCGTGGTGACAGCGCGTGCGTACGTGTGCTGGAAGGCGGAATGCAGTGCAGGGCTGCCGGTCAACTCAGCTGTAGGTGTTGGCCATAACGTTGCCGGAGCAGCTGACTCCAATGACGAAGGTCAGCGCGACGGTGGGTGACGGAGAGCTCGCCGGCGATCGTACGTACGGCCCAAAAAACCACGACTGATCATAAAACTGGTGCCAAAGAACGACTGGACGGAAGGAAACCTCACCTACAGCAAAATTGCGGTTGAGAACGACATGAGGACGGCGGATGGCTCGGAATAACGGCGTCTTCGATCTGTGAAGTCCGGCGAGGCAGAGTTGACAAGGACGAAGCTTGGCCGACGGAACGGCGAAGTCGAACTCGAGCTTGGCGGCTGCTAGGGTTGCGGCTGCTATGAGCTCATGGCTAAGGCGGCTCTTGTTTATAAAGGGCTAGGGTGCACACAGTTCGGTTTCTAGAGCAAACGCCGGATCGCGGCGTGCGATGAGCGGTCGAGTCCAGGACGAGTACGGCACCAAGAGGAAAGGCAATGCGTGCGTCTTGCTGGTTGGGGCCAGAGCTGGGCTTGGAGACCTGCTGACGGGCCAAAGAGCAAGGAAAAAGAGAGATAAAGGAAAACCTTTTCTTTTATTTAAACAAATTTCTAAAATCATTTGTGAAAGAATTTGAATCTCTTTTCAGTTTCTAAAAAAAAAAAAAAAAACAGCCATCACAAAAGAAAATATGCATCAGCATGTATGCACAACCATGTTTCTAAATCCTATGATAAATTTTAATTTCACAAAAGTATTTATTTTCCTATATTTTATGAGCACAAAAATACACAAATAAACCATTTTATTCTATTTCCAAAAGTGCAAAATTTGGGGTGTTACAAATCTACCCCCCTTAAGATGAATCTCGTCCCGAGATTCGGAATTTGTTGATCAAAGAAGTAGAGATACTCTGCCTGCGAATCTTTGTCACTCCTACTCCTCGAGTATATTCAATTTCTTGGTAAGGATGTCGCCTTGCTTTTTTTTTTCTTATAGTGATAACCTCACTCCAAGTGATTTGGTAAACTCATTCCAAATAAGGATTCGACAACTCTTGATGTCTTCTAACTATTAGCCCACTTATTTACTTTTTGGTACCTCAAATGAATTGTAGTGAGGTGCTAGATTATTCTTCAAACCAACACTCTTTATACTTCTCGTAAAGACTACTTTTAGCATCAATTGTATGACAATATCCTCTCCTCTTATGATTCCAAACACCATAGGTCTCAACATGTTATCATATATCCCTTTCTACTCCATACTATCCAATCTCTAACTCCATATATTAACCTCTAGTTCCTACCATCTGGTGGTCAACAACAGTAGCTTTTAACAAAGATAGATGATCATAAGCAGAGGATAATCCAAGAGATATCTCAACTTAACGATAGATTGAGACAAATGGACACAAGATTTTAAGGCACTACCCCCCTTAAGATAGGTTGACCACGGGTAACTAGGGAGTAGCTCTCATAACCTTATAAGTACCTTATCCACCATATAGACCTTCCAATTGATCATCATGATTTTCTCTTAGTCCAAAATAGGTTCCACTATCATCTTTGCACGACTATGGCTAAAATACTCAAACCTCAAATCACATTTCCATAGTCACTTCTGTCATTACTTTCATTTAGTCCTTGTGATTCCTCTTATTCCAATGTGAACTTTATTAGTTACCCTCTTTATACTATTACTGTTATTACTCAAGTTTCACCCTCAAATTGATTCTAGTGTCCTTCAAACCTTCTTCACATGAATATCTTTTTATCCCAAAGTAGAATATTCATCCAACTTCAATCATTAATGACCTTTGCTCAAGTTAAGTCGCTCAAACTTTTGATCCAAATTTTTAGTCCGTGGTGTTGTCCAAATCTTTCCGTCATAACTCCTCTTTGATAGGGGCATTGGCAATGACTTGTGCTTCTCTAGATGGTAGCACCTCTTCTAAACATCGCTCTTGATTAGCCCAAACAACTGGAACATCTCAACTCAAGACCAGCCTAGTAGTCCGAGAAGTTCTTACAATCCACGTAGACATGTCATCCAACCACACTTAATATCTTATCTTCTAGTAATATCTTGAGAGACTTGGACAAGACTAGCTATTCATCAATAAAACACAAGATACTCTAAGTGAACCTTACATCCTTGGTGAATTCCACATTACTAATTTTATTGAGCTATTTTCCACCACTAGAGATAACTTAATTCCCCTCAATAAAATTCCTTCACTTAGGTGATAGCATAAATCATATAGATAGATTAGTTCCATCCAACAATGATATCTCAAACTCAAAACTTCACGAAGATGTCCTTTAAGTTCTTATGTTCCAACTAGATATCATCCTTTTTGTCCAAGAAATCACTATCACCATGCTCTACAATGGTTAACTTCACATCATGTGTTGAGTAGTCCAACTCACACTTCCTTGGTTGACTTGAACCATAAATTTGTCTCTTCTTACCTGGAGTACTTCCATGATCCTACTAAAATGCATTATGGAAGAAACTCCAATGTCCAATATTATAATGCCACCTACGATAGAACCGCACCTTACCAGACCAAGGAAACTCTGAGTCAAACTTACATACTTCTGTAGGTTGCAACTCAACACACCACTTCTAAGTTCTTTGTATAATTCCACCATTAGAGATATCGTACCCAAGAACAGCTCACTCACCATGCTTGGTATAAGTGTTGAGGTCACTTGACACATCATTGGACTGTAGAGAATTCCAACGTCACGTTCCTATGTCATCAAGGCTAACTTGTCTTGACTTGTAAGTTGAACTCCAAAGTGTTGTGATAGCTTGAGACACAATTCAATCATGTTGAGCACACAAGCTCCTTGTAGACGAGCCATTCGTCATCAACCTTGAGTGAAAAATGCATGTGCTCAAAGTTGCCATCTCAACCATAAGATAGCATATGCTTCCGAGTGAAGAACTAGAATATATCAATCTTCATCTTGCAACTTCTTCAACGTGGCTACCCCCCTTAAGAAAAGATTACTAGGGGACCAGCAAAGATAGGTTAAACATTCTCCTCAGTGAGTCATCCATCTTAATGGTCTGTGACTTCCAAAAGAAATTCAGATGCATACGCAAGAACAAGAAATCTGAAATTCCTCACGAGTAGAAAAACAGCAGCTCAGTAAAACACCTCTAACTTCTCTTCTGTAATCCAAAAAGTTCATGCTTTACACCGTTGGAAAGCTTATGAAATTCTCTACAACTTCCTTATAGAACTTATCTCTAGACTCGACACTTAAGTTGGTCAAAAACAGTTGACAACAGAAACTATTCCAGATTCCTGACAGCACAGTTGCATCATCTTGTGATTTTCATAACTCTCAAACCATAACAGATATGAGGGTAATTCTTGCGCTCAAAGAAAGATATGGAAGTGTACTTGTTTCCAGAATTTTTCCATGATTTTTGGTTGAACAAGAACAGAGATTCAAGCCAAAAGATGATAGGTTGCTCCAAAAGACAGGATGTAGAAAACATGAGAAAACCAAAACCCAACTATCTATATCATTAAATCCTTATACCTTAGGCTTATGAACTAAAGGAAATTGTGGACAAACCAACAATATCATTGCACTCAATACAAAGATCCAAATCAAACATTAATCATAAGCACAAAGCAACTAATCATTTCAATTTCACAACCACACAGACTCAACTTTCGGTACTAACGTTTTGTTGCATGAGGGGCATAAATTCCTACTTAAGCATGGTGTGTTTTGCAGTAACATCCAAGGTACACCTTTCACGTGTGGATGGGCGAACACGTCCTCCACTTCATTGATCCCCCCGGTAGTCCAAATGACTTCTCCACCATCAATCTCATCAAGAGCTTCCTCATCTAGTTAACTCTTATACTTAGGATGTGTCCACTTAGTACATCTATATTTCACTTGAGCTTGTTGATCTGGGTACCGGTCTTGCAATATATTCTCCAACCGAGGTTGAAAGAAAACAAAGACGTCCAATTCTAACTAGGCTTGCGTCCCTACATGGCCGGCGAGGGCGATACCAATTTGTAACACCTGGTTTTAAGAACAAAACCGGATAAAAGCCATATGTGAGCCCCGGAAGTCAATCTCACATATACTTTACAAATTATAAGAAGTATCAATTCACAATGCTTAAAATATAACGAATATAATATAAGAACAGATAACCTCAGCTAGCAGACAGCGGAAAGACTCTTCAATCTTAAGGTGCGTGGCTCCACGGGGACAACTGACTGGTTGATCACAAGCCTAACTTCCTCCTGAAGTGGGGTGAAATAGCAAGGGTGAGTCCATGTCGAACTCCGCAAGCATAGCCAGGGGTTATGAGGCTAAGAAGCTGACACTGTCTTAACTGCGGTTGCTTTTAGAGTTGGTCAAGTTTTAAGCTTAAGCATAAAGGAATCCCAAACCATTATTCACACTTGTGGACAGATATCATCATCAATTTAATATCATCAGTAAAGTAGACACACAATTCTATCCATTAGTGTTCCAAGGCCGTTCATGACCGCGAACACGGCTGACATGTCAGTTTAGTTAACTCTGCGCAGAGGTGTACACTTTACCTACGGGTCATGGTTTCCATCAGAGTAGGATCGCGAGTCCCTAACCAAATGAAGACCATATAAGGCCATTCAAAAACCCTCCTAACAATATTAAAGTGGCCAACAGAGCTTCACACCCCGTTTCTCCCAATTCTGGCAAACCACCAACAAAGTTAGGTAGACCCCTTGAACAACCAAAGTCAGAGCCACGTGACCCCCATAGCTGTACTGTATATCCCGGATATCCACGAATGGATTGAGTCCTTATGGAGAGCTAAGAGCTTCACCTCCAACAACCTCCAAGCTCTTTAAGCCCTATGTACCATGGCATCATCAACTACTCCGTTAAAGTCATACAACAAAGTAAAGTTTAATTGGTTGAGCGCTAGCAATTACTACCCAATGCACAAACCCATAGGTGTCAAGGAACAAGGAATCAAGTCTAGGTAAATCCTTAGTGGCAATCAAGGAGGACACATGCATCATGAATTGTTAATTAAAGTGAATAGAATATCAAGGATGATCCCAAGCTATACTTGCCTTAAATTTAGATCCTTTCTTCAAGTCCAATGCTTTCCCAAAAACACCTTCTTCATCAACTCCTTATAGATCACGGTCTTCTTCGAGATCAACAACGTAAAGCTCACCGATCTACTCGATTCCAATCAACAACACGCAACCAAATTGGACCAATCATGCATAACAAACAAGACTATAATTAGAACAGTACACCAACAGTGGGAAAACAGTTTGAAAAGATTATAAAACTAATCTACACGTCACTACGATCACATAGACGTAAAGATCACCGAAATCGAGCTACAACGGCGAAGCTACGCATTTTACAAGATTTGCATGAATAAAATAATAGATTAAATACTTGATTTCGAAATAAAATAAATAAATCTGATTTGGTTGCTGGATAGAAACTTTGCATGTGCATGACGTGAGTAGCATGAGCGTGCTTTCAGAAGCAAAACAGGAACCAACAGGAGGAGGGTGGCTACGTGGTGGCTTTCATGGTGATCGTAGGTACATGTGTATTACCATGCATGGTATTTCTCTTGTATTTGTGGATTTATTTTTCTAAAGGAAATCGGCCACAAAACGTGCATGACATACCGATGGCATCAGCAAGCTAAGAAAGCTAAGCTGGGCATGTCAGCTAAACTAGGCATGCATGGACATGGCTCAGGATAATCGTATGTCCATAGTATTCCTGGTTTTAATTTCATAACAGAAAACGGCCAGAAAACGTATCGATGTATGGAGCTATCATCCATGTCAACAATCTACGAGAGGCATGCATGGCCGAACTGCTCTGCTGCTAGTGAAATTCATGCTTGCGTGGTGACAGCGCGTGCGTACGTGTGCTGGAAGGCGGAATGCAGTGCAGGGCTGCCGGTCAACTCAGCTGTAGGTGTTGGCCATAACGTTGCCGGAGCAGCTGACTCCAATGACGAAGGTCAGCGCGACGGTGGGTGACGGAGAGCTCGCCGGCGATCGTACGTACGGCCCAAAAAAAACCACGACTGATCATAAAACTGGTGCCAAAGAACGACTGGACGGAAGGAAACCTCACCTACAGCAAAATTGCGGTTGAGAACGACATGAGGACGGCGGATGGCTCGGAATAACGGCGTCTTCGATCTGTGAAGTCCGGCGAGGCAGAGTTGACAAGGACGAAGCTTGGCCGACGGAACGGCGAAGTCGAACTCGAGCTTGGCGGCTGCTAGGGTTGCGGCTGCTATGAGCTCATGGCTAAGGCGGCTCTTGTTTATAAAGGGCTAGGGTGCACACAGTTCGGTTTCTAGAGCAAACGCCGGATCGCGGCGTGCGATGAGCGGTCGAGTCCAGGACGAGTACGGCACCAAGAGGAAAGGCAATGCGTGCGTCTTGCTGGTTGGGGCCAGAGCTGGGCTTGGAGACCTGCTGACGGGCCAAAGAGCAAGGAAAAGAGAGATAAAGGAAAACCTTTTCTTTTATTTAAACAAATTTCTAAAATCATTTGTGAAAGAATTTGAATCTCTTTTCAGTTTCTAAAAAAAAAAAAAAAACAGCCATCACAAAAGAAAATATGCATCAGCATGTATGCACAACCATGTTTCTAAATCCTATGATAAATTTTAATTTCACAAAAGTATTTATTTTCCTATATTTTATGAGCACAAAAAATACACAAATAAACCATTTTATTCTATTTCCAAAAGTGCAAAATTTGGGGTGTTACATGCAAAAAAGCTTGCCGCCTCTGCCTTTGCCCTCGGGAACGCCCCTATGCTGACCTCTGGTGTAATCTATTTGTAATGAACTAAATTCATGTAATCCTATGTATGGTCCATGGCACCCTCCATCGGAATCAATGGAACAGCATTCAGGTGGGTTTCTCCCCCCTGTAGTTACGTCTTGAAAACAAAAAGGAGAGAAGACGAAGTGACCTGATCCTGGATGACTAGCTGATGGGGAAGGGTGAAGAGCACTGCTGCTCCTGCAGGGAGTACGAGGTAACGGCCTCGAGGAAAAGAGTAGGCGGCCTACCCTCTGTTACAGGCGACGGACCTGCATCTACGACCTTGATCTGCGCCTGCCAAGGTAAAGGAGAAGGCGACGGCCCCTATGTTCCTTTTTTTTTATTATTTCTTCTCTATTCAGATTGGGAACTTGTTGGGCTAGTGGATTCGTCAAGGCAGCTTGTATCGTGAATAAACATGCCGAACATGGATACAACAGGGTGAAATCATCCAGCAGCTCGTGGGCAGTTGACAACTATGCCAGCCGCAGCGTACTGAGCAAACAAAGGAAGCCCTCGTGTGTTGGAGCAAGAGTTTAGAAATGATTGCTTTAGAAATTTCTAATAGAGGGTGGAAACATCTTTTCCGTTTGTTATAATTTCCCTGTCATTGTTAAAGACATTGGGGTTTTTCTTGCTTTTTGACCTTTGTAATAATTGGCTGTGTACATCTCTGGATGTAGAGGCCGGATTGTATTGTCCATTATCTAAAAAAGTTGACAACTATGCAGTTGGCTAAGGTTCAACAGCATTTCAACCACGAGCAGCGGCAAGCACTAAACGCCTGGCCAGTCCACCGATGATATGATTGTCTGTGCAAAGAGACTCTTATCTTCTTCATCCTGAACGTATGCTTGCGATTCTACCAAGCACCTGGCTGATTTCTTCACTCACTATAGCCACTGCACCACCATGCACGTCCTCGGCCCGGTCTCGGCTGCACGCAGCTAGAGGTCCAGATGCTTCTCACTCCCATGACACATGTCTCAGGATTATAGCATATAAACTCATCGGGAAAAAAAAATATTGTCTGTGTCATACTGAGGCAATAGGCCATATAGCTAGGCACTCTCCAGCTTACACTCTCCAGTCACTGTCTACTTATATGTCAGTGGAAGAAGCATGGACATAAGGCCATATATAGGCACCCTCTCCCTTACATATATTTAAGTTAATTAATTAATATTTTCTGAATCAGATACACATAATAATCCATCAGGTAGGTCAATGGCATGACGTGTGCTCGATCAGATTTTGTAAGCAATTTTTGTCAAAAAATGTTCTAAAAATTAAATCTTGATACAGTAACTCTACATTTTTTTAAAAACAAAATCTTCAGATCTCGCCAAAGAAAGAACAATCAATTAATATTTTTAATCACTAATGATCGTAAATAATTTTTAAGAGAGGAACCGTTGCACCCAAGCACAGTGACAAACCTCCAATTCCCGTTTCTAAACATATATACTTCATTTTAACTTGTCATTAAACTTATTTAATTCGACAAAATTTAATGAAAAATGCAATGGTACCTTGATCGCTGTATTAGTTTTATTATTATAGTATGTAAAATATGATTTATCTCAAGGTATATCAATGCCAGACCAAGCTCTTTCGTTGCCTTTCGACTAGAACCACATCCGTCCTAATCTTAAGACACTTACCAGCGGATATTGAGTAGTTAACTACATAACCGTCGAGGATGATATCATGGACGCCAGACAGGTTACAACATATTTTGATGTGTCAACACTCTCTAACGTGTGTCTCCTCCCATATGCTCTACGGCAACAACCTCTGCATTGCCTTCCTTGCTCAGAGCCTCCACGAATTGCTTTACTCGATCTACTGCACCATTGAAGCTTTCCAAGCATGACAACATCCATTGTCCATCTTGCATTCCGAACGCCTCCAATTCCAATTACTACAAATTTGATCGATTACCTCTCTACATAGTTTCCTGAAGCTTGTGTCACTCTTGCATACCGTATCTTTTTGCACTAGTACACAACACCCTTCCTTATTGTTTTCTATTTATTTGCCTACTTATATGCATTAGTGCACTATGTGGATCCTTATTTATAGATAGCACCACGTTTTGATACACACCTAGCATGAGAATGAAACATAGTATATTTGACAATTAGTGAGGCATGTGTTGGGGTTGAAGACAATTAAATGTTAACTGAATTCTTCATTTAAATTGGAATCATTATAGAGTAATCTCTATGATGTGCTCTGCGGTAAATGGACGAATTATATTTTTGTGTACCTTATTGCTTTGACGAAGTATTGGGGCGTCTAAACTTACAAGCCAAGCTTTCTGTGGGCCAAACAGAAAACTTCTTCTGATCTTTTTCCGATGCAGTTCTCATCATTTAACGAGGGCTTCAGAAAAAACAGAAGCCTGTGTGAGGCAGTTTTTCTAGTTTCTTCTGTATGCCCCGTGCAGTTGCTAGCCTCCGTGCAGCCAACTATTCATGCTGGTGCAGCCAACTATCTCCACCTGGCACCTTCAAACAAGTAGTAAAAAATAAAAACAAAGTATTGAGTACATGTTTTTTCTTACATCTCATGTTCAAAATGGTGATATTTCGTATGGTTTCATAACAGTTAATAAGAAACCCTATCTACGTGCAAATCAGAGGCACTATGGCATGGTTGAATGTCGCCCTTGTTCTCACAGTGTGACAGCTGCATGTTCAATTGTAAGTGTGTGTAGACATGCCCCAGCACAAATCATTAACCAACTTGTGAGGCGGTTTGCTGCGGTCACGGCCTTGGGCACGCCACATGATTAGCCAGCGGTTGTGTCTCAACAGTTGACGTCATAATTAATCCAATACTTGCACTCTCAAACGAAATATCATATTTACTCTCTAAACAAACACATACCCTGTTTAATATAAGAGTATGTGTTTGGAGAAGAACTCGCAGGCATTCTAGCATAGCTCCCATGCTGGAACTGATTAGAAGGTGTTAAAACAACATGAACTACTGATTAGAAGGCTAGGAAACCTAACCTCTCTATAAGACATGAACTATGTACTTATGCCGTCCCCACACAATCATCCAGCATGGATGGTGTCCAAGTTGTCTGAGAACAATAAGGCCTGA
Organism: Hyparrhenia diplandra; assembly: GCA_015847255.1. NCBI lineage: Eukaryota > Viridiplantae > Streptophyta > Magnoliopsida > Poales > Poaceae > Hyparrhenia > Hyparrhenia diplandra. The sequence goes on along the minus strand of JADLZK010008524.1, from coordinate 1,122,076 downwards.
GGACTGAGGTATATAAAGGGTGATGTCCCTGAAGAAAGGTTAGGCTTCAGCTGCTTACCATCACCCTTTATATACCTCAGTATACAAGCAGCTGAAGCCTAACCTTTCTTCAATGACATAAAAGGCTTGCGCAGTTCACTCCAACTGCACATCCCTGCCACTGCATGTGCAATTGAGAGCCATCCACAAGACTTGGCTCAGCACCGAATGGAGCAAATATACATGTAAAAGCGTGGCAATGTTACTACAGTCCTAATTCGCATTATTTACACAAGAACTGAATATGTTTTCTTCTTGCCGTATTTTTCCTTATTATATATCGATCACAGTGGGGAAACACTCGCACTCGCATCTTGCAAGCAGCGGCAAGCATAAATAAAAAGATGTGTGGAACTGTGAATAGAAAACAATTCCTGGTGAGGTACTACGCACTACTACAGAATTGATTTTACAGACACTTGAGAATCATTTTCGGTGCCGGTTATTTTTTATTAACCGTGGCGGACATTTTGACCGCCGTGTGGAACTGTAAATCATTTAACCGTGGCGGTTTTTATAAAAAAACCGTCATGGTAAATAAGGCCCATACAACCAGCAAACCCTAGCAAAGAAAAGCCCACTTTGGCCCGATAACGATGCTGTCATATATGAAGTTGGACTAGGGTTTCTCACTCCACCAACTCATTTCCTCTCCCTCTCTCCCTCAGAAGCCAACGCGCGGCGGCCGACTCCCTCTCTCTCCTCTGCGCTGCGAGCCAGCCATGCCCCTCCGTCTTCCTCTCTCCCTCTTCCACCGCCAAGCCGGGCGCCCCACTCCCTCCCTCACCCCCCGCCGCCATATATGCGCCCTCCCGGTGGCGGGATCCGGCGTCGGCAGCGGGATCCGGCGCCCCATGGCTCGCGGTCGGGATCCGCGCCCAACGGCGGGTGTGCGCGAGGATCCGGTCATGTCCGACGAGCGGGATCCGGCGTCGCGGCGGGGAACCCTAGGCTGCGAGCCTGGATCCGGGCCCATTTGGGCCTGGATCTGGAGCTTTTGTTTTTTTTTTTTTTATTATTAACCATGGCGGGCATTTTGACCGCCACGGAAAATCGGGCATTTTGCGTGACCTTCCATTGGTGGCGGTTTTAAAACCGCCACGCTTAAATCGAAAAAGTCCGCCACGTAAAATCAGTTATCTAGTAGTGACGGTAGATCGTGCCGCTAAGAAATCTGAACGTGCTAGTGAAACTTGAACAATAGTCCAATACCATTTGACTGATGCAGCACTCTCACGATGTCCAGTATGCTGTTGATGAAAATCAAAGGTGAAGTTGATAATTCCCATAACTTAGAAGCACAACCAGAGTTGGATGAATTCCTCTGCTCCTCTGCATCACTGACCTTAGCAATGATTTTTGGTCATCAGTAATTCCCAGTGCTTCTCACTCTTAATCTATATTTGGAACCCCTGTGGAGAATTAAGTGGCGACACCAAGGTTTTATCCTCCACGGCCACAAAAAAATATATATATTTTACTCTCGACCACAGGAGAAGAACGTTTTTAATGGTTGAAGTAATATTTGGACTCTGTGCTATGTTAGTACCAAGAAGTAATAACTATAACACTATACCCAATGTTACGAAAAACATAAATTACAGGGTCTTGCTAAAGCTAACAACTCCGAAAATGACGGAAGAACCTGAGTAACTTCACCATTCTCATCAGGTCAATCTGTCATCATAGATGTAATCATTTGGCTCTGGTTCTCATGTCATTAACGGAAGGATGGGGGTGCGCTCAGCTGCTAGATCTGCCAGAAGAGCTGCTCATTCTGCTAGCGGAGGACAAACCCGTTCGCAAGGAGGTCGCACTGCAGGATCATGGACACAGCTATGAATGTTCTCGCTAGTGTTGCTGATCATGGACACAGCAATGAATGTTCTCGCTAGTGTTGCTTCGTTGTTGGACTGCCACACAGAAGCTTTTGACCCTCTGCTTCATTGTCATGTCTGGCCACTACTTTCCAGGCTTCAAATTTGTTCCATCATGTGCCAAGTAACATAAAAGTGGCGCTAGAACTCCAGATGCATCCAATTCCCATTATACCACCTTTTATAGGACTTCATGATGCAGTTCCTAATAGAAATACTATTCTGTGCACTGAAATGCTTGCATGTTTGCTCTATGAAATCTGTTGTTTGTATGTTACTGTTTGATGGAACCAGCGAAATAGAGTTTATATTTATATATGGCAGTGTAGAGAGCAGGATGAGCAGTAACAATACCAACTGATTTTGACGTTTGAGGCAATATGCAGATATGTGTAATAATGCTAACCAGAAGAATGATAAATGTACAGTTAGCTTTTATACAATGTTCCCTGGACAGCTATAATTCAACGATGGATATGTCTAGTAAGTAGTGCTTACAATGACAGCGCCAAAGTAATTGAGTTTGCATGAAAAAGCCCTGGCTAGCTCAGGTATTGAGTTTGCATGATAAAGCCGCGCTAATAACTTTCATTGATGGTCGAAAAAATGCTCTACTTTCCAAAGTAAATGGCCTAGTTGAAAATTCAGGATAAATGGCTTAGTTGAAAATTCAGGATAACAGATCATATCAGTAAAATTCAATTTTAAAACAACAAAACTTATGATTCCAGATCCAAAGTAACTAGCTCGTATGGCTAGGCAGATCCATAGAGGGAAACCATTACATCAAGTCTGTATTGTCTTTAATGTGGCAGAAGCCGCACCTGTCCAGTCGAATAATATATAATCTGTCATGAAATCCTAACGCATTCTCCGAAAAGCAGCTAGAAATATCCTGCGGCACACATTTTGCTGCCAGCAAGCATCAACAATAGTCTGAAGATTAGAGTCCTTTAATTTGTATTCTTCTCTCTTGATTTACCTCTGCATACACATGTTGGCCCGTGTTCGTTATCCCCCGAATCTCCCCCCTGGTGTCGCCTTTCAACGGGACACCATATTCTTGTCGCTGATAATTCCTGGGCACCCAGGGAATAAGATGGGTGTGTTTATAGAGCTTGTGATCGATGAACTAATCAAGGCTTGGGAGGAAGGCGTATGGACATATGACCGAGCTACAAAGGCAGCCTTCAAAATGTACGTTTGGTACCAGTACTCAATTCATGACTTTCTGGCGTATGGGTTGTTCTCAGGATGGTGTGTTCATGGAAAGTTCCCGTGCCCAATATGCAAGGAACGTGTGAGGTTCATCTGGTTGCAGAAGGGTTGTAAGTTTTCGTCGTGATTGACCATCCATTCAGACAAGACATGAAGAACTTTACAAAAGGTGTCGTAGTGACAGAACCTCGGTCCAATGCAGATAAAGACTGGTGCCGAGGTCCGTGCTCAGCTAGATTCTCTTGTGGCCAATAAACAAGGTGGTGGTTCTGTGGGATATGGTGAGCAGCATATGTGGACTCATAAGTCAGGCTTGGACAGGCTCCCGTATCATGATGACCTTCTTGTGCTACATCACATTGACATGATGCACAGTAAGAAGAATATCGCTAAAGCACTTTTTGGCACACTCATGGAGACTGATAAATCTAAGGACAACCCTAAGGCTAGAGTGGACATCACAACACTATGCGATAGACCAAATCAAGAGATGAGGCCTCCTGCAGGCAGCAAGAGATGGCGAAAGCCTAAGGTCGATTTCGTCTTGTCCATCGAAAAAAGGAGGGAGGTACTTAAATGGATGAAGACACTCAGGGTTCCAGATGGGTATGCACATAATGTGAAGAGGGGAGCCAATTTATCTACTCTGCGAGTCAATGGGATGAAGAGTCATGACTATCACGTATGGATTGAGCGGCTACTTCCCACGATGGTTCGAGGCTTTGTCCCTGAGAATGTATGGCTAGTGCTGGCAGAGTTGAGTTATTTCTTCCACCAGCTGTGTGCAAAGGCGATCTCTCAGACCATCTGTAGAAAGTTAGAGAAGGCGACACCTGTGTTACTCGTGAGTTGGAGAAAATCATCCCACTCATTCTTCTTGCCGATGCAGCATATGATTGTCCACGGTGCGTATGGGGGTGCCGGTGCAGTACCATTGGTGCTAACCAAGCGAGAGAACTCTAAAGAATGTACAGTAAAAATGTAGAAATACAGCCAAAATCGAGCCTTCAGTTACAGAGGCATACGTTGTGGAGGAGGTGTCAAACTTCATAGAAAAATACTATACGAGAGAACCTTCATAGCGTGCATGATCAAATCCCTCGTTATAATGTTGAGGAAAATCAATCGAAGCTTAGCCTTTTCCAAGGTCAATTCGGAAGCGCCAGTGCATCTACCACTAAGCAGTTGAGCAATAAAGAGTGCCAAAGTATCATGCTATATGTGCTGACCAACTCGCCTGAGGTGGATCCGTACAATCACGAATTCATTCGTGAGACTTGGCCTCAATCGAGGGTTCCAGAGCCACACGAAATTGATACCCTTCTTTCACAAGGTGCTGGACCATAGAGACCCGATTTCATTTCGTGGTTCAAGAGAAAGGTAATTTCTAATTGCACTGGTACATTTCAAGTTGGTCTTGCGTTTCAACCAATATTATAACGCTCTATCCGCCTTGATACTTGCAGGCCCAAACCGATAGCTCTATATGTGGCGAGTTGATTGCTGTTGCAGACAGCTATGATTTAAGGGTTAGGTCATTTACTGCTTATGATGTGAATGGATATCGTTTCCACACGACAAGCTACGAACAGAGTCGACCCAATCGAAGTACCACAAATAGTGGCATGCTTACGGTCGATAATAATGGGCAAGAATACCATGGCGAGTCCAAGAAATATACGAGCTTTCATTTTATGGTGCCCCACATCTTAAAGCTGTGATATTCAAATGCCATTGGTTCGATCCTGAATGTACTAAACGTAACCCGACAATTGGGCTAGTCGAAGTTCGACCAGATTTCGTGTATCCATGAGCCGATGTCTACATTGTGGCTCAACAAGCCGTCTTGAGGTTTATTACACGCCATACGCCCGCCAAAGCAAAGATGATTATCTTAAGGGTTTGGAGGTTGTGCATGTGGTAGCGTCGCATGGTAAACCGCCTATCCCGAACGATGAAGATTATAACTTGATCAACCCAAACACATATGAGGGAGAGTTCTATCAAGAAGAGGGGCTGCCAGGGAGTTTTGTGATAGACCTAACTTCAAATATAGGAATGGAAGTAGACGGCGGCGGTGTTCGGTGTTTGACGGCGGCGGCGGCGGTGTTCGGTGTTCGATTTGAAGGACATACAAATGTTAGAGAGATTGGGCACGGACAATGAGGAAAACAATCCTCCTTCAGATTCACTTCATTATTTGGACAGTGTCGACAGTGATGATGAGCTGACAAACCTACCAGCTAACAATTTAGACGATGATCCCGATTACTTCTAAAACATGTACTACTCTATGGCCTCCTCTATTGGGGCAGTTGCTAACAAAAATATAATGTGTGGAATGGCATAAAATTTCCAGCATGTTGTAGCATGCTTATAATCCAAACTGACTATATCATGTGCATGGGATGCATCAGGAGCTCCAGCTCTAAAGGGAGGTCTCATTGCAGCGGATTTAATAAATTTAAGGTGTGGTGATCTTTATTGGGGTAGGGAAGACAATTGTCGGTGTTGGTACTTGTGACATGTCTATGATCACTACAGGAATCGGCTGCTTTGCCGAGTGCAGAGTGCACTAGGCAAAGGCTTCTATGCACTCGGCGAAGCCATTGCCGGTGCCAAACTCGGCGAACCCCACTCGGCAAAAAGAATTACTCGGCAAAACATTCTTTGCCGAAAGTGCCAAATGTCGGGCACTTGGCAAAGGTTTCGCCGAGTGCCATGTCGGTCTTCGGCAATGCAAACGTCGTCCCGTTAGAATCTGGGCGTCCCTTTGCCGAAAGTGCCCGACGTCGGCACTCGGCAAATATTTGAATTAGAATGCTTTGCCGAGTGCCATGTCGTGTTTCGGCAAATTATTAATTACAAAACAAAAATGAAACTTTGCCGAGTGCTACGCCCGATTACTGGTAAAGTATTAATTTAAAAAAAAATTGCCGAGTGCCGGGATTAGAAAAGCACTCGGCAAAGTTATGGTTAATTTGCCGAGTGCCACCTCTACACTCGGCAAATCTGCCATTTTATCTGCGGCGTCCCGGCTTTGCCGAGTGGCGGCACTCGGCAAAGCAAAGTTTTTTTTTTTTTTTTTTTTGCTGTTGATTGTTGCTGCAAATCAACATATACAAATATCATAAGCATTCATATATACACATAAACCACATATATCACCAATTCACATATATAGTGCACATATATAACAAATTCACGATATAATCCACATATATCACAAATTCACACATATTGTCCAACATCCAAACGAAATTCAACATGTCCAACATCCAAACGAAATCTAACATGTGCAACATGGAAACTAGATCGATCACAGTGCAACATGTCCAACATCCAAAAAGAAATCCATCACGGTGCCACCGGGTCGAACCTAATCACCTCCTACTCAACTTCACCGCCCAGACCCGTGGCCTCCCGGGTGCGAAGAGTGTGAGGGGCCCTCACCTTGCCCCGATACCACCCATGCCGCGGGCGCCGATTGGTACGCCCACCCGTGGTGTGTAGGAGGGACGTGTGGAAGCCCGTGTGTGTGGCCTGCTGCGTGCCGGAGGAGGAACGCCACCGGCCACGTGTACTGTGGGAGTCGGGCCAACCGGATGGGGTGGATGGGGTGGAGAAGGGCCACACGGAGGAGTCGGGTTCGAACCCTATGACGATGGCTGCATAAAGGAGAGGTGATCTCATTAGTACTGCGGGATGGCGCACAATGCCCGCCACGGTTAATCTTTTAACCGTGGCGGACATTGATTCGGCCGGGGGGCTGCCACGCCAACTATTTTGCGTGGCGGTTTTCTAAATGCCCGCCACGGAAAATAAAAAAATAAACACCACGCAAAAATCCATTCTCGTAGTACCGAAAGAAATAAACAACAACATATACTCACCGGAGTCCCTACGTGAGGAGGAACGGGAAACGGGGGTGGAGCGAACAACGAGCTAGGCAACGGAGGCGGGGGTCACACCCGGGATTTGGAGGCCCCCGAAGTAGCCCGCCATGTCCTGCCGACGCCACGGAGTATTGCTTTGGTATGCCTCCAACTCCCGCCAATGGGCCTCTGCCCGGGCCGCCCGCCTCGCCTCAAATCTGCCCGCCTGGGCCGCACTTGGCCTCCAACTCGCCATCCGGGGCTGCAATATTACAGGTAACGTTGAAACAATGCATAGGCAGCGGACATGTGTAAAACCCGTGAACGATGAATGAAACCGTAATTACGAAACTCCTGCATCATACGCGTGGAGCTCGCTGCAGTGCTATGGGGATGTCGGAGGAGGTTGTGCTCCTTGAGCGAATCTCGCTCGGCCGTGAACGAAGGGCGGGTTGATCGCAGCGTTGGCCATCCGATCCAGGCCGTCTTGCCCCCTCCTCCCAACCTCATCACCGGTGCACGTGTCTAGGGGCGCGGTGGCTAGATCGACTCGTCCCCATAGCGGCCGCTTTGCCACCTCGGCGTCTTGGGTAAGCTTGGGGTAGACGCTGGCGTTGGTGTATGCCTCGGGCCCCTTCGCCGGGTCGTGAGCGTTGTCCTGCCGGTCGCTGCGTTGTGAGTCAAAGCGAACCCGCGTACTCGTGATGTGCTGGCCTTCATGCGAAGCGGACTGCGAGAGAACACGAGATGGTTAGAAGTGAAGAGATTTGAGCGCTTGAATAAAAAAATCAACGTAATCGTACCCATCTATCCATATACACTAGGAGGGGCACGCTCCCTTGGTGGTGTGGCTTCCCTTCCATCTCCAAGCGACATCTCCGATGAAGTCTCTTGGTCTCGTCGTCTCGTCCCAAGAGCCACTTGTCCACAATGGCCTCCCAAAGAGTCCTTGTTCTTTCTACGCACCACTCCCATTACATCCGCATGACATAGCGTAGGATGACCGAAGCCTTTATTTTTCATTGAAGGAATCGGGAATAAATGCGTTCTCTACGAACCCTCGATGTACTTGGTCCCCGGTGAGGTCGGTCTCCCTCCTCGAGCATCATCTCCCTTGCTTCATTCTTCCTCACCACCTTGCCAAGCACGCCGGGCGTTGAAGGAGATGATGCAATCGGACACGTGCCTCATGGTACAGGTCCTTGAGTCGGTCTCGGCAGACCTTGTCCTCGCACTCTAGCGGCCACCGCCTCTTGCCCCGCCTCGCACGTGAAGTAGTGCTCGCATACGCACAACACGTATCATTCTATTATTTAAAAAACATAGTATTTAAACAACGTGAAGTAATCCCCGCATACGACTCACCCGTAACTCCGTCTTGATCTTCCCCGGCAACGATGCCCTCCTCCACGCGCGCACGAAGTGCTCCCACGTCCGTGGCGGCTCCCTCACCGCCCGACGGTCACCGTGCCAAGGTAGTTCGCTTTAATCGGGAGGCTCGATGCCATTGATATGGCACGAACTGCCCCCTCCGCTTACAATCTTCCAGTTACTGCACGAGCCATTAAGACGAATTGTTAGTTTGAAGTTCGATTTTCAACATGTCATATGAACAAGTAGTGAAAATATCAATGGCTACTTACTTGTCACCGTGGGGTCGAATCACCGGCGGCGGGCAAAAGGGATTGTCCCCCGGTGGGAGGGTCGAGGCCCCGCGCTGGTAGACCTTGCTCAAACTCGAGGAAGACGTCTCGACAGGTGTCTCTTCGGCACCGGAGTCCGAGTCTGAAGAGGTGTGGCCCGACGACGGCCCCGGCTGGCTCGACGAAGACACAAACTCAAGCCTCCTCGTGGACGGGCGACGTCGGCCGCGCCTCGACGTCTCCACCGTCAGGTGCTGCTCGTCGGCCTCCTCCTCGTCGGCGTGGGGAGAGGGGGGGGCTCGCGTAGAGGGACTGGACCCCCTGTCGACGTTGCCGCCTTCCGCCTGGCATTTTGTCGAGTCCCTGCAAAGACAAAGAGTAAACCAATTAGTATTGCAAAATGAACGAAACATAATTGAAAGGTAACAATAATAACAAAATAGTATTACATGATTTAGAAATTATCTCCCCGAATGCCTAAGGCTGGCATGTAGTCATCACTATCACTATCACTATTGTAATCATCAATGTCACCATCCTCATCATCTATATCGCCCTCAAAGATGTCCCTCCACAACTCCTTCACGCACCATCCTCCATCGTTCAAGAATTTGCAAGTCCTTAGCATCATGCACCTCATCACCCTCGTCCTCATCGATGGCGTTGTCTACTTCCATGCCCATCAAAAAAAGAATGTCTATCTCCAAACATCCTTCTAGCCCCTCGGGTTGATAGAACTCTTCGGGGTTTGGGTCAAGGTTCTAATCATCATCATTCGGAACAGGCGCTTTACCGTGCGGCAATACCTACTGCACAAGGTACCAACCCGCAAGGTCCTCGTGTTTTTGGCACGCCCATGAGAGGTAATAAACTTGTGTGGCGTGTATATTAGCCACAATATAGACATCCTCTCCTCCATATACGGAATCTCGTCGAATTTTGACTTGCCCAATCGTAGGGTCTACTTTCGTGTCATCGAGGATCGAACCAATGGCATTTGAATACCACTAGCTTGAGCTCTTTAGGACCCCGGTTGAACTCATATATTTCTTCGACTATGCCATAATAGTCCTTCTTATCCAAGCCGAGCGTCATTTAACTCCGGTGGCACGTTGTTTTGCGGTTGGGCCGACTCTCCTCGTAGCTTCGTGCGAAAAGCGATAGCCATTCACATCATAAATGGTGAACGAGTTGACCCTACGGGGGAAGCCATTGCCCACCTGTTTTTAAATCTTCGCACATTTCGGCATCAATGCGGGCCCGCAAGGTGAGGCCATGTACATCGTTACATTATATGTAACTAGGACCAAAGTGGAATATCAAAGTCGGAATGAGGTTAGTTGGATGGTACCTTTGAGCGTAACCGGGAAATAAAATCGGGCTGCCCATTTTTTAGAAGATTGTCTTCTTGTTGCAAGGTAGGAGCCCCATTCCCTCTCCAAAGTGTTGACCAATAAATTCCCTGAAAAAACAAGGCAAGTGGGTCGGATCAATAGGTGGAGGATAGTGACCGCGTATGGAAAAAGCTCATTGAGAACTTATTGCTAATAAGGACCCACTTCGTCAACGTTCAACAACATATAGAGCATGATAGTGCGCCACTTATCAAAGGACAAGTGCTTGTGGGTAGTCAGTGCTTCCTCTTCCGACTTGCCCTCCGAAAAGGCCGAGGTTCGATGAACTCTCGTCGGCGTTGTAACGAGGGGGTAGGATTGTGGATGCTTTGGGAAGTTTCTCAAGATAGTACGCCTGTGTGAAGGTCGACACCTCCTCTAGAATGTGTGCCTCTGCCACAAAAGGCTCAATTTTGGCTTTATTCCTGCATTTTCTCTGAAGTACCTTGAGAGCCCTCTCGATTGGATAGCACCAATCGTGTGCCTCGCTCGGAAGGTGCAAAATCGAGTGCCGCATCGACAGAAGAAGCCGTGGAAATATCATCTCCAACTTGCGATCAACACGTGCGGCACGCCCGGTTCAAAAGAATCGCATCCCGAGATAACTCCTTAGCACAAAGTCGGGCGGAAGAAAAGCTCAACTCGCCAGACGCACCACACCGGCTCGGAGAGGTATCCCCGAGTCATCGCGGAAGGATCCGCTCAATCCATATGTGGAAGTCATGACTCTTCATCCCTAAGACTTTCATAGTCCGCAAGTTCACTCCCCTACTCGGATTCGCCGCATACCCATCGGGGAACGATAACGTCTTCATCCACTGTAGTAGTTCCTTCCTATCGGCCATTTTGATGATGTAGTCGGCCGGGCCCTTTTTCCATCTCTTCCCAAGGCTAGGGGTCTCTATCACTAGCTTTGGTCTATCGCACATCATATCTATGTCAAGTCTAGCCATAACGTTGTCCTTTGACTTCTTAAGGTCCATGGTTTTTGCGAAGAGTGCCTCGGAGATATTCTTTTCTGTGTGCATTACATCGTTGTGTGGAAGAAGAAGATCCTTGAAGTAGGGCAGATTAGTCAAGCCCGATATATAAGTCCACATGTGTGTGGTACCATATCCAACAAAACAACGTTTCTTTTCATCGATTTTGAGACCAGCTAGCTCGGCAAGGACCTCTTCACCGGTCATAAACTTTGGGATGGGGTCGGTGACTTCAACACCTTTCGTGAAGTGCTTTTTGTCTAGTCTCGAATTCATGGTTCTCGGGCAGAATTGACGATGTTTGTCAAACGAAGAATACTTGCCACCCTTGTTCACCCGAATTGAACATCACAACTGCCTTTGCATGTTGGGCAAGGGAACCTCCCATGAACACACCATGCGCTGAATATGCCATAAGCCGTGAAGTGATGCATTGAATATAGGTACCACACATGCATTGTAAAGTTCATCCTTGTAGCTCGGTCGTACGCGTCGACCCCCATTTTGCCAAGCATCTTGCAATTCATCCCACACCGGCTGCATGAACACACCCATATTGTTGCCCGGTGCCCTGTGTATTATCGGCGTCAAGAACAAAAAGCTTGAGCTCAAACATGACACCGGGGGAAGATCGATTGAGAGGGATCACGAACACGGGCCAACAAGTGTACGGGGCCGCCAACATTCCGTGCGGGTTGAACCCATTCATTGCGAATGCTACGCATACATTTTGAGCCTCCATAGCTTTTTCGGGATGCATATTATCGAAGTGCTTCCATGCATCACCATCCGATGGGTGTACCAACTTCTCGGGATCTGTATCTTTTGCCCTTCTTGTGCCATGTCATTTGTTTCGCGGACGCCTCTATCATGTACAGCCGTTGGAGCCTCGGTACGAAAGGAGGGTGTCGTAGGACCATCTTGGGGATCTTGGACTGTTTCTTCCTGCCATCACTACATTCTACCTCCACAAACCTAGAGGCTTTGCACTTTGGACAGTGCGTTGCTTCCTTCAGGTCTCCCCTAAATAGGACGCACCCCTTTGGACAAGCATGGTACGACTCATACGGCATCTTGAGTCCACGAAGGAGTCTCTGTGACTCGTACGTGTTCTTCTTCGGGGCGTGACCCTCCGGGAAGCGTTTGCCAATAACGACGACAACAGGGTGTCGGCCGTCTCGACTAATGCTCAATTGCGACTTCAACGCTATAAGGCGTGAAATGGCATCCAGCTTCGTAACCATTGTCTTCTCGTGAAGGGGCTGCTGTGCCGCCTCCATCATCTCGTAGAACGCCTTTGCGGTTTCCTCGGGTTCCTCCTCCAATGCTTCATTGAACCGTGCATCGTGAAAGTCTGCCATCATGTCTGCCATCCCCGCATCTGCATCATAGTCCTCGAGGAGGGGACTCACCACGTCCTCTCTAATACGATCGGCTTCACCGTGGAAGATCCAGCGGCTATAGTTTGGGACGAATCCGTTCTTGTAAATATCTTTGCCCATTTCAAGCTTTCGTTTCTTTTTCTTGTTCTTGCATTTGCTGCAGGGACACGGCATCCGAATAGACCCTTTAGCAGCTGGGCCAAATGCATGCTCCAGGAAAGCATCGGTCCCCCTAATCCATTCAAGGCTCTTACTTGCGAAGCCCGTGTACATCCACTCACGGTTATCCATCCTCTGTCATACGCCCATGTCAGCGAGCCATATAACCAGCAATTGCATCTACACGGCGTTCCTACCATCTAATAGGTGAGGGATAGGTCCTAATCCCACCCGAGGATGCGTAGACAAGGTTAGCATCCATGCTTTCGGCTCCGTCCGAGCCGGAATTTTGGCAAAACACCTCCTGCTTTGTTCTCCCGATACACGTCCTGGCGGGGAGAGTGTGTATCCGGAGAACAACGGGGAGGTGCTGCCGAAAATCCGGCTCGGACGGGAGCTGAGCATGGATGCTAACCCATCTACGCATCCACGGGCTGTCCAAAAAACGTGGACAATCCGAAACAGATACGGTCGCAGATATGCACGGTCATACCCACGCCTGATCTCTTTTCGGACGGAGACGCCTAACTGGTCGCGCTATGTAAGACAACTATAAGGACGAGACGGAGGTGATTAATACCTACGATTGTCGGTGGAGAGGCGGTGCGGGAAGACACGCAGCGCCCACGAGGACGATCGGGGTCGCGAAGTCCCTCCCACGTCCTCCTACAAAACAAGGGCAAAAAAATAGTTAGTGTCGACTCAAAATTTGGCAGCACCTCCCGGCCTTCTCTCGATACACGCCTTGGCGGGAGAATGTGTATCCGAGAACAACGGGGAGGTGCCGCCGAAAATCCGGCTCGGACGGGAGTCGAGCATGGATGCTAACCCATCTACGCATCAATGGGCTGTCCAAAAAACATGGACAATCCGAAACAGATACGGTCGCAGATATGCACAGATGCGCATACCCACGCCTGTATCTCTTTCGGACGGGAGACGCCTAACTGGGTCGCGCTATGTAAGACAACTATAAGGACGGGACGGAGGTGATTAATACCTACGGTGTCGGTGGAGACGCGGTGCAGGAAGACACGCAGCGCCCACGAGGACGATCGGGGTCGCCAAGTCCCTCCCACAGGTCCTCCTATAAAACAAGGGTAAAAAATAGTTAGTGTCGACTCAAAATTTCGGCAGCACCTCTCCCCTGCACGGGGAGGTTCCCAAAACCTACAAAAAACATGGCACGAAGGCCAACAACCACATGCATATACCAAATACGGGCACGAAGGCCACCAACCACCAATATATCAACAAGAGCCACCAATTTATTTTACTTTACTACTACTACTAACCCTACAACTAACACTACTACTTAACCACTACTACTAGTACTAACCACTACTACTTAACCATTACTACTAGTACTAACCACTAGTTATCCCTAACAACTACTACTAACCACTACTACAAGGATTGGCCTTACCTTGGCAATGGTCGGGCGACGACGGCGTGGATCACCGCTAGAAGAAGACGAAGAAACGACGACCGGGCCGGATTGGCACTTTCTTCTTCTTCCTCCTCCCCCTTCCTCTTCTTCCTCTTCTTCCCTTCCTCCCTCTTCCTCCTCCCCTTCCTCTTCTTCCTCCTCCCCTTCCTCCTCTTCCTCTTCTTCCCTTCCTCCCTCTTCCTCCTCACCTTCCCCTTCCTCCCTCTTCCTCCTCACCTCCCCTTTCTCCCTCCGCCGGAACAGGGCGGGGGTCGGGCGGGGCAGAGGGCGCCGGGGGGGCCGGGGCGGGGCGGGGCGGGCGGGGCGGGGTCGGGCGCCGGCGGCCGCCGGCTGCGCTGGGCCCGCGCTGGGACGGCGCGGGCGGCGGGCCCGCGGCGGCGGGGCGGCCGGATCCGCGAGTCCCGGCGGGGTGGCGGGTGGCGGCGAGGGACGGGCGGGCGGGGAATGCGACCGGGCGCCGATGGGGCGTCCGGCGGGCTCGGGGCGGCCTCTAGCATGGAAATGAGGTGAAGAGGGAGCTGGTCCTATATTTATCCGGCCTTTGCCGAGTGCCGAAAAATGAGGCACTTTCGGCAAAGGTGTGATTTTATTTTTTAAAAAATTCTTTGCCGAGTGCCACGCGTTTAGGCACTTTCGGAAATAGAGGTCTTCTTAGAGTGCCGTATGCGGCACTCGACAAATTATGCATTTTTTGGTTTTTTCGTCCCATATTTTTTTCGTGGACATGGTACGATAATTACATCTCATCTTGAATTTGGGACAATTTCAAGTTGTTTTACTATATTTCATGAATTATTTCTTTTTTTCTTGCATTTTGGACAACTCCAAATTTGAACTGCAGGTACATGAAATAATGGAATTTGGTCATTCAAAAAATATTATTCATGATGTTTGGCGTATGTTTAGGCTCAATCCAGGGAACTTGTGCGAGATTACGAACATTTTCGTGTCGGAACATGACGAGTTACATGCGGGAAAAAGTGTTTTTAAAATCTATAAAATCAAACGAAGTTTAAAAATCACGAAAACTTGGTGAGGTGTCTTGTCATCTCATGAGGGAGGCTGTGGTAAAAATTTGAAAAAAAGTTTCGAGCAAGTAGTGATGTCGGATGGCTAAAATCGAGACATCTCCACACTCTCCTCATGAGATCAAGTGTGGGGTTCTCGAGTTTTAGCCATCCGGCGTCACAACTTGCTCGAAACTTTTTTCAAATTTTTACCACAGCCTACTCATGAGATGACAAGACACCTCGCCAAGTTTCATGATTTTTAAACTTCGTTTGATTTTTATAGATTTTAAAAACACTTTTCCCGCATGTAACTCGTCATGTTCCGACACCTAAAATGTTGTAATCTCGCACGAAGTTCCCGGATTGAGCCTAAACATACGCCAAACATCATGAATAATATTTTTTGAGTGACCAAATTCTATTATTTCATGTACATGCAGTTCAAATTTGAGTGGTCCGTAAAATGCAAGAAAAAAGAAATAATTCATGAAATATAGCAAAACAACTTGAAATTGTCCCAAATTCTTAAGATGAGATGTAATTACTGTACCAAGTCCACACAAAAATATGGGACGAAAAACAAAAAAAGCATAATTTGCCGAGTGCCATATACGGCACTCGGCAAAGACCCTATTTGATGAGTGCCTAAACGCGTGACACTCGGGCAAAGGATACCTAGTTTGCCGAGTGTCTAACGCCGGACACTCGGCAAAGGTGACGGAGAACGTGGGCCGTTTGGTCCTCGTAATTTTTTGTTGAGTGTATTATTTTGCCGACGGTTACGCACTCGGCAAAGATCTAGGTTTCCGAGTGGGAAACACCGCCGACGATCCGGCACCCGGCAAAGAAGTCTTTGCCGAGTGCTCAGTTTGGCACTCGGCAAAGATGGTCTTTGCCGAGTGCCCGATTTTTACTCTCGGCAAACTGTTTCGCACTCGGCAAAGAAGCGGGTTCCTGTAGTGGATCCTCTTGCGTGCAGTTTCCTACCAGAAATACAATTCTACTCCGACAGTTTCCTACCTGATATACAATTCTGTGCATTATGCATGGCTAGCTTGTATGTTACAAGTTGATGCAACCCATATAGCATGGAGTGTATATTTATATATGTCGGAGTAGAAAGCGGGATGAGCACGTTATTGTCCCTTTGGTTCATATAACTATAACTATACTTTACCCGCCAACTTTGATTTTTGAGCCAATATTCAGGTGTGTGCAATAATGCTAATTAAGAAGGAAGAAATAATATACAGATTCATATAAATAAATAATTCTCCCAGGACAGAAATTATTGTATATATGCAGAGATGATGGTGTGGTATTGATTGCTGTGCTGCCGCTACTGACGGTACGATTCACAAGCAATCAAGCATGGCAGTCTTTCACGCCGTAGCGTGTCTTCTACCTGCTGAACAAGTACTATCCGCAGCAGCTGTGTGTGGTATTGAATCCATATCCATGTGGATGGTAGGTCTCTCTAATTCACAAAACTTAAATTACTAGCTATTATATGCATGAGTAGAGTGCCTATATATACGCAATGTCTATCCTACTTCCATTCCACAACAACATATATATAAGTAAACTCTTGTGCTCCATATGTTCTGTCGATCAGTAAGACAAAAATATATAGTCCTCGAACTAGGGTCATGGGAGTGGGGTGCATCTGGAGTATAATCTTATTGTTGACACACTCTGCCTTGTCAGTTATTCCATCATGAACTCATCTAGCTCGGACTAGCTAGATATCTTGAAGAGGCAGTGTCATGAACCAAGGCCTAATAAAATCACAGGCCGTGAGGCCATGCGTAGGAGATGTGCTCAGGGATGTATCGGCGGTTTGTGCTAGGCTGTGGTGTGTGACTGACAGTGGAGCCATCTGACGTCAAAGTGTCGTGGCAGTGGCACTTCACCTACATGCAACCGTGCAATAATGTCTAGCGTAGCGTGTTTCTGTGATGCTTTGTTGTTTTTGCCAAGCTAGTAGATACAAGAAACGAGAAATCCAGATGAACCAAGTTAGAGAGTAATGGTGTCTGTTAGATTTCATAACTTGTTCGGTTCACCTTCATGATCTGACTCGAGTGCATGTGTGTTGTGTCATTGGTCAGGTTGGTCCAACATTTCGGAGTAGTTTGCTTTACAAAGACTATAACTTCTACTTTTTTGACTTGTATGGTACAATGCTAAAATTATTTCCTATTTATATCTTTTTTGAAGGAAAATTCCTATTTATATTAAGTGTAGGCTCTTAATGTACAAACACTCTATAACCAGAATTGTGATGAAATCTAATGAATGCCGTCCTTCAACCTTGCACCAACAGCCTGAAGAATTTGGTAGCTTTGCCTCTCTTGCTCGCTGAAGACACGAGAGCATCACGGACAGGGCTAGACATTAGGACATGGTTGCATGGAAGGTGTCATGTCGCACCAGGTCACACGATTTTCTTGCTCCTTTGCCTTATTTTGGCGTCAAATCTGTTCCATCCTTATCAGGATATTTTGGACAGCAGTCCCTCCTTGTGCCTGCTCAATCTCCCAAGCACGTTTCTCATGCTCCCAATGCGGAGTGCCATTGTTCTTGAGGTGGAAATAACAGTGAAAACAGGATGTGATCACTCTGCAGAGCTTATATAGACATGGAGACCCACTTGTCTAGAGAAACCGACAAGCGGAAATGATTGTTGCTAAGAAATTTCACTCAGATAACTCGCCATTCTCCATTCTTTGTCACATCTGCGCACGATAGTGTTCTTAGCTAATTTATTCTTTGGTGAGCATCACAGATGCCTCTGCCGTTCTTTGTTGAGCTGCATTTTGTCTATTGCTGACTTCAGTGCATGTTTGTTGTGCAGATCACTCTACTAGCTGGTCACAGAATGACTGTTCAGCTGGTCACTTTCCCATCTTGACTGTTCTGCTGGTCGTGGACAAGCTTTGGGTAGCACAGCAGCACAAATTCCTTCCCCCTCAAATTGTTTCAGCGTAAGGGTTTGCCACATGTCTGCCCACATCTAATTTCGTCTCCCCTCATCCACACAGGCTGTCCTGGTGCTGCCGGAACACTCTCGATGCATCCCAATCCCTGGAGACAATCGGTTAGCAAGTAATTTTCTAATGGACATATTCTGCCATGCAACACATTGCTTGTACGCTACCTATTGATAGAACAAATGAGTCACAGTGTCTATTTATATGCCAGCATAAAAATGGAATGGACACAGGCCATATATGCAGTACTAGGACGGTGGGCGCTTCGCTGCGCCTGCCTTGGCACGGATTAAACCAGCTAATAGAATACACAACCTCAATCATGTTAATAGTAGCAAAACTGCCATTAGTTGACACTAAACTAAAATATGACCTCAAATTACAAACAACATCAGATGCATGACATAGCAATACAGTAAAGTACACCTCTTGCATTCTGCAAAACCACAGGTTTAATCAATACAGGTGATTCACCTGGGCAAGATGCATGCATTGTTCACTCTGAAGTTTAGACCGTGGACAGTGCTTTTTCAAGATTGATATCATTGCCTTCACCATTGCCAGAGTCATAAATGCATGTAGTAACAATGTCAGTTATACTCAGTTAATTTTGTGGATTCCTTGTAATCTGGTCAAATTCTTGAATACCTTTTTGAACAGAGGGTTTCCAAGTATGATTAGCACAATGACAAAACATAGAAATGCAGATTAAGAAGTTTGTTGAACTTTAATAGGAAAGGAAAGAAGATTAGCACAATGGTAGGATACAGAATCATAGATCTCTGTAACCTGCTGTAGGTGTCATGACTCATGACTGATCATGGTTAACAATCCAGAGATCTTGGTTTGGCAAAGGATACTGGCCGAGAAAAGCTTTGTATCCTACAAATGGTCACAAGGAATGGACAATTATATTAGAGATCATAATGTATTTTCCATCCTATAAACAGTGAGATGGAGACTATAACCAACTAATTGACAATTTGTCAATGCAATTGAAGCAGCAGGGCAACTTCACTCTTTGGGACCTGTGAGGCTTTTCTTCCATTAATTCTTACCTGCAATATAGAAGAAGGTTGAGCAAAAGAAGATGGCATATGCTCATAGCAGCAATGGAGAAGCTGGCAGCAAAAAAAAAAAGTAATGCTAATTACCCGTCAGCAATTTTCTTTGTTTCTGTGTACATACCATTCTTTTATTCAATTGAAAATAAAAAGGTAGGGATTCCCCTACTGACCTGTTCAAAAAAAAAAAAAAAAGCAGCAAAGCTAATTACCTGTCCGCATCACTATTTGAGATCTGTGAGCCTCATCAAGGTACAGCAAGCCTGCCCTACACATAGGTAAATCATCTCTGTCAGCAATACAGAAGAAACAATGTTGTAAGGAAACTGTTTCAGTTGAATTGAGCGGGGTAATTAACATAGTGATGATAAAATAACCGCTGAACAATATCTAATTGACATGATGTTGGGAAAATAGTAGATATATTATTCGACTAACATGCCACAACTAATTCCCAAAATACTTCCAAAGGTAGAACATTCCCTCACAGGACACAAATTTGTGGAATGAGGCAGCAAAACCAATGTTCACTGTACAAAATTTGCCTCAATCAGAAACATCAGACTTTTGTGTGGGCATAATTAAAAAAAATATTAGTGTATATAAAAATGTGACATAATTGAGTGCAGCAGCAGATGTTAACGGCTTAAGGCTGTAGGCCACAAATCAGAGTTGATGCTGTCAATTGCCACAATCATCATCTCCGTCATGGCAATATATATGTAGAAATACCTGTTAGTGAGCGAGAAGCACATATAGAGCAAGCCGGTCTATACAAAACTTTGTAGCTTCCACAATCATCATCTCGGCCATGGCAATATATATGCAGAAATACCTCTTAGTGTGCGAGAAGCACATATAGAGCAAGCCAGGCTATACAAAACTTTGTAGCTTGTATATGCAACCAAATATTTAGGGAAGTTCCTATATAAGGTAAATCATATTGAAGAAAAAAATCTGACACATGCACACCTGCTATCATGAAGTAATTCTTTTAGAAGGGTTTGTCATGTAGTTTGCAGCTTTGTATTATTATGCTACCCTATATTCAAAATTGAAACAAAATTATGCCAAACAACCTTTGGATCATAGGGAAAAAAAGGATCCATTGACTAATTGCAGGCGAAACCGAAAAATCACTGATAAACTCTATGAAGATCCACAACATCTGCAAAATTAACCTTGTTTTTAATACTCATTGTTTACATGTATTGTTAGCTAGATTAGGCAAATTAAGGTTTTATTTTTTTGGCTGACCGATATTGAGCATAAAAAAATGTAATTTGAAAGCATAATCAGATATTCTGATCTCGGAGAGAAACCAAGGCTAGAAAAAAAAAGGGAACAAAAATGAACCAAACCTACCTTTCCTTTCAGCACTCTTTGTTAGCAGACCAACAACAATGAAACCTGAGAATGAGATCAGACATTACTCTAGGATCTTTTTGCTGTATATGCGTGGCGTGAACTAAAGATAGAAAAGGAATGGTAAAGGTTAAAATAGAGGTGAGCTTACCTTTTCTCCAACGACGGTGGCAAGATGGAATAGGTGCACGCTGGGAGGAGCACCTAGACGACGTCGATGCCTTTTCTCCCACCTTCGGCCACACGCAGTGGGTGGACCGTCTCTAGAAACCATGGCTGAGGAGCAAGGCCGCTAGGTGTAGGTCGTGGAGCGGGAGCCGCAGCCTCGGCAAGGAGAGGCCGCCGCCAGATAGGCCCATAGACGCGGCTGCCGCGACAACCTACCCCACCCTCTCGCGCCCGGGAACGCGGGAGCTGGCGTCGGCGCGGATCGGATGCGCGGAGGCGGCGATGGCGGCGACCGGCCGCGGCATCTGCTAGCGGCACGGCTGGGGAGAGGGCTGGGGAGAGGAAGAGGACAATCAAAGAGGTGGAGCCGCGGGAGGCGGACCGCTGGTAGCGGGCGGGAGACGGCGTTGGCACGAATCGGACACACGAAGACGGCGATGGCGAGGCGACGATGGTGAGGTGGCGAGGGCAAGGCTGCTGGGCGTGGAATCTGGGCACACGGCGGCCGGGAGCCGAAGAGCGGCAGCGAAGAGGAGGCGGAGGAGGCGGAGGCAGCAAGGCGCAAGGATGAAGCGGAGTCGGTGAAGCACGGCGAGTTTTTTTTTTGTCTTTTCTTTTCGGGAAAGGAGGCGAAGAGGAGGAAGCGGATGCGCCGAGGTGGTGCGCTTTTCTTGGACGGAGTGAGTTGGTTACACCATGTTGGAAGTGAAAGCGGCCCTGAGGTAATAGCAATAGGCCAAATTGATGGTAACACACGCACGTGGCAACTCCGTATTGGTGAACAGTAATTAAAACGCTCTCAGCGCGGAACCTACGTGCTATATGGAGTTGTATATGCACTTTGAGGGAGCAGGAGGGGTTCAGGGAACCCCTTCTGAAATTTTATTAAAGGTAGCCCAGTAAGCTACGGAAAATAACACAAAGATTACAAGAGAAGGGGAGGGGCGAGAAAAAAAACAGTTCAGAAGACAAAGAAAGAGACCAGTTTTGTTGTTTGAGGGTATATGTTGTCACGTACTAGTGTTAACCACAACTGGCACAAATAATACAAGTGTTGAACTATTGCTAAAATAATGTTCCTTGGACTGGTGCAATCAAAAGTAGCTCGTACAGCTAACAACTCTAAAAATTCTATAGAAACTTGAACAATAGTCCAATACGATACAACTTATGAAGCACTCTCACAAAGTCTTCTTTTCCGTAGATGAACAATGCTAGCTGAAGTTGATAGTTCACATTACTCAGAGGCACAATCAGTTAGATGAATTCCTCTGTTCCACCGTACCCTCGACCTTAGCAACGAGTTGTCCAAGTGGGATTTTTTCGGAACATCAGTAATTCCCAATGCCTCTCACTCGCGTTCGATAATTATTTGGTGGAATGCACGAAGTTTGTTTCCTTGATTGGGTGAAGCAATGCATAGTTGACCACTAATGATGCATGCTGCTCGCGTCCAAGCTATTTTTTTTTCTCGATCCGGTGTTCAGCCCATTTCACATTCAGAGGATAAGCACACGTCCTTGATAACACAGTGTCATGGTTGCATGTCCTTCGACTTTCTGGAGATTGAATCACACCCGTCCTTTCTAGTATTGTTTCTGTAAATGTCTGGCATTATGTATTCATTACTTGAAAATCTATGCTTTCATTACACTTTTTTATGACTGCATTACATGTTGCCTTTCTGCAACGTGCACAACTTGACGAAGAGAGAAACTGATAATCTGTGACCAAGCTTTAACGCATCTAGCAGATAACATATGTGTACACACACCCAACAAAGGCAACATAGTGATAGATATCTAGCAGTCCAGAATGCCTGCCATTATTATCATGCTAACACACAACTCTTGCTTCTCCTGAACGCGTGCCATTGAACAATCTTGCGTCATTGCCCTCATGGTAACAGAATTACCTCTTGCTCCTCCTGAACGCATGCCACGGCTGCATGTCTGATTCTTACGAAATACTCCTGAGACTCGAACACTGCTGATTTTAGACACTACAGTAGATTCCGGTCTTGCATTGCAGGAACTCCAGATGCATCCCATTCTAATGGAACAAGGTTTAGGATCGATGACTGTATATGCATATAATTTTGCAGATGCAACTGTTATGCCTCGATGAAGAAGTGTTAGCTTGTGTCTCACCGATGAAGCACAGAGTCTATTTATATGTCATGGTGGAAGCCGGATACATATGTGGATATATAGCTCATATAGGAAACTCTGGCTCACGTAATAAGTGTTTCAATCACCAAGCAATTATGATGTTTTTTTGCGATAAAAGCAATTATGATGTTTGATGGTACATAGATATATAAATATAATATTTATGTATTAATTTATATCAGCATATAGGTAGGCACTGCTTGTATAATAGATGTATTTGTATGCAGTTTTATATAGCCATACATGGTCAGAAAGTTGTTGCTAGCAATTCAATTGTCACCGCCAAATGCAAGATTTGCTGATGCCAACGGAATAATATTTGCTCATGAGGGTGGTGTGCGTTTGATAAAAATGTTGTAATGTTGCAAACTCTATTTTGCTTAATGAAATACGCGCCTAGGTAAAAAAAAAAAAAAGGTGTGCGCTGAACTCGACAACTTTGATGCCCATGTGCCACCGAGCATGCCTACTCCATATCTCAATGCGGTCCTTCGTGAGCCGAAGCCACTGAGGATGTTGAAACGGTCCGTGAGTGACTGCTCCACTATGCCTGCGCCACAAGCTGCAACTGTTGTGGAAGGTGCCCACCCACGAAGGACCGGTGACATTGAGAGGAGCTTCCCTACTCGGCTCGAGCATGCTGGCCGGGTCCCGAGCAATGGTGCCGTCCGTGTGCCGTCCGTGTGCCAGCCCATCTTTTGACTTGGTCCTTGAGGTCCCTCTCGCTAATGTTGTCGCATCTCTACCCCTGGAGCTCCATGCAAGTGCATGCCTCCCAAAATTATTTACACAGGCATCTTAAAATTATTTTTTTGATAATTATTGATTAACAGAGGTGATTGCCTTAATTAAAACTATTTTCTGACTTAGGCATCTTAAAATACTATTTCCAAAGTGCTGACTGACGTCACACAATACGTTTCTGGAAAGAACATTGTTTTTCATGGTGAAGCTGACGTATATGTTCAGTTTTAATTATAAAAATACTGACATTCGAAACAATGAATTTAGACAATTTCTCTCATTAGAAGTAGCCCAACAGGATAAATTGAAAAATATTGTTTCAATATAATTGAAATTTGATAACTACAACACTTCTGATTCCAGATCCAACCAAACTAGGCTGTGCGCCTTGATTTATTCCATCTACCAAATAAATTACACTATTCTTAATTAGTCTATAGGTATTTTATTTTTTGTTTTGCAAAATTTATTCTTGTTTCCTGGCGTCAGGATGTGGTCCTGACTCCACGAGCGGATCAAGAAATCACTGTGGACACCAGAATGCAGCTGCACTTTTCCTATCCATATTTGTGTGTCACAGGATTCAAGATCATTGCAGACACACCAGAGGGTTGTGGAGAGCAGTATGGCACGGTTGCATGGTAGGTTTGGTCTGGCACCCCAGCTAAGAGTTCACCTGCCCTCTGCATCGGATGTCTAGCTGTAGCTGGAATTCCTGGTAAAATCTCATGCCCAGTCATTGGCGACTATGTGGGTGACTATGTGCCCCGGTTTAGTCGAAGCCCCCATATAGGCTATATCATACCATACACAAGCAAAGAGCACACGAGTCCGCCATGCATATGAAAGCAATGTCACCCAGTGAGATGGTGCACGTTGTACCGGGGACCCGTGTTGGCAAGGCAAGAAATGAAGCTCTGAAGGCCTATGTTCTGGATGTGCATATCCTTCTCAAGTTGGAACTCCGGATGCATCCCATTCCCATAACACAACATAGAAAGTGCATGTGAAGCCTCCAAACATATTATCTAATTGATGCAAGAAATGAAACACGGTCGTCGATATTTATATATAGGGGACCGTGGAAGCAGGATTGACAAATGTGGAACCAGTGTTGATATTTTATCCTATAAGTACTAGTGCCCACAAAGACGGTTAAATGTTGTTTTATATATGCCAACACATATGGGAAGAAATTTATTCATTGACATGATTTTAAAGTGTCATTGCCCTTTCCATGATTTGTTTCTTCTACTAATTATAATATATACATGACTTTTATTTTACTTGAGGTCATATTGGACTCTGCAGTACATCAGCACTAATAAGGAATAACTTCATTCAACACTTTCCTCTTTGTTAACACAATAAAAAAAATATGCTGAAAGTCAAGATTAGTTTTAAGATATTTATTGGTGCCTCTGATTTATCTGAAAACACAAAGACCTCAAGGGTAGTATGTTTTATCAATATTTTATCTGACAAAGTGTTTGTTGATGTCATAAGCTCGGACTTGTACTCTTCAACACAAATCTCAGGTTTACATTCGTATTAAAATCTCTAATCCAAGAAAATACAGTTAAAGTTTCAATGTACCATGTTAGTCAACCTTGATGCATCAATTCGTGTGTAAGCAGTTTTCCTCATTCATAAATGCTTTGCAAAAACTGGATGTCCATGATCATTTGGTGAAACATAACTTGAAATTTTGGAAACATAGAAAAATTAGAGCAGAGATGGAAAAACTTCATGTGCCCATCTCACTAATACACTACTACAACGCAGGGGATATAGTAACGCCAACTTGTGTTACTATAGGTTGGAAAAAAGTGTTACTAGCTCTGTTAGTAACACATTTTATTTTTGTGTTCCAATTTCCCATGTTACTATAGACTAAGTTTATTGTAACACAATATACTTGTGCGTAGGAACACTTCTTTAGTGTTACAATGATTTTTGTTGTAACACTTTTTCATTTCTACAGGAACACATGTTTAGTGTTACAATGATTTTTGTTGTAACACTTTTCTTTCTACAGTAACACTTGTTTAGTGTTACAATGATTTTTGTTGTAACACTTTTTCTTTCTCTAGTAACACTTCACAATATGATAGAGTACATAGTTTGCAACACATTTATTTATCTATTGGAACATTAAGCCTTGTGTTATAGGGATGTCGGTTGTAACACTTTTTTTAGTTCTAGTAACACATGTACGTTATGTAGAGCACAATATGGTTAGCAACATATTTGGATTGTAACATCTTTTTATATCTATTGTAACACTTTTTTTATTTCCATCGTAACATATTCGGATTATGGAAGAAATATTTGTTTCGCCTATACCTGTAGCACACGGATTATCATATAACCACACAAATATGACACATTGTGAAGTCACATAAACCACACATTTCCATAATCATACATGATCCATGTATTATAGAAATGATTTCAAACATATAGTACTTGTTCCAAACAAATCATAGTATATGTACATAACGATGTGGTTCTAGAGAGGAAACACACATAGTTCATACTAGAAAGAAAAATAAGAACTAGCTAGGATCCCTAAAGTCCATTTCTTCTTCTTGTACACATTGATGTAGGAATTCAACCATTAATCATTTCAACCTGCAAAGAAAATGTAAGTTGTAACACTGCAAATTAAGCCACAAATATACATGGATGCAAAGTTAGGAAAGGTAGTTTTGAACATACAAACATCAAAGGCCAAGCAACACTAGTACCCAAATTCTTTTTTGTGGCGGGCAAAAACGCTGTTAGTGGCGGGCACGGCTGCCCGTCACTAACGAAAGGTCACGGATAATCGTGGCCTTCCGGCGTGGCGGCGGCCGTGCCGCCACGTAAAATTTGAAGCGTGGCGGGGGCGGCGTAACTCGCCCGCCACGCATAAGAAACTTAACCGTGGCGGGCGCGTTCGTTGCCCGCCACGGTTAAGTTTCTTTGCGTGGCGGGCGAGTTATGTTGCCCGCCACGGCTTCAATTTTTTTTTAAAAATAAAATACCATATATATATATATGTATACATATATATATATATATACACATATATGTGTATACATATATATACACATGTATCAATCCATACACACATATATATAACACGCACATGTACTCTAATATACATCATATATACATATATATACATCGATTCATATATACAAGTTTCACCGATCGATCGATCGATCCATTAGTTCATATCAAACATGTACTAGTTTCAATTACAACATATCCGTACAAACATTGCGAGCTATATGTTGATTTGGATGAAGATAGTCCTTAAGACCTAGCTCTTCCCATCTCCTTAGCGGCCCAAACTCTAAAGACAGCCCCACTCATTTCCCCGATTGAAGTACGGCTGTTCTTCGTGAACTACCATGTCTAGAACGAACTTGCGGATGTTCGCTACTATGCGCCTGAACCGCATCTCGTCGGTTGCATTTTGTATCACCCCTGTGAACTTGTTTCTTGCGTCCTTGGTTTGTCGGTAGCTTTGGATTTGTACCTTTTGCAGGCCCGAGGTACTCACGTGAAAGAATCCACACAAGTTTGATCCGAATGGTTGTTTGAGGCACCGCACACAATAAACCCGGTGTTATTAGTAATATCGAAGCTATAGCTAGCTAGTCCTACTAAGAAAAACTTTGTTTCATTTACGTCTGGGAAATTTCGCTTGATTTTGAGTCTATCTCCATTGCGCTCCTTACCCTTACGGGATCGACGATCCCGGCGGTTCGAATCCTTCAAGTATTTCTTGTAAGCGCCGCACGAAATTGACTATATTGTCAACGATATATGATATTGAACTCTAGTATATAATTGCATAAGGAGTTCATCGATCACTTACAATCTCAAGATTTTTTCGGTGACGGTAGCCGTGCGGGTTCGTGCCTCGTAGTGAGTCAAAGATAACGGCCCTCCGTCCCCGAGGAAAGATCATGAAAGCATCCAATGTCCTACCATCCCTATTCCATATTGGTAAGGCGCGAGAATACATCGAGGCCCATTTTCCTTGACCTTTTTCATCACCGATATGACGTACTCGCTACCTCCAACTTCTTAGCTCTTTCATTCTTATCCCAGATCTTACGTCTTTTCCTCGTCCGTCAAGTTGACCAGGTCGGGATGGTCCGCTCTTAGCCTATAACCGACGATCTGTCTCTCACAGATGTGCCATGGAGAGAGGTAAAGAACACCACTGTTTAACCTCTGGGATGCATCGGCGCACAACCTACAAGGACATGTGGTTGTGGCATAGGTACCTTTGAAAGAAAGAATCTTTTTACGGATGCAAGGGACATGTGCAAGTAAAATTGCGCTTACATCGTAAACAAGGTGACTTGGGCGACGTCAATGTCTGTCGGCGGCGTAGTCTCGACATGTCATCGAATGTAATCGAGAACCGGAGCTCGGTGTGGTAGTGGAAGCACTCCTTAGGAAGAAGGACACTGAAGCTATACAATCCACGCTTTGCGCACTCCATGTACCATGCATGGAACTTCCGAGTCTCCCGGTCCTCGGCATCGATGAGCCGGGCCTTTGGGATCATGAACTTTCCAAACTCGAACGAGCCGGGGGCATTCGTCCGTGACAAACCCTTATAAGGTGGGGATTTTGGCCTGCAAAAGCGGCGGTACAAATGTTAATTACCTAGGGTTGCGAAAAGGAGTAGCTAATAACTTATTACAACTCGTTGTTTCAGCGGTGCATACCTTTCGGATCAAATATCTATTTCTTTGGGCCTCCTGGGTGCTTGGGTGCTGCGACCTCCTCTTCATCGAATGTGTGCTTCTTCGGTGCTGGAGGGCATTTGCTAGGTCGAGCTGCTACGCTTCCCCGGCGCTTGAGGTGTTGTCCATTGGAGGCCTTGAGTGTAGACGGGTGTCTCGCTCCCTACTCTCTCCTCGGGACACGGCAACGTGTTTTTCGCCCGGTTGCTTCCTCGTATATCGGCTGCCCCTCATGTGCCGCCTCCCGAGGTGCGGATCACGAGGTGCCGGCTCCCGAGGTGCCGGCTCTTGAGGTGTCAGCTCTTTAGGCTCCTCAGGTGCCGGCTGATCAGGTGCCGCCTCCTTAGGCTCCTCGGTGTCGGCTCCTTCGGTGTCGGCTCCTGAGGCTCGTCTTAGCAGGGGGGGTACTGGAACCATGAGGAGGGTCGTTGCCTCCGCCGTCCCCACCATCTTCATCATCGTCGGAGGAGTCACCATAGGGGTCCGGTGGCGTACTCGGGTCCGCTGTTTGTCTTCTTTGTTGAGCCGGAAGGTGGAGTCAACGTCGACATATTCAGCTCAATGTCCACCTTCGGCCACAAAGACGTTGTAACCTGAGGCAGCTCCCATAGTGTTCACCTCGTTATGACCGGGATAGTCCGGCTCCCGTCTTCATGTTCTCGGCGCCCGCGAACCCAATGTTGACTTCAAAGACATTCGAGAGGGATCTCGTGCGCTTCGTACTCTTTGCAAGATCCGGGAGGAAATACCACCCCCTTGGCCACTACCTTTTTCTTGCCCAACCTTGCCCATAGGTATCAACATATTGCATGGTGTCTCTTCGGTGATATCATCCACCGGGTCCTGTCGGTCAAGAGCGAGAGGGTGCTCTTTGGGGTTCTTTGGGGTGGCACGGCATACCAGCGTTGCGGAACATCGCTTCCGACTTCGACCATCCGGGGTCGTTGCTTGTGAGGGCCTCTTTGATGGATCGTGTGATCATTTCTTTGCAAGGCCTCATCACGCCCTTCCCCCTCGAGACCCTCCTTGTACCTCTGCCTCGTGTGATGCCCGGCAAAGATCGGCCCGCCACGAGCCCACCGTCGCCCAACTCTTCACGGAGCTCATGCCACGGACGGCCGCGATGCTCGGGGTTTCCCAAGGCCAGCGTCGGCGGATCGTGTCCCCCGACGAATCTCGAGGGTCCCGTTCTTAGGCCGCGGTGGCCTCTATGACCTTACGCTCGACCTCCTTCATCCGGGCTTGGGCCTCTGGGCTTCTTTGGCTTGTGGGCGTAGGGAAGTCCGGGTCCTTTCATCACAGCCCTCGTGCGGATCCGGCTCCCCGGCTTCTGTCTTCTCCTTTCTTCCGCCCGCCACGCCGCTTGTGTCCGGCGTACCCAACACTACCCATGTAGTGGGGCGGTTTGTTCCGTTTGGCTAGCTTAGAGAACTTCTCGCTCTTCGCCTTTGCTTCGGGCGTGCTTAGCCTTTGCAGAACTCCTCCCATACTTCTTCCGAGATCATGGTGTACTTGATGAAGGGTAGGCGTCCCTTCTTGTAAAAGTTTGCGTTGAGCCTGTACTTCCGATTCGGGAAGCTTCTTCCAAATGAGGGCGTATACATCTTTGCCCACCTTTTTCATATCGGCGCCTGGCGGATAACGAAACCGTTTCTATACCTCTCTCCACACCCAGAACTTGTCAGTGTCGGGGACGGCTTTCCGGTCTTTGGTAAGAATGGAGACCTTATCCTTCACGAAACACGACACCTGAGTCTTTACTGCCAGCGATGACTTGGAGGCGGCGGTGGCTCGCCCCTGCGGCCCCAACTCTTGAATGACAAGGACCTCATTGATCTTCTTACGCCTCCCACGGTCTCCCCTTCTCTCCGCTTCGGCTTGTCTCCCTTTGCTTTGCACGAAGGCGTGGCCGTGGGCGAAAGGGGGGTTGTTGCTCGAGCTGCTTGTGGAGGGAGCGGTGGCGGGCCGTTCGGCTGTACTTCCTTAACCCGACGCTTCTTGCTTGGTTCTTCGTCCCTCGGGTTGAAATTAGGATCTTCTTCCTCCTCGGTGCGTTTCCTTCTACCCTTACACGGGCTATCACGAGGCTCCGCTTGCGTACTGGGGAGTACCAGAGTCGCTGCCACTTTCGCTACCACTTTCGCTGCCTGAGCTAGGCGACTCCCATTCAAGCTGAGGCTGTTCTTGTTCATTCGACATTTCCAGCTACAAATATATAGTGCTTTAGTACTAGTATATAGGCTGAGTAGACAAACTAATTCAAAATTGCGGAAAGAGAGAAATAAAAAGATTGGCTCAGATTTAGCCCCCTTGTGATCACATCACTTCTAAACTGGTTGCTTTGTACAAGCCGTCCTAGTTTAGAAGCTTCCAAGTATAGGGGGACATTCAATCATCATAGCCGCTGCCTCAGCCCCAATAATTAAGTTCATTTCATTGCATATATGCCACTGCCTCAGCACTAATGGGTTCACATCATTGCATATATGTTGAAAACAACAGCCCCATGCCAAGCTTAAAAGTAGTAGTAGAGTTTAGGGCAATATCGACATATGAGAAAGTGAAATAGTGAAATTAAGTCAAAAATAGGGAGTCTCTTGGCATCACATTCAACTTTTATGTACTTCACACACCAGTTCACGGCCTCCCGCTTGTGTATGCCTCGATCATAGAGCCCTCGGGTAGGCGCGGTTATGATTGAATCGATTGAGGGTAGACATTAGTCGCCGGTGGTCCACATCGCTTTGTAGGTACACGGGTCCCAGTTGTTCTATCGATCAACCATGTGCATCATCGGGTGTGGCATAATGTCGAAGAACGACGGTGGGAAACACATCTCTATCCGGCACATTGTTTTACGCGATGAACTCTTTCGGTAGCCGCTGGCAGATCTGCTTTGGCAACTTCCGGTTGATTTGGTTAAAGAAGTATGAAATCCTTGTGACCACCATCTTCACGTATTTTGGATGAACAGCTTTGATCACAATTGGAAGGAACACCGTCAGCATGATGTGAGCATCGTGCACGTTGAAGTTCGTCATTGTGAGGTCTTTCATGGATACCAGACTCTTGATGTTGGAAGAGAAACCCGTCGGTACCTTGATACCCCGCATCAACCGACACATAGCCAACTTCTCGTCTCTCGTTAGGTTGTAGGCCGCACCTGGGAGTTCGACTTTACCGTTCGGAAGCCGTGTAGCGTGAATTTCGGTCGGATGCCCATGTCAACAAGATCCTGACGTGACTTCACACCATCCTTCGTCTTGGTCTTGATATCCATCGGGAGACCGATCGTGCTTTTCGAAGACATTTTTCTCAAGGTGCATCCGATCGATCGCGTGGGGTGTATGCGGTATCTTCCAAGATTTTTAGATACTTGAAGAAGACCGACTTCTTCTTGAAAGGAACGGCCGGAGGCGCTTCTTCCTCCGCTTTATCCCTCTTTCGCTTCTTTGTCTTGGAGGTGCCGTCTTCCTTATCATCGTCTTTCTTCTTCTTCTTCTTTCCAAACTCGCACTCCAAGTCCTTCACCATGTCAAACACCTTCGGACCATAACTAGTCGGTGCCGGCTGAGGTTTCGACTCGCCCTTGTTGTCAAAGTACACATTC
The DNA here is from genome assembly GCA_015847255.1 of Hyparrhenia diplandra. Lineage (NCBI taxonomy): Eukaryota > Viridiplantae > Streptophyta > Magnoliopsida > Poales > Poaceae > Hyparrhenia > Hyparrhenia diplandra. The sequence continues at coordinate 1,090,180 of JADLZK010008524.1, read as the reverse complement.
ATTTTTGCATCTCTGTACCTATGCTTGCTTTGCAGAGGAGGAAGCGTCTGTGTTCCATGTACACGGTTTTGGTGGATCCCTTCGGGTAAGTGGAGCGGGTTTCTTCGATGCAAGCTACACTACGAGGCGGTCTTCCCTTTAATCCGCCCGATAATGAAAACAGGCCGGGTAATCGGTGATGGTGACAAAGATGATGGCACGAAGAGTGAACTTCTCCCTTGCGGTGCGCATCAAACATGCGACCCCATCATCAAACAAGACCTCCATCTCCTCCATGAACAGCTCCAGAACACATCTATATCGTTCTTGGGCCGCCCGGTCCAAAATGAGCATGGTCGACAAAACATACCTGCGCTTTTGAAAAGATGTGGAGGTAGATTGTACATGGTGAGGACCGGCCACGTCTTTGTGCGTCTTGCTCAGTCACCGAATGGGTTCATTCCGTCGGTACTCAATGTGAACCGAACGTTCTGGGCTCCTCTGCAAAGTCGGGGTAGGCGGCGTCGAAGTCTTGCCATGCTTAGCATCCGAAGGGTGCCGTAGATTCCCGTCATCCTTCACCGCGATCGCTAGATGCATGCCACGTCATGTGCTTAGCATCCTCGAGTTCCCATAGAGAGCCCGACGATCGGTGGCCGGAAGGTACCGCGTTGACAGCGGGCGTTTCCTCTGCGTGTAACCTTCCTCTTCCTCCTCTGCGTTGACATGATCTTCTTTCGCGGCCGCCTTGGTTTTCTTCGCCCCCTTCTTCTTCTTTCTCGCCCGTCCTATTTCCTCATCGACGTCATCGTCCCACGCGACATCCGGCATTCCGCTTGTATCGACTAGCGCCACGGTCTGCGGACAACCGGTCAAATTCTCGTCTTGACCGCGCCCGATATAGGATACGATGGGTTGGGGCAGGCATCGAACTTCTTCACTTTCATCGCCCTTTGGCGGATCAACTTCTTAGAGCGATCGTGCTAGCGGGAACCTTGTTAGGCGATGGATACGTGGAGGCCGGGTAACTTACGAGCTCATTGAAGCTAGTGTCGGACCAGCCATGGCGAGACTTCAACATCGGCAAGTTCGAGGTAAAACTCAGCGCCGTGCAACCCTCCGGGACTGTCTTTGTAGAGAGGATCAAGCGCTGCTGCTTCATCTGTTTGAAGTTTTCCAACCATCTCGGGCACCCAAAATGTAATGTCGCCCTCACCGAGTCGGTTGACCAAATCTTCAAAAACCCGGACATCCTCGGCTGCATGATAGGATTCTCTCTTTCCGTCGTCCCTCCACCACCACCACCGTCATCGCCGTCATCGTCGGCGTCGGTAGTGGTTTCAACAAATCGATGGAATTGGACCGGCCGGTGGACTTTTCGTCTTGCATCGGCCGGGGACTGCACGGTCTTGGATCGACCGGTGGATCGAAGGGTGGAACTTCTTCCCGTGAAAAGTCCGCACCAAATAGTCACCGACGAAGCCATTCATGATTAGGTGAGATCGCCGCGACGATGTCGAGAACGCTTTCAGATTCTTGCATTTTGCGCACGGACGGATGATCGGGCTCGCTGAATTATCTCGCCAGTATTCGCTTCGCTCGAAAGCAACAAATTTCTTCACCTCATCAAAGTATTCGCCATCAACCCTCTTCATCTCATACATCCGATTGGGCTCGGTGCCTCTCCATCCCGACGATCCCTGCTCTTCCAAAAAGCTTAATTAGTGCCGTTACATAGTACTCAAACCAAAAAAAAAAAAAAGAAGAAGTCCCACCATAGATCTAGATCTAGAGAAAGACAGTTTTCTCTCTCCTCCAAAACCAAAAAATAAAGATGAAGTTGCACCGCAGATCTAGATCTAGAGAAAGACAGTTTTTCTATCTCCTCCAAACCAAAAAAAAAAGAGTCCCACCATAGATCTAGATCTAGAGAAAAGGCAGTTTTCTCTCTCCTCATGTGTCTCTAGATTTAGAGAGGGGATGAAAAAGAGGGAAAGAAAGATCAAAAAGAGGCATTAATCGACCAATTAGTGTCTTCTCCTCCACCAAATCAAAGCCAAAACACCCAAATCAAAGTTTTTGTCGGTTTTGGATCAAAACCTCCCCCCAAAGAGTTGGAAGAGGAAGTTCGTGGAGAAGATGAAGAGGCGGCCGTCCGGATTATATAGGCTGCGGCCTTTTTGCGTGGCGGGCGCCCTAATATGCCCGCCACGCAAAAGAAGCAGGACGCGTGGCGGGCGCCGCAACGCGCCCGCCACGGTTAATATCTTTTACGTGGCGGGGCGCGTTTTTACGTGGCGGCGCCGCAACGCGCCCGCCACGTAAAAGAGCGGCCCGGCCGGCGAGGGGGGCGATCATTTCCGTGGCGGGTGCAAATTGCGCCCGCCACGAAAAAGATCCGGCCCCGCCGTAAAATCAATTCGTTACTAGTGCAATTGGAACTCCTTTAGCTTGAGCATCACCAATATTGTTGCACCCACGTATAGGCCTCACTAATGGCTCATCTTTTGATACAGCATGATTGATACGCACTTTGTAGAATTGAGTTCCTATCTTGACTCCACCAACAATGTCTTCTGAATTAGTGCTCAAGAGAGTTGCATAACTTTGCTACAAAGACACCTTCGAATTGGCGAAAAGTTTGTCCGGGAGGTAAGTCCAAGAATAGATGGGGCCTAGAAAGGCTACCACCGAGCTATATGCAATTCATTCGTACAGACAATACAAGTCATTGATCCAGACTCCACTGATCTATTGTACGACACACTACTACAGAGGACGCAAAAACAGTCAAGCGATGATGCAGACCTAGTTATACGCACTTCATTGGTATAGACAATACATTAAAAATCATTGATCCATTACAACCTAACTTCAACTGAACAATAGATTCACTTCAATTTATCCACATAGTCTTTGAAATTTCAAAATCCAATGCTGCAAGCACATCTGCGCCTCAGGTAGCTTCCTTCCCATTGTTTTAGTATGCCTTTCCATTGAAATGTGAAACAGGGCTCACTGATCCCACCTCTTACAGCTGTTCCCTCTGCTCAGCTGCTAGTTGGTAAAAGTCATTAGTGTTAATCTTGAGTTCCACACACGCGATAATGCCATTTGTAACTTTGTTTAGATAATAACATTCGATTCCTGGCGCCTTCCAACCCGAAGATACATCCGATTTCTTCCAGCTACTACATGCATTTTGGTTTTCTAACAAATAGAAACGAAGAAATATACATCACAGAGGTGGAATGATGTTATATTGTCCAGAGAGCCTGAGCATATATATAAGGTAACTGTACATGTTCTGCGTATTCTTAGACTGTGTTACATTATCAATTACAAAATATACTAGTACAATGTGGATAGAATTAATTAGCCAAGTGCGCTGTTCAATTTCTGTATACTAGTGTCCATGAAACATATGTAGCTCCACTACTAGAAATAGGATTTTCCCAAATGGTGCATTTATTGACAGGAAAAAGTTTTTACTATAATTACAAAATAAAATAAAATACATGGAGCTGGTAGGAAAATTTAAAATTGCCTACCGGTGCACAGTCAGCAAAAAAACAATTTAATATTTTAATTTGATCTATTCAATTTTCACTTTAATTCACAACATGTGGTTACAGAGAAGCCTGGCAAAATTTAGACATGGAATATAAAATTTAACTGAAAATGTATAAACTTACAATACTTCTACTCCATTCAAATTTAGCCATAAATTCAAAATTTTAATGTAAATCTTAATCTATTCAAATTTTGCTGAACATATAATACTTTACACAGAAGCCTGAATATAAATATATCACTAATAACACTAACTATTTCTCATATACTCAGGCTCTTGGAATTGCCAATTGAAACATGGAAGCCTCGCAGTCCGCCGATGCTACTGCGCGCTGCACACGTGACTATATCCACGGTTTTCTCTCGTCACGATGGGGGTGGTTCGGTTTTGGCACATAGGCTCTGTGGGTCGGAACATTTAAGTTTGTCCTTAATTCCAGTGGATACAGTTTTGTGGGTCGGAACAGGTCGATCCTGTGGATACAGTGCTTGGACCTGCTCCCTAATCACCGCCAAGACTGGGCAACCGCGGAGGCGGAGGCAGGGACTGAGCAGGAGGCACCGACGGAGGTTGGGACCGAGGAGGAGGCGCCGGGCGGAGGGGGTGCTGTTGGCAGTTGCGGGGGCCGGCTACGGTCAAGAGGCGGAACCTCCCCGGGACACCAGTGCATTGCCCACCCTCGAAGTGCTTCCTCTTGCTTGACCCGTGCTTGCCTGACGGCTTGCTTGATCCGTCGCTGCCCGTCCGTTGTCGCAGATCCGGCCGCCGAGGTCAACACGCTCGTTGGGGACGCTGTTAGGCACGAACGACGCCCGCAGGTCCGTCTGCGGTGACGCCGCTCTCCCGTATGAGACTTCCTCCACTCTCGACGTCTGCGGCACTCGCCGCCGGGCGCCTTCTTGCTCCCGCCGTTCTCCTACCTTCCCCTCTCGTCAGACTAGCATTGTACCTCGTAGGATGCTGTTTACTGTCACGATAGATCCTTTTGACTGTCACACCCAAGTCCCAACTTGATTGAATTTGAGTCAGGGTGTCTCAGTATTGCGTCTGCAATTATGTGCGAGCTGTAGCTTGGACCCAATCTCGATCTGGCCTGAACTGAACTTCAACATCAATCATCGAAGGTTGTAGTTTTTCACTAGTACTAGCCTTCACTGCACCCATGCTGTTTTCTGAATTGCAATTGTGCCTGAACATTCAGACTGAATATGCATATGGTGACGACGATGTGTGCACAACTGGGAACCCAACGCTTACTAGCCTTTAGTGTCCATAACCAAAAGTCAGTCAATGTTCAGCTTGTAACAGTTATATATATGGTGTGTGTGTGTTTTGGTTCTTGGTACAAGTTGAAGTTGTTCCAACTCCAAGACCCACGAGGGGCAGGTTGGCTGAATCATTCCTGCATGGCCACCACTGCTTATTGCTGAATGCTTAGTGCAGGGATAAGAAACAGTTTGATCTGAAAAGAAAACAAATGTCAAAATAAAAGGTTGTAGCTGTTGATTACTTGATTAATAATTCATGTTGTGTTGATTTATAATAATGCCTGTGCCGGACTTCAGTCAAGCTGTTTTGTTTACTGATAATTAGCTGAATGAATATGCTTGTCATTTCTTTTTGTTTAAGGAATCTCATGCTGGCTAGTGTTGCTAGACATATATGTCGGTTGATATATTCAATATGATTATTTTTTTTTTGCTTAGATTCAACATGAGTGGAATTTATTTTCTTAGTTGTCTGCTGTGTGCTTCTTACATGTCCTAGTGCAGTCCCCTTGCAATTCATGTGAAGTTTATTTGCTGATTCATTGCTTACAATTAAGGCCGGTATATAGAGTTGTTATCTTGTGCTGCTGACTGTGCAAAATCTTTGATATGGCTAGACATCACTAGTTCCTGTTATGTTTGTATGTTGTAGTAGAATACTTCATGAACAAAGACCATATATGTATCTGTATCCAGTAAATTAGCAGTGCATTTTTTCTTAACATCCAATAAATATAACTAATCTGTAATCTCCCTTCAATTTTTTAAAAGCCATTAATCTTGCCGCTTGTAAAGATATGATTTGGTGATGTAGAATGATTTGGTCATTCTTCTCTGGATGTCTTATTTCAAACATTTCCCCCTTTTTTCAGATGAGGTCAAAGAAGAAGCTGGCTTTCAAACAGGTCTGAAACACTGTCGGAAATTTTTCCCTTTTTTTTTCAGATCAGTCCAAGTGTAGCTCATCATCGGTCCAGTGTAGTTCATCAGTTGAATCGACGTCTTTATTAGGATCTTACCAGTTTTAGCGCACTTTCTATAAGTTCTATCTTGTGCCATTGGTTCATGTACAAGTCTCGCAAATGTATGTTTGCTCAGTACACGTTTGTTGCTTGATCAGTACACGTTTGTTTGACTGATAGCACTCCAGCAGCTCGTGCACTGGTGTAGTCTGTACGTATACGTGGTATTTGCACTTGCTTAGTCTGTACTGCAGGGCAGAGCATCTTGTTTACTTGCATTTGTTGGGTCGATACGTGGTCTATGCACTTGCTTACATGCATCTGCGGGATCGAACCACCAAATCCATTAGTGGACCGCGGAGCAGATGAAAAGTTAAATGGAATGAACGGTGCTCCTAGCGAAAGCAAATGGTTCGGAGGGTTGGTTCCGGTTTGATCCAAGGTTGAACCACCCCTATCGTGACTCGGCATATCTGCGCTCCAGTCCCCTCGGCCCTCGTCTGGCCACTGTTTGCTGGTGGTCACGACCAAGTAGCAGGTAGGCTTCTCGGTTTTCACAGTTATGTGGGAAGCAAGGAAGCCACTAAGTACAATGTCTGTGTCGCCAAGAGACTATGCTTATTAGATGTTGGAGTGCGTTTCGTGGCACTGTGGACACCCTTGGTGCACGAGGGTCTTCTAGCATTGTCATTATTGGCTCACAATAACTTTGGATTCCCGGTGCCTCCCAACCCGAGGATACACATCCCATTCGCACTTTTGGTTTTGTAACAAACTCAAATGATGAATTATATATACATTGCATAAGTGGAATTGTAACAAACTCAAATGATGAATTATATATACATTGCATAAGTGGAATGCTGTTATATTGTTCATACTAGTGGAGCCAGTATAACTGTACATGTGCTGCGTATATTCATAGACTGTTGCCTTATCAATTACAAATTCTAAAAAAAAAATACTTGTAATTACTAGGGAATGACCCAAAATTCTGCAACGCCGGCGAGCCTCCACGCCATCCCACCGCCTCACTCGGCTCGGCCGGCAAGGCACCATGCCACAGCACTGCCCAAAGCAGCTCTGCCAGTGAGCCAATATGCAGCTAGACATTGCTTTGTGTCGTTGTGCAGAAAAATCAAGAATCTTGGAGAACTTGAGCTCCTGACACCTCCCACCCCACATCTACTACTACACTCATCGGACGTAGTTTGGTCCGTTTGCAATAGGGCGAAGTGATACAACAATGAGTTATTGTTCATGCATGCTGATTCAAAGATGTTGTCTATTTATATACACCAAAGACAAGATGGCACCCATTACCATTACTTGTGTAGAAGGCATCAATCAATATGAAAGAATAAAATGTCGATCGATCATTATATAAATGTGCATCCGGAACATAAGGATGTGAGGCTTTGAGCACTATAGGTTCCATATTTCTCTGTTTCACTATACCATTTGTTCTGTTTCACGGTGCCACTGAGCCTGGGGTCCATTTCAGACGTAAGCACATTAAAAATCTGCCTCTGGAAATGAAGCCAATTATAGAGTACAAAACTGAAGTTTAAAATGTTAGATATTCCATGAAAAAACTGGGTCATTGACATGCTTGGTAGATATATTCCTGAGTTAGAGAAATATTCCATGATAGATATATTCCATGAAAAAACTGTTTCACTCATGTCTTGTTGGTAACAACCCCTCTAAACACCTATTTTGTTGTATGGAGTTGTCTTCTGTCTTTCACATTGTCAACCTGGCACTTAATCCCCAATTGTTGATGAAATATTGTGAGAAGCAAGCTTCCTGGCAACACTATAGTTGACATCAGCGCAATAGACCAGTCCTGTGGCACTGCCAGAGAGAAATTTTTTTACCCTCGATGTCATGCTTCACCACAACTAGGTACATCTCAAACTTGTTACATCATCAGGCAAGAGAAGTTAAAGTGGTGCTCGAACTCCTGATGCATCCATTTCCTACTGGAGATCAAGCATGCAACTTCCTACTGGAGATACTTTGCTATGCAACACAGTGCTTGTATGTTGTTGGTTGATGCAACCCGTGAGGAAGAGTTTATATTTATGTGTATGTAGATGCAGGACCATCATAAGTCAGGTTTTTCTTTTGGCATGACTATTTGACCAACCAATTTTGATGTTTGTTGAATACATGATATATATTGTAGATGTATGTAAAAATAGTTTTTATAATGCCTTACACGATTGAAAATAAAAAATGTTCTCTGGACAGACATAGTACAATAATTGTTGTCTACTAAATACAGTGATATATCCAAAGCACGTGGTCTGCTTCTCCCACCGCCAAACAGAAAACAGTTTCCTAATCGCCACAAGAAAAGAGAATATTCTTAACCATACAAGTGATAATAGGAGCCTACACTATGCCAATATAAACAGGGAATACTTTTAACATGGTACCACACAAGTTAAGAAATGTAGAAATTACAGTATTCAAGCTGGACGAACCTGAACAAAGACAACACACACCTGAGTCCAAACAGATCATGAACAAAACAAGTAATGAAATCTTTGAGACGCTGTTCTCTAACCACCAAACAATCTCAAGATGGGGTTCCTTTGCCTTTCTCTTTGCGTGTATCTATTTGCTTGGCGAAAACAACAAACCATCATGGAAACACGCTAGACATATTGGAGCATATGGTTGCATGTAGGAAAGTGGCATACCCAAGACAGGGAAATATCTTGCTCTCAGCCTTGCTTTGGCGTCCGCTGGCTCCACTGTCAGTCACTACACCTCAAATTTCTTCTAACCTTGCTAGGAGATATCATCTTGCAGCTGGAGCTTCGGATTATATATAAGCAAACTGCGCCACATGCATAGTGTGAAGATGGCGCGAGTTATCATCTTGCTAGGAGATATCCTCGCTTTGTGTTAATATAGGCCCAGAAAAGCCCTTGGCGTGGCTTGTACATCATGGTAGAGTTACAACTGAAAAGATCAATACGATCAAACGCCATAGCACATGCCTACCAACAAACACTAGATACAATATATAATGAACCTAGTCACATAATCTGACATAGCGCGGTTTTGCTTTTTGCGGGTTACTGTGACAGCAGCCTGTGCGTGTCCACCGCTAGCAGCTGCACCATGTGCTTTTTCACAATGAGAATGTGTCTCGCTGTTTAGTTTTGAATTTCCACAACTTACGCCGAGTGGCTTGCTAGCTCTGACTTGCATCCTCACTCATATTAACTTGCATCCCTAGATTGTGAGCCATCAATTTATTCTGATTGGATGATTAAGATCAACTGTGAGCCGTCCGTTTCTTGTTCAGTCTTTGCAATGTTCGATTTCAGTCACATTGGTGTCGTCATGCTTATATTAGGCACTGCTTGTCAAAATTCAAATGTGCTCCTTCTTGGGTATCACGAATTCTAGGTGGAGCTCCAGATGCATCCCATTCCCAGCATACAATACCTAAGGCTATATATGCAAGCAATTTCAAACTAAAATATTTTGCTATGCAACATGTTGATTGTAAGTTACTGACTGATTCAACTGAGAGGCACATAGTTTATATTTGTATGCATGATATAGGCCATATTGGCTCTCGTATTCACATAAATACCTCACCAACCAATTTTAATGTTTCAGGCTAGCTATATGCACATATGTACCAATACTAACCAAGCAGGCACGAACGATAAAAGATGTCTATATATCGTTCATACTCCAGTGTATGTCGGCAGAATGAAATGTTTTTATTAATGTCTAAAATGAAATATATGTTCCTTGGATAGTAGTGTCACTGCCTATGTGCGTGGTTTTCTGGTTTACTTCTAAAGCCACCAACCAAAGCATAATTTTTGTCCCAAGCGAAAAGTAATATTTGGAGCCTTCACTATGCCAGTCCAAATAGGTAATAATTTTGACAATGTGCCCAAGTTATAAGAAAAGCAGAAAATATAGGGTCTTCGTAAACATAGTTAACATCTATGAAAGTGCTCGACGAACCTAACCAATATTATCTGACTTCAATGCCGTCACAGTCATGCATGCCTCCGCGAGCAGGGAGTGCCCTTTGTGGTGCTGCAGCATGCGGAGTCTAGTGCGTGGACGCCCCCATCATCTGCACCGCCAAATACTGCACCGCGGAGTCTAGTGCGTGGCGCTCTGGCTGGGCGACATAGAGCGCAGAGGCGAGAGTGAGCAGCAGTGTCAAACTCTGCCTTGCTACATCAACCTAGCTTCGTGACCTCACCGTGAGGTCATGCTCAAACCTTGTACAAGTGTGTTTTCCTATTAAAAATTAAATTCAGAAAATTCTTATACTACCAATGAATCTTTTCCATTCATCTCCAGATCTATGACCTAAGGATAGTTTAAACTTTTTATTTTTTTATGCAAACTTTAGACTTCTTCTAGAATAGTTTGACACTGTTGTAGGCAAAAGTGAACAAAATGGCACGGAGGGCACAACGTTTCGACGAATAAGACCAGTGACCACTCAAACATTTCAATGGCTATGGATAATTACAAACACTTATTATGACGTACATACAGGTAAAAGACTCACATCTTTCCTCATCGAGCATATTTTCTTGATCTTCTAGCAAGCCCGGGTTGTTAATTCACCCAATGCTGAGACTAATCGACCATGTTGCACAACAATTGTGGCTACCCCATACATGGCCTTGGTGTCATGATTATCTGCTGCTCCCCAGACCAGAAATTTGCTACATCTTTGGTATCACCTACTCAAGGTGGATTTCTGGATGCGTCCCATTCCTGCCATTCAAGCATTTATGACTTTATGAATGCAATTTCATTCGAACTATACATATTATGCTATGCAATTGTAAGTTACTGACTGATTCAACTGAGAGGCACATAGTTTATATTTATATGCTGATCAATACTGCAGACCATGTTGGCTCACTGACTAAGTATTTCGCCAACCAGTTTTGCTATCCATGTGTATATGCCCATATGTACCAATACTAACCAAGCAGGGGCAGATAAAAGAGATGTATAGTTATATTGTTTCCTACACTTATGCCTGAGCAGAGTGATGGATAGTAGTGTCACTGCCATAGTGCGTGGTTTTCCGAATTACTTCTCCCAGTGGAAAGAACATTTTTCAATAGTTGAAGTAATATTTGGAGTCTTCTCTATGTCAGCACAATATCTAACCAATATTATCTGATTGCAGTGCTGTCACAATCTCGGCCTTGCAATTGGTGAACCTAACCAATATTTGGTTCTACATTTTGTCGGCCATTGGATTGCACTACCCGCCCCGAGCTACTTCTTCTGTGCATTGGTGGAGGCAGCTCCTATCTCTTTCATTGGCGAAAAGCACAAAAGATTTGCCTTGCTTTTTGCGCTCATTTCTTGAGAAATTTGGAAGGAGCACAACACACGATGTTTTAGGGAATTCACTTCGTCGACCATCGATATCCTTCAAATTGTCCGGGTGTGAACACATGGTTGATTAACCGTTTTGTGTTCACTTGTTGTGATGAGTGATTGATCAACACTTAGCCTTTTCATTCTATTCTCTTTATCTTTTCACTTATGTTACCCTTGCCCCGCACACTTCGGTGTGTTGGTTGATGTTGTCTCTCGGCTTGTGTTGTGCAGGTGTGGAGCTCGGAGACGGTGGTCCACGGCGGGCGAAGACCAAGGAGGATGTGCCATCGCCGATGATGGACTCTGAGCGGTGAAGGGCGGATGTGAGGCTTGAATTGAGGGACAGATCGTTGGGTGACCAGTCGTGGGACATCGACAACTGCAAGGACACGTGGTGTCACAGTCGATTGAGTCAAGGCGGCGGACATGCAAGTCGAGTGGGCGGCTCAGAGGACTTGGCGCTTAGACGGTCGAGGATGGCGCCGACACATGTCGAAGAACAGGGGACGTGTATGTGATACGCTACTCGTGGCCCGGTTTAGCGGTTTGGGCCTCAAAACCATTGGCGGAAAGTTTCGCGGGTTTGGGCCTCAAAACCCGGGTAGTGGTTCTGATGTAGAAGGACGACACGTGGTGGCATCAGGGAGTTCGTGTCGAAGCGAAGATACTGGTGAGAAGGCGCGGTACTGGTCGTTGGATTAGAATATTCTTGGGTCAGACCAATATGTCGCTGACTATTCGGTATTGGCCCATGTATCAGTAGGGGTACGATGGTCATTCGGACCGAGACTATATAGAGAGAGGGCAACCCTCCACCTTTAGCCACCTCTCCATTTTCCAGTTCATCTCTTAGGGTTTCCTAGCCTGTAGTTGCTCTAAGCGGGTGAAGTCTAGACAACTATTGTGATTTGTGCTCATTGGAAGCACACCGCTTAGTGTATGCATGCCCTTTGAGCTTTTCGGATCGATCGATGGATCGTGTGTTTATCATGCAATAATTTTCGTTCTTGAGTAGGTATTTTCGTCACTTCTCCTCCCCCTTCCTAATCTAATTTACCCATTCATGGACGGTTTCGGGTGATTCTTGTTGCGTTGATTCGATCTCGACCAAGAAACTAAGTGATTCACCAAAGAATTTGGTTGAATCCTCTTGTGTCATTGGATTCAAGCAATTTTTAGTTCTTGTGTCAAGAAACTCGTTTCTCCCGTGGTCCATTTTTAATGTCGATTTGCTTGCTAAGGAGCAGATTTTCTTGGGAAATATGGTCACCTAGATTATCTAGACATAATTTTGTGACCTGAGGTTCCAATTTGGGAGAGATCTTGGCAATTTGGTGTGAATCGGTTCAAAAATCGTCAAGAAATTGCAGGGCTGTTCTTGCTGTTCTAGGGTCAAGAACAGTCCGCGACTTGGCCCGCGGACAGTCGAACTTGTAGCTTCGAGTGTCCAGCAGCATCTTTGTTTGGTTCGTGTTTTGGAATTGACCGGCGGACAGTCCGGCCTGGAGTGTGGACAGTCCGGCGCTCAGACCTCACGCGACCCCACAGTTTGTGGCCTTGCCTCTGCCTTCCCGAGGAGTTTGGCCGTGTGAGCTCAGACTGTTCAGCCACCCAGCGCGGACAGCCCGGTCTCAATCAGCAACAAGAAGTTCTAGCTGGGCAGTTTTTATCTCCGGTTTTTCTCTCCGCGTCCTGAATGACGGGCAGTCTAGTGTGTTCTGGTTGCTGCCCGAAGTAGACCTCAGATAGTCTGTGATCTCCGGGAGTCCATACCTGCAGATAGTCCGCCCCCCTCCTTGTGGACAGTCCGCGCCCAAAGTGCTGTTTTTTTAAGGGTCGGTTTCAAAAATCATCGTCATACTGTCCGCGGACTTGCTTGGTGTGCTAGACTTGTTTTTTTGAGGAAGGTGTGAGAGCTACATGTTCAAAATTCAAAAGAATTTTTGAGTCTACTATTCACACCCCCGGTTGTTTCCCCTTTATGTAAATATTATAATGACTTTACGTAACCTCAGATCCTTCTTATAATACAGAGATATGCACACTCGACTGATCTTAAGCACAATTGGAAAACTTTTGTGTGAAAAGTGTAACTGTGTACCGAACAGCTCAGCTACAAAATATGCGTGATCACAACTAAAGGCCTGGCATAATCTGAAGCACAATTGATAGATGGTCGTGAACAATGACTTACTGTCCTTTAGAGGGAGTTGTCATGTCTATGTGCGCTGCACATCATCCAAACTGCTAGTGACAGGCAGACATGAACACCATATGGAAAATATCAGGGATAAGTGAGATGGCAAGAAGAGCAGGCTGGTGTGGGTTCACATCTGCACCGAGATCCTCTTGTGTTGTACCTTGATAAGTGAGACGGCCGCTCTCGGTGAAACATCACGCTCGGTAACACAGGCCTCTCGGTAGAGGCTAATTCTACCGAGAGCAAAGCCTCAGTAAACCGGGGCCCTCGGTAGAACTGTATTTCACCGAACGTCGGTTCTCGGCAAACAGGAAGTCATCGGTACAACTGACGGCCGCCGTTTGACAGAAACTAACGCGGCTCTGCCGTCAACTCCACCGAGAGCCGACAGTAGGCCCTCGGTAGAGTGTGGTCATTTTTGCGAGGGCCTGGCATATGGCTCTCGGTAGAGAGGTTTTGCCGAGGGTTTCCACGACAGTGCTCGGCAAACTGACCACAGTTTTCATTTTTTTTTCTGTCTTTTCCTTCCACCTTGACAAACAGAAATTTAAACAAATCACATATACAAGTCACAAACTTGCATAATTTAAAATGTGCATAATCCATACCAACTTGCATAATTTAAAACGTGCATAATCCATAGAAACTTACATATTTTAAAATAAGTCACTACAATTAAAAGATGTTCCAACAACAACTTCACTGAAGTTCTTATGGTGGGCACGAGAATTGTGCATATGCCTCGTTGAAGTGTAGGTCACCGATCTTGAGACCACAGATCTCCAAAATATGGTACAACGTTCTCAATAGCTATCCTCCTTTGCTTCATATGTACTTTTTTGTCGAAATGGAAAGCAAAAAACAGATTTTTTTCAAAAAAAATGGTCAATTTGCCGAGAGCAACCCTCGGTGAAGCTGGGATTAGGTTACCTAGGTTCCCAGCTATGCCGAGCGAAACACTCGGTAAAAGTCGGCCCTCGGTAGCCTTATGGTCAATTCACCGAGAGGCAAGAATCCCTCTCGGTGAAACGACCAAAGTCTACCGAGCCGGCAATGATGACCCTCGGTACAACGTAAATGTACCGAGCATCCTCCTTTCCTCTCGGCAAAAAAGATTTTAAAGTTTTTTATAATTAACTTTCACCGACAGCTGGGCCCTCGGTGGAGAGTGACTCTACCGAGAGGCAAGAACGCCTCTCGGTGAATCCAATGGGGGCCCCGAGGCAAACGCCGTCGTCTCACTTTTATTCGCCCCGAGGGGCTATCAGCCCCCTGGTAGCAATTATACCGAGCGGCCTTTTTCTCGCTTCGGTAGACAGGGTTCCCCGTTGGATTTTTCACCGGCGCTTTCCACTGAAAGCGCCGCCGTATAATCGCTACCGAACGGGGTTTGCGCTTTTAGCGAGTGCTTCCGCCGCTCAGTAGACGACTGCCGTCCAGTAGTGTATGCATTTGGCTTACTGGTTGGTTCAACAAAGATTTCGATCAACGGCGAACACCAACCCAAGACCCCAGCCAAACCACTAATGATATGATTGTCTGTGCAAACAGACTATTCTCTTCTTTCTCCTCAACATGATCAAGGGTCTTCTCACTGGTTGGTTCAACAGCATTTCAACAGGAACCAATGCCACTACAGTTGACTCATATGCATTTGGCTGACTGATTTCTACAACATCGACTCACATAGCCACTACGCCACGAAAGCAAGCCCTTATTGGCCCTATCTTGGCTCCATGGAGCTATAGAGCCCAGATGCATCTCACTCCCATAACACACAAGTTTCAGGTTTATATGCGTATAACCTCATCAGGGGAATAAAAAAAAAAAAAAAAAATTTGTGTCATACTGCTGTCACTAATCTATAAAGACACGAGGCAATTGGCCATATAGCTTGGCACTCTGTTGCTTACATATATAGGCACTCACTCGCAACTTATATGTCAGTGGAAGAAGCATGGACATAAGGCCATTTAATTAATTAATATTTTCTTAATCAAATAAACCTAACCATCCATCAGGTAGGTCAATGGCATTACGGGGGCTCAGATTTTGTACAATTTTCATCAAAAAACGTTCTAAAAAATAAATTTTCACACAGTAACTGTAGGTTTTTTTAAAAAAAAAAAAATCTTCGAATCTCGCAAAAAGAAAGAACAATCAATTATTTTTTTAATCACAAATGATCGTAAATAATTTTCAAGAGAGGAACCGTTCCACCCAAGCACAGTGACAAACCTCTACCCCTGTTTCTAAACATACTTTATTTTAACTTGTCATTAAACTTATTTAATTCCGCAAAATTTAAATAAAAATGCAATGGTACCTTGATCGTCATTTTAGTTTTATTATTATAGTATGCAAAATATGATTTATCTCAAGGTATATCAATGCTAGACCATGCTCTTTCATTGCCTTTTAACTAGAACCACATCCATCCTAATGTTAAGACACTGACCAACGGATATTGAGTCGTTAACTACATAACCGTCGAGGATGAATTTTACCTTTAGAAGTCAGACTCTTGATATACCGTACCTACAAATCATGTATGAATCAATGGCCAAGCTAAGGTCAACCTCTAAATAGAGGGTTAATATTCTAGGGTGACACCACACGTACCACACTCTGAGAATTAAATAGAGGGTTAATATTCTAGCGTGGGCCTATAATGGTTGGCACCTAGATATAGCTGTAAACAAAAAGATCATATTTTTTTATTATCAAGTACAATAAGTAAAAACAGCGTTATATCAAATTGTTGGCCTGAGCATGATGTACAATTTTTTTGGGGACAATGTTTTCATTTGATATGGTTTAAACGCCCCAAACAATGTGGTGCTGGAACTCATGGTGCATCCAATTTTCCCTGGATATAATTGTAATGGTACTCCTCATGAGGCAACATTTGTATTCCATAGACTCGGTCAGAGGCCCAAAACTAAGTCAGTGTAGAATAGATGAGGCAGAGTCAATCTCACTCTCTCGGAATTCGATACGGATCTGTTTGCCGTGGAGGATACACAGCTGGTTATTTCCCCCACCAAAGACGATGAAGGACAGGTGTTGGAGATGTGTCCATATACATAGAGAAATATTCGACCCTCTAGTTTTGCTTTACCCTCATGCTTCGCCAGACCTCAAATTTGTTCCATCACCTGCCAACAGATCCTGACGTGGTGCTGGAGTTCCTGATGCATCTAGTTCCCAAGAAACAATCTATAAAAACTTCGTGCGTGTAGTTTCCTACCAGAAATACTATTTTGTGCAATGCATGACATCTATGTTACTAGTTGATGCAACCCATGGAGTATTTACATATGTCAGTATAGAGAGCGTGATGAACACGTTATTGTCTAATTGGCTCACATAACTACTTTACCAACCAACTCTGTCTGACAGTCTGAGCCAATATTCAGGTGTGTGTAATAATGCTAATTAAGCAGGCAGAAATAATATACAGATTCATATAAATAGTTTTCTGTACCACCATACATCATCAGAAAATAAATAATGCTCCCCGGACAGAAAGTATTGTATATATGGAGAGATGATGGTGTAGTATTGATTGCTGTGCTGCTGCTGCTGCCTATATGACAATCAAGCATGGAAGTCTTTCACGCCGTAGCGTGTCTTCTACCTGCTGAACAAGTACTAGCTGCGTAAGTCCTCAACAAATTAATGGCCAGCCGCAGCAGGTGTGTGTGCTGTTGAATCCATATCCATGTGGATGGTAGGTCACTCTAATTAACAAAACTTGAATTACTATTACGTGCATGAGTAGAGTGCCTATATATAGCCGATGTATATCCTGCTTCCATTCCACAGTGACATACAAGTAGACTCTTGTGCTCCATATGTTGTGTCAATTAGTTATACAAAAACATATAGTCTTCGAACTAGGGTCATGGGAGTGGGGTGCATCTGGAGTGTAATCTTATTGTTGGCACATTCTACCTTGTCAATTAGTTCCTCATTAACTCACTTAGCTCCGACTAGCTAGAACATGTCTCAGAGCACGTAGGTGTCGGTTGCGACGCGGTACGCGAAGCGGAGCGGGGCAGATTCTTGCACTCGTCTTGGCCGCCGGTGATGTAGATGTTCCTGTCGCCCCCAGAGCACCTGAAGAAGCTCCGGCTGTCTGGCATCTCCCTGCCGCGTCGCCACGTGCCGGTGGGGAATGGGTTAGCGGCAGATTGGAGGAGGTCGAGTCCGCTCTTGTTCTTGTCGCCTGATGGGATTGCATCGGCATCGGCAGCTATCTGAATGCTGCTCGTGTCTTTTTGGCATTACCCTCTACTGCGCTCATCCATGGCTGATCGAACCCGACGGAACCTCTGTAACCCGTGGGTACGAAACCGTAGAAGAAGGCCAGCTAGGGCTGAATAAAAACCACAAAGATTACAAGACAAGTGGAGGGAAGGTGTGAGAAAAACAGTTCAGGAGACAAAGAAAGAAACCAATTTTGTTGTTTCAGCGTATATGTTATTACGTACTAGTGTTAACCAAGCTGGCACAAATAATAGAAGTGTTGAACTTTTGATAAAAAAAGTGGTCCATGGACTGGTGCGGTCAACAGTAGTTTGCGGAGCTAACATCTCTGAAAATTCTAGAGAAACTTGAACAATAATCCAATATAATACGACTTGTGAAGCACTCTCACAAAGTCTTCTTTGCTGTAGATGAACACTGGTAGTTGATGATAGTTCACATTACTCATAGGCACAATCATTTACATGAATTCCTCTGTTCCACGCGTCCATGCTATTTTTCTCACACCTTCCCTCCATGGGCACCACTAAAGTCAGTTGAGCAGCCATGGGCGAGCGTCGTGAGAGGAGGTTGCCCACTCGCCTCGAGCATGCTGGCCAGGTCACGAGCAATGATGCCAGCTTGTGTGCCAGCCCATTGGAGAGTGGGTCCTTGAGATCCCTCTTACTAACATCGACATATCTCTACTTCTGATGCGAATGGTTTGTCTGTGACGTGTCAAGAGTGAGGGACAAACGACATCTAGGCCCTCACTCTTGGAGCTCCATGCAGACTGGCGTCCTAATGAGATAATTATTGTTTAACATACATGGTTGCCTTGATTAGGACACCGAGACTATGTAAACCGATTTTTTGACTAAAGTGCTGACTGACGATCCAATATTGACTTTAGCTCTGTCACACAATGTGTTTCAGGAAAGAACACTGTTTTAGCTAATGTATGTGTTGAGTTTGCATGATAAAAATACTAAATTCAAAACAATGAAGTTAGACGACTTCTCTCATTAAAGGTAGCCCAGGAGGCTAAATTCAAAAATAACATTTCAACATATATAATTTCATTCGAAAACTACAATGATTCCAGATCCAACCAAACTAGGCCGTGCGCCTTGATTTATGTTTTTTAGACAAAAGGCATTCACTCGGCTTTATTAGAATGCTTAGCGAACACCCAACGTCTGACATTGAACTTACCCAGTTTACAGTTTATCCGGACAGTCAGCAGTGCCACACTTCTAACATCCAAAACAACATCTCACAGAACTCTACTCCACAAACTCTAAAGAGATAGATGGTTTCAATCCTAGCGAGTAGAAAACGTCTTACGAAATACATTATGACATTCCATACATGCATCAAGCAGCCCAGGTATTTCAGAAGCATGTATCATCTTCATTCTATCTTATCGCTCATCAATCTTTGGGTCAGTGCGGCGTTGGCCACCAGCAACTGGATCACCTCCTCAGTCGCAGGTTCCAGCTTCGCCTTCAACAGGGGGCTTCGAGGACTTGATTAGCAAGATCGTCTTGTGGATGATCCCTTTTGGTGACAACAATATCTTTTTGTTGATCGCCATGTCATTACACACCATCCAGATTGTCCACAAGGCACCTACATCTATAAAGAGTTTGATTTTACGCCTTGCTCCATGGCAATTCTGCGTAGCACGTTGGTGTGCTTTGCCATCCCAAAGTAACTCTAAGAAACGTTAGAAGGTAGACAGCAAAGGGGCAATGGAAGAGAATGTGGTCACCTGTTTCAGGGATTTTGCAACAAAAACAGTCTTGTGGTGAGCCTTGATTTATTGCTATCAGACCAAGAGTTCAGCTGCCCTCTACATATTGATGTGTAGCTGTAGCTACAATTCCTGGTACATCTCCATGCCCAGCTACACATGCAGCTTTTCTACTAGAAATAAAAATAGAAGGTAACATATTACTTGTATGCTACTGATCGATGCAATATATCTGGCTAGAGATAGTTGCCTATGTTTATATGTCAACATCGACGCAAGATGGGCAAAGGACACATAAGTATTTCACCAACCAATTATACTATGCATGTGAGCTCTAGTGTTGTCTATGCTTAGAGATGAGTGTTTCACCAACCAATTACTATATGATATTTGCTTGACGGCACATGAAGATATATACATTTACTACCAACAAGTCTTGCTTATAAATTAAAGTGTAACAACCAACACTGTTATATTATGATGTTTGGAGGTACTGAATATTTTTAGAAGTCAGTCTTTGATATTCGGTGATAAATACTCGGCTATGTTGTCCGATAATTTGTCCCAATCTTTCACGGTACTAGAAGCAAATATTTGCACTAAGTATTTAATTTCAGGGATAAACAATCTTGAGATATAGCACAGGGAATAAACAAATCAAATCTCTGCCCGTAGCTACTAACTCCAACGAGTAGTGTGTTCTCACAATTAATATATTCTCCTTCGTAATCAATCACAAGAAACAAGCCTCACGTATAGCCGTATAGGACCAAATAAGATAGCAGTAGTAATTCAATGATTCACCACCGTAGCAAATATATCCCTCAATATTCAATACCAGCAAAGATAGATATAGATGGAATAAATTAATCAGCCAACACAAAGTAGTATAGCGGCAGCACAGATTAATCTCCCTCGACCAAACAGCCGTAACAATTTCAGATATTCCTTTAACAAATCAATCACGAACTGTAGCAATAATATTGATAGAGGGATCGGCTTACAACTGATGCAATCCAAACCCTAGATAGATTTCTTCCACCCGTGGCTGCGATGTACCACGATCAGAAGACGGGGATTTCAACGGAAATCCGAGGCACGACCAAGCTGCAGCAACTCGATCACGCACTCCACACAATCCGAAGAGGATCGGCTTGATAGATGAGATCGTAGGAGAAACCCTAGACAATATAATCCAAATCCAATCTAATCTGTTACATGGCCGACTCTGGCCTTTTAAACATGCACGCAGGCACCTGGTGGACACAAGTCCGACTTGACCAAAAGTAAACAACGTGACTTTGCTAAACTAATTAAACATACATGTCCATAAAAATATAATTAAATATTACGGCCTATGGTAATGACGCCGAGGCCTCATTCCTTCCTTGTCTTCTATGCTTCAATTCAAATAATCAATGTTCTCTCTTCAAATTCCTTGACGCCATTAGATAACTGAACAAGCTTTAACCATTCAGGTAGACAGTATTGGAGCCAATATAAATATATTTTCCTGACATCATATTCTCTTTATGGTTGCTAACAAACCTTGCACCTCTAAAGGTCAGATTTGATGACAGGCCGGCATCAGTAAATTTGCCAATATTTTTGCCATATTTCTCATCAAAATAAATATCTCCAAATTTAAGACCAATTACCATATTTGAAATTGAAGAAGAATTTTCCTTAGATATATTTTGAGGAGCCATGGGCTCATCATCCTCTCCTTCTTTAAACAAAGCCGTTCTCGGCTTTGACATATTCTCACATGTCTCCTGTGGAGTGCCATGAGATACAGTAATCGTCGGAGCATCTGCAATGCTAGCTGTTACCATTGAACCAGTAGTACCAGTCATGACTTGCTGACCATGGCTCAAGTCAATAGCATTGGAAGACAACTCCTTTACATCAGGTTCCATTAAACTGCAGCCCAAAATATCTGGATCGGGAACACAAGTGATTGCCATACCTTCCTTGCCCACTTGCAACAAAGCAATCATTGCCTTTGAGATGTTACTAGATGACTTGTTACTAAATAGTTTTTTAATCTCGGAATGGGACATACAAAATTTTGAATTACAAAACAACCTGTTTTTGTTGGAAAAACAAATCATAGGGACCATTGGCTGAGCGCTGACTACCTAGAACATGTCTCGGAGCGTGTGCAAGGTGTCGGTCGCGACACTGTACGCGAAGTGGAGCAGAGCACATTCTTGACGTGGTGCTGGATCTCCTGATGCATCTTATTCCCATGAAACAATCAATAAAAACTTCATGCGTGCAGTTTCCTACCAGAAATACTATTCTGTGAAATGCAAAACCATGAAGCATAGAGTATATATTTATACATGTGAGTGTAGAAAGCGGGATGAACAAGTTATTGTCTCTTATATCTACTTTACCAACCAATCTTGTTGGAGTGAATATGCTGGTGCGCGTATATAATGCACAAGCAACCAGTCAGAAATAATAAATTCATATAAACAGCTTTTTGTTCCGGGACAGGCATTAGTACGATGATTGCTATGTCTACTAAATACAGAAGATTTTCCTAATTGTGCCGTCGAAGAAAAGGATGTTTTAATATATGTAACTAATAATATTATTAAGAAACTGTGCTATGTCTGTACAAATAGGTAAGAACGTTGACATTGTACCACACAAAATATAAGAGAATTATAAAATATTAGGGATTTCAGTGTCTGCAATGATGCTGGACGAACCGGACCAAAGACCATTGCTCAAAAAAAATGACCAAAGACCAATATTATCTGTTAGTAGTGTTCCCACAAGACTTCCACAAGCAATCCCCTACAAGACACTATACATAAGCATAATGCTTTTCTCAAAGTACACGTGCTTAAGGAATTTTCTCTTTTCCCAAAGCAGATTACCTGAATTGTGATGAAATCTAATTTATGCCATTCTTCAACCATGCATCAACAGCCTGGAGATTTGGTTCCTTTGCCTTTCTCTTGCTCGGTGAAGACACGAAAGCATCGCAGACAGGGCTAGACATTAGGGCGTGGTAGCATGGAACGTGTCATCTCGCACTGTGTCACCCGACTTTGCCTTTTTTTGGCGTCAAATCAGTTCATCCTGGCCAGAAACCAATTTTTTTTTATCAAAAGTTACTCGTTTCTGAGATTTGCCTTGGAGTGCTTAATCACCCAAGCACACGTTTTCCAGGCTCTCATTGTGTAGTGCAATTGTTCCAGACGTGGAAATAGCAATCAAAAGAGTACGTGATCACTCTGCGGAGCGTATATTATAGACATGGAGACCCACTTTTGTTGAGAAACCGAAAAGCAGAAATGATTGTTGCTTAGATTTTTCAATTAGAAAACTTCCCATTCTTTTTTCACATCAGCACGATTATCTTTGCTGATTTGTTCTTTCGTGAGCATTACAGATGCCTCTGCCTTTGTTTGTTGAGCTACATTTTGGTTATAGCTGATTTCAGTTCAAGTTTGTTGTCCGGATCACCCTACCAGGTCAGTCGATGACAGTTCAGCTGGTCCATCACTTTGCCATCTTGAGTGTATCGTGGACATGCTTTAGGTAGCACAGCAGCACAAATTCGTTTTTCCCCCTCAAATTGTTTCGGCGTTATGGTGCCATGTCTGCCCACATCTAATTTCGTTTCCCCTCATCCACACGTTAACCACACACACATCTTACTTCTCCTGAACCGTGTACCATTGACCAAGCATGTGTGCGCTCTTGGTCCTCTGAATGCGTGCCACGGCTGGACTGGACCATGTTTCTGGCCACACACACACCTGAACTTCTGCTTGTCTGATTCTTACGAGACACTGCTAAGACTCAAACACTGCTGATTTTAGCCAGTACAATTGTTACACTTACAAGACCCATCTCCGATGGAAGCAGGATCTCTGAAGGCATCGCCTCTTAAGAGCAGGCAATGACCTCGACAGGCATCTCTTCGAACCGCCCAAGCTGCCAAGGCGCAGGAAGGCAAGTACACGCTACACCGGAAGCGAATGGGCTGCCTGCGTGCGGGTGAGAATGGGGCAAAGCCTCATGTATTAAAGGGGAAGCGTGACGAGAGAGGAGGTTATCATTTGAACTCCGTACCCAAACTCAATGAACTCAATCTGCTAGATTCCAGCAGGTCTCCGTCCTCTTCTCGCCTCATTCTTTTCTTCCTCGACCCGCGAATCCTCAGTTTCCCTCTAGCTCCTGCTAACAACAGTAGAATCCGGTCTTGCATATTCCGGTCTTGCATTGCAGGAACTCCGGATGCATCCCATTCTCATGGGACAAGGTTTAGGAGCACTGGATATGTATATAATTTTGCAGATGCAAATGTTATGCCTCGATGATGAAGTGTTAGCTTGTGTCTCACAGATGAAGCAGAGTCTATTTATATATCGTGGTGGAAGGCGGATATATAGGTCATACAACAAACTCTAGCTCACGTAATAAGTGTTTCAATCACCAAGCAATTATGATGTTTGATGGTACATAAATATATATATGTATTAATTGACATGAATAGATGTATTTATATGCAGTTTGATATAGCCCATACATGGGCAGAAAGTTGTTGCTAGCAATTCAATTGTCACCGCCAAATGCAAGATTTGCTCATGCCAACAAAATAATATTTGCTAATGGGCGCTCCAAGGCTTGTCGATAAGCGTGCGCTGAACTCAATGAGGACTTTGATGCCCATGTGCCACCAAGCATGCCTACTCCCGACCTCAACGCGGTTCTTTGCGAACCGAAGCCACTGAGTATGTTGACACGATCTGTGACCGTGAGTGACTGCTCCACTACGGCCACGCCGCAAGGTGCAATTGCTATGGAAGGTGCCCACCCATGATGAGGCGGCGACATCGTTGTGCGTCCGATGGCCGTGGAGCACTGCCAAAGTAGACTGCGCAGCCGTGGGCGTGCTGTGCCAGTGAGAGGATCCAAGGGGCGAGCGAGACAAGCCGCAGTAGCATTCGTAGGCAACAATTGCTGGCTCCTTTCTCAGTTTAATATAAGATTCCATACTGTGCAGTCCACCGCATGAGGGGCCTCACTGATTAACGCAGTAAGGCACATCTTGATACCCCATGTGTAAAAGGTGACCACCAAGCAAATGCATACCCCCTAAACTCATTTACACAGGCCGGCGTTTTAATAATGAACCTGCATTTGAGGAATGCATCTTAAAACACTACTTTCAAAGTGCTGACTGACTAGATCCAATATTGACTTTAGTTCTGTCACACAACCTGATTTTGGTAAGAACTTTGTTTTTCATGGTGGAGCTCATTTATACGTTGAGTTTGCATAATAAAATACTACATTCAAAACAATGAATTTAGACGATTTCTGTCATATTTGGAAACTGTTTTGGGATAAACAGCTTAGTCGAAAACTCAAAAATATCATTTCAATTGAAAACTACAGGGCATCAATTCCAGATCGAAAGAAAAAAGGTCGTGCTAGATGTGGCCCCTGACACCACTGTACGAACAGATGAACAAAGCACTATGGACACCAGCATGGTAGCTACACGTCGTGTCCAATATTAGTTGGTCACGACATTCTCCTCATAGCAGACAATCTGGGGGACTTTGGAGAGGAGACCAGGATCGCACGGTTGCATGGTAGGTATATATGGTGTGGCACCACCATGGAGAGTAAGGCTGCGCCTGCTTGAGATGTGAAGCTATAGGTGGAATTCCTGGTACATCTCATGCCTAGTCATTTAGGACTGTGTGGATGCAGTTTTATATTGGAAATAGTAATGGAAGGGAACATATTGCTTATATGCTACCGATTGATGTAACATATGACGACGCTAGAGAGAGTCGCCTCGCCTATGTTTATATGACCGCATAGACACAAGATGGGCAAAGGAGACATATATAGGTATTTCACCAACCGATTGGACCAATTATATGATGTTTGCTTGACGGCACATGAAGGTACATTCACTGACAGCAGCTGTGGTTATAAATTAAAGTGTAACGGTCAACACTATTATATTATGATATTTGGAGGTACTAAATTGAGGTCAGTCTTTGATATACGGTCCCTACAAATCATCTTTTGAATTAGAGGCCAAGGTCCACCTCTGAAAATAGGTCACATGCCACACGTGCCGTGCACCATGGAATGAAAATAGTTGTGAACCACGATATATATAGAGTAGACAAAGTATATTTAAGACAAATATTATATCAAAATTGTTGCCAATCTGCAATTTTATTTTGGGACAGTGTTTTTACTTTTGTTGAGCCTGTTTAAAAGCACTAAATAGTTTTTTAGATTTCGGAATGGGACATACAAACTTTTGAAAGTAAAAATCTTTCGGAAGACACTTTTTTTTTGTTGGAAAAAAATCACAGGGTGGTTGATCGTGAGCATATTGCAAGTGAAGGTGTGCGAAGTATAGGTAGATGAAACTCTATCCCTCTCTGTCTCTCTCTCTCCAGGAGTATATACATAGGAAGATTAAATCCCCTTTTCTATTTTCTAAAAATATTTAAATTTGGAACCAAACGTTTGTAGTATTATAGAATGATATTTTTAAGAAAAATAGTTATTGTTTTTCTTCATTTTTGTACTGCTTTCTGTTGGCCCAATTAAGTCAAACTCTCGCTGGACATGCAAAACACACACACATACTAAACTTTCTGGACATTATATGGGACATGCACAAAACTTGCAGGACACACACACACACATATACTAAATTTGTGACCAAAAAATTTAAATTTGGAACAAAATATTGGAAGTATTATAGAATTATTTTTTAAGAAAAAAAGGTACTAGAATAGATCTTCCATGCAAACAGACTGACCATGCATTCAGATCGATCAGCTATGCTTGACGAGGTAGAGATTGCAGCCACACCAATTTTAGCTCCCCTTCGCAATGACATGGATGAGGTTGTCATGGAGCTCGATGCAACATTGGCTACTTTCTTGAATCCTTCTCACTCTGCCTTTCGCAATTGTGCCCCTGGCTTGTGTGTGACTCACAAGGGCCGTTCTACATGGAAAAGTAACACGTACTGTTGAAGCCCTCCAGCCTGGTTCGCTGCCTAATGCCGATTGCATCTACCAAGGCGCCAATCAGTGCAGCTACAACTCCAGATTCATCTCATTTCCATCACACAATGGCTGATCTGAGGGAAACTATATGCATAAAATTTTTGTAGCTGCCTCGAAGCACATTATAGGTGGGTGTCTTATATTGTCGATGAGCTTGGCACAAAGACTTTTAGTATGTTAGTGTGGAAGCAGCACAGGATGGACATAGCCCACATATATATGGATATCACGGAACTCCCAGACTCCATGTCTTGAGGTAACCAG
The DNA here is from genome assembly GCA_015847255.1 of Hyparrhenia diplandra. Lineage (NCBI taxonomy): Eukaryota > Viridiplantae > Streptophyta > Magnoliopsida > Poales > Poaceae > Hyparrhenia > Hyparrhenia diplandra. The sequence continues at coordinate 1,063,444 of JADLZK010008524.1, read as the reverse complement.
GCAGAAAATTTATTTTTGCACAGCTCACTCACTAATAAGTTGGCAAAGGAAGCAGCTCATTCAGTAACCACTGGTCATTGTGCCTACATGTGTTCTATGAAATATTATTGCTGCCACCCATAAAAGTGGAGTTCAAGCCAGCAAAGGAGATCAATGCAATTGAAAGAAACAAGAGGTGGACACTGACAGTGGCATCTATGAAAGGCCCTGACGAGCTACGTACAAAGCATTGAACACGGAAACCAAATGGAGCAGAGGGACCAATGGTACAAGATATAATCAACAAACAGTCTCTAGGTTACCCGGTTCTGGCTGTTGTGGGACATAGCTGAAAGAAGTGCTTTAGCGTGCTGGCTAAATCTTTCGTTGGTGGAAACATCTGGCTAAATCGCCCACTGGGCAGACGTTAGACGCTAGGGTGGTCTGACACAGCCAGCGTGCATGGTGCAGTATCATCTCAACTGAAAATTTGATTCCCTTCGAACTTTCTTTAATTTAGCATCATGTTCCGATACTACTCGCCACAATTCAAATTGATTCCACACTCTATCAGCTATTAGTTTCTTGGTACGAGGAAAAATCTCAATAATTAGGCGAAATAAATCACTTGATTTAAATAGTCTCTAGGCTTATTCTCTTTGGTTTTGGCAATTGATTCCTGTTTCTTAGCATCATCAGTATGTGGTCCTGACATCATGAGCAGATCAACAAAGGGAAACGATCAGCTCTGTTTAACCTTGTATCGGCACTCATCCTAGATTAATTTGTTACCAAATTCTTAGTAACTGTTTCATATCAACTCTCACCCTATGCATGGTTGCATGGCTCTGTCTTTGGGTCAGCCTCTGTTGCTGGTCGCTACACCAATAAGTTTGGTTGTTCCTGCTTGATCGAGAACTCTAGGTGTAACTGGAATTCCTGGTTCATCCCATGCTCAGCCATATACGATTATAGGCGTGTAGCTTTCTAGTGCAAATACAAATGGAAGGAAACATATTGCTAATATGCTACCAACGGATTCAACATATGAGGCTGGAGGGAGTCACCTATTTCTATATGCGAGCATAGATGCAAGATGGACAATACATATACGACTATTTCTATATATATAGACCATGTGTGTCTTATATATGTATCTCACCGACGAATTATATGATGCTTGTATTAACCGTATATGTACATACTTGTAGTATTGTATTAATGACAACCAATTAATGCCTTACATATGTATTTTGATAGTGTTACAAACTCCAATCCCCGTAGGAGAAGTTTGATCCAAACTGAACCTTAAATACTATCTAAATTATTATAGGTAAAATTTCGTATTGCCTATTGGTCATTGACAGTGAAGTCATGTTGCCGATGGACAATGAAAACAACAAAATTATCTTGTGACTTTCTAATTTGCCAGACACAATATATTTCCAAAATGACATATGCTAGCACTTTTGCCATCTCTACTTAAAACTAGGTAAAAGACAACAAAAAAGGGTGTGTTATTGGCCATGGCATGCCAGTGTACAGGTGAAACGACGACGACTCTGCATTTCTCCAAATGATTCTGTTCACCCATGAGATACACAGTCTGGCTGTAAATATGCCCCAGGAAATGCCATATTCTAACACCAGCCGCCCAGGGTGTACTTGTAGTGATGCCATCCAGCACTACTGCTTGCTCAATGCAGCGCCGCCTTGTCACCCTCATGGCCTGTGATTTGTGGGCCTGGTTCATGACACGGTTCCCTCATCACTTCTGGCTTGTCACAGCTAGGTGCGTCGATGAACGAGAAGGAAAAGTCAAGGTAAAGCGTATCAACAATAACCTTGTACTCCAGATGCACCCCACTCCCATGGCACTAGTTTGGGGACTGTATGTTCAATTCGATATCGTGGCTTGAAATGTCATGTCTCGAAGAACGTTGTCTGTGACATACTGATCGGGGAAACATATGAAGCACAGGAGTCTACTGATATGTCATTGTGGAAGCATAATAGACAAAGGCTATATATAGGACTCTCTGACTCACACGATATACAGCCTTTACATGTTTTCTTGATTAACACACCTAACTATCCATCAGGCAGCCACATGGATTCCACACCACACACATGCAGCTGCATCCGGCCAGTACTATCTTGAGGACTCACGCAGCTGCTACTTGTTGAGAAGGTACAAAGCACGCGCTCCATGAGGCTGCTATGCTTGCTTGTAAACCAAAGCGGCAGTGGCGGCAGGCGGCAGAGCAGCACAGCAATCAACACTGCACATCATCATCTCTACATATAATGCTCTTCTACCACTATATCGATCCATGTGGTCCACTTCTTCACCACATATGCCTCATCCGGCTGGCAGCAGTGGATACTCTGGTGAAGAAGATCGGGATGAGATATAGGCAAGCGAACGAGGAGGCTGGAGCGCTATGCGGAGACACACATGCCACTTGGTGCTCGCCCGCTCAGGATGGTTCGTGCCACATGGAAGGATCGAACAAGGCGGCTGGAGAGCTATGCGGAGACACACGTACTGGCTGAACCACTTAAGTAATGTGTCAAACCACCACGGAGGATGGCGGCAGCGGCTACATGGATTTCGACGATGACAATCCTTATGCCTCCGCTCCTGTATGGCATTGAAAAATGCATGGATACTTGGGGTCGTTCCAGTTTGCTCTGCCACCATGGTTTAGCTTGCGCCAACTGTTTGATGCCACTGCAACCAATGCCATGTTAGAGCTATAACCCCAACAAACAAGTCAGTGCGGAACACTGTCGGTGCCTCCTGGTGCTTCCACATCGTTGAAGATGCATTTAACTTGACTTAGAACAGCGTGACTTCGAACAGCGCAAAGGACACTAAGCTAGCTGGCTGAGACACACACACGGGGACTTTTTGGCAGAACGGCAACATAGAATGGAACTAAGTACACGGCTTTGAAAGGCCAGATACTTTTTTTCAAAAAAATGGAAGAGACTATCCGTGTACGATTTATCTGGTTGAGTTTACTCTTGCATTATATATTAAAGCCCCAGATATATGACTCTCAACTCAGCCAGGTCTCGAGCGCCAGGTACACATGTATGCCACCCACTTCAACACAAACTACGCGGTCCATGAGGCAAAATAATACTGCAACACACCTACAGGCATCCACGGGTGGCCTCTTCAAGGAGCGGTCCAATGTGCATACAGCCTGCAGGTGGCCCCACCATGAACTTGGCACGTTTTCGGCCATGCACACACTCGGGCACAGCTATTTATTATAGACAGTTTTCATTGAACCACAAGTGTTGCAACTGAACAAAATTTGTGTGGGTTGTACATTTTGATAGGATTCCACTCTTCGCAACCGATTATAATTTCCTATTTTTGAATGTAGTGTGCACAAAAATGAAGGTCAGCATGAGCTACATACACAATTGTGTTCAAATTCCAAACCACTACATTCTTAAGTACATAGCTCATGCATGCTTGATGAAAGAATATATTTTCACGAGATTTGATCATGTTGGGAAGCGTTCTATGGCATGTGAAGAAGGATTCACAGGTGAAATGGTATGCCAGATATGTATACAAAAATTTTCTGCAGCCCTGGATGCACAGGTTACCAAACTATTGATCTTTAGCGAGCACCAGGCCCATATTTGTAGTGCCTCTCATATTCAAGTGTGTAGTAACAAATTGTCTCCTTCATATTTCACCATGAGCAAGCTTAGCTTTGGGCATTCGATTGGAGTTTTTATATAACTTCTCTGGTTGGATGCTGATGCACCGTGAGTGTGGTCATAATATATATGTACATCACAAGAACTTGTATTTATATAGAGAATAGTGGCGACAAATAAAATCATGTCCATTAATTACCAGTGAGTAATAATATTATGGACCAGGCTACATATAGATATACACTGTAATGTATTGTTTCATAGTCAAATGAATAGTAATTAGTATAGTTTATCAAAGAACAGAACTCTGGTCCTTTAAGGAACATTGATATGACCCAAGAATATCCTTGGGAAGATCTTTCTACTTAATTTGAGAGTTTCTTCATAATTAATATCTGTGATTTGATTGCTAATTACTATTTTTTTACTCTAGCTATGTAGGGGTGCGAACCTAGGAGTAGGATGATCATCTGCAATCGGGTATAACATTACCACCAACTCAACATTACCACCACCTCACACAAAGTTTACCCAAAACGAAAAAGAGCCAAAGAAACAAAAATGGCACTGTCTCTCTATCTCTCATCTTAGTGACATTTCTCTCCTAGCAACTCACAGCCTACGGTGTGCATTCGATGGCACTCTAGCTGATGCTTTCACTTCTTCTTTCGCAACCAAACCGGTTCATCATCTATGCGCTTCAGCTGATGGCACTCCATTGTTTTGGGAGCATCTAGTCCATTCTTCGCTGGTTGCCAGTGATGTACTCTTCTGGTTGGTCCCAAGAACCCTATCAAAGCATTATATGTACTCCGAGGTAGAGGTCAAACTCCCGACGCATCCCATTTCGATGTATCTGTGGACACACCGTGCAAGCAGAAGTGTGTTTCTCATATTGCGCTTTACATGAAAGGATGAGTATGCAGACACTCCATATATATAATAAGAAATATAATTGTAAGACTAGAAGCTCAGCAGAAGTGCGACGGCCTTTTAATTTGAGTGACTTACCAAGGTCTGGTGGTTGGCACATCAACAGTTCCTTTGTATTGCTCCTGAATTTTATCGACAACTGCTTCCTCGTCAAGGAAAATGCTCTACAGGAACAGGTCAGTGTGAGGCCGGTGCCAGCTGTAGCGTGGTTGATGGCATCAACTCTATATGATCTGATCAAACCTGTGATCTATATGACGCAATCTGCATCTCTATGAAGAATGGAACTGGTCAAATGCAGCTGCTCCGAACAGATCGTCATACGTCTGAGGTACTAAACACTATCAACAATGAACCAGTGTGAGGAGGCAAAGTATTCTTAGGACATACATCTCTTGACATACACCATCACTTGAAAACTATTTTATGCAATGCATTGCTTGTATGTGACTGGATGATACAACTGGTGTGAAGCAGGGTTTATATTTATCTGTCCATGTAGAAATCAGATGAATACAAGTCATACTACCTCTCTATAACATATAATTATTCTGTCAACCAATTCTGATGTTTGAGGAAATATATGAGGGCATGTGTAATAACACTAACAAAATAGATGTATATATTGGGAATGTCTACTAGTTACAGACTTACAGTGTCACTGCCAACTGCCAAAGTGCATAGTTTGCTTTTCCCACCATCAAATATGTAAGATTTTCCAAATTGCCTTAACCAAGAATATTTCAATCATTTATGTGATATTAGGAGCTCTGCTATATATATGTACAAATAGGTACTACTTTGACATTCGACCACACAAATTAATAAAAAAAAGTAAAAATTATTGGCGCTTCGTAAAGCTAACTACTCTGAAATGCTGAACGACGAACCTGATAAAAGACCACTACAATCTGATTGTAGTGCTGAAACAATCTCTTGCCAAGCACTAACTAAGCAGCTGTTCGACATGTCACATTTTTTGCACGAACTACACATCCTTCCATTTGTAAGGATTGGAACCCTGTGACTCTAACCTCACTTCAAAGCAATCGTGTTTTACCTGTAGCCACACATGTAAAGTCCAATTCCATAATGAGCGCCACAAATTTGTTCTATCCTACTGCAACTTGAGCACCCCCTTTCAAATGGAACGTCGTTTCTTATTGCCCAAAGTACACGCATGTGCATTCACAAGGATTATTTTAACCCTGACATTCTGATCTTACTTCACTCAAAACGATTGCATATACCTTTCAGCCATACACATAGATATATGATGAGCACCTCAAATTTGTGCTATCCCGTGAAGGAGATATCCAACTGCGGCTGGAGCTCCGGAGATGCATCCCAGCATGCCCACGATACAATCATTTAAGACTATATGGTTGCAATTTCTTAATACAAATATTATGCCAATGCAACACATTGGTCGTGGGGACGGTATATGAAGATACTGATTTCTTCTAAAAATCCTACTAGTGTTTGGAGCGACACTTCAATTAGTAGGCATGTCAGTTGTTGTCCACATGCCCATGCCCTCTTAGTTAGCGTTAATATGTTCCAACCATCAAATAAAGATGCTACTTGGCATGTGAAATACACTTACATGAGCCAGAGTGTGCCTGTAAAGTTTTTGTCCATCCTGCATTTACACTGTTCCAGCTTTTGATGCGGCAAGCGACGCCCAAGAAAAGAACATGGAGAACGGGTCTTCTTTCGAGAAGCATTCCCCTGCCATTGGGGCCATGTTCTCTATTAGTGGTGCACCCCTGGTCACACCACACACGAAAAATATATCAGCAGGATATTCCGGCAAGAGATGAACGACACCGAGACGGGGATGCCGCTCTTTATAGTGGAAATCAAAGTCGTGTCAAAATAGTTCGTATGTTTGGGGTTTCCTTTCGGTTCAGCGCTACCATCGCACCTACTCGAGCGGAAAGATAAGACTCGGCAGACTAAATACACTTACATGATCCTGTGTTTACAGTGACATTGAAAGACAACGTTGTGCCTCATATGTTGAATCATGTTAATCAACTTTGTAAGGTGGATAGATTAATGCAAAGGCACGTGCGCGATTAACAAGGAAGGCCAACGAACGGCCAGGGGCAAACACGTCCATGGAGTCCCTCACGACGCCACAACGTCTGGTTTTACGAAAACAGAACCGGTGCCCAGAACGTCTAAAATTTTGGGTATGGAGGGATCAGTACCAGTTAATCAACTTTATTATACAAATGTAAGGTTCGTTGGACTGTAAATAGTGATGTTTCCTAAAATCAAAAATTTTAGTAGCAATTTTACTACAAAACAATCTTAATTATGCCAAGTTTCTGACTAAAGTCGGCACTAATTACATATTGCTGCCCGTTTCATGTGTTAGCCTTGGATGAGGTCTCATATTAGACTCAATAACACGAATATCATTTTTCCATTCAATTTTTCCACTTATTCGGTTGACTTGCAGTTCAAATTTGAGTTTGAAAAATAATTCAAATAAAAAGAGATAAAGTTTTAAAAATAGCAAAAAGTGTCAAAAAATTCTAAATTTGGATATGTTATTACAAGTACTGTAGCAAGGCCACATAAAAAATTTGGGTGCTCGGCAAAGAGCCTCTTTAACGAGCATAGGGATGGGTCGCTCGGCAAAGTGAAGCCTTTGCCAAAGCGCTACAGTTCACCGAGTGCCGTGATTCGCCCGAAGCGTCTCCCTCGCGGCAACGGCACGGCACGCCGACTCGGTACTGTTTTCTATGTCGAGCAACTTTATACACTACTCACCATCCCGAAGCCACCTGCAAAGCAAAAACTAGAGGCCATGCCTGCTCGGTGTCCGTGTGCCCCTACGCCCTTCCAGCCCCATGACCTGTACACCAGCTGGAGCTCAGCGGCCGTGTGTCCACGGCACAGAGCGTTATATATAGTGGCTGCGTGAACCTGCAGCCTGGCAATTTCTATCTGTCCACACTGAGTGACTTTTTGGAAAAGAAGTGTGTCCCTACACAATCCCACAGTTGAGAAGTTGTATGAATTCAAAGCTAGTTTTTTTTCATATCATTCACCTCCTGAGAGCAGAAATTGCGCGGGTCAGTTGAGAAGTTATGTTTGGAACTGATTTTTTTTTTTTTTGACACAAAAAGACTGTCGGGGAGATCCCCACAGTAAGGCCTTTCATTAATTTTAAATAAAACAGAGTACAAGAGTTACATATAAAATTAACTGGAATCAAGACAAACACAGAACGATGACTTTAAGTCTTCCTTAAATCTTACAGATTGAAGGATGCCTTGAGCCTTCAAAAAAGTTGCAACCAGATTGTTGTGGAGGGCTGTCTTCTCTGAAAGACTTTGTCATTCCTGTAACTCCCATGTGGCTATCATAGCAGCTTCAGTGAAGAAAGAGGCGGCATGAGTTGATCGTTTGGAACTGAAATTTTGTGGTATTATGTTGTATTGCTTTGGACATTCTTTGATTCCTTTCTTGGTTCAGGTCACACTCTTAGCTCATAGCGCACACACAATATGCAGGTTGTGACAAGATCAAGTTAAAACATAAGCTACTCATGGACAATATTCACTACAGAAATCCGCTTCTTTGCCGAGTGCAAAGAAGTTTGCCGAGCGGCAAAAAATCGGGCACTCGGCAAAGAGCTTCTTTGCCGAGTGCCAAACTGTGCACTCGACAAAGACTCCTTTGCCGAGTGTCGGCCGTCGGCGACTTAAAAAGCACTCGGAAAACAATATATTTGCCGAGTGCCCGGCCGTCGGCAAAAAAATACACTTCGGCAAAGGATAGCAGGACCAAACGCCCGCGTTCTCCGTCACCTTTGCCGAAAGTGTCCAACGTTAGGCACTTTCGGCAAACTAGACACTCTTTGCCGAAAGTGCCACACGTATACGCACTCGACAAACGGCGTCTTTGCGAGTGTCGGAATGCTTTCGGCAAACCATTAATTTTTTTTTGATTTTTCGTCCCATATTTTTTGTGTGGCATTAGTACGGTAGTTACATGTCATGTGGAGAATTTGGGACAATTTGAGTTGTTTTTGCTATATTTCATTAATTATTTCTATTTCCTTGCATTTTTGGACCACTCCAAATTTGAACTGACTACATGAAATAATGGAATGCGCGATTCAAAAAATGTTATTCATGATAGCTTGGCGTATGTTTAGGCTCAATCCGAGGGGACTACTTTGAAATTAAGAACATTTATGTGTCGGAACATGATGAGTTACGTGCGGGAAAAGTGTTTTTAAATTCTATAAAATCCAAACGAAGTTTAACAATCACGAAACTTGGCGAGGTGTCTTGTCATCTCAACACTTGATCACATGTGATCAAGTATGGGATGTCCGGGTTTTAGGCATCCGACGTCACAACTTGCTCTAAACTTTTTCAAATTTTTCCCAGCCTCCTCATGAGATGACAAGACACCTCGCCAAGTTTCGTGATTTTTAAACTTTGTTTGGATTTTATAGAATTTTAAAACACCTTTCCCCAAGACGTAACTCGTCATGTTCCGACACATAAATGTTCTTAATTTCACGCGAGTCCCTAGATTGAGCCTAAACATACGTCAAACATCATGAATAACATTTTTTTGAATCAGCGCATTCCATTATTTCATGTAGTCGCAGCTCAAATTTGGAGTGGTCCAAAAAATGCAAGGAAATAGAAATAATTCATGAAATATAGCAAAAACAACTTCAAATTGTCCCAAATTCTCCACATGACATGTAACTACTGTACTAATGCCACACCAAAAATATGGGACTAAAAATCAAAAAAAAATTAATGGTTTGCCGAGTGTCGCTGGTTAACACTCGGAAAGACCCCGCTGCTTGCCGAAAGTGCTCAAACACACGGCACTTTCGGCAAGGTTGGTTTTTAAAAAAATAACAGGACCTTTGCCGAGTGCCGCAGCTAATATCTGGACCCGAGGACCCCATTTCCTCATTCTTCCCCACGCGCCGCCACGCCGCTTGACGGCGACGCCGCCGCTGTCGCCGATTCCCCGCCTCCCCCGCCCGCGCCGCCTCGCCGGATCCGCCCCCCACCTCCGCCGGACCCGCCGCGCCCGCCGGTGCCGCCCGCCCGCCAGCGCCGCCCGCGCCCCCGCCCTTCGGGCGCCGCCCGCCATCTCGCCGGACCGCGGCCGACCGTGCTCGCCGGATCCGGCCGTGCTCGCGGATCCGCCCGCGCCGCCCGGCAGCAAGGGCAAACACGGCGCCTGGGCCGCCCCGCCCCCTCTCGACCATTGCCATTGTGCGGTGAGGAAGGGAAGGAAGAAAGAGGAAGAGGGAGGAAGGAAGGAAGAAGAAGAGGAAGAGGGAGGAGGAAGAAGTGGGAGGAAGGGAAGAAGAGGGGAGGAGGAAGAAGGGGAAGGGGAGGAGGGGGGAGGAAGAAAGTGCCTCTCGGACCGGTCGTCGCCGTCGTCGCCGGCCGATTCGCTGTCGCATGGTGATCGACGCCGCCGTGTGCCGATCGCTTACTCTTTGCCGCTTTCACGGCCAAGGTAAGCCCTATCCTTCTAGTAGTGGTTGGTAGTAGTGGTTAGTACTAGTAGTTAGTAGGGTTAGTAGTAGTAGTTAGTAAATAGTTTAGTAGCTCTTAGTATTAGTAGTGTTAGTAGTTAAGTAGTTGCTAGTAGTAGTTGTAGGGTTACTAGTAATGTGGTTGTATATTGTTGGTTGGCGACGCTTCTGCGCATATTGATGGTTGGTGGCCTTCGTGCCCATATTGGTGGTTGGTGGCCTTCGTGCCCATTCTCGTATATGCATGTGGTTGTTTGCCTTCGTACCATGTTTTTTGCGGGTTTGGGAACCTCCCCGCGTGGGGAGGTCTTTGCCAAATTTTGAGTCGACACTAACTATTTTTTGCCCTTTGTTTTGTAGGAGGACTGTGGGAGGGACTCGGTGACCCCGCGTCCTCGTGGGCGGGTCTTGCTGCACCGCGTCTCCACCGACCCGTAGGTATGAATCACCTCCGTCCGTCCTTGTAGTTGTCTTACATAGCGTGACCCGTTAGGCATCTCCCGTCCGAAGAGATATAAGGCGTTGGTATGCGATTCGCGCATATCCGCGGACCGTGACCGCTTTCGGATTGTCCACGTTTTTGGACAGCCCGTGGATGCGTAGATGGGTTAGCATCCATGCTCGACTCCCCGCCCGAGCCGGGATTTTTCTGCAGCACCTCCCGTTGTTCTCCGGATACACACTCTCCCGCCAGGGCGTGTATCGAGAACACGGCGACGTGCAAAAATTCCGGCTCGACGGAGCCGAGCATGGATGTTAACCTTTGTCTACGCATCCTCGGGTGGGATTAGGACCTATCCCTCACCTATTAGATGGTAGGAACGCCGTGTAGATGGAATTGCCGGTTATGTGGCTCGGGCGACATGGGCGTATGATGAGGATGGGAGACCGTGAGTGGATGTACACGGCTTCGCAAGTAAGAGCCTTGAATGGGTTAGGGGACCGATGCTTTCCCGGAGCATGCATTTGGCCCAGCCGCTAAAGGGTCTATTCGGATGCCGTGGTCCGTGCAAAGAAATGTAAGAACAAGAAAAAGCGAGTCAAGGTTGAAATGGGCAAACATATTTACAACAACGGATTTGTCCCAAACTATAGCCGCTGGATCTTCCACGGTGAAGTCGATCGTATTAGAGAGGGCGTGGTGAGGCCCCTCCTCGAGGAGTATGATCAAGATGCCGGGATGGCGCACATGATGGCGTACTTTCACGATGCACGCTTCAATGGAGGATTGAGGAACCTGAGGAAACCGCAAAAGCGTTTCTACGAGATGATGGAGGCGGCACGCCAGCCCCTTCCACGAAGACAATGGTTACGGCTGGATGCCATTTCACGCCCCTTATAGCGTTGAAGTCGCAATTGAGCATTAGTCGAGGCGGCTTCGACACCCCGCCGTCACTTATTGGCAAACTGCTTCCGAGAGGGTCACGTCCCGCCGAAGAACACGTCTGAGTCACGTAGAGACTTCTTCGACTCAAGATGCCGTATGAGTCGTACCATGCTTGTCCAAAGGGGTGCGCCCTATTTAGGGGAGACCTCAAGGAAGCAACGCACCGTCCAAAGTGCAAAGCCTCTAGGTTTGTGGAGGTAGAATGTAGTGATGGCGGGAAGAAACAGTCCAAGATCCCCGAGATGGTCCTACGACACCTTCCTTTCGCATCGAGGCTCCAACGGCTGTACATGAGGGAGTCCGAAAACAAATGACATGGCACAAGAAGGGCAAAAGATACAGTCCCGAGAAGTTGGTACACCCATCGGATGGTGATGCATGGAAGCACTTCGATAATATGCATCCCGAAAAGCTATGGAGGCTCGAAATGTAATACGCGTGGCGTTCGCAAATGAATGGGTTCAACCCGTGACGTCAACCGGCGGCCCCGTACACTTGTTGGCCCGTGTTCGTGATCCCTCTCAATCTTCCCCCCCGGTGTCATGTTTGAGCTCAAGCACCGTTCTTGACGCCGATAATACCGGGCACCCGGCAACAATATGGGTGTGTTCATGCGGCCGGTGTGGGATGAATTGCAAGATGCTTGGCAAAATGGGGTACTTGACGTGCACGGCCAGAGCTACAAAGACAAACTTTACAATGCATGTGTGGTACCTATATTCAATGCATGACTTCACTGGCTTATGGCATATTCAGCGCATGGTGTGTTCAAGGGAGGTTCCCTTGCCCAACATGCAAGGTAGTCGTGTCTTGATTCAACCGGCTTCTCAAGGGTGGCAAGTTTTCTTCGTTTGACAAACATCGTCAATTCCTGCCCGAGGACCATGAATTCGAGACTAGACAAAAAGCACTTCACAAAAGGTGTTGAAGTCACCGACCCCATCCCAAAGTTTATGACCGGTGAAGAGGTCCTTGCCGAGCTAGCTGGTCTCAAAATCGATGAAAAGAAAGGTGGTTTTGTTGGATATGGTACCACACACATGTGGACTTATATATCGGGCTTGACTAATCTCCCTACTACAAGGATCTTCTTCTTCCACACAACATCGATGTAATGCACACGAGAAAAAAAGAATATCTCCGAGGCACTCTTCGCAACAACCATGGACCTTAAGAAGTCAAAGGACAACGTTAAGGCTAGACTTGACATAGAGATGTTTGTGGCGATAGACCAAAGCTAGTGATAGAGACCCCTAGCCCTAGGAGGAGATGGAAAAAGGGCCCGGCCGACTACATCATCAAAAGGGCCGATAGGAAGGAAGTACTACGATGGATGAAGACGCGTTATCGTTCCACGATGGGTATGCGGCGAACCCGAGTAGGGGAGTGAACTTGCGGACTATGAAAGTCTTAGGGATGAAGAGTCATGACTTCCACATATGGATTGAGCCGGATCCTTCTGCGATGACTTCGGGGATACCTCCCCGAGCCGATGTGGCTGGCGTCCGGCAGAGTTGAGCTTTTTCTTCCGCCAGGCTTTGTGTTAAGGAGTTATCTCGGGATGCGATTCTTGATCCGGGCGTCTTTGCCCGTGTTGATCCGCAAGTTGGAGATGATATTTCCACTGGCTTCTTCCCCGCGATGCAAAGACGATTTTGCACCTGCCCGTGAGAGGCACGGTTGGGGGCCCGCCCGCGGTTCCGTTGGTGCTATCCAATCGAGAGGGCTCTCAAGGCACCGGAGAAAATGCGGGGAATAAAGCCGAATTGAGCCTTCCGTGGCGGCATACATTCTCGAGGAGGTGTCGACCTTCACACAGCGTACTATAATGAGAAACTTCCCGGCGTCCCACAATCCTACCCCCTCGTTACAACGCCGATGAGAGTTCATCGAACCTCGGCCTTTTCGTAGGGCAAGTCGGAAGAGGAAGCGCCAGCCTACCCACAAGCACTTGTCCTTTGATGAGTGGCGCACTATCATGCTCTATGTGTTGTTGAACCTTGACGAAACTGCTCCTTATCAGCAGTAAGTTCTCAATAAGCTTGTTCCATACGCCGTCACTATCCTCCACCTATCGATCCGACCCACTTGCCTTGTTTTTTTAGGGAATTTATTGGTCAACACCGGAGAGGGAATGGGGCTCCTACCTTGCAACAAGAAGACAATCTTCTAAAAAATGGGCAGCCCGATTTTATTTCCTCGGTTACGCTCAAAGGCCCGCACGAGATGCCGAAATGTGCGAAGATTTAAAATAGGTGGGCAATGGCTTCCCCGTAGGGTCAACTCGTTCACCGCTTATGATGTGAATGGCTATCGCTTTCGCACGAGAAGCTATGAGGAGAGTCGGCCCAACCGCAAAAACAACGCGGCACCGGAGTTCCTACGCCCGGCTTGGATAAGAAGGACTATTACGGCATAGTCGAAGAAATATATGAGCTCAACTTCGGGGTCCTAAAGAGCTCAAGCTAGTGGTATTCAAATGCCATTGGTTCAATCCCGATGACACGAAAAGTGGACCCTACGATTGGGCAAGTTGAAATTGACAGATTCCATATATGGAGGAGAGGATGTCTATATTGTGGCTAATATACACGCCACACAAGTTTATTACCTCCCATGGGTGTGCCAAAAAAACACGAGGACCTTGCGGGTTGGTACCTTGTGCGGCGGCATCGCCGCATAAAAAGCGCTTTGTTCGAACGATGATGATTACAACCCCGACCCAAACACCGAAGAGTTCTATCAACCTTGAGGGGCTTGAAGGACGTTTGGAGATAGACATTCTTTTATTTGATGGGCATGGAAGTAGATAGCGCCATCGATGAGGACGAGGGTGATGAGGTGCGAGGATGCTAAGGACTTGCGATTCTTGAATGATGGAGGATGGTGCGCCAAGGAGCCGTTGATGAGGATGGTGCACATGCCGAGGGCGATACGGATGATGAGGATGGTGACATTGATGATTACAATAGTGATAGTGATAGTGATGACTACATGCCAGCCTTAGACATTCGGGGAGATAATTTCTAAATCATGTAATACTATTTTGTTATTATTGTTACCTTTCAATTATGTTTCGTTCATTTTGCAATACTAATTGGTTTTACTCTTTGTCTTTGCGGGGACTCGACAAAATGCCGGGGGCGGAAGGCGGCAGCGTCGACGAGGGGTCAGTCCATCTACGCGAGGGCCCCCACCCTCTGCCCACGACGACGAGGAGGAGGCCGACGAGGAGGAGGCCGCCAGCAGCCCCCGCGGTGGAGACGTCGAGTCGACCGGCGTCGCCCGATCCGCGAGGAGGCTTGACTTTGTGTCTGGCGAGAGCCCGGCCCGGGCGCCGTCGGCCCAGCCGGGGGCGTCGTCGGGCCACACCTCTTCGGACTCGGACTCGGTGCGAAGAGACACCTGTCGGGCGTCTTCCTCGAGTGCCGGCAAGGTCTACGGCGGGGCCTCGAGCCTCCCACGAGGGCGATCCTTTCCCCGCCGCCCGGTGATTCGACCCCACGGTGACAAGTAAGTAGCCATTGATATTTTCACTACTTGTTCATATGACATGTTGAACATCGAACTTCGGACTAACAATTCGTCTTAATGGCTCGTGCGATGGCGGAAGATTGTAGCGGAGGGGGCGGTTCGCGCCATATCAATGGCATCCAGAGCCTGCTGATTAAAGAGAACTACCCTGGCCTAGTGAGAGTCGGGGACGCGATGGAGGTGCCCTGGACGTGGGAGAACTTCGTGCGCGTGGAGGAGGGCGCCCTTGCCAGGAAGATCAAGGCGGACTTCTGGGTGAGTCTGTATGCAGGATTACTTCACGTCGTTTAAATACTATGTTTCTTAAATAATAGAATGATACATGTTGTCTGTATGCAGAACTACTTCACGTGCGAGGCGGGGCAGGAGGTGGTGGCCGCTAGAGTGCAGGACAGGGTCTGCCGAGACCGACTCAAGGACCTGTACCACGAGGCCCGTGTCCAGTGCATCATCTCCTACAACGCCGACGTGCTTGGCAAGGTGGTGAGGAAGAATGAAGCAAGGGAGATGATGCTCGGAGGGAGACCGACCTCACCAGGGGACCAAGACATCCCGAGGTTCGTAGAACGCATTTATTCTGAATCCTTCAATGAAAAATAAGCGGCTTCCATTCATCCTCTGCTATGTCATGCGGATGTGTTCGGAGTGGTGCGGCAAGTACAAGGATCTGCTGGTTGGCCATTGTGGACAAGTGGCTCTTGGATGAGGCGTCGAGACCAAGAGACTGCGTCGGAGGTGTCGCTTGGAGATGGAAGGGAAGCCACACCACCAAGGCAACGTGCCTCCCGGTGTATATGGACAGATGGGTGCGATTACGTTGATTTTTATTCAAGCGCTCAAATCTCTTCACTTCTAACCATCTCGTGTTCTCCTCGCGGTCGGCCGCATGAAAACCGGGGAGATCAGCGAGTGCGCGGGTTGGGCCTTGACTCACGCGGCGAGGCGGACCCGACCAACGTCTACGACCCGGCGAAGGGGCGGGGCGTACACCAACGCCAGCGTCTACCCCAAGCTTACCCGATGCGCCGAGGGCGGCAAAGCGGCGCTTCACGGGGGCGACCGATCCGGCCACCAAGGCCCCTAGACCATGAGACTTGGTGATGAGGTTGGGAGGAGGGAAGCGGCCGCGGCCGGTTACGGATGGCCAACAGCCGCGATCAACCCGTCCTCGTTGACGGGCCGCGTGATTCGCTCAAGGAGCACGACCTCCACCGACATCCCCATAGCACCTCGGCGGCCGAGCTCCACGCGGATGATGCGGGACTTTCGGGTAACCGGTTTCATTCGTCGTTCACTTTGGTTTTACACATGTCCACTACCTATGCATTGTTTCAATGTTACGGTTGTAATGTTGCGGGCCGGATGGCGAGTTGGAGGCCAGGCGGGCGGCCCAGGCGGCAGAGTTTGAGGCCGGGCGGGGGCCCATCGGCGGGAGTTGGAGGCAGTCCGGCAATACTCGGCGCGCGCCCAGTGCGGGACGTGGTGAGCTACTTCCGGGGCCTCCGGATCCCCGGTGTGACCCTGCCTCCGTTGCCTCCCCCCAGCTGTTCGCTCCACCCCCCGTTTCCGTTCCTCCTCTGTCTCGACTCCGGTGAGTATATGTTGTTGTTTATTTATTTGCCCCTGTGCGGCTCACTGCTGCAGTACTAATGAGATCGCCTCTCCTTTTGTGCAGCCACGGTCGGCGGGTTCGAACCCGACTCCTCCGGTGGCCCTTCTCCACCCCATCCGGCCTATCCGGTCGGCCCGACTCCACGGTACACGTGGCCAGGTGGCGTTCCTCCTCGGGCGCGCGGCGGCCACCACTACGGCTTCCACACGCCCCTCCACACCACGGGTGGACGTACCGGTCGGCGCCCCGGCAAAGGTGGTATCCGGGGCAAGGTGAGGGCCCCTCACACTCTTCGCACCGGGGAGGCCACGGGGTCGGGGCCGTGAAGTTGAGGTGGTGGTGATCGATTTATTTTGGATGTTGGACATGTTGCAATTGTGATGGATCTAGTTTCGATGTTGGACATGTTACATTTCGTTTGGATGTTGGACATGTTGAATTTCGTTTCGATGTTGGACTATATGTGTGAATTTGTGATATATGTGGATTATATCCGTGAATTTGTGATATATGTGCAATATATATGTGAATTGGTGATATATGTGGTGTATGTGTATATATGAATGCTTATGGGTATATGTATGTGTTGATTTGCAGCACCAATCAACAGAAACAGCAAAAAAAAAAATTCCCAGCTTTGCCGAGTGCCGCGACGGCAAAGTCTGACCTTGCGGCAAAATGGCGAGGTTTGCCGAAAGTGCTAACGTGGCACTCGGCAAAATGACCATAACTTTGCCGAGTGCCATCTGTCGCTGCTCGGCGGAATTTATTTTGTTTTTTTGTAAAATAAATACTTTGCCGAGTGCTGACTTCTGGCACTCGGCAAAGATTTGAATATTTTTAAAACTTTGCCGAGTGCCAGACGTTTGGCACTCGGCAAAGAAGCCGCCCATATGTAACGGTCGACGTCGAGGTCGCCGAGCACTGCGACATGACACTCGGCAAACCCTTCGCCAACTGCCCGTCATTTGGCACTCGGCAAAGATTCGTTTGCCGAGTCAATCTTTGCCGTGGGGTTTGCAGAGTTTGGCGGTCGGCAAATCCTTTGCCGAGTGCGAGACAGCCTTTTGCCTAGTGCTGTCTGCGCACTTCGGCAAAGCAGCCGAATCCTGTAGTGATTCTATGCATTCCATGGATGATGAATGTGCGTTCTTGCAAACAGACTGATCATGTCCCATTTCTGTGTATAGCGACGTTGATGGACACACTGACTACCACACACAAATTGAAAGCTAATCCACCATGTAATGTGGTAACAGCAAACATGTAGGCAGGTTGAGCACATTACAGGGGTCTAGAGACTCCCTCTGATCTTTCTTCTCACTGCTCCTCACTGATCGCCTCCCTCTCTTCTCACTGCTCCTCACGGCTGCCCAGTATACCCACACCTTTTGTTCGATTGGCTGTAGCTGAAATTCTTGATGCATCCCAGTCCCATCCATGACGATGATTATATATACAATTTGTCAATTGGAAAGCCTTATGCATAGAAACACATTGCAGGTGTCTTACTGATCGATACAACAACACATGAAGCGCAAAGACTATTTATATGTCAGCGTGGGCGTAACCTGCAAACGCACCCTTTGGTTCGCATAAATGTTTGAACTGCCAAGCATTATTGATTTTCAATGCTACATGTACGTGCAGTAGTTAAGGTGAATCATGCAGGCACATATAATGGCCATGTTTGGATCCGAGGGGTTAGAGTTAGTTTGGGTTAGTTTGAGCCAGCTCTCATGAATCCAAACAGGGAGGGGTTAGAGTGGCATCTAACCCATCAAAAAAAAACTAGCCCACCAAAGATGTGCTAATTGGGGCTAGTTGCTAGGCTAGTAGTGGTGGGGCCCATAGTAGAAAGCATTTTCTCTCTCCTTTTCACCCGCGTAGGATCCCACCAAGCGATTCTTTGTCCTCGGTTCGCATCGCACACTACCGCCACCGCCCCCAGCCCCCGCCGCCGCCGTCCCCTCGGCCGGCCCCAGCCTTAGCCGCTGTCATCTGCGTTTTTCTACCGACGGTAAACCGCGGTAAACCCGGTTACCGTTTATCTGGGTCCGGTTCTGACCGCCGGTATAAAAGAAGGCAAATTCAAAATTTAAAATTTGAAAAAAAAATCGTTGAAAAAAATTCTGTAAAATAGTTCATGATTTATAGAAGCCAATGGTATAAAAATTTGTCAAATTGGAGTTGGTTTGGTATAAAAAATTTCAAATCTAAGTTTGAAAAAAAAAAAAAAAAAAAAATACACAACCGGCCCATTAAGGCCCATTAAATCATGAAGGTCGAAAAACATACTAAACACACTCAAATTTAAGTAATTTTGACATCATTGGATTCTACAAATCATGAAGTATTTTTAGGAATTTTTTAGCATTTTATAAAAAAAATTACATTTTGAATTTTGAAAACCGTTCAAACTGCTCAAACCCTCGGTAAACCGCTCAAACCGCTCGGTAAACCGCTCAAACCGCCCGGTTTACGGATTTTACCGTTAAAAGCCGGCGCCGTTTGAATTCAAACGAATTCAAATTCCAAACCGTCCGGTAACCGGCCGGTTTACGGTAACGGACCGGTTTACCGATTCGGACCCGGCGGTTTTCTGGGGTCCGGTCGGTATAAAAACGCAGGCTGTCATCCCCACCTTGCCCCTATCTCCGACGGACCATGGCTTGGCGTCGGTTTCCAGTCTCGTCTGTCCCGCCGCCAGTCAAACCACAAGAAGACGCAACAACGACGACCTTGGCGCAGCTGGCGTACGAGGCGGGCACCGTCTGGGGCACCGGTGTTGGCTTCATGTACCAACACTTCTTCTCGCACCTATTGCTACATGGAGCACCAGTCGGCCTTCCTCGGCAGTGTGCCCACCACCCTGCTGCAGCTCTGCCTCCTCCACAGCGTCCTGCCACCTCAGTTCTAGTGGGGGTTCCTTAGTGCTACACAAGAGCAGGAGAAGCCACACAAAAGTTTGCCACACAAAATCCTGCTGGAAGACCGGTTAATTGAGACAATGATTGTAAAAGTGTATTATAGTCAATCTAACCCTGTCATTCAAACATCTATTTGGTTAGAGTTAGTTTAGGGCTAGAGTTAGAGTTAGAAACTAACTCTAACTCTAGCATAGTTAGAGTATTCAAACAGGGCCAATATATGTGTATCCTGTTTTAATTGCATAACCATAATGGGGACATATTAATTAGCCAGAGTGTAATGATTGACGTCCATCCATTTTAAATTGTAGTACACTTTGGTATAGTTGTAAGACACTAGACTTCTTTAATTTTGACAAAGTTTATAGAAAAATTCACCAATATCTGTATCATGATGTTTGATTTAGTATGTTATTGTGTTAATTTTGATTTAGTATGTCAATGCCATTCCACTTGAACCACATCCACCTTATTCTTAACTTCAATGTAAAACGTTTCTACTCTAAGATGCCGAGACCCGCACCTTTCTCCTTGGGTTTGAAATTCACTGGCCATGTAATTAGGCAGTGAATTGTGCTGAGGACACATCAATTATTTTTAACAAACTTGGTCCATATATAGCACAAGGACATGGCATTAATAATCAGCCAATGAGAGAGATACACATACAGTGCGATGATCGTTCATGGTGGAACATATCTTCTAGAGACAATAAATGATTTTGTAACCTTTCCGTCTATAATTGGGCATGGAAGTTACAACCTGTGAGAACAGTGCATTCTAAGTTGCATAAAAATTATCACATACTAGCCATATGTATTTACGTGAGAAAGGTTTCGTTACAGCTAAAACTAGACTTAATATATAGGTACACGACGATACAAGGATTTGATGCCTCAGAACGATAGAAGGATCAGGTTTAAAACCTGTCCACAAACAACCCAACTAAGAAGCTGTAGGTGCCAACCCACTAACCACGCCAGCTTCCACTAAATAAGAAACTAGTTAGTAATAGCAGTTTTGATTCCAAACTGTAACACAAAAAAATTCTTGAAAATTTTTTATCCTGCGTAGTTTTATTTCAATCAAGCCTCTGTTGTGGTTGTCATTACCAAGCATTCTTCCTTTTGGATGAACCTACCCAATAAAGATTTTGATGGCCTCGAGCTCTGTAATAAGGAAGCACTTGGGAATTCAAGAATGTCGTGAGCTCTTCTTCAAAGAGATAGGTCTCGTGGCCTTTAGCATGAAGCCAAGTTTAGTGAACTCTTTTCAATGGAGTCAATCGCTGTAATGTTTGTCAAAAAAAAAAAAAAATCGCTGTAATGAACATACTTCTGTTAATCGTGGCCTTTAGGATCAAGCCATGTCGAAAGTGTAAATTCTTCTCTTTGCTAATCATGTAAGATAGAGCTTTTACATCCTTAATTAACCCCATTTCACCATTTTGTTAATGAACATTAGTAACTTAAACACATGCAAACCTTTGTTATCTCCGTTACCGTGGATCCCAATTGTCGCTAATTGCCGCCAAAGAGGACACATTCTGGACATTACTAACACAGTTGACCGTGCATCCCAATTATTGCTAATTGACAACCAGGGTGTGGCCGTTCTATTCGGGCGCACACACGCGCCAGCAAGCGCCTTAGCCGCCGCACTTCTTCTTCCCGAGGACACCCTTGCCTTGTCATCCCGCCCCCCGCCGCCGGCCCCATAGGGCTAGCCCTATTGCATCAGCGGCGTCCTCCTTCTCCCCTTCCCCTCTCTTCTTCTCCCCCGTAGGCGAACCCTAACCCTAGCTGGCACCGCCGCCGCCGCCTCCAACTTCCGAGCGCACCCGCTATGGTCGACCTCGACGCAACCGCCACGCCTACCCATACCCAACCGGATGAGTCCGGCCCTGCCCGCTTCGGCGGCGCCGCCGCCGCTTCGCTCACGCCGGCCGAACCGCTGACCACCACCGTGTCGGCGACCACCGCCCGGGCGGGCCGACCGGATTCTACAGCCGGCAATAGGATGGTGGTACTGGAGGAGCTCGCCGGAACCCTAAACTGCCGCCGGCGCCGCAGATCTGCCACCTCGCCGGAACCCTAATCTCAGGGGCCGGCAGCGCCGCCTCCCACCCCTTCTTCCGTTCTTGGGCGGGGGGCCGCTATCGATAGCGGTGCGCGTGGGGCCGAATAGCGTTCGTGACCAGGGTGTCTACTTGTCTGGTCATCTCGTCATGGCCAGCATGTTGTTGCATTGTGATATACAACATTCTGCATATGGTCTTTTCTTGTTTTGGATGTGCGTGTCCCTCTCAAGTTGGAACTTCAGATGCATCCCATTCCCATAACACAAGCTAGCTAGTTTCAAGACCATACACATCGAAAGTTCATGTTATGACTGCAAACATATATATTCCTTGTGTACATATTATCTAACTGATGCAACAAATGAAACTACATCTAAATTTATATAGGGCAACGTGGAAGCAGGATGGACAAATGCAATATCATAGAGACAATCTGGCTCAATTAAGTTTTTCACCTGCCGTGTTGATGTTTTATGGTATATATCCAAGTATTAGTGCCCCACAAAGAAGGTTAAATGTAGTTTTCCTGCTCCGACACATGGGAAGAAATTTATTCATTGACAGCCGCATTGATTTTAAAGTGTCACTGCCATTTCCATGATTTGTTTGTGCTACTACTAATTATAATATATACATGATCACAAACATGAAGACTTTTATTTTCCTTGAGGTAATATAGGACTCTACAGTATACCAACACTAATAAGGAATAACTTCATTTAACTCTTTCCACTTTGTTAACACAATAAAAGTATGTTTTATGATATTTATTGGCGCCTCTGATTTATCTGAAAACACAAAGACCTCAAGGGTAGTATGTTTTACCAAGATTTAATCTGACAAAAAGTTTGTTGAAGTCATAAGCTCGGACTTGTGCTCTTCTCCGGTTTACATTTGTATTAAAATCTCTAGTCCACCAAAATACAGTTAAAGTTTCAGTGTACCATATTAGTAAAACCTTGATGCATCAATTCATGTGTAAGAAATTTTCCTCATTCATAAATGCTTTGCAAAAACTGGATACGCATGGTCATTTGGTGAAACATAACTTGAAATTTTGGAAACATAAAGAAAATAAAGTAGAGATGGAAAAACTTCATATGCCCATATCACTAATAGTCACAGATAACATAACTCCGCTACACCATTGAAATTGGCGAAAAGCTTGTCCCGGAGGTTGGCACTCCGTCTAGACAGGCTACCAGCGAGCTATATGCCATTCATTCCTACAGACAATACAAGTCATTGATCCAGACTCCTGCGATCTAGTGTATGACACACTACGTGCTATACTACACAGGACACAAAAAAAGACAAGCTAGAAATGCAAACAAGATGATATGGACCTAGCTATAAGCACTTCATTCGTAAAGACAATACAGTAGAAATCATAGATCCAGCCTCCTCCAGTGAGACAGTGCACGCTGTACTGGGGGACGCGTGTTGGCAAGGCAGGAATTGAAGCTCGGATGGCCTGTGTTCTGGATGTGCATATCCTTCTCAAGTTGGAATTCCGGATGCATCCCATTCCCATAACACAACATAGAAAGTGCATGTGAAGCTCCAAACATATATATGAATTCGGTGTGTACATATTATCTAATTGATACAACAAACAAAACACGGTCGTCGATATTTATATACAGGGCACTGTGGAAGCAGGATGGACAAATGCCATATACATAGGGATAATCTGGCTCACTTAAGTTTTTCACCAACCAGTGTTGATGTTTTATGATATAGATGCAAGTACTAGTGCGCACAAAGATGATTAAATGTAGTTTTATATGCTCCAACACATGGGAAGAAATTTATTTATTGACATGATTTTTTTTTTTTTTTTTTTGAGATTACACAGTACAACGTAGACGCTCAACACGCACGCACACTCACCCCTATGAACACACGTACGCAAACCCTACCCCTGTGAGCACCTTCAAAGGACTGAGCCGGCAATCTTGAAGTTCACGAAGTCATCACAGGCGCCTCGCTGTCGACGGGGACGTCGCCTACCACTTAATGCGCAGCGCCGGAAATCCTGAAATAAATCCAGAATAATGTGTCGCACCCAGGATTTGAACCCTGGATGGGAGCCCCCTAACCAATGGCCTTTGCCATTGCACTATGAGCCCCTTGACTTTATTGACATGATTTTAAAGTGTCACTGCCATTTCCATGATTTGTTTCTTCTACCAATTATAATATATACATGATGCCAAACAAGTAGACTTTTATTTTAATTGAGGTAACATTGGACTCTACAGTATATCATCACTGATACGGAATAACTTCATTCAACACTTTTCTCTTTGTTAACACAATAAAAAATATGTTCAAATTGTAACTAAACCTCTTTACAAGCTGTCTCAATAGGCGTTCTTGTGCCCTCGCGTTCGACCACTGCCTGAATAGGAAGCTTTTGCTCAAAGGATCACCAAAGCAAACTCAGTTTGAAAATTTCCATGCAGCGTCTGACAGAGGCCGGAATCCCTTTGAAGATTAAATCATTGTGGTGCATCCAAATGGACCAGCACATAGATATAATAATTTCCATGAAGAAAGGCATGTGGATCTGAATTTTTTTTGAAAGATCCGGTTTCCGGCTTTGATTAAATAAGAAGATGAAGCAATTGTCGTTACATGCGCAAGAGGCACAAAACAACTTCCCATGCTCGACAGACAGTCAAGCTTGGCGTGGAGGCCTAAGTGGACTACTCACAATCTAGGAACAACAAGTGAGCATCACCTAGCTGCACTATCATGGGATCTCCATTATGTCTGACCCCAGCTCCGCTACAACTGCAGCTAGGGACTTTACCAAGCTCCATATCGAGCCTCGCCGCTTTCAGTAGTGCCTTGACCGCTTCGACAGGGAAGATCCCGCCCACGGTTGTCAATGTAATCTGTGATTGCATCCTCGCGCCGATGACCCGCCATTGATGAAGTCCAGCTCAGCAAGCATAAGCTTGAGCTGGGCGCCGCCACGCTGGCAACGGCACGGAAGAAGGACGAGCGGCCCGGCGAAGGTCGAACGGGTAGGTACCGATCTCTCTTGGACTTGCGCGCCCAGGGTGCGGTGAGCCAGCAACATGCAACGTCGGCATGGTCGGCGTCGGCTGGATCGGGGCGGGAGCTCGAGGAAAAGCCCGGCGAAGAGGTCCTCGGGCGCCATCCCCAATGTGGACTCCCCGCACCGACCATCCGCGACATCCCCTCGTGTCCCTCCACCTCTTTGGCCGGAGGAGCGACGGCTAGCGATGCTTCCACCTCCGAAGAGGCGAGTGGGGCAGGAGGTGGGCGCTCAACTGCCGGTGCTTTAGCCGCGGCGGCGACGCCAGCAAACTCCTCCAACATGGGGTCAACCCGTGTCGAAGGCTCGTCCGCGCGAGAACTCCATGATCAAAGGATCTGAAGCGGTGGAGGGGTGTGAAGAGAGCAGCGCCTTACGGCTGCCATCCGTCATGGGCGTAGTCCCTGCGTCGTCGACGTCGTCGGTGTCGTCGGCGAGGAGCTCGTTAGCGCCCACGGACTTCCGCCGGGCTCGGTGTACCGTCGTGGATGGCGTCTTTGGGAGGAGGTGTGGAATGACAACACGATCCGAGCCGCCACCCTTTGCGCTTGAAGGTGTAGCTCGACATTGCTTGCACTCCACGGCTAGGTGGTAGAAGCCATGACAAATAAGCGCAATGCATGAAGTGCTCCCCGGCGATGCTCAACCGATGCGGCGAGGCAGCCCCGGTGCGAGGATCTCCCGCCACCCATCGGCGTTGGGCGGAGACCCGCCCGCGCGGCCAAGGTGATGGCGGCCGGGGATACCACCATCCGGTGGCGGCGGCAACCGTGCACCAGGTGGGGCGCGGCCGTTTGCGCGATCTCCATCTTCTCCGAGGCTCACGCCGCTCGTCATCCGGCCGCCATGACCCGAGCCATAGCTGTATCCGGCAATTTGGGCCACCGGGGTGCGGTAGCCGGTGGACGACGAGCGGCCTCTGGATAGGATATAAAGGCCGCTCATCGCTGGGCGCATCGTCGCCGTTGTCGTCAAGGCACCGGCGCACCGCGCCCTCCCGAGGCGGCGTGAAGGGAGCCGCATCCAGAGGAAAGGGAGGTCCTTGGGGCCGACAGCGATGACGCCCCTAAGACCGGGCCCCGGCTGCATCCGCATTGCGGCCAGCAGCTGTGACCTCAACCTCAGCTTCCATGACGTCCTCCACGATGAGATCTTCCGGATCTGGCGGCGGCACGGCCGCCCCACCCCCTACACTAGGAGCATCAGGCAGGGGAGGGGAGGCGGTGGAGGGCGCTCCCCCGCGCCGGGCTCTTTGTGGAAGTCGATGGGAGCCGGTGACGAGGCTGCAGAGGGCTGTGACGGAGGTGGTGGATGTTGGCGTTTAAGCCGACAGGTGTCATTGGAACAAGGCTTCAGGTTTGAAAGCAAGAAGGAGGCGGGAAACTCAACGTTTGAACCGGGTCACGGTGGAAGGAGCGTTCGAGTGGTGGCCGCCCACGTTCCCGGCGGTTCCCCGAAGATGTGTTTTTCCATGACTTGTATCTTAACTTCTAGCAGTTGTGTTTAGCTAAGGCGTGAGTTAGCTAGTGGTATTAAGTCTCTAGACATCAGAGTGTGTTGCTATCGCATTGTATGCCGGTTAGGCTCATTGTACTCGAACTTATCAAAGGTGAAAAAGGGCACCGTCTCCCGGTAGACAACCGGGCGGTTCCTTCCCCATTTGTGCGTTCTTGTGCATTGTTCTTGTGATCAATCGATTCAATCCAGCCGTAAACAGCGTGTATTCGTGATCCAAAGACATCTGGTATCGGAGCTCGGATTACACGCGGAGCCACTCAAGATCAGCAGCCATGTCGGGCGGCGGTGGGCGCGGTGGCGAGCAGCGTCAGATCTACCCCAACCTGTCGATCTCGAATTACACGAGTTGGTGTATTCGAGTTCAGGCGATCATGGAGGATCGGGAGGAGTGGAGTGTGGTGGAGCCGGAGGCGGGGACATCGACGACACTGACCGAGGCGAGAAGGCGAAGATCGCCGCCAAGGACAGGGAAGGTGAAGGCCAATCTTCTTCGGTGCATCTCGGATGACTTGCTCATGCAAGTGGCGGCGAAGAAGACGGGTAAAGAGGTTCAGGATGCAATCGGCTCGTTTCGTTGGAGAAGAGCGTGAAGGAGGCTCGGTTACAGACGCTCAAGAGCGACTTCGAATCGTTCCGGATGAAGGGCGATGAAGCACTTGATCAAGTTGTGGGGAGGACGGGCGGCGTTGTCGGTGAAGTACAACAGCTTGGGGGAGTCCGGGCGACGCAGATCTTGTGCGCAAACTGTTCCACATCGTCTTGGGAGCGCTACCTCAACGTAGTGGCACCGATCGGCAGTTTTGTGACATGAAGAAACCGACATTTGCCGATCTTGTTGGGCGTTTGAAGACATTTGACGAGCGAACGAAGGAAAGTAGTGGTGGATCGGGCTCGGAGAGCGGGCAAGTCTTGCTCACTCAGGGCGGAGTGGGAAGCTCGACGTAAGAGTTCCTATGGAGAGTCGTCGGTGAAAGCCAAAAGAGGAGAAGGCAGCGGCGGGGCGGGGCCGAGGCCGAGGTCGTGGCGGCGGTGGGAGCGGTCGCGGCAATGGCACTGATGCTGGCAAGGAGAACGCGGGGAAGCGGGATAAAAGCCACATCAAGTGTTTCAAGTGTCATGATTACGGGCACTATGCAAATAGATGCCCGGGTGAGAAGAAGAAGGAGGAGGCTCACTACGTGGAGAGGGAGGCACCGGTGTTGCTCGTGGAAATGGAGTTGCCAGGACCGCATGCACTGTCGTCATCTCGCCCGAGAAGGAGTATTTCTGAATGAATCCAAGGTGATGCCCGAGCTTCATCCGACAGAGGAAATGTGCCATCCGGAAGTCGGTGGTACTGGACAACGGCGCCAGCAACCACATGACAGGAGATCGTCAGAAGTTCAGAGAGCTTAATCATGCCATCACTGGCAAGGTACGTTTTGGTGATGATTCTACAGTTGATATTCAGGGTAGGGGAACCATACTGTTTCAAGGGAGGTCCGGTGATCATTGGGTTTTGTCGATGTCTATTACATTCCCAAGTTAAGAAGCAATTTGATTAGTTTTGGTCGGGTTGACTGAAAATTGGTCATAGAATTGAACTTGATGACGATTGGTTAGAGGTGTCAGAGAAAAATCCAAAGAAGTTGATCATGAGGGTTGAAAGATCTTTGAGTAGAATGTATAAGATTGAGTTGAAAACTGTAGATCCTACTTGCTTGATGGTGAACATTGAGAATCAGGCTTGGCTTTGGCATGGGAGGCTGGGTCATGTAAATTTTAGATCACCGAAACAAACTAGTGAGTAAGGGGATGGCTAGTGGTGTTCCTGAAATTAGCCACCCAGAGCAAGTGTGCAGTGACTGTCTTGCAGCTAAGCAGACAAGATCATCTTTTCCTAGAGCAGCTCAGTGGCATGCAACAGAGAAGCTCTCACTGGTGTATGTTGATGCAGTGTGGTCCAATTACCCCAAAGAACGGCGGGGAGGAAACAAATATTTTATGTTGTTGGTTGATGATCATTCTAGATGGATGAATGTGCATTTACCGAAAAGTAAAGATCAGGCGGTGCAAGCCTTTGTCAAGTACAAAGCTGAAGTGGAAAACTTCACTTTGGGTGCGAAATCAAAACACTCGATCGATCGACGGAGGTGGTGAATTCCTAGCGGAAGTGTTTGCAGGTGTATGTGAACAAGCTGGAATTAAAAGGCAACTCACAGTTCCTTATACCCCATAGCAGAATGGAGTTGTGGAGAGGAGGAACAGGACTGTGGTTGAGATGGCCAGGGCACTGTTGAAGTGTATGAAAGTTCCAGGAAGATTTTGGGGAGAAGCTGTCAGGCATTCTGTTTATCTGCTGAACAGACTGCCAACAAAGATATTGGGTGACATTACCCCATATCAGGCCTGGAATGACAGAAAACCATCTTTGGGGCATTTGAAGATGTTTGGGTGTGTAGCACATGCTAGACCAAATACACCCCATCTGAAGCTTGATGATAGAAGCAAAGCTTTGGTATACTTTGGAGTTGAGGAAGGGAGCAAGGCACACAGACTCTATGATCCTGACAAAAACAAGATCATTGTCAGTAGAGATGTGGTTTTTGCAGAAACTGAGGTGTGGCAGTGGAACTCTACAGTGGAGTCTGAAAGATCAGTTGAATTTACTGTAGAAGATGATGATGTGTCAAGCAGAGTTGATGATGGAAACATGGGTGACACTGTGGTGGAAGAAGAAGTTCAGACAGATTCAGAAGATGCAGTGACTGGAGCTGAAACAAACACTGAAACTGTGTTGCCGGATTTGCTACAGTCACCTAATTCAGGGCAGTCAGGAAATGAAGCCCATTCTGATCCCTTGCTGTCTGAACCTGCTACACCACAAAATACCATACCTGAAGGGGATTCCTCCTCACCAGTCTCGAGCGTGCAAATGAACCATTCAGGTTCAGAAATTTGAATGAAGTCTATGAGGAGACTGTAGAAGTAGAATTGGAAGATTCTGATGTAGAAGCTTTGTTGGTTGAAGCAGAAGAGCCTACTTGTTACAGAGAGGCTGCAGGTCATCAAGACTGGATGGATGCCATGAATAAGGAGATGGACTCAATTATCAAGAACAAAACTTGGGAGTTGGTCAAACTTCCAAGTGGGAAAAAGCCCATAGGGTTGAAATGGGTATTCAAATTGAAGAAGAATTCAGAAGGGGAAGTTCTGAAACACAAAGCAAGGTTAGTAGCAAAGGGGTATGTGCAGAAACATGGCATTGACTATGAAGAAGTTTTTGCCCCAGTTGCCAGATTAGATACAGTGAGATTACTTGTTGGCATTTGCAGCTAATCTTGGTTGGAAAGTGCATCATCTAGATGTTAAATCTGCTTTCTTGCATGGGGAGTTGCAAGAGGAAGTCTATGTGTCACGACCGGATGGATTTGCTGTGAAGGGTAAAGAGCGACATGTGTTCAAACTGAACAAAGCTCTGTATGGACTGAAACAAGCACCAAGGGCTTGGAATGTCAAACTTGACAAAAGCCTGAAGAAGCTGGGGTTCAGCAGGTGTTTGAGTGAACAAGCAGTTTACATCAGAGGTGAAGGTGATGATTCAGTCATTGTTGGGGTATACGTAGATGACTTGATAGTCACTGGTGGGAATCCAGCAACAATCAAGAAATTCAAGGATGAAATGATGACTGAATTTGAGATGACAATTTGGGATTGTTGTCCTATTACCTTGGCATAGAAGTTAATCGAAAGATGATTACATTACTTTGTGAAGCAATCGGGGTATGCAAAGAAGATTTTTAGTGCGGTTTGGCATGACAGATTGTAACTTTACTAAAGTGCCAATGGATCCCGGTTGTAAGCTAGATTCGAGACAAGAATGGTCAAGCTGTGAATTCAACGTATCACGAGGAGAATGATTGGGTGTTTGAGGTATCTGTTGCACACAAGACCCGGACTTGTCCTACTCAGTTGGAGTAGCTAGCGGGTACATGGAGAGACCCACAGTAATGCATGCTAAGGCAGTGAAGCAGATCATGAGGCATTTGCATGGTACAACTAATTATGGACTGGTGTATGTCCAAGGTGGGAATGCAAATGAGTTAGTAGGCTATTCTGACAGTGAACATGGATCTGATGTGGACAAGAGGAAGAGTACAGGTGGCATGGCATTCTATTTGAATGAAAACCCGATTACTTGGAACTCCTTCAAACGAAAAGAGTCACTCTGTCATCTTGTGAGTCGAGTTTATGGCAAAGAACATCGGCGGCTCGGCAAGCTCTTGTGGTTGAGAAATCGATCGGTGAAATCACTGTTAAGAAGCCAAGAGCAGTAACTCTCTTTGTTGATAACAACTCAGCAATTGCCCTTATGAAGAACCCAGTCTTCCATGGGAAGAGTAAACATATCGATATCAAGCATCACTTCATAAGAGAATGTGTGGAGATGGGAGAGATCATTGTGAAGAGGGTGGGAACGAATGAGCGAAAAAGTCGATGCCTTGACCAAGCCAACGCCCGATTAGGGTAAACTGTCGCTGATGATCCACCTGCTCGGTGTCGAGAGATCTATCGATCTGTCGGGCTTAGGGGAGTCTGTTGGGCGTTTAAGCCCCGGCGGAGGTGTCATTGGAACAAGGCTTCAGGTTTGAAAGCAAGAAGGAGGCGGGAAACTCAACGTTTGAACTCGGGTCACGGTGGAAGGAGCGTTCGAGTGGTGGCCGCGCCCACGTTCTGGCGGTTCCACGAAGATGTGTTTTTCCATGACTTGTATCTTAACTTCTAGCGGTTGTGTTTAGCTAAGGCGTGAGTTAGCTAGTGGTATTAAGTCTCTAGACATCGAGTGTGTTGCTATCGCATTGTATGCGTTAGGCTCATTGTACTCGAACTTATCAAAGGTGAAAAAGGGCACCGTCTCCGGTGAGACAACCGGGCGGTTCCTTCCCCATTTGTGCGTTCTTGTGCATTGTTCTTGTGATCAATCGATTCAATCCAGCCACAAACAGGCGTGTATTCGTGATCAAAGCCAAAAAGTGGAGGTGCTTGGGAGGAAGCGGCGGTGGTGGTGCTCGATCCGGCCCGTGCGGGCGTCCATGAGCCCCCAACGGGCGGAAGCACGGCATGCGTGACAGCTCCATGGTCGGGAGCACACGGATCGAGGACCTCGGCGGCCGGAGAATCCACTGCGTGGGCGTTGAGGCGACGGCGGGCCCGCCATGACCAGCGGTGGCGGCGGCGGGGAGGGGCGGCGTCGGCGCTGGGGCCGGCGGCGGCGGCGGCGGTGGCGTGGAGTGGGCGGGAGAGAGATGGGGAGGGGCGGAGAAGTGCGGCGGCGCCGGAGGCTACCGGGCGTGGTGGTTTCGAGGTGGGGTAGGGGTGGGGGGAGCGGGGGGCGGCGGGATCCGGCGGCGGCGGCGTGGCGGCCGGCACCGGCGGCGCGGAGGGGGACCGCCGGGGGCTAGGGTTGGGAGTCATCCTCCCGCTCCACTCTTCGAATTGGTCCCTGGATCTGAATTTTGAAGGCCTCAAGAATTTCAACGAGTGGTCGAACGCGGGGCACAAGAAGACCCAAAACATTCCAACAAGGCTAAGGCAAGAGGGCTGTCAAAGAACAAATGGCGAGAAATTCTTCAAGTACTCTGAACACAATGAAAACAAGTGTAATTTGGGAGAAACATGTTTTTCCTTTTTTGCAATTCACGAGTACTGAGTCTGGCCTTGAGTAGTAACTATAAGAAAACCTTTCTCTTGTTCGACAAGAAGATTTCCAAAGCCACTTGTAACTAGGGTGTGCCTGATGGTTTCCAAATGAAATGTTTATATGCCAATTTGGATTGGAAAAAACCATTCCCCAAATATAACTCAAGTGATCAGAGTCTTGCTGTAAACTGATGTCTTGTAATTGGACATTGAACTGCTGAAACTGCCAAAAGGCTTCAGTGGACATAGGTAGATGGAAGAGAGAAGTGGTGTGCGGAGTAGAAAGGAATGTGTGAACTGAAAGCATGTTGATCTTTTGCATAGGAGACCACATGAGGAAACTCATGACTTATGGATTGATTTTTCCAAACGTCCAACCAAAAGAAGCAACTTTTTCCATCTCTGACGGTTACAGAACTCAAAACTTTGTATTTTGGGATCAAAACTTCTGAAACTAGCAGAGACGAGAGGTAGCTTTCCATTATTATAATATTTGTCTCATACCAACTGAACCCATGGCACAGCCAATGTGTTGAAAAACTTATGTAGATATTTCACCAAAAGCCAGTCATTCTGAATCTGAAGATCCAAGACTCCCAAACCTCCCTCTATTTTTGGAATACATACAATGGGCCAGGCTGCCTTAGATGGTTTTTTGTTGTTGATATCAGACCCACGCCACAAACAATGCCTTCGATACTTATCAATCTGCTTTACTATGGCTTTAGACAAACTGAAAGTGTACATTGCAAAAGTTGGAAGAGCGGTGAAGACTGCATTTGTAAGCTATAGCCTCCCTACCTCAGAAAGAAAAAATGAAATACTGCCCAATCTTCTCCCACACTTAGTAACTAGAGGCCAAAAATCTGCCACATTTGATTTATGGATACTTAGGGGCAAGCCCAGATAGGTGAAAGGCAAGGTTGCTTTCTGATATCCAAAGGTTTGTGCTAACTCTTCAAGTTTATCATCTCCAACATTTATAGGCATATTCTAACACGAGTCCCCCATTGTGTACTTCTATTGATGCCATCCAGCACCTCTACTTGCTCAATGCTGCGCCACCTTGTCACCCTCATGGCCTGTGATTTCAGCCCTGTTTCAACACTTCGGGCTTGTCGCTGCTAGATGTGTTGTTGATCAAGAAGAAAAAGTCAAGGTAGAGCGCATCAACAATAAGCTTGTACTCCAGATGCACCCCACTCCCATGACACTAGTTAGAGGACTATGTGTACTCAATTCAATATTGTGGCTGGAAATGTCAAGCCTCAAAGCACATTGTTTGTGGAAACATATAAAGCACAACAGTCTACTTGTCATTGTGGAAGCATGATAGATAAAGACTATATATATAGGGACTCTCTGACGCACTTAATATAGAGGCCAGTCTACTTGTCGAGCAGGTACAAGGCATCCGCGGCCACGTGACACTGCCATTATTGATTGCTTGTAATCAACACTGCACCTCATCTTCTTTCCATATAATACTCTGATCTACCTATCGTGTCGGACACACCTAGCAGAGCAGGCGACAAGGCGTATCTTCGTGAGGAAGGCGTATTTTGTTATTTTCATTATCAGTTTGTTAGTATGACCTGTGGGCCATTGTGGTCAGTGTTGTATCGTGAGTACTTAAGTGCGCAGCTGTGTGCCGGTCTGGACAAGATAGAACTCTGAAATTGAAATCGATCTCGCCAACCAGAGGGTTTGCTCTGGGGGCGTATCGCAAATCCCTTGCTTTGTGTGCTGCTCACGTCTCGGCGATCGCCAGCGGCCAGGGGCGTGACACTACCTCTGTGCCGATCCATGCTCTACCTCTGTCCCTCGTTCCCCCAGCTACCATCTCCCTCCGGCTTCTGGCAGCTGTGGATTCTCCGGTGAAGAATGAAGGTCAGGATAAGATTTCGGCATGAGATCGATCAAGCGGAGATGCACCTGCCCATTGGTGCTGGAACCGTACACTTAGGATAGTTGCCGCCATACTGGAGGAGGACCACTAGGTGAACCGTTTAAGCGACGTCGCCATCACGGATCGATGGCGGCGAGGACGACCGCGCCGGCAGCAGCTATTTCCTTGATGACAATCCGAATGTCTCCACTCCTCCGTGGCACTGAAAATGCATGCATACGTGGGGCTTGCTGCCACCAGTCTCTCTTGCGCCTACTGTTTGATGTCATTGCAACCAATGCCTAGTTTGAGCTACAAACCCAACAAACAAATCAACGTGGAACACTCAGTACCTCTTGGTGCTTCCACATCGTTGAAGATGCATGACTTAGAACAGCGCAATGAACAATAAGCTAGCTACACACACACATGAGGACTTTTCGACGGCACGGCTACAAACTGGTCTGCCACAGTGAATGAAGCAACTAACTACACGACTATGAAAAAGCCCGGATACTTTCATCAGAAAATGAAAGAGACACACAGCGTATGATAAATTTGGTTGAGTTTACTTACATTATTAAAGCCCAGATATAGGGCTCTCAATTCATCCAGGACTCGAGCGCAAGTATAGCCAGGCGGGCTGGCGGCCCTGCTGTGGACTCAGCACGTTTTTCGGCCATGCAAAGACTCGATGAACACCGGTGAGCTAAAGATTAATGTACTGTTGACTAGACGATGACTAACACTTCTATCCTTTGTGCAAGACAGAGACAAAAGTTAGTACACATACATATAATATGTCATGTATGCATGTCACGCATGTACATGTACGTCTACTAATGAATGAACTTTAACAAAAACACATGCAAGTGAAGATTAGTGTGAACAACTCATTCAACGATGCCTTAACACTTGGACAACAATATATTATAGACAGAGCTTTCATTGACATATATGATACCCGTGCCACAACTGAACAAAATTTTTGTTGTAGTATGTGAACTAAGAAAAAGAGGAAACGATCATTTCCTATTTTTGAAAGTAATGTGCATAAAAATGAAGGTCAGCACGTAGTTGATTAATCTCTTTTGAAATCAGCTACATACACAATTGTGTTCGAACTCCAAACCACTGCATTCTCATGTACATACTCATGTATGATGGAAGAAGATACTCACGGGATTTGGTCATGTAGGAAAGCACGTTGTATGCTCTGTGAAGAAGGATCCACGTGTGAGATGGTATGCCAGATGTGTATACAAGAAATTTCTGCAGCGCTGGATGCACGGGTTACCAAACTTGATCTTTAGCGCCACCAGGCCCATATTCCTAGTACCTCCCATACCCAAGTGTGTAGTAACAAAATCTCTCCTTCTTCATATTTCACCATGAGCAAGGTTAGCTTTGGTCATTCGATTGGAGTTTTTATATAACATCTCCCACTGGATAATGACGCACCGTGAGTGGGCAAGATATATATTTGTACATCACAAGGACTTGTATTTATAGACAACAGTGACGACAAATAAAATCATGTCCATTAATTGCCAGTGAGTAATAATATTATCTACCAGGCTACATCACAAGTCGCCCCTTGCTTTTCCATGCTCACCATCTGCTACTTTTGTGATCTAGATCTAGCCGAATTTTCCAGCAAATTTTGGACCTCTGCTACTGGTGACAATGTGTATTGTGCTCAACATGTAACTGCTAGCCAGGGATGAGCGTAGTCACCTTGCTCCAGAACTTGTAAATGTTAAATTCAGTGTGATTTATCTGGCAGCTAAACTATTTTGAGACGGAGGGATTATTCATTACTAAAACACCTATGCCTTTCTCCAACGAAATTTAACTACAGCTTAATTTCGGTCCCACATGATTCTTGGTTCTGGGCCCTCACTTAAGTTCCTCCTACTTTTTAACTGTTGGATCCAACGAAATGGAGGGCTCATATCAATCTCAAACGTGGTAAAAAAATCTCTAGTCATGTACGTATTAATACTGACCAAGCTTGATATGCGACAAATTCAGTGTCATTACAAACAATTAATACTGATTTTTAGAGACACTGATTTTTTTAATCTCTTGATATCGTTTTCTAGTATTATTCCTGTATATGTGTAGCACTATGTATTCATTACTAAACACCTATGCCTTTCTCCAACGTGCACTACTTCACCAAGAGAAACAGATGACCAGCCTGTGACCAAGAACTAACACATCTAGCAGATAACATGCATGTATGCACACACCCAAAAACATTGGCAACAGAGCAAGGTCATAGATATCAACCAGTCCAGAATGCCTATTGCCTGCCATTGTTATCCGCACACCTCTACTAGGCTCTTGCTTCTCCTGAACCCAGAGGTGTGCCATTGACCA
Source organism: Hyparrhenia diplandra (assembly GCA_015847255.1). Lineage (NCBI taxonomy): Eukaryota > Viridiplantae > Streptophyta > Magnoliopsida > Poales > Poaceae > Hyparrhenia > Hyparrhenia diplandra. Next base: position 1,027,223 of record JADLZK010008524.1, on the reverse strand, counting down.
AGCATGTGCACACTTGATCCTGATCCTGAACGCGAGCCACGTTCCTGGCCAAACACCTGCACTGCTGCATTATTCTTACAAGAAATCTCTCAGCCTCAAACACTGCTGATTTTAGCCGGTACACAAGAATCCGCTCTTGCATTGCAGGAACTCCAGATACATCCCATTCTCATGCATGGCACATGGTTTAGGACCACTCTATATGTATATAATTTTGCAGATACAAATGTTATGCCTCGATGAAGAAGTGTTAGCTTGTGGCTCATCGATGAAGCAGAGTCTATTTATATGTCATGGTGGAAACCGGATATATATGTAGATATATAGGCCATACAGGAAACTCAAACTCTCGCTCACGTAATAAGTGTTTCAATCACCAAGCAATTATGATGTTTGATGGTACATAAGTATATATAAATATAATAACATATATGTATTATTTTACATCTATCAAGCATGCTGGCACTGCACGTATAATAGATATATTTATATATATGCAGTTTTATATATAGCCATACATGGGCAGAATGTTGTTGCTAGGAATTCAATTGTCACGGCCAAATGCAAGATTTGCTCATGGCAGCAAAATAATATTTGCTAATTCTCAAAAAAAAAAAAATGCTCATGCGTGCTCCAAGGCTTGTCGATAGGCGTGCGCCGACCTCGACGACTTTGATGCCAATGTGCCACCGAGCATGCCTAATTCCCTACACTAAGGATGTTGACACGGTCCATGAGTAACTGCCCCGCTATGGCACTGGCGCAAGTGCAACTGCTGTGGAAGGTGCCCACCCTTGATGAGGCATCGACATCAGTGTGCGTCAAGTGGCTGTGGGGCACCGTTAAGGTCCGTTGCGCAGCTGTGGGTGTTCTGTGACAGTGAGAGGGTCCAAGGGGTGGGCAGACACAAGCTGCAGTAGCATTCCTAGGCGACGATGACGTCATGACAGGAGCTATGGTCGGGTCGGGTCGCGAGCCATGTCGCGGAGACTTGGGCCTTGAGATCACTCTAGCTAAGGTCGACGTATCTCTACTTCTGATGTGAATGGATTGTGTGTGACGTATTAGTTTGATAATAATCCTGAATGCCTGGTCCATGCATTTGATAATTATTGATTAACAGAGGTGGTTGCTTAATTAGGACACTGAGACTCTGAAAACCGATTTTCCGACTAAGCATCTTAAAATACTATAGTTTCAAAGTACTAACTGACGATCCAATATTGACTTTTAGCTCTGTCACCCAATGTGTTTCATGGTGAAGGTCACATATATGTTGAGTTTGAATGATAAAAATAATACATTCTAAATAATGAATTTGGACGATTTCCCTCATTAAAGGCAGCCCAGCAGGCTAAACTCAAAAATATCATTTTATTATAATTTAAATTTGAGAATTACAACACTTCTGATTCTAGATCCATCCATACTAGGCCGTCCTCCTTGATTTATAGCACCCTGACCAAGAGTTCAATTGCTCTCTGCATATTGATGTGTGTAGCTGGAATTCCTGGTACATCCCATGCCCAGCTACACATGCAGTTTTTCTACTGGAAATAAAAATGGATGGGAACATATTGCTTGTATGCTAGTGATCCATGCAACATATGAGGCTAGAGTGTCACCTATGTTTATATGTCGGCATCGAAGCAAAGATGGGCAAAGGACGTATTTCAGCAACCAATTATATGATTCATATGAGGCCTGGTGTTGTCTATGCTTAGAGACTAGTGTTTCACCAACCAATTATATGATGTTTGCTTGACGACACATGAAGGTAGATTTACTGCCAACAGTCATGCTTATAAATTAAAGTGTAACATCCAACACTTTTATATTACGATATTTGCAAGTACTGAATATTTTTAGAAGTCAGTCTTTGATATATGGTCCCTTCTCAAATCATATTTGAGTCAATGGCCAAGGTCCACCTCGGAAAAAGGGTGAAAAAAGTTGTGAACGTAGCAAAATATATATAAGGTAGAACAGGTTTTATTTGGGACAGTGTTTTTACTTAAGACAAACATTATATCAAAATTGTTGCCAGTCTGCAGTTTTATTTGGGACAGTGTTTTTAATTTTCTTGAGCTTGTTTAAAAGCACTAAATAGTTTCTTAGATTTCCTAATGGGACATACAAAATTTTGAATTTCAAACAATCTTGGATGTTGACATGGTGTAGTCTCTAAAGATGAAAGTAAAAACCTTTCGGAAGACACTGTTTTTGTTGGAAAAAAATCACAGAGGCGTCGAAAGGAGCATCTTCCAGGCACAGGGTTGCGAAGTTCAGGTGGATGAAACACTCTTTATCTCCCTCTCTGTCTCCAGGAGTATAATTATAGGTAGATTAATCCCCTTTTCTATTTTCTCAGTCTTGAAACATTTTAAATTTGGAACCAAATGTTTGTAGTATTATAGAATGAATTTGTTTATGAAAATAGGTTTTTTTTTTATTTTCGGACTGCTTTCTGATGGGCCAATTAAGTCAAAGTCTCGCGGTTCATACATAGCATGCAGGCTCTCAGGGGAAACGGAAAACACACACACATACTAAACTTTCTGGCCATTATGTGGGACGTGCACAAAACTTCCGCACCAACTAAACACAACTCCCACCAACATATCCGTGCAGATAGAAATTGCGCCATGCTTGACGAGGTAGAAATTGCGGTCACAGATGGGCCGAGCCAACAAGGAGGTAGACATAGTGCAGACAAAGCTCCAGATGGGTTACGATGTCAAACACCGCGCACAAACTGGACAGAAAATACAGCGGTCAGGGGGATGTTTAGCCGGAGAACTTCTCTTCAACGAGATTTAGCTCAGCCTTCGCAATGACATGGATGAGGTTGTCATGGAGCTCGATGCGGCATTCACTACTAACTTGAATCTTTCTCACTCTGCCTTTGGCAACTGTGCCCCCTGCCCCGCATTGGACTCATTGCGGCGGTTCTGCAAGGAAAACCATATGTACTGATGAACCCCTCCAGCATGGTAGACTGCCCGATGCTGGTTGCATCTACCTTGGCTTCCAACAACCATGTTCTATCCTCGGGCACAGTTTATTGGTGCAGCTACAACTCCAAATGCATCTCATTTCCATCACACAATGGCTGATCTGAGGACAACTATATGCATACAATATTTCTAGCTGCAGATATTCTTCCTCAAAACACATTATAGGTGGGTGTCTTATACTAGTCGATGCAATAGAAGAGTTTGGCACCACAAAGTCTATTAGTATGTTAGTGTGGAAGTAGCGCAGGATTGACATAGCGCACATTTATATGGATATCACGAAACTACCAAGACTCCATGTTTTTTTCAGATAACCACTACCAGAATCCTGAATTGCCTTGGCGGCCAAGAATTTCCTTGAGTGCCTAGATCAAACCGCCAAGGAAAGGGTAGTTTCCTTGGCGGTTTTACACCGCACTCAAGGAAACATATTTTTTGGCGGTTTATCTAAACCGTCAAGGAATATGTATGTTTCCTTGGCGGTTTGCGGTAACCTCAAGGAAATAAATCATTTCCTTGATTGTTATTCTAAAACCGCCAAGGAAAATACCTATTTCCTTGGGTGTTGTTATAGACCGTCAAGTAAATTATGATTTCCTTGGGGGTTATTGAATTTTCTTGGAGGTCGACAGTCAAAGAAATGTTTATAAGAATTTTAGTGAATCTAACAAAAAAACAATAATATCTTAATGGCGTCCAAAAATTCTAAAATTTTGCATGAGATCATAACATTATTGTATTATCTTACCATAATTTTTTTTCAAACCATATTAACAAAGTTGGACTACACATTATTCACAAGTGGATAAAACTCTCACATATAGTCTCATAGTTATGTAACTATGTTAGAGATGTATTCATTTGTAAACAACGTATAGTCTCACTTTGTCAAAATGATTTAAATTTTTTTATGAGAAGCTTATATGACCATATCATGACCCCATACCAATTCTTAGAAGTTTTAGACCACTTTATGATATTATTGATTTTTTTTTTTCGTCGGAGACACCGAAATAGTAGTTTAAGTAATGTTTAGCAAAATACTTCATTTTCCATCGGTTTTTGGATGTAACAGCAAATGGAACATGTCTTCTTACATATATGTTTTTCTAGTTTGTTGACATTGTTAGATATGATGCAGTTCAAATTGCGGTGATTTTTGAAAAGTGCGTAGAAATTCATTTAAATGATAGAAATTAGTAAAACGGTTCTTAAAAGTTGGATGAAAGCTAACACCTTATATGTAGTTTCAAATCTTGTTATAATTTTTTTATGATTTGCTTTACAAAGACATAGAAACAATAATTTAAAGGAAAACATTATTATTATTTTTTAGAAAAGAAAGAAAAACATTATTATTATACATAGTAAAGGAACGATGCAATTTTGGATTCGGCCCATCACTGATTCAGCCATCATAGCCCATGTCGGCGCGCATGGCTCGCTACTGACCATTGGATTTACCTCGGACCGCTAAGATACGTTAAGCACAGAATGAAACCCTAGCTCCTCACCATTGGATTGGCTCTCGATTCTTTCCCTGGGCCTCCCTCGACACCACTCTGCCGAACGCCGCCCCCCCATCGCCTCCCCCTCGATGCCACTCCGAAGAACGCCGCCCGTGCCCCCATCGCCACCGGCTGTTCAATCTAGCGTCGCCCGCCCTTCCCTCCCACGACGGCTACGCAATCGCTCCCCGCTCAGCGCCGCCCTCTCCCCACGTGCCGCCGCGCCAACGCACCTCTCCCAAAAGAAGCGGCGCAACGGCTTCCCCGCCTCCGCCGCCGCCGACGACGCCGTGCTGTCCATGGGCCACTCCACCTCGCTCCAGCAGAAGGTGCGCTGCTGCCCTGCCCTGCCAATTTGATCCTGTCCCCCTTCGTAGCTATGTTTTGGGAGACGGAGGTGGTACTCAATCTGATGGGTTTGGATCTGATTCTCTTGTTGTCTGCTCGTGCATCTCGATGGCTTGCCTGCGATGGTGGAGGCCGTCCTCTCCAACGACCCCGCCAGGCAGCTTCAGGCCACCACGCCGTTCAGGTAGCTGCTCTCCATAGGTGAGATTCAGATGTGCAGTGCCAGTTACCCGTTTCCCGATGGGCAGAGTTTAGGGGTGAGATTTGGGCGGTTTTAGATCTGAAAGCCCCAGGCCAAGCTACTGACGATTCTTCATTCATTTCGAATTACTTTAAAAGACTTCTCACCACACTGGTACTAAGTTTAATGTCATTGGAATGCATGGTATGTGTGATTGGAATGTGCATGATGTAATGCCGGAGATACATGGATCTATGTGCAGTTTTAATAAAATGTTTAAATCCTGAACCTTTCAGGACATCAACTGATAGCACATGAGCTTTAAAAGAATCTGAATCACTTCTGCTTTTGTATATTGGTTATGGTGTAGGTCACAGTTGGTCCAAGCAATGTCCAAAGCCAGAGCTGGAATTCCATGGAAGCGAGCAAATGAGCGAGGTCAGTATCACTGCGAACTGTTCTCAAATTTAGTGTTGTTGTTGACGCATTTAGTGGATACTGCTAACTCAGGTTATGTGTGAGTTCCTAGACCGGTAGTGGTAATCTGAATGGATTAGCCCAGTTAGATAATATTGTTATTCTAAAGAATTGTTTATAAGACAGCAGTGTTCATCTTTCTCATGATTGTACACACCTGATTTCTTGAGAGAAATACCATCATGGATTCAAAACAGAGTAAACAATCTACCTTTCCCTGAATGCATTGGCACGTGAAATGTGCAATATTCAGCTAGTGCAAATTTCACTTTGCTTTCAATTTGTGTTTCTTATTTCATATAAGCAAACAATACCAGTATGTGCCTTTGCCCTACATACACTGGAGAACTAATAGTTCTTTAATGCACTTTTATTTTTTGGTATAGCATAGCAATATTCTCCACTCTCGCCAGTTGTTCTTTATGCTGAAGTTCATCATGCCTTTACCCTTTTCATTGTGGAATATTGTTACAAGTGATGCTATGTGGTGCAGCTGATGGGGGATAACGAGGCACTAATGGTGGGTTACCTACAGAGGGAACCAGCGAGTTCGTCGTGCTACAGATCAACACCAAAGCAGTTGGTCTCCACAAGTGAGTTCTACCTTGTTGCTGTGCTTCCACCTCACTGTATATACATGAGCCATGCTGATTTCATACATGCTTAGTAATCGATTCATTGTTCTATTTTCTCATGTAGGTATGCAACTAGCAAATGTACTGACTTAGGCCAAAAGATAGTGTGCTGGGAGGACTTACACAGGAGTTAGTATTACCCTACCGCTTTGGAAACTATTAGTGACTTGTGTGTTATGCTGTATGGACTTGATGTAAGGATGAATGATAAATCCTCTTGTAATATTGATATGGATATTTTACGTCAATGTAATGGTCAGGGACCATAATAAAATGCTTATGTATGTCATCACGTGCCAATTGAATATAGTGACTGCATTTTAGAATATATTGATTACTGTAATTATTTTTTTTTTTATGCTAGTATAAATTTCCTTGACGGTTGGCCCTCAAGGAAATAGAATTAGCTTGCGGTTAATGACAGTCAAGGAAAACAAATAGTTTCCTTGGAGGTGAAGAGCAGTCAAGGAAACAACAATAACCTTGGCGGTCTGGAGTTTTTACTTGGCGGCTGTTGACCCTCAAGGAAACTACTTTCCTTGGCGGCTCTATCATTTCCTTGACCGTTTATCAAATTAAGTTAGACACTGATTTCCTTGATGGCTAGCCTCCAAGGAAATTATCCTTGAGTGTTGAAATCGCCAAGGAAACTAATTTCCCTTACACTCTATTCTTGAGTGTGTTTGCTTGACGGTTTATGGTCAGGGATTATTTCCTTGGCGGTTTTTCCCCTTTCCTTGGCGGTTTTTGGCCCTCAAGTCAATTCAGGATTCTGGTAGTGAACCAGGCAGCAAATTTATTTCTTGCGCAGCTCACTCAAGAAGATCGCGAAGGAAGAAGCTCACTTAGGTACAAGGAATGCTGTGGCTGGGTATGCCAAATGTCAGCAAATTGAAGCAAAATGTATATAATATAGTGGAAGAAAAGTTATAACGGCCATAACATTTATCGAATCCGTAACAATAACAAAAATACAAGTTCGACACATAAATATTACAAAACAGTAACGATTACTACAATATAACTCTACGATCCCCTTGTTGGAAGAGATTGATGATATCCTCATCTTTCACTTGACTGAAAAATTCTAACTCATTAAATGTAACCAAGCAACTGTTTAAATATTCATCATCCTTTTTTATTCCTTTGCTTGTTCTTCACATAATTCATTGTGGAAAACACTCTTTCAACACTAGCGATACGCTATCAAAAGAATTAGCACCAACTTAAGAAGCTTGTAAACAACATAATATTGTTTATCCTTTTATGTGTCCTACATGCCTGCCATGCCTACCGTGGTGGAAATCGCTACCAGCTCCCAGCAGCAAGCCAGCAAGAGATGCGCCGCCACCGCCACTTCTGAAGTCGCGCTAATGGATGCCGCGAGTTGCCGAGAGGACAGGGGAGGTGTACAGGAGACCGATTGGGCCTAGGCAAATGGGCCTCTTTCTCAGAGAATATACATATATATGGATATATGTATTTATCTTTTGTACTAGAATATTGGGTATTCATTGGAATACCCAGGCATACCTTTGCCGCCACCAGACATGTGTGCTACGAAATATTACTGCACCCACTCATAAAGTGGAGTTGAAGCCAGCAAAGTAGATCAATGCAATTAAAAGAAACAATAGGACACTGATAGTGGCATTTGTGAAAGGCCCTGACGATCTACAGAGCATTGAACAAGGAAAACCAATGGAACAGAGGGCCCAATGGTACAAGATATAATCAACAGCAATCTTTAGGTTACCCGGTTCTGGCTGCTATGGAACATAGCTGAAAGAAGTGCTTCACCGTGTTGGCTAAATCTTTCATTGGTGGAAACATCTGCTTTCTAAGTGAAATCGCCCACTGGACATTAGTATATGACACGGCCGGCGTGTATGGTGCAGTATCATCTCAACTGAAAATTTATTTCCCCTCTGACTTTTTTTTAATTTGGAATCATGTTCCGCTCCTACTCGCCACACCTCAAATTTATTCCACACTCGATCAGTTGTTTGTTTCTGGGTACGAGGCAAAATCTCGACAATCAGCCAAAATAAATCACTTGATTTAATAAGTCTCTATATGTATTCTCTTTGGTTTTGGCAATTGATCCCTATTTCTTAGCATCATCACAATGTGGTCCTGACACCATGGCAACTACACGTCCTGTCCAGTATTAGTTTGTCACACACAACATTCTCGCTCATAGTAGACACACCAGAAGACCGGCAAGACGAGACCAGCATGGCACGGTTGGATGGTAGGTATGGTGTGGAACCACGACGGAGAGTGAAGCTGGTCTCTGCATGAGATGTGTAGTTGTAGCTGCAATTCCTGGTACATCCCATGCCCAGTCATTTTGGACTGTGTGCCTGCAGTTTTCTACCGGAAATAACAATGGAAGGGAACATTACTTTTACGCTACCGGTGGATGCAACATGAGGCTAGAGGGCGTCACCTATGTTTATATGTCAGCATAGGAGCATGATGGGCCAAGGATACATAAATATTTCACCAACCAATTATACGATGCATGTGTGGGTTTGGTGTCGTCTATGCTCAGAGATGAGTGTTTCACCAATCAATTGTATGATGTCGGCTTGATGGGGAATGACTCCGTCCCTCTCCGTCACGTGAGATTGCCAGGACTCCGTCCCTCTCCGTCGCGTGAGATCGCCCGGGACTCCATCCATCTTCGCCCGATGCCACGTGATCCAGCCGCCCGATGTACATGTACGTGCCCCAGCGCGGTGATCTCGAAGACCGTGCATTGATCCATCGTCGGTGGCTGTGACGGGGAGATCCATCGATCCATCGAGGCATCGATCGTCATCTGCATCGATCCATCGAGGCATGACGATGGTCGGCGACAAGCAGCGGGCTTGGGAACGTGGATCCATGCCCTCCGCCACGGATCCGGTGATTTTGGCCTTGATCCGGTGGTGGGTGGGCGCCGCGCGCCGAGGAGCCTCGGCCATCTTGCCGACCACCAACCCCGGTGACGACCGGCTGCATCTAGGCCGGCCACCCGGCGGGCGAGCTAGGCTGGGGGCCCTAGGAACGCCGTCTGCGCCCCTACCCCCCCCCGGATCCGGCCCCCGAACGGCGATGTCGGGCTCGGCGGGGCGGGCTCGTCGCAGATTTCCACCTCGCGAGGCCCTCCGTGCCGTGGCTGGGCACGACTCCGGCCCGACAGGCCCTCTCTCCTGCAATGGACGGGGAGGGACTGGCGGGTGACCCGACCCCCGATCTCTGGACTCGGGGCGCGTGCCCCCCCACCGGTCGTCGGCGCCCACCCTAACGCGTTGGCCGGAGGGCCCTATTGCAACAGCGAATGGCGGTGTCCGGGGGTCGCATTTAGACCCCCTGAACGCTGGCCACACTGCTCCCGTGCAGGTGCAAAGGGCTTCCGGCGTCCACATCAAGGGCGCCGTGCTCGGATGACCTGTGGACAGGTTGCCTCGCTGCGGTTGTGAAGACTCGCCGATCATCTCCGCCATATCGTTGTGCGCGGGTTCGGCTTGGATGTGCTTTTGCAAAGAACTTGGATTACGGGTGAAAACCACCTGGCTAGCTACGGGCGGGCGGCGATGACAAATTCGGTCATATTCCCCCTTGGAGGCGTCGCTGTAATTTACTTCCTTCGAAAGCCTTCTTAAGCCCCTGCGGTATGGCATTCGAGACTCAGGCTGCGGCATGAAGAGCAAGCCAATGATGCCCTCTCGTTGATCAAATAGAGGGTCGAAGCATTTATATCGTTTTGCTGTAATGTCCTGGTCGATGTACAAGACTATGGCTTTTCTCTCTTTTTGTAACTTTTGGCTGTGTACATCTCTGGATGTAGAGGCCGTTTGATATCCATTATCTAAAAAATATATATACATGAACAACATTTTGCGAGTCACTGGGTTCCACATCTTTTTGCCAAAGGTGAAATATTTTAACTTTTTCCAGGTCATTATTGAGGTTGCATCTAATTTCCTAACCCGAAACAAATTGTGGCTGTCAAAAGCTTTCCAGTGCACAAGTCTTTTTTTTTTTTTTTTTTTTTTGAGAATGACACAAGACAACGCATGACACTCACAACACGCACGCACACTCACCCCTATGAACACACGCACGCAAACCCTACCCCTATGAGCACCTCCGGGGGACTGGGCGGCGGATCCGGAGATTCTCGAAGTCACCGTAGGGCGCCTCGTCGTCGGAACGGCGCCGTCCCACTTAATGCATAATGCCGGAAAATCCTGGGAAAATTCCCAAGAAAAGGTGCGAGCAACAGGATTTGAACCCTGGTGGGTAGCGTCCCACTGGACCGTCCTACCATTGGACTACAAGCCAATTCGCTCCAGTGCACAAGTCTTGAAGCCAGGGGACGAGATGTCCATAATGTTTTCCATCATTTGCATGGCATCCTTGCATGTGATGAATGGTACAATCTGTTCCAGGTACAGGTACCTTCACATGTAAAATGCTGCAGTGCAGTGGCTCATCCTCGGTAAACATGCAGAAGCGGCAGCTTCACAGCTGTAGCAGTAGGACCTCACCGGCATTATTCTCAGTACATGTCAGGAAAAGAGCCGGCCAAAATGTTTGAATCAACAATTAATCCACACTTGTAACGGTGAGGCCGTGCAGAAAACACCACAATATTGTACCTTACACTTCGTGCCTGTTTAATTAGTTCACATAAAGTGAACCAAAAAAGTGGGTACCCGTCACTATACATTTGCAACGGGCGGGCTGGCCCAGCCTAGCACGGGCCTGTTTGGCCCGCGTGCCGCCGGGCCGTGCCTCCACCGTCCCATCGTGCCTCGCTTTCGCTGGCCCAGCACCCGTGGGCCGATTTCGTGCCAGGCCAGCCCGATAAGCACGGGACCAAAAGAGACACCGTGCCGGCCCGAGGCCCGAAAGAGGGGAAGAGAGGCCGGGAGCACCATGGCGGACGCCGTCCTTGCCGCCGCCGCCCGTGGGGAGAAGAGGCCAGCAGCCTTGCTCGGCGCCGCCGGGGGTTCGATGAGGTGGCCGCCACCACGACCGGCCCGGTGGAGGAGGTCGGCCGGCCGGGCGCTGAGGCCGGTGCTGGGGGCGAGGAGGGGCGGTGGTGCGGGAGGCGCTGCGCACAACGAGGATGGAGGAGGACCGCGGTCTTGCATGTGTGCATGTGTGCAGCGGCTGCCGCTCAATCTTGCGTGCGTGTGTGTGCTGCTCGTTTCCATGGCTCCATGGAGAATAGAGATAGGGTTACGAGAGGATAGGGTTGTGGCCTTTTGGGCTCTTAGACTTAGCAGGCCAAGCAGACTATATTTAGCGGGCTACTACCTGGCCAATGGAAGCATTAAATGTAGGTAACCTAAAAACTAATTGCACAAATTTGGCTGAAAAGTATACGAGACAAATGTTTTGAGCCCAGTTAATCTATGGTGCGACAAAAGTTATCGAATACAAATGAAAAGTGCTACAGTAGCCATACTCAAAATATTTCACCAACTAAACACACCTTCATGAATATATGATAAGCCAGTCAAAGGAAAACCACACCATGACCTTCACTTGCATGTCCTTGCAGCTGGAAAGCATATACAGTGCATGATATAGCTGTACAAATCATACATGTGATCGATCATCCCGCCACATATGTGCTGCATGCCAGCTCTGGATTCAGTTCAGTCCACAGTTGTTGCAGTTGAAACATGCCAGCCACATGAATTCAACACTGCACACAGACAGCTGCTGCAGTGCGGCCAGTACTTTCTTGAGGACTCACGGAGCTGGTAGAAGGCATGTGCCGCGTGACACTGCCATACACTAACATCTCTCCATCTCTGCATATATAATGCTGTGCTCTTCCTATGTGCCAATCCATGTGCTAGGCTCTTGGCGCTCAAGATGTCTCGGCTTCTTCACCACATGTCCCTCAGCGCCCCGGCCATCTTGATCTCCCTCCTGCTGCTGGAAGCCGCTCTCGCCCCAGCTCCTGCTACCGCAACGGAAACTCCAGAGAAGAAGATCAGGATGAGGATTCGGCAAGCGAACAAGGAGGAGGCCCAGTGGCTGGACCGCTACGCGGAGACACATGAGCCGCTGGGTGCCGGCCCGCTCAAGATGGTTCGTGCCACACCGGAGCAGGAGCACTGGCTGAACCGCCTCAGCAACAATGACGGCACCACAAACTCCGTCGAGGACGGCGAGGGCGGCAGCGGCAGCGGCTACATGGATTTCGACGATGACAACCCGTATGTCTCCTCTCCTATCCGTGCCATTGAAAATGCATACATATACATGGTCTACATTTTTGTGAATTCTAGTGTGGTTGATGCATGTTGCCTGTGATTGATTGCTTGCTTCTCTCGTTTGTATGCAGTTACGTTGACGCCCTGCGCGATTGGGTCACCCACTTGACCAAACAGAGTTTGGAGAGAAAGGTGGTCAGGTGGAGGTACGTACAATTGCCACTGCTGCAATGTTTTCTTTTCACAGTACTGTTTTGTTTTCTTCATTTCATTCTTGATGGTTATTGATTAGTTCAAAAATATCTTGTCAGAATCTATTTGAGGATCTTTAGGGATGCACGGAGGGCAATCAATCAATTCGAAATGGTGTATGGAGGAGGCATGCCAGTGGGTATGGGGGCAAGTATGATCGTGCTGACATTTTAGTACCAAGAAAAGTAGAGGCCGTCGTCCTTGTGGAGACAAGAAAGTAGTGGTCTTTTGGCTGCTGGTTATGTTGTCTGTTCACTATTTGTGATCAGCTAGTAGTTTGTGTGTGCCGTTCTTTAACGTACCTGTATCTCTTTCCTGTTCACAAATAAAAATGATTTCCTTGAAATAGTAGCATTTTTCTGCAAAAATACCGTTATGCCAAACCCAACGCCTCATCAAGATTATGATCATCAGTGGAACAATAAAAAGATCCAACATTTGGTATACTAATTATATAATATGTTGAACCTTGGTTGGTATGATTTAACTACTCTCATATGTGTTCCTGCAAAGTGTATTTTCAACATACTGAGGAAATATGAAAAAATACACTCTTTTTGTTTTGGGTGTGAGGGATGGAATTCTTCTATAATTTTAAGGAGAATTTAAGTGCACGGTCTATGCATGTGTGATGGATCAAAATGATTACAACTACAATTTTGTAAATTTCATTTGCTTTGAGCTCATGAAAATTTCTTAGAATGAAGTTCAAGAGTACACTTCGTTCCTTGATCATCTAAAACTTCATACAACCGTGAAGTGCTTCACCTTAAGATATCCTAAAAATTATGTGACCCAAGAATGAAAACACATAGAGAGGGGATGCATATATACATCAACAACATTTTGCAAGTCACTGGGGTCTACATCTTGTAGCCAAAGCTGAAATATTTAAAAAAAATCCCCAGGTCATTAAGTTGCATCTAATTTTCTAACCCCAAACAAGTTGTGGCTGTCCAAAGCTTTCCGGTGCACAAGTCTTCAAGCCATGGGGCGAGAGGTCCATAATGTTTTCCATCATTTGCATGGCAGCCTTGCATGTGATGAATGGTACAATCTGTCCCAAGTAAAGGTACCTTCACATGTAGTAGAATGCTGCAGTGCAGTGGCTCCCGGTCAACAAGTGCACGCCTCAGCGTATCAGACATGCAGAATCAACAGTTTTGCAGCTGTAACACCAGCATGCTACTGCTGCAACTAAACTTTCAGCAGTTCTTTTTTTTTTTGGCGAATATAGTGCAGAAGCATTCTTACTATTACTGGACTTTTTTTCCAGCACAATAATTTCTCCACTTCGTGTACGTCCATCAGCACAGACCTTCCCCATGGCCATTAACCATCTTTGCGCTCCACACCTGCATACCATCACATCTAAGAAACATGTGCAATGTTGCACACACACTCACCCGGCCCACTGGTTATTAGTCTTCAAACTCAACCAAATCTGATCATCTCCTTACAATCATCCATCAGAAACTCAACACATAAGGAACATGTCAACCTTGTGTTGTCACACATTTTGTAACACTGATACCAGTGATACTTGTCTGACGGTTGAATGGCACGACCTGCATGAACCGGCCATGCAAATTTGAGGAACAGGAACACATGCAAGTGGACACATAGTTCGGATGAATGTTGACATGTGTCAGGAAAAGAACGGGCCAAAATGTTGATCAACAATAATCCTCTCTGGTAACAGTCAGACAGTTCAGAAAACACCACAATGTCACACTGTACCTTACACTTCAGGAATCACAAACCATACAGGTAGCACACAGAGCTCTGTTGTGATCATCGCTCCACACATGGCTCCACATATATGCTGCCAACTCTTCATTCGTTACACACCACAGCTTGTTGCAGATAACCATGGGGTACACGGTTACTGCAGATCTACTCGGTGAGAAGATCAGGATCTCTGTGCCCTATGCTGACCATGTTCACGGCAGCCAAGACCAGTTTCTGCTTGACGGCGACGACGTTGAACAGGACGTGCAGATGTGCTGTGTCTGTCTCCTCTTCTCCACTGCCCTCCTCACAAGACGCACTCAAAGACTGCTTTTGCAAGTAGAATTCCTAGTGCATCCCATTTCCATAAGTCCATGAGAAGCATCCTAGCATTTGTTTTTAGATTAGAATCTGAAAACTAATAAAACCAGGATATGCAGTATGGTCATATGTCCATCTAGCACACGTGTGTTGTTGATGGAGCAAGGCAGCTTGTGTCTATATGGAAATGCGAACAAATGCGAACAAAATATATATATGCCCACACCGATGTGGGAAAATTAATTGTTACCTACCAACCATGAAATAATATACTTCAGCGATGCATATGCCCACACCAACATGGGGACAAAATATATAGGCCCGCCAAGTGCAACATACCTACCACTTTGAGTTCAACCACAACCAGTAGCTAAGGCACTACTACCGTTTTGGGCATTCCCCAGCCGTTCTACATATTATGATCTGTGTTGCATCATGGATCAGAAAATATACTAGTAGGACGCAGATAGAAACAACTCTTAGACAACTGTGTATGGTTCAATTCTGCATGTTCCACTACTACGTACACAGCTGATTTTACATAGCACATCAAAAAGATTAATGGTGACGGTTTTCTAAAAACCGCCATGGTAAATGCCTCAATTTACCGTGGCGGTTTTTTTTATTAATCGTGGCAGCTAAATAAACGCCATGGTAAATATAAATCTGGCCCAGCCCCAAGCCCAATGCGCCCAATAATACCTCATGCATATAAATACAACACCAAACCCTAACCTAACCTAATCTCACCTCACTCTCTCCCCTCCCTAAGCCTGCCCTGCAACACACTCTCTCCCCGCAGCCTCCCCGCGCCCGGCCCACACTGCACTCTCTCCCCTCCTCTCCCTAGTGTCCCCAATCCGGCGGCGCCTCCCCAACATCCACCGGATCCGGCTGCGGCCGGCGCACCTCGCCCTCGTGCGGCCCTCTACGGGCGGATCCGGCGGCTCTCGGATGGCGTGTGGCCGGCGCCGGGGCGACAAATGGCGGCGCGCGCCACACCCTTGCGCGGCCCTCCCGGGCGGATCCGGCGAGCGGCGGGCGGTTCGGCGCGTCCTTGTCCATCGGCGTCCGGCAGCGACTCCACCTTCTCGAGTGGATCGGCGCGAAATCGACCTCCTCCGCGGATCGGTGGCGACTCGACCTCCTCCGGCGGATGCGGTGGCGAGTCGACCTAGCTCCTTCGCGCGGATCCGGCGACGTGGGGCGGATTCAACGGTGACTCGCCCTCCTCTGTGTGGATCCGGCTACGGGCGGCGGCAAACCCTAACCCTAATGGGCCCTAGGGTTTGGATTTCTCTCTTTTTTATTTTTTTCCCTGGATTTTTCGTGGCGGTTTTTGGGCTGTCAGAAAACCGCCACCGTTAATACGTCTATTAATGGTGACCCTAGCTTGGTGGCGGTTGCACACCACTAATCCATTTTGCCTGCCACCATTAATCTACACAGTACTAATGTACGCTAGTCTCACGCGCTTGTGTAGCTGAGTGTTTCATATATGTGCACCTATTTCGGACGTCATTGCATTGTCAAAACTAGACAAATACACACAAATGTTTCAACAGGCTAAACCAGGGACATGAACATACTGCAAGTTTAAGGAGACAGAAGCCTCCATTTCCTCAAGCCTCAAAACAGAAGAGTTGAATCCCAATAAGCAACAAGAGTCCCATACTCCCATATGGCTGTTCTTCAAGTAGAGTGACGAATAAACAGAAGGTGACCAGTCTGTGAAGTGGCTATGTGTATCCTCCCTTTCCAGGCCCTCACATATGTCCTAGAGTCGCAATCTCAAATGGCAAATAGTTATCCCATGCCTTGCCTCTGCTTCTGTTTAACTTGAACACACTTTGCATGCCTCCCATGCATACACAAGTTATATTGTAGTCAAGTTCTGTAGTAAATCCCTCTTCGTATTTCACCTCAAATGCAAGCATATTGTCATGGATTGGCACACTTATATAACCCTCTTGTTGGTGGAGTGTGTGCTATATAGTATGAACATATTTAAGAGTATACAGATATTTATATGTCTTACAATTCAATGCTAGAATACAGTTAAATATAATGTCCATTGACATGGTTTTCAATTGAATTAATGGTATAAGTTAATTAGATGCTTTTCAGCATGTAAATCATACATCATGCACATGATTACGAAGCACAAAATATATTTTAATCACTGCCACAATGTTGTTTACAATAAGGTTGTCATTTGTCCAATTATGTAAATGACATAAGAAAATATAGGATATCTCGACCTCAATCATCTCACTTCTAGATAATTAATTTCATGAGACCTACCCAAATCATTAACATGGGCGGTCAAAAGTTCCTAAGCATTTTAAATATCCAGCATATGCTAGGTAGAAACAATAATGTAACTCATGCCTTAAGGTCATGCCCGCTGCAATGGATTGTTTGATAACAAAGTTTGAATTAGATGGATATCTTATGGTGTGTTACAGAAGTTGTGTTGCCAATGGACACTGAAAAAAGCCTAATTTGCTTGTGGACTCTCTGATTCATGACTCTATTATGAGAGACAACATTTGCATAATGATTTGCTCGAAATAGTTGCATATTTCTGCAAAATTACAGTGATGTCAAACTCAAATCGCCTCATATATCAAGATTCTGAGCATGAGTGGAACATTAAAAAAATTTCCAACATTTAGGCATACCGCTAATATATGTGACACCCTGGTTTGTAAGATCAACTATGCTGCTATGTGTAGTTTCCTCTTACTGAGGTTTAGACTAACTAGCGTGCTACAAAGATAGTGGCATGTTGGGTCATCGAAATTGCAGGACAGATTTCTAAATTTCTGGGTAGATCTCGCGTGCATGTTCATGAAAAAAATACTCGTTTTCTTTTTATTATATAGATATGAACTAAAGCTTATTCTGATGTGATGAACTAAAGCTTATTCCATTACTTCGAAAAATGTATGATTCAAAATGTTTGAATCAACAATTAATCCCCACTTGTAACAGTCAGGCCGTTCAGAAAACACCACAATATTAGTATCCTGCACTTCATAAATGATAAGCGAGTCAAAGAAAGACCACACCCTGTTGGGCGGCGGCGGCTGCTTCTGCAATATTACCATGACCCACACTTGCATGTCCTGGTCAACAAGTGCATGACATAGCTGTACAAACACTAGCCTTTGTGCTGACCATCACCATGGGGTACGCGCTGGCTTCAGATCGACCCAGGAATAAGTTCAGGATCTCTGTGCAGCCACGACCACCTTCCTGCTCGACTGTGACGACGACGAGCCGTGAAGGTCCAGACGTGCAGTGTCTCCTCTCCTCCACTGCCCTCCTCACAGGACGATGATAGACTGCTATACACTGCTGGTGCAAGTAGAATTCCTAGTGCATCCCATTTCCATAAGTTCATGAATAGCATCTCTCTAGCATTTTTTAGAATAGAAAATGAAGAAAACTAATAAAGAAACTGAAGACTAATAAACTAGGCTACGCAGTATTGTCATGTCCCTCTAGCACCCGTGTGTTGTGTATATAGAGCAAGGCAGCTTGTGGCTACATGGAAATGCGGACAAAATATATATGCCCACACCGATCTGGGAAACGTAATTGTTTCTTACCAACCCTGAAATAATATACTTCAATGACCATATAGCATCAATTGTATTTAACCCTCTTGTTGGAGTGTGTGCTATATAGCATCAATTGTATTCAAGAGTATATCTCTCTTACGATTCAATGCCAGACTACGGTTAAATGCACTAGTACACAAAATATTTTACGTGACATCACCTAAAGGTACACACTTTACCCGCGACGCTTAATGCCCTGATTAAAGGTGGCGGGCATCTTTTATTTTTCCATGGCGGGCACTTTTGTTTGCCACAAAAATGGATTTTCCGTGGCGAGCAATATAAATGCCTTCCATGATCAATAGATATTAACCGCGGTGATCATTTAAATATGCCCGCCACGGAAAATCAGTTATCAGAGGTGCACCTTTAAAAGCCCGTCATGGAAAATGCAGTCTCAGCAAATCAGGCCCACATGTACCTCTTACCAGGCCCTTATATAAACAAGACTTAGGGTTTCCATGTTTCATTTCTCCCTCACCCTCTCAGCTCCCAAAACATAGCATACGTGACTCCCGCGAGGTCGCGACGGCGCCTCTTTCTCGCGTGCACCGGCCACCGCCCTCCGTCCCCGACGCCTCCTCGAGTGGATCCCAGCAGGAGTGGGCGCGAAGACACCATGGGGAGCACAGATTGAGGGCGGATCCAGCAGCGACCAGACCAGGGGGATGCGGCGGCAAGCTTAGATTCAGACCTGCTGGGCTTGGGTTTGGTTTTTTTCAATTATTAAACATAGCGGGCAAAAAACAGCCACCATGCATGGTTAATTCTGATTAACCGTGACCATAGTTGTGTGACGGCCGTTTTTGCCTGCCATGGTTAATCTAAAACGCCCGTCACACAAAAATAAAAATTGTAGTAGTGATGTTGTGTGCCATGGTTTTAAATTGAATTAATGGTATAAGTTAGCGGCTTTTTAAGCATGTAAATTCGACATCATGCACATGATTAAGAGACATAAAATATATTTTAATCACTCCTGGAAGGCGTCCAGGAAGTTTTACCGTGCCCTAGTGCAGCTAGTCAGTACTCCACATGCAGCCTCAAATCATGTGGTTTGTCTTACTGATCTAGGAAACATATGAAGCACAAGAGTGTTTACTTGCATATCATTGTGGAAGAAGGATAGACGACATTGGTTATATATAGGCACTTTCTGACTCAATATATATAGAGGCTCTTCCTGTTTTGTTAATTAGAGACAGCATCATCTAGAAGAAGGATAGACGACATTGGCTATATATAGGCACTCTCTGACTCACTCTCTGACCCACACCGATATTGCGGACAAAATATATCTGCCAACCCCAAGTGTAACATGCTAACACTTCGAGTTCAACCAGAACCAGTAGCTAAGAAGTACCACTACCGTTTCTATGCATTCCCCAGCTGTTCTGCATATCATAAGGCTGTGCTGCACCATCGAACAGAAAATATACTAGTAGGATGCATATCGTAAGGCAGCTGTGTGTGGCTCAATTTGGCATGCACTAGTGTCACCCACGCTTGTGTAGCTGAATGTTTGGTGTATGTGCAGCTATTTCGGACGTCCTTGCATTGCATGGTTCCTGAGGTATTGTTAAAACTGAGAAATGCACAAGGATGTTCAACATGCTATACGAGGGAAGACATGAGATACTGCAGGTTTAAGGTGACAGTACACTTCCTGCGAGAAACATGTTCAGTTAAGCAGAATTGCTAATTCCTTAATTATAGTCACTCCAAAAGGGTAACAACTGTCCTAAAACAGTTTCGTGCTACATAAGGTAAGCCTGAGGTTACAAAAGCCAGAAAACGGAACAAGAGTCACATATGGTTGTTCTTCAAGCAGAGTGAGGAAAAATAAGAAGGTCATCAGCCTGTGAAATGGCTCTATGTATCCTCCTTTCCAGGCCCTCACATTTGTCCTACAGCCGCAATCCAAAATGGCAAATAGTTAAGATCCCATGCCCTGCCTCAGCTTCTGTTTAACTTGACACTCCCCATGCCTCCCATGAACACACAAGTAATTTTGCAGGCAAGTTCTGTAATAAATCCCTTTTGTATATATTGATATCTATCTCTCTTACGATTCAATGCTAGACTATAGTTAAATGTTCGGTGCTATGGTTTTCAATTGTATTATTAATTAATCGTATAAGTTAGATACTTTTCAGCATGTAAATCTTACATCATGCACATGATTAAAAAGGCCTTACTTGCATATTGTGCAATGTATGGACGCCGCGGCTTGAACACTATTTTAATCACCTCCACAATGTTATTTGCAGTAGTGTTGTGATTTGTCAATTTACGTAAATGACATAAGAAAATAGGACATCCGACCTATCTGCTCACTACGGCATAAATAATTTTGCAACACCCTACCTAGTCATTAACACAGGCGGTAAAAAAATGTGACTGTCTCCTAAAATAACTAAGCATTTTAAATATCCAGTATATGCTAGGTAAAGACAATGATGTGGATGATGCTTTGAGTCCCCACTGCATTGAATTATGTGACAATAAAGTTCGAATAGATGGATATTTCATATTGTGTCACGTAAGTTGTGTTGCCGGAGCCTAATTTACTAGTGAGCCCTCTAATTCGTGACAAATTTGCTATGAGAGACAACAATTGCATATATGTTAGCCCTTTACCATCTCCTCCTAGGGGACAAGACAAAAAAGGGCATGTGATAATTTGCCATGTGGCACAATAGCGCGCAGGTGAAACGGCAACTCCACCCATCTCCAAGCAATTGTGCACATAAACGAGATATACACGGTGCATCCCTGTCGTCGAGGGACGTACCCCTTGCAACACTGCTCATGCAACGCCATCCGACAGCTGGTAGCTACGTGCCCGAGAACAAGCCATACTCTAACACAGACCTCCGGTACATCCTGTCCTCGCATGACGCTAGTAAGCGGGTACTCCAGATGCACCCCACTCCCATGGCGTTAGTTTGAGGACTATATGTATTCAATACCGTGGTTGCAAAATATTATGCCTTGAAGCATGTAGCTTATCTTACTGATGTATTGTGCAAGAAAGATAGACGACATAGGCCATATATAGGAACTCTTTGACTCACTTAATATAGAGGATATTCATGTTTTATTAATTAGAGCCACCTAACCATACATCAGCTATTCCAATCAGCCACATGGATTCAACACTACACACTGCTGCAGTGCGGGTGGGCGGCTAGTACATTGTTGAGGACTCACGGAACTGGTACTTTTGTTGAGCAGGTAGAAGCCATGTGCTGCGTGACAGTGTGCCATGCTTGATTTCTTAAGCCATACCCGTTGAAGCAGCAGCAGCAGCACAGCAATCAAAACTGCACCAACATCTCTCCATGTCATGCTCTGCTCTGCCTGTGTGGCAATCCATATGGTAGGATGTAATGTTGGCGCTGGAGATGGCTCGGCTTCTTCACCACATGTCCCCCATTGCCTCGGCCGTACTGATCTCCCTCCTGCTGCTGGAAGCTGCTCTCGCCCCAGGTGTTGTTACTGCAGCAGGCCGGAAACTCCGGCTAATTCAACAATAAGCCCAAGTGTCCAAAGTGACTTTGTTAACATCAAGTACTGTGGGTCCAATGTTACTGGAAGCCCGGAAGTAATGCTCTCTTTTTGTCTTGGGCTCAAAGTTGGCCGAGACTAAAGCCAAAAACTGAAAATTTGTTCTCTCCATTAGTGACTACTGTGCTATCATTTTCTCACGTTTTTTTTTTTTTTTTTGAGATTTATTTAAACATGATGTGAAGGTCGTACAGGCAAGCTCAAGAAACATAAAAAGGTAAAAAAAAAAATAAAATAATTACACAAAGAGAGGTCTATCCATGGATCAAACTGAGCTGGAAGAGAGGCCTTGGCCCTAAGCTTAACTAGAGCCAGATGGCGCTTGAAAGTGTGTTGCATAAACACTACTACAGAATGGATTTTCCATGGCGGACTTTTTTTTTTTCCGTGGCGGACATTATGTCCGCCACAGAACTAGGGTCACGGTTAATCGACCTATTTTCCGTGGCGGGCAAATGTCCGCCACGCAAAAAATCGATTAACCGTGGCGGACTTATTACAATGCCCGCCCGCGGTTAATAAATAAAAAAAAAAAAAAAATTAAAATCGGTTTGAAACCCTAACGGGCCCGGATCCGGGCCCGTTAAATTCGCCGCCGCCGCCAGGGCGCCACTGCCGCCGGCCAGCTCGCCGCCGCCAGCACGCCACTGCTTCGGAGGAGGCGGAGGAGGCCGGATCCGCCCACTCACCCCGGGCGTTGGGTTACCCGATCCGATCGGGTCGGGTAATCGGGTTTTAAAAAGTTCGGGTAATAGAATCACGCTGCCGAAATTAGACCCGAAAATTCATTACCCGCAACTGGGGGTACCCGCAAATCGGGTTCGGGTTCGGTAAACCCATTCTACCCAAATTTATAGAAAATAACAAAGTACACTAAATTTTAGTAAGAATTTAAAACAAATTTCACCAAAAATTTGTGTAGAATTCAACTACAATTTGTGAAGATTAATATATTATAGTCACTTGTTCAAACCAAGAGAATTATATTCAAATAAAGTGACAGTTTCAAGTGTTCAACTAAAAACACATGATAAAAACAAAGTCGAAGACAAAATTTCGGTAGTTTGGGTAGTTCGGGTACCCACGTGCATTACCCGAATTACCCAAACTAATTTGGTAATCAAAATCACTATCCGAACTTAGGATCGGGTACCTCGGGTTCGGGTAATTCGGTCCGGGTTCGGGTAGTTCGGTACAGGTGTGGGTATCGGGTTTTTGCCCGGGTGACCGCCCGCGCTCGGCCACCAGGCTCGCGCCCATCGGCTGGCCGCCCCGCCCAGCGGAGGAGGCCGGGATCCACCGTCGGAGCCCGGATCCGCCTCGGGCGCGGTCGAGGGAGCCGTGCGCCGTCCGCCTTGGAGCCGACGGCGCCTTGGATCCGACGAGCGCCTTTGAGCCGCGCCGCCGTCGCGCGCTTGAGCCGCGCCGCCCGTCCCGCCCGTGGATCAGCGCCGCCTTGCCGGAGCGCCGCCTCCGGTTCCGCCAGCCCGGGCGATCCGCCCGGCCCCGCTTGGCCACCGAGATGGGGAGAGGGCGCGTGTCGGGAGGAGGCGAGTGGGGAGGGGGCATGGTGGCGGCGTCGGGAGAGGAGGGGAGTGGCTGAGGGGGCGGTGGCTTCGATCGGGCACGGTCGAGAGGAGGCGAGGAGGCGGCGGTGGCTTGGTGGGTGAACGACGAGTGAGTGACTAGGGTTTCGCATTCTCATATATATATGCGAACTTGGTAGTGGGCTGGGTGGGCCACTGGATCGGGCCAAATTTACCATGGCGGGCATTTTAGAAAAACCGCCACGGTTAATCGATTAACCGTGGCGGACATTGCCTGGGCCGGGGCTACCACGCCAACTATTTTGCGTGGCGGTTTTATAAATGCCCGCCACGGAAAATAAAAAAAAAAAACACCACGCAAAATCCATTCTGTAGTAGTGATGGGTGAAGATGAAGTCATTTCTAGCTGCCCAAATAGCCCAGAACACGGCTAAAATGATTTCTACGAAAACAGGGTACTGAAGCTGGTACTTGAAGGCTATCACTGAATTCAAAACATCAGGTTGAATAAAATGTGCTAAACCCAAGAGGTTCCAACAAGGCATAGCAAAGGGGCAATGTAGGAAGAGGTGTTCTATCATTCTCTCACGTGGTATACCTAAGGTTCTAGAGGCCTCCATTTCCAAAAGACTCAAACTAGCTAGGTGAAACCCAATATAGAACAAGTGTCATCATTGCTCAAAGAGCCAGGAATAATTTCAACATAGACACGGGATGGGGATATGGCCTCGTCTCCTGCTAGTTAAATTGCTCGATATGATGTGTAATTCCTCCCGATCAACTTCATGACTGTCAACTTGCAGAAGATTAAGATCCCACCTCACCACTTCCCTCTCATACGCAAGTTCTTTTGATGGCAGGTTGTATATCCCTTTTCATATCTAGAAGGGACAAGCTAGCTTTGTTTTGGGACACTTATATAACTTCTCTTATTGATTAAAGCCATGCTGGGTGTGGGTGATGCTGGACGGCAATAATGACTAGTGAGCTACCCAAGCTTTACTAGAGTATTCCATATCAAAAACAGTAAGAGTATAGTGACCTTTATTGGGATTCATTGCTACTACGAATGCTGCAACAACCAGACGATAAAATGTTCACCTTTTTTTTTTTTGGTAAAGCTGAATATACAATATTTTTTTTTGATAAGTCACCGGGGGAGAGGAACCCCACCTTTTTTTTCGAACGTGCATCGCACGTAATTCATTAAGAAGAAGAGAGTTGTTACAACACAAACACAAACACAAACACACGCAACAATCACAAACACAGCACAAACACAAACATCAGTAATCCAGGGGATTACTTGAAGTACGCCCACGGGCAACAAGCGAATGTGATTACAGGTAAACTAGGCACGACAGAGTTGGTGTAACCGCGAGGAAGGCCTCACTGCCCCTCCTCTTCCAGGCCGGCGATGTCCAGATTCCAGGCCACCGGTCGAAGGCATCACCAAAGAGCACCTCCATAGCCTCTTCCTTGGATGGCGTTAGCGGCCCGTGAAGGCGGCGGCACGCTTTAGCGGCATCCAAGTCGCAGGTTGGTCTTTGTGTCGCAATGCCCATCTTCTCGCATCGAGTATCGACTGTGCTGGCGTCGCATTTGCCGTCGGCGGGCTTGGCGGCCAGGCGGGTGCTCCGACGGACGATTGCCGCGTCGGGTGATGCGCGCTGCCTCCTCGGCCCGCCCTTGATCGATGGGGGGGAGTCCAACGATGCATATCTGTTCCTGAATCTGCTCGGCGATAGTCGGCGTTTGAGGGCCTTGGTGGAGAGGCCACAGTCGGCGTGACCTCACCGACCTCCTCTGACGCCTCAACATCCTCGAAGAGCTAGACCATACGCTGAGGTGAAGGGGTTCCACCAAAGACCGCCTGGGCCTCAACCGACATCGACGAGCACGTGGGGGGACGGACGAAACTCCGCGCCACGAGGTCAGCCCACAATCCACCCGCACCGGAGGTGCGGGTGCTGGGGAGCGAAGACGCCGCAAGGGGCGTGGTGCGAGCGCGAGGCCATAGTCTCATCAAGCATAGGATCCCCACGGCGGGTGGCTCCGCAGCCAAACGAAGGTCGGTCGCCAAAGGGTCGGCGAAACTTGCCGCTGCGGACGGTGGCCATCGGTAACTCAGCAGCATCACTATCGGGCGGCGAGGAAGGTCACGCTAGAGGGCTTGGCGGCGGCGACGCCGACGATGGCCGCAGCTGCCTCCCCCCACCGTGTGTGCATCGCCAAAGACGATGAGGCGCCCCCCACAGCGGCCGCGCTGCCGAAAGCCGAGGGATGCGGCGCATAATCTGGCCCAACACGGATGTGGGCGACATGCATGGACGGGCGTGTCAAGAGCCCTTTGGCCGCCACGATCACCGCTGCAACGCCCGGTATGGGCGCCGCGCGCGCAGCTCGTCGAGTGGTGCTCAGATGGGCGACCGTGGTGACGGCGATGCTTGCAATCTCGGGCCCGGTGCCTCGTGCGCGCGCACGGACAGCAAGACGAAGGAGGTGCAATGGGCGGCGACGTGGTCGGCCGCCGACGATTGAAGCGAGAGGCCGACAAGTGAGGGGGCACACGCCGCTGGTGGCGACGACGGAGGCGGAGCATGGGATGGAGAGCGACGCCGCCCCGGTGACGCCGCTGGACAAGCGTGAAGCCATCGGCATCGACCGGGCGCCGCACACGGGGAACGTGGGTGTCGAGAAGCCGGTCGTCGACGACGAGGGCGCGGCCGAGCCGCTGGTGCACGGGCACGCCGCTCGACCGCGTGGACCCTGGTCGTGACACCACCACAACGACGACGATGACGACGACGACAACGGCGCCGCCTCCAAGGGGATGGCGACCGGGCGTGGGCGGAGCTGGACCCGTGCAAGGCCCCGTAGGGAGCAGGCGGGGGCGTCGGGGCGTCACCTCGATGGCTCGACGGGCTGCCTGAAGGTACAGCTGCTGGGCAATGGAAGGTTCATCGCGGAAGCGCCACCGCCGCCGCCGCCAGCCCACCGCCGATAAAAGCCAAGCGACGCCCCGAACGGCTCCTGTGGTGGAAGGGCGCGGCATGGGGGACAAGTTGGACGGGCTGGCTGCAGGCGGGGCGGACGGGCGGACGAAGAGGACGCTCTGTAGCGACGCCCGTATCCGAATCACCGGCAGCAGACGGTGACGAGGACGGCGATGGAATCGAGCGAAGGCCAAATGGGCACGGCTTGAGGACCCAAAGACGCCGGCCCCCAACATGGCCGGCGAGCATCACCACCCGCTGCTCGAGGCGAACCCGCGACTCCACGGCAGCGAGAGGGCAGCTGCAGCGAACGGCATGCCATCGTAGGCCGTCACAGCGAGGCGGCGACGTTCTCTCGAGCAGCCGAGCAGCGCCAACCGCTGCTCCAGCGCGTGCGGGTGGCCGGGCGGCGTCCGTGCGACCTCCCGTCTTCAAGCGCGTCCATCGCGGGCGAGAGGGGGGACCAAGGCACCGTGGCTGGCTACCGGGCGTTGAGGGGGCCGGCAGGTCCTTGCCGAGCGCACGGATGCTATCCGAAGGCCTGAGGGCGCGAGGACTCGCCCTTCCGACCCGCCATCTGCGAGGTCGAGGCGGGGACGCCCCCA
The DNA here is from genome assembly GCA_015847255.1 of Hyparrhenia diplandra. NCBI lineage: Eukaryota > Viridiplantae > Streptophyta > Magnoliopsida > Poales > Poaceae > Hyparrhenia > Hyparrhenia diplandra. The sequence goes on along the minus strand of JADLZK010008524.1, from coordinate 1,000,179 downwards.
TCAGCCGGGACCGGGCGCGGAGCAGGTGACGGATCCCCAATCTTGGGGACCGGATGCGGCCGCCTGCCGCCCCCAAAGCTGGCAACCGCAGTGGGGCGAGCGCCCCGGCAGCGCTTCCGCCGGGAGAGCCGACCCTCGGGGGCACGGGCCTGGCCGTCCACCGCCGGGAGAAGCCGCCCGGCCGAGGAAGGCCGCCAGATCGAGAACCCACCGCCCGTCGTTGATGGCGGGCGCCCTCGCTGGCCGGGCCCGCCGGTGGCGGCTGCGGCGGCGGCGGCGGGACGCCCGCTCCCACGCCGCCGACGGGGCGGCATCGGCGGGGGAAGGCAGCGGGCGGAGGCGAGGCTGCCCGCCCGCTGCGTCGGGGCGCGTAGAGGGGGCGGCGAAAAACGAGAAGCTGCGGAGACGGGAAGAGGGAGGGGCGGGGGCAGGGTGGTGGAGCTTTGGCGGGCCGCCGGGCGCCGGGGTATGGGCCGGGCGGCGGAGGCGAGGGAGGGGGGGGTTTGTCGGGGCGCCCCCAACGGTCAGAACTTAGAGGAACCCCCACCTGAAATTTCATTGATCTTATATGGCCAATAGCCTGATGTTTACAAAAAGTATTGTTACAGAGTGTTTAGATTTTACATTGCCGAAACCAGTACAGTACACCACACATCGGCAATCTGTTGAATATACAATATAGTAGCCATGATTTGCGTTATTATTGAACTCCTCTTTTTTGAAATAATTTTTTGACTAGGTTTTTTAGATAAGTTAATATAGTATTCTTCTACAATGGTTGGGAGTCAGCGCCGGAGTCAAAGAGCAGAGCGATGATCACATGGTATGCAACCATGTAACGCTAGAGGCCCATGGAGGAACCATGGCTGGTGTTGGAACTGAGGATCGCCGGATGATAAAATGATTGTATCTTGGATATTATTGCTTTTTTGAACCTCTCTTGGCTATTATTGCTAGAAACACACAACTCAGGACAATCTAAAACACAAGCTTACAATGCCAGTTTATAAGCTTATACGCATGGCAGCCTAGACCCTGGATGACCTGGTTTCACGCATTGGTGAGCCACATACAGACATACTCCTCCACGTAAACGGGTCTCTATCCTTTTCGCATTGGCTTCTTCTTGATGACGTGTTACTCCATGAACATCTCAATGGAGCACGCGATTTGATTGTACCTTGCCGGTACCTCACTCAGCTTCTTCTTCACGACGTGTTGCTCCTCGATCTTCTCATCCCGCTCGTGCATCTCGGGAGGTGGCAGCAAGCACCAAGGCTGGCGTAGTGCCCAGCCTGGATTTGCTCTACAGGATCCTGAGTTTCCCCATACCTATCTGCGGACAGAGGAACCGCACGCGGCTCTGGCGGCGACGGTCTGGATATATGTTCCTGAAGGTGAGAAGTAAGAATGAGCACGAAGAAAGAACAGACCCGATGCCTCCCATACACAATTTCTTCTGTAATCAAGTTCCGTATATCTCTATTCATAATTCACCTAGTGTGGAAGCTTAGTTTTGGCTACTAGACTGGCACTTATATAACCTCTCCTGCTCGACGGCTATGTAATGCTTAAGGACAACAATGAGTTACTCATGCCTTACTATATAAGTATCAACAATATTCAAGAGCAGTGATCTCAATCTGTCTCAGAATTCATTTCTACCATGAATGATGTAGCAACCAGACTACAACTGAATGTTCAGTGCCACAGATCTCCGTCGGAAGAACATAAGTTAGCTGCTTTTCAGCATGTGAGTCTTGTAGCATACACATGATTTGGAAACAAAAAAAAATGTTTTAATCACTTCCACCATAATATTCCCAAATATCTTGCAACAAATTTGAGAACCCGTTCCATTCTAAAGGAACATAAGATAGCCACATGCCCACATTTAATCTCAATTCTTGGATGGGAACATATGTTGCTGATGGTGAGATAATGAGAGTTTTGAAGAGTGGTGTTTAATTAGTTAGGTAAGGTCGGACTATAAATGTAGCTATATGAGAATCAAATCTGCTTACTTCCTGATTAGTATCTGTCTTGTAAGTATGGAATTATATGATGCAAGGGCATTGTGAATTAAAAATACAATTATGTAAGAGCAATGCATTGTACATCATATTATGCAACACATACATGGTTCTTTTCTAAATGACATGAGATCCAACAATTTGTATTTCTCTACAAGAGCAATAGGAAGAACCAATCGATGTGCAATACGATCATTAATAAGCCAACAATGTGTAGATCCCGAGATGAAAACTTATTTTCATCAGAAATCAGCCACGATAACGGATTGTTTACTAACCCATCATGTAAACAACACCATGAAACCAGCCATTTTGTTGAGAGTATTTACTAACCCATCATGAAAATAACTTTCCTACAATGAAATTATCTATTTTCATGTGAGTGACAGATTTTCATAAGAGTCGAATGGCACCGCCACGATAATGGATAATAGCCACTACGCCACGTAGCACTCCTTTGGCCTTGTTTTCGTTGTAGCTACAACTCGAGTTGCATCCCACTCCCATGACACCAGTTTAAGGACAATATGTATGCAATCTCAAGACTGCAAATGTTACACCTAGAAGTGCATCTGTGACTTACTAACTAACAAAACTTATGAGGCACGAGAGTCTATTTATAAGTCATTTTGAAAGAAGAATAAGGTTCAAAAAAAAAATTTGAAAGCAGAATAGACATCGACCATACATATAGGCACTATCTGCCTCGAGTAAAAGAAATTGATATTTTCTTTCTTAGAAAAATCTAACCATCCGTTTTGTAGGCCAACCACATTATGGCAGCCTATATTCTTTAACCAGTTTTCCCCAAAAGTAGGGCGAAAATATTACATTCCCCCAAGTAACCATAAATTTTCTAACTTAATTACACTTGAATTCAGAGAAGAAAGAACAAATGGTAGCAAGGGGCTTCAAAATTTATATTTTAGTTTGGAGGCAGTAAAGATGTGATGAGTTGTGCACAACCCTTCTTCCTTCCTGCGCCATGCTCGCCGTCGAGCCTCCTTGCTCTCCTCCATCGTGTCTTCCGTCGCTGTCGTGATCCAACGCCCTCCTCCACCAACCAGTTGTCCATCCCCTGCTTTCCTTCCCCACCGCCAGGCCGTCCTGCCTCCCACTTGCTGGGACCTTGTATATCCACTGGAGTTGGGAAGGAGAGGTCGACGGGAGATGAGGTGCAGGTGGAGGAGGAGCAGGACTTTGTTGGCAGTAGCGCCGCCACCGGATGGAGGGAGGTTGTTCACAAGCGCACGGGTCGCACGGTTGCTCTACTGCACGGCTTTCATGGAATAAAATATGAACAATAGTTTTTCTTATGGGCTATGTAATTACAAGAAGCCTATATGAAAATTCGGGTAATTATTGTATGGGCAAGGGTTTATTGAAATCTGGGAGTTGACCCTCGGGTTACATGTAAATATATGACAATAGTGTAACCAATTAAACACTGAACAAGGAACCCATAACTTCTTTTTGTTTGTCTTCCATGACAGCTCGAATGGACAAATGCGGACCAGATAGTTCCTGACTTCTTCACCTGTTTAGGGCTCTGCATTCGTGCGTGCTCTGGATACAGCAATATATAACCAAATTCCTTTATCTAAAAAAACACATAGCGCAAGTCAGTTTGTGGCGAACAACATTATAGAGGAGGATATGAATTGCTCTGGGCTGGCGCCACAAACCTTGTAGTTGTTCTGTTGCTCTTTCTTGTTCACAATTTTTTAAGTTATCATGTATGCTTGCGGAGTCTCGCACAACATATGATTGTTTTAGATTTACCAGTTCTGGGTTGAATGGCATTGGCGTTTTCCACATATCAGAAAAAACATGATCATTGAAGAACTAGTTTGACCTGGTGCATGATAAAGGACAACCTGCCTTGTATATGATCAGGACAAAAGCCGGTTGCATGCATGCAGAAACGAAGGCTTCGAGTATGACTCTTGCAACTGCAGCCAAACATAAGTGTTCATTTCAGCTAGCACAGTGCCGATAAAATCAAATGTGAGTACGCTGGAGACATGGGAACTACGGTTTCTCTAGCGTTATTTCACACTGCTGCGCTTGGCCAAGTGTTGTTCTTCAAACTACAGCTACATTCTCTAGCGTTATTTCACACTGCTGCGCTTGGCCAACTCTTGTTCTTCAAACTACAGCTACATTCCCCAATGCATCCCATTTCAATAAAAAAGAATTGAGCTGTATTGATATTTGAGAAAATGAAAGATCCATTGTTCATGTATGCGTACTAGTGTCTACTTACACTTGGTGACAAGTGCCTAGGATACAGCGATATATAGTGACTATCTTTGTGTACAAGAGGGAACTGTGGAAGTGACACATATACAGGAACACCCTTTGGAAAATACATTTTTTTGATCATTCATTCAAAACTTAAGCATTTACAGAACTAAGTTCACTTATTTATTCGATTGACTCTTCAAAGTAGAGAGTACTCTGCAATTGTTGTTACAGCATCCTCCCACAGCTAGCTAGAGTACCATTTTTTAGAGGCAGCTGAACAGACTTAGCGCTATAACCAACAAACTGACCCATATTACGTTTTTGAGTCACTCAGGGTAAAAGATTGGCCACCCAAACCTTTGCCTTCTCCAACGGCCTAGGCTAAAAGCAGAGCGGAGTTGGACCCGCCGCCGAGCGCAGCACATGCACGCAGAAAAACCGATGGGAGGGAGAGGCTCCCACGGAGGAGGTTGTCCCACACAGCCCTGGGTCCGGATCTGCGCTTGGCCAGGAGTCTGGGGAGCGCTCGCCGACGGCCGCAAGCTGGAGTGGCTCTGCACTCCCGCAACGGTAAGCACACAGGCGCCGGCACCGCCGCCTGGGCAGGCTCGTCCTTGTCCCTCTCCTCCATGGCGAGCGTGCCACCGTACTTGTTCTCCACGAGGTCATTGTCGGTACGTCGCGGCATGCCCTCCCTTGCGACCGCAGCAGGCACCAAGGAGACAGAGCATGTCTTCCATCGACACCAAAAGCAACGAGCAGAACTCACGTTCAGAGTCGGACCTCGCCTTGTCGGCTGCTCCTCGTGGCGGTGGCTCCCCGCTGACCGTGCCCAAAGGTGTACATCGCCACGGCGACTCCTCGCTGCCATCACCATCATCGGGCCCACCTTGCTCTGATGCTCCCCACCTCACTGTTGTCGTGTGCCCACCACTATGGTGACGGAGGTATGCATCTTTGGAGAGAAAGCGACACAAATGTGATTCTCGGTTCGCCTCCGACCCAAAATGAGTACGTCATATCTGGCCTCTGTTGGAGTCGGTTTTGCTCGCCAAAACACTGTCTGTGATCAAAAATAGGTATGTGTCGCAATTTGCATCACTTGTTGCAGACAGTCTAACAGAGGCAGTGCATTGGATTTCAAATCCCATGTTAACCCAAGTTTCCATACGAGGTGCATTATGCTTGTTTTTTATAATCGATACCGAGAGAATAAAAAAAAAATAGCCTGCTTTCCCAGGCAAAGGAGGGATGGTGTGTTATCTGCCAAGACCGGTTAATTTAAAGAACAGAGAAAGATAGATGAGGGGAGAGAACAGAAAGACAGGACTCTCTCATCTGGCTCTGCGACGCCACTTTCAACATGTTTACATAAACATTTGTTTCTTTATTGTCTCCCCTGGTGGACCAGCCACCAATAAAGTACACATAGTAGTAATTTGGAAAAAAAAACTCGGTTATTAAATTAGCCTGGCTTCTAAAATACATTTTGTAGCAGTATCCTGTCCAAACTACATGTTTCTCTTAGTTATTGTTTTTTTTTTTTTTTTTCAAAGATGATCTCAATTTTTATGAGAAAATGAAGACTAAAAAGCAAGTATCAATAGAGAGTGTTCTATTAGAATCCCAGGCCAAAACACCTCTTAGGGTTGTGGGATCACTCCACCCACATCTTCAGTACAATGTAACAATGCCAACAAAGAACTCAAATAATTATAAATTTGTATGAAAATAGAATTAAAAACATTTGAAGCCGATGAAAGAAAAGGAATAACTGAATTCCTCAAACTAAAATATTGGCTAAGTTAGAAAACATGCAAAGATGTTCTTCCTCCAGTTGTGCTGTTCTTGTGTTGATCCTACATAACAACTCAGAACATTGAGACTTCCATCTTCCACTATGCTCCTTCCGTCCTAAATACTAAGTCATTCCTACTTTCTTATAGAGTCGAAACATCTCAAGTTTGACCAATTGAGTGTATTGATCGACCAAATGAGCATTGGGTGATGAAGGCAGCATGCCGTCCCCGCCAAATCATAAATATCTTTTGCAAGTAGAATTCCTAGTGCATCCCATTTCCATAAGTACAAGAATAGCATCCGTAGCATTTGTTTCTAGATTAGAAACCGAAAACTAATAAAACTAGGATATGCAGTATATGGTCATATGCCTCTAGCACTCGTGTGTTGTGGATAGAGCAAGCTAAGGCAGCTTGTGGCTACATGGAAATGCGGACAAAATATATACACTCACACCGATCTGGGAAATTTTATTGTTTCCTACCAACAAAGAAATAATATACTTCAGTGATATATGCCCACACCGATATTGCGGACAAATTATATATGCCAACGCAAAGTGCAACATGCCTAACACTTCGAGTTCAACCAGATCCAGTAGCTAAGAGGCACCACTACCGTTTCTTTGTATTCCCTAGACGTTTTGCATATTACGAGGCTGTGCTGCATCAATGAACAGAAAATATACTAGTAGGATGATGATAGAATTATAGAAACAACTATTAAACAGTTGTGTGGTTCAATTCGGTATGTACTAGTCTCACCCACACTTGTGTACTGAATGTTTCATGTATCTGAAGTTATTTCGTACATCCTTGCATGGCATGGTTCCTGAGGTATTGTTAAAACTGAGAAATACACACGGCTGTTCAACAGGCTATACCAGGGACGACATGACCATACTGTGTGTTTAAGGAGACAGTACGCTACCTGCGAGAAACATGTTTAAGAAGAATGGCTAATTCCTTAATTATAGTCACTACAAAAGGGTAAAACTGTCCTAAAACAGGTTTGTGCTACATAAGGAAAGCCTGAGGTTATAGAAGCCTCCATTTACAAAAGCCTCAAAACAGAACAGTGGAATCCCAATAAGGAACAAGAGTCCCATATGGCGGTTCTTGAAGCAGAGTGAGGAAAAATCAGAAGGTCACCAGCCTGTTAAAGGGCTCTGTGTATCCTCCCTAGCTATCCAGGCCCCTCACATTCCTAAAGACGCAATCCCAAATGGCAAATAGTTAAGATCTCATACCCTGCCTCTGCATCTGTATAACTTGAACACACTCCCCATGCCTCCCATGCATACACAAGTTATTTTTTAGGAAAGTTATGTAATCAATCCCTCTTCATATTTCACCTCAAATGCAAGCATATAGTCATGGATTGCCACACATATATAACCCTCTTGTTGGTGGAGTATGTGCTATATAGTATCTACTGATAATTATCTCTCTTACAAATCAATGCTAGACTACAGTTAAATGTTCATTGCCATGTTTTTCAATTGAATTAAGGGTATAAGTTACTCCCTCCATATCACTATTAGATGACATTTTAGAAAAGGTGTGGGTCAAACATTGGAAACATAAATCATAAATAATTTTGGAAATGTGAGAATCATATCAATAGATTTTAAAAACAATACTTTCATAAAAGTACACATATATAACTTTTCAATAACTTTTTTATAGAAAAGAGAAGTCAAAGTTGTGCTTTGGAGATAAACGTACAGTGGGAGTAGATGCTTTTCAGCATGTCAATCATACATCATGCACATAATTAAGAAACACACAATATATTTTAATTACTTCCACAAAGTTGTTTACAATAATGTTGTCATTTGTCTATTTATGTAAATGACATAAGAAAATAGGACATCTCGACCTCAATCATCTCGCTTCTAGATAATTAATTTCATGAGACTTACTCAAATCATTAACATGGGCGGTCAAAAGTTCCTAAGCATTTTAATTTTTTTAAATATCCAGTATATGCTAGGTAGAGACAATGATGTAACTGGTGCCTTGAGTCATAAGTTCATGCCCCTGCAATGGGTTGTTAGATAACAAAGTTTGAATTAGATGGATATCTTATGTTGTGTTACAGAAATTGTGTTGCCAATGGACACTGAAAAAAAAGCCTAATTTGCTGGTGGACTCTCTAATTCACGACTCTGCTATGAGAGCCAACATTTGCATAATGACATATGTTGCCCTTTGACATCTGATGATTGGTCGTGGCACACAAGCGCTCACGTGAAACGGCAGCTCCAGCCTTGTCCAAGAAGCTGTGCGCATCCATGAGATTGGTGCCCTCCCTGTCATGTATGGAACCCTTGCCGCACAGCCTGTGTGATGCCATTTAGCACCTTCTGGCTGTGTGCGCTAGAACATGCCATAGTCTAACAAAGACTACCAGTACATACATCCCTGTGCTCAGATGACACCATCCAGCATGCATGCTCATTACAGCACCGCCTTGTGACCCTCATGCCCAGTGATCTGAGGCCCTTGTTCATGACAGCACCGCCTGATCTGTTCTAGCTTGTCACAGCTAAGTGCGTTGATGAACATGAAGCAGTCAGCGAGAAGGTAGAGGGGATCAAAGGTAAGCTTGTACTCCAGATGCACCCCACTCCCATGACGCTAGTCTGAGGACTATATGTATTCAATTTCGTGGCTGCAAATGTTATGCCTTGAAGCATGTTTATCTTACTGATCTAGGCAACATATATGAAGCAGAAGAATCCAGCTACATGTCATCGTGGAACATGGATAGACTACATAGGCTATATATAGGCACTCTCTGACTCCCTTAATATAGAGGCTATTAAAGTTTTCTTAATTAAAGACACCGAACCATACCTCTCGCCATATAACGCTCTGCTCTGCTCTGATCTGCTCTGCCTGTGTGGCAATCCATGTGCTAGGCTGTTGGCGCTAGAGATGGCTCAGCTTCTTCACCACATGTCCCCCAGTGCCTCGGCCATCTTGATCTTCCTCCAGCTGCTGGAAGCAGCTCTCGCCCGAGGTGCTGCTACAGCAGCGGAAACTCTAGCTAATTCCACAATAAAAAAAAAGTGCCGAACTGTCCAAGGTGACTTTGTTAACATCAAGCACTGTTGATCCAATGCATTTTAAGTTTTCTCATAGGGTAGTAGGACCAGTGTTACATGTTCATGGATATAAATGTTTACTGCCTGTTTGATACAACACTGTTGCGTCGTTCAGGGAACATATCGATCGGTTTACCGCTCGTACTCCAATTGTACAGTGGTTTTTAGTTATGCTCCATTTTTCCCATTTCTTTTTGGCTTGTAACATTAATCAAATTTAGACAAATTAAATGTTTTTTTAAACTACATTTCCTTTTGACCTTAAGAGGTCTGCTCGATTTCATTATTTGTCGGCCTCGTTTACTTAAATAATATGTAATCGCTCGGTATCAGGGTGTAGTAGTTCCTTTTCTTACATCCTTGTACTTTTTCCTTTGCTACAAGTAGTTTGTTTTTCTGGTTTACGCCTCCTTTGGAACAAAGGAAAAATAGAGGAATTTTTTAGGATTTGAATCCTATAGGAAATTTCCAATGGAGCCCTTTTGAACAAAGGATTGAACCCTTACCATTCCTATGAATTGCCTAAGGAAGAGTTTGTTCCATAGGAATTCTTGTGGATTTCAAACATAAGGTCCAACCTGTTGGAAAAAAATCCTTTGTGTCTGTCTCTCTCTTCTCATTCCTATGTTTCATCAAAATAATCATTCTAGCAACTTTTCTCGGGGCCCTCCGGATCTATGGTGAATCGCAGGGTAGGGATAGGAAAATCATCGAACCGAGATGACACGTTTGTTTGTTCCGGACGAATTCAACCCGGGCTTAACCCGGGCTTTGGCAGAGCACAGGGAAACACAGGGAGGGCGAGGGGAGAGCCACCACCCCACATGTAAGAATTGGGCCCCACTCGGCCAACCTTATCTTCTTCCCCTCCCCAGTCCACACCCACTTGACGTCCATGCACACACCTCGGGCAGGCGGAGGCGGGAGCTCCGGAGCTCCCAGGTTTCGCCGAGCCCCGACGCCGGCACCTAGCGCGGAGAGGTTGCGCCCGCGTCCGTCCTCGCCCGTGGTGTCCGACGGCTCCAAGACAATTGAGTCCGCAGCTGGATCTCGGGCGCTGTGGAATCTAGGTCGTCGCCCTTCCACTGCTGCGAGAGGCGCGAGGCCGCGGGCTCGGGCCGCGGCCTCCCCTTGGCGGCGCCCCGCAGAAAGCGTACCGGCAGCTAACCACGGCCTCCCACTTTCGACATGGAGTGGACCAGTGGGCTGGCGCCGGCTCTGCGGCGCTTAGTGCGGTGGTGGTTTTTGCGTGAGGACGATGGGGAGTGGTGACGTAGGGGCGCAAGGGGAAGAGATGGAGGAGCCGGATTCCATGTGCGGCGACGGCGAGCGCACCTCCACTGCTGCTTCAGCTCGGTGTGGCGCAAGACGCGAGCGCTCTCTTTCGCGCCGGGAATGTTACCAAGAGCTCGAGCTCATTTTTTGTTTCCCATGACTTTCCTCCGAATGACGCTTAGGGTTGGCTTGCTCCGAAAGGATTTCCTGCGAACCAAAGGATATGGTAGGAAAAAATCCATAGGAATCTCTTTCCTGTTTTTCATTCCGTAGGATTCAAGATGGCATGACACTCTAATCCTATATTTTTTCCTATTCCTATGTTTTGGAAATCCTTTGTTTCAAGGGAACCCAAACATGACCATAGAACAAGTAAGCATGTCATTGATAGACTATGAGAAAACTTCGATCTTACCCGTGTTTAAATCCATTTGTGAGATATCCATTCTATACGTTCCTTCAAATTCCCCATATACATTGGATTCGTATTCATATCTAAAACACCAATAAGGCTATCCCCCACTAGGGGATTATTTTGGAGTTCTCAGCCATCTAATTGGTCCACGTCACTGGTAACAGCTTGCCCACTCGCGACCCCTAGCGCCGCCAAGTTTCTCGTCTCCCGGCGCGGCGGTCTCTTCCCACGCCGGCAGCCAAAGCCAGGTCGGTAGTAACGTTTCCCCACCCACCGCGGTCTCTTTCCTTTCCCGGTGCGCCTTAATGCCGCAGCCACCCCTCCCCTTCCCATCTCGACTCCCCACCGCCGCCGCGAGCCCCCCCTTGCCTCCCCACCGCAGCTTCTATAAAACGCACGCCAGTCCGTGGAGGACGCACACCGCGGCGGGAGGCCGGGCCTGCCATGCCGGAGCGAGGAGTCAACAACCATATCCGCGGCGGCTCTGCTTATATATCCCGCCATCACGCAACGATGGCGATGGAGCAGAGCGACCCATACCAACACATTGACGTGGGCCGTGACGCCGTGGACGCCGGGGTCGCCATGAGCGGCGTGAAGCAATAGGATATGGAGCGCAAGACAGAAATCTCTCGGCCGCCTACCTCACTCCGGTGGGCGCGGCCCCGCCCGGCCTCGGGTGAGCCCCCGGCGTGCGTGGACCTCAGCGGCGGCTCGGTTCCGCGCAGGATCGACGAGGCAGCTCGACGGCCTTCTCGATCGGGCGAGGCAGCTCGACGGGGCGCCGGGTCCAGCCGCTGTTGCAGGACGGGTCTCGACCTCATCCGCCAGCAAGGTTCGAGCTAGCGGCGGCTGAGTCCGCTGGGGCGGGTGGGGAGGCCGTGCACGCGCCTTCGGGGCGATGATGGAGGTGTAGTGGCGCGCCATGTTCTCGGCGGGGCTCGACGACGACGCTGGGCGGCGCTGCACAACGCCGCTGGAGACCGCGGGGCGCTGTCCCTGAAGGCCAACGTGTCGGACTTCTTCCCAGCGCCGCTGCACGCCTGGGCGAAGCGGAGCTCCGCGCCGACGGACCTCAGCGGCGGGCTCGGTTTCGGTTCCGGCCTGGGCACGACGCCGCCGGCGGCGGCGTCCTCGGCGAAGCGTGAGGCAGGTTTCTCACGACGCCATCTGCTCCGTTCCCTGAAGAGAAGTTTCACGCCGCGGATTGGGAATTGGGTGGAGCAGCATTTTTTATTCTTTTCAAAAAAAAAAAAACAGGATTGAGAGATTGATTCTTATTTTTCTATGTGGATTGGGAGCAAGTATTGGGTGGAGCAGCGTTTTTATTCTTTTTTTTTCAAAAAATTAAGATTGAGAGATTGATTCTTATTTTTCTATAGTTTTTTATGTGATTTATATCAAATTTTATCAGTATTTATTTTTTCATACCCGCAGCAACGCTGGGAATCTACCTAGTTATTCATATAGTCATGAACATGTATACTCACTTGCCCTTAAAACTGAACACACACTCAAGACGGCTGATGGATACTCCGAACAGTTGAACCATAGGCTACGCATGTCATCAGTCGCTGCTGTCTTCCGCGGCTGCTCCTTTTCGGCGCAGTATGCAGGCTGCTGTAGTCTTCCAAACCAGCCGACCAATTAGATGCTACCCAAGGATCTCTACGCACCCGGTGTTCTTCCTCTTTGTGCCGGTGCCAGCACCCAAATTGTCGTCCGTGCTGTGGTCCATGATCACCAGTGGCAAATTCAGCATGTTCTCCAGGGTCGTCTTCCTCGTTGGTTAGATTCCTGGTGCCTCGCATACCAAAGCATGCATGATACGTTTCGTAAGAAACTTCAACCATCCAGTCCATTCATGAAATTTTGCCCCACCACAGGCAAATTATGCTACTATATGTCATTGTGGAAGCAGGATACACCTAGCTAGGCTATATATAGGCACTCACTCTCTGACTCACGTCACGTGATATAGAGAGGCTATTCATGTTTTCTTAATTAGAGAGGCACCTAACCATCCATAAGGTAGGACAAGCCACACATGGATTTAACAGTACCGCACCTAAAGATGATACTAATTATCTAACGTAATTATTATTTTTCTTATATATATTTAGTCAAAGTTAAATATGTTTGATTTTCTCTGAAAGTGAAAACAATATTTAAAAACAGATTGAAAAAGTATATACTGAGCAATTTAATGTACAGACAGTTAAATATGCATTGCACAAAGGTCTCAAACCCGTAGAACAAAGTTGCATTGCGTTGCACTGAAACATGCTGGATATTGATGACACCACATCTTCAAGAAATGTAGCTTGTCACAGCTAAGTGTGTTGGTGAAAATGAAGCCTCCTGCAGCCGTTCGATGAGCCTGGACGGTTCGATTTTGGTAACTGCAGCCACACATCACTCACGGTGAAGTCTGCTGATCTGAATCTGTCAGGAAGGTATTTCCTATCAACAATAAGCTTGTACACCAGATGCATCCCACTCCCATCCTGACTTCAAATGTTATGCCTCGAAGCATGTAGCTTGTGTCTCACTGATCGATGGAACATATGAATTGAAGCACTAGAGTCTACAGATCAGATTATGTCATTATGGAAGCAGGATAGCATAGGATATATATATATAGGCACCTAGCCATCCATCAGGATAGGTGCAATGCCCGTGGCAAGTGTGGCCGCAGCACTGGGAAGGCCATATGTATATATTACACATAGTCGGGCATACACACATGGAAACCGACATCCCATTAATTATTTCTCGGATAGGAAATGCGGTTTTTTTTTTTGATAAAAAGGAAATGCAGCTTTTGTTTACAAGAAAACAGAGCATGCAAATTCCACTTCTGAAAATGCACCATGTGATCTGGGATAGAAAGAGACCTACGGCCTGTCATTGTTGCGTCCACATGGGCAGTGTTTGGGTTCACCATGCATGTCCTCTGTCAACAGGTCCGCTTATCCCAAGAGAATTGATACCAGTGCTTTACTGGCTTTTAACGGATGCTCCACTACACACTGAAGACGGCTGGCGAATGCACGGGTCTATCGAACCATAGGCGTCGTCGCATCTCGTCGGTTGCCGTTGTCTTCCCCGTATGTCATTTCTAGCACAGTTTGCCGGTCACTGCAGTCTCGCTCGCCAGCCTCGCCTGTCAACCAGTCTTCTTTCTTCTCGTGGTGGCACTGGCAACCAGCGTGTCGTCGGTGGCGTGCTCCAAGATCGCTGGCGGCGAGTTCGTCGTGTGCTCTAGGTCATCTTCCTCGTTGGCCAGATTCCTGGTGCCTCACATACCAAGCATGCGTGAGACATTACGAAAACAAGCTTCAGCCATCCACCGTTGAGTCCAATCATCAAATTTTGCCTCACCATCATATATCTAGGCAAGTTATGAAGCAAAAGAGTCTACTTATATGCCATTGTGGAAGCAGGATACACATAGGTGGGCTATATATAGGCACTCACTCTCTGACTCACGTGATATAGAGGCTATTTAATTACGTTTTCTTAAATAGAGGCACCTAATCATCCATCAGGTAGACCAAGCCACATGGATTCTACACCACACACAGCTGCTGGGGCCTGCCAGTACTTTGTTGAGGACTGCTCACGCAGCTGGTACTTGTTCAGCAGCTAGAAGGCACCAGCTGCGTGAGACTTCCACCATACCGGCAGCGTGTAGGAGGTAGCAGCACACCAATCAACAATGCACCATCATATGTCCATATGTGTTGATCCATTACAAGCCCGTAGTGCTTGGCGTTGGCGCTCGAGATGACTCATCTTCTTCACCACAACCACAAGTCCCTGATCACCGCGGCCACCTGCTCTCGCCCTAGCTGCTACCGCAGCTGATTTCCTCTGCTGTCTCGCACAAAAGTATCATAAAAATTGAATGATCAGTCGGCGGCGGCAGCGTGTGACCAGGGGTACTAGTTGCCTTTATCGATCACTAGACACAAAATACACATCATTGTTCGTTATTTTGCTTATCATCATCGATCCAAGGCGGCTTGAGGCCACCAAATCAAATCCATAAAGACTGCAACAGTGTACATATATAAATTGGCCTCTGTGGAGCCAGGGGCGATCGACTCTGATGCAGCAGCAACAGCAACACGCAGTGCGTGGTGGTGGTGGCGATCCCGTCACTCCCCGCCGGCGTCCGCCTCACCGCGTGGCTGCTACTGGGTGGCGCAGGGCTTCGCGCTCAACACCGTGTGGGTGATTGCGAACGAGTGCGGCCCCCACGCCATCTCGGAGCACGTGGCACTAGACGACGCCGCCGGATTCGCGCTCCCACAAGACGCACCTCGTGCCTTACATCTCATGGAAGCATAGCCACCGCTTCATGAAAACAGCGGGCCAATAAAATGTTTGAATCAACGATTAATCCCCACTTGGAACAGTCAGGCTGTTCAGAAAACACCACAATATTGTACCTTACACACTTCATGAATGATAAGCCAATCAAGGGAAGACCACACCCTGTTGGGCGGCGGCGGCTGCTTCTGCAATATTACCGTACAAATCATATACAGTGCATGACATAGCTGTACAAATTACATGCGATCGATCATGATGCCACATATATGCTGCATGACAGCTCTGGATTCAGTACCTCAGTCCACAATTGTTGCAGTATTGAAGCAGGCCGGTAGCACACTAGTCTTTGTGCAAGATCATACTGAGCGTCATCATGGGGTAAACGCTGGCTGCAGACCCACCCTGGAAGAAGTACTGCATCTCTCTGTGCTATGTTGATGAGGACCACAGCAGCCACCACCAGTTACAGGTCCAATGTGACGAGGATGAGCCATACGTGCAGACGTGCTGTGTCTCCTCTCCTCCCTCACTCCTCACAAGACGCACTCATAGACTGCTCTTGCAAGTAGAATTCCTAGTGCATCCCATTTCCATGAGTCCATGAATAGCATCCCTAGCATTTGTTTTTAGATTAGAAACAGAGAAAATATTGTTTATGGAGGGGTGCTGAAGCCAATGCAAATGCTCCCCCAAAGGCTGCTAGGAAGATGACCAACTTGCCCAAAGCACATGGTGGGCTGGGAATAATTGATATTGAGAAACAAAATAAAGCTCTGCTTATGAAAAATCTGCATAAATTCTTCAACAAAGAAGACATTCCCTAGGTCAATCTGATATGGGAGAAGCACTATAACAATGGCAAGTTGCCTAATCATGTCAGAAAAGGTTCCTTTTGGTGGAGGGACATCTTAAAGTTGCTGCCAGAGTTCAAGACCCTTGCCAAGCCTTCTGGTAATTGTGGAGACACCATTCTGTTCTGGCATGACAGCTGGAGTGATCATGTCCTTGCAACTGTAAACCCGGAGCTTTATTCATTTGCTATGAACAAATCAATTACTCTGCAAAAATCTTGGGCCTCCGAAGCCTTTGAAGACCTCTTCCAGCTCCCACTCTCTGAAGTGGCCTTCAATCAGTTTCAAAATGTTGAGAACATGCTGCATTCTCAGGGACTCTCAGAAAATAAGGATGTTTGGACTTACAGCTGGGGTTCTAGTGTCTATTCAGCTTCCAAAGCCTACAGAAAACTGATTGGTGAATCAACAGCTCATCCCCTTTACTCTTGGATCTGGAAATCAAACTGTCAGCCAAAGCAGAGAGTCTTTTTCTGGCTCCTGGTAAAAGACAAAGCTCAGTACAAAAGAACATCCCGAGGAGGAAAAATATGCAGCTTGATAATTATTATTGTGTCTTCTGCAATAGCCTTCATGAAGAGACAATGGATCATCTGTTCATTGAATGTCCTTTTTCAGCAATGTGTTGGGACTGGCTGGGTATTCAGCTCCCCGATGGAGTAACCTTCCCTGATCTTGGCTCTCAGCTTAAAGTTCAGCTCAGATCTCAGTTTTTCATGGATGCCATCATCCTCATGTGTTGGTCAATCTGGATGGCAAGAAATGGATTAATCTTTCATGGAGTTCAGCCTACTCTGATGATATGTCAAAGGACCTTTGAGAAAGAGTTACTTCTATTGAAATACAGAGTCAAAGCGAGTAAAGTACATCAGTTTCATCAATGGAGCCAAAGCATTATTTAACTTGTATTCTTTTCTTTGTTTTCTTTTTTCTTTCTTTGTCTCTTGAACACTTTGTTGTTTCCTTGTATCTTTCTGTCAATTTTATTAAATAAATGCCTGTAGGGGCCTCGGCCCTCCAGTTTCTTCAAAAAAAAAAGATTAGAAACTGAAAACTAACAAAACTAGGAGATGCAGGATATGGTCATATCACTCTACTACTCGTGTGTTGTGAATAGAGTAATGCAGCTTGTGGCTACATGGAAATGCGGACAAAATATATATGCCCACACCCATCTAGAAAAATTAATTGTTTCCTACCAACCATGAAATAACATGCTTCAGCGATATATATGCCCACACTGATATTGTAGACAAAATATATATGCCCACACCAAGTGCAACATGCCTACAACTTCGAGTTTAACTAAACTAGTAGCTAAGAGGCACAACTGCCGTTTCTAGGCATTCCCTAGCCGTTCTTCATATTATGAGGCTGTGCTGCATCATCGATCATAAAATATACTAGTAGGATGCAGACAGATAGAATTATAGAAACAACTATTAGGCAGCTGTGTGTGGCTCAATTTGGCATGTACTAGTGTCACTCATGCTTGTCTAGAATGTTTCATATCTGTGAAACTATTTCGGACTTCTTTGCATTGCATGGTTCCTAAGGTATTGTTAAAACTAAAGAAATACACACGGAATGTTAACAGGTTTAAGGAGACAGTATGCTGCATCCGAGAAACATATTGAGTTAAGCAGAATTGCAATTCCTTAATTATTGTCACTACGGAAGGGTAAGAACTGTCCTAAAACAGTTTTGGGCTACATAAGGTAAGCCTGAGGTTCCAGAAGCCTCCATTTGGAGAAGCCTAATAGTTGAATAGTCCCAATAAGGAACAAGAGTCCCATAGCTGTTCTTCGAGCAGAGTGAGGAAAAAATCAGAAGGTCACCAGCCTGTGAAATGGCTATGTGTATCCCCGCTCACCACGCCCTCACATTTGTCTGAAAGGCACAGTCCAAATCGAAAATTGTTAAGAGCCCTGCCTCTAATTCTATTTAAATTGAACACACTCCCCATTCCTCCCATACATAAGTAAGTTATTTTGTAGGCAAGTTCTATAATAAATCCCTATTCATATTTCACCTCAAATGCAAGCAGTCATGGATTGGGACACTTATATAACCCTCTTGTTAGTGGGGTGTGTGCTATATAGGATGAACTGTATTTAAGAGTATAGTGATATCTACCTCACTTAGGATTCAGTGCCATGGTTTTCAATTTAATGAATGGTATAAGTTAATTAGATGCTTTTTCAGCATGTAAATCTTACATCATGCACATGATTAAGAAATACAAGATATATTTTAATCACTTCCACAATGTAATTTACAACAATGTTGTCATTTGTCAATGTACGTAAATGACATAAGCAAATAGAAATATCTCGACCACAATCATCTCACTACTACATAACTAATTTCATAAGACCTACCCAAATCACTAACGTGGGCAGTCAAAAATGCGACTGTCTCCTAAAATACCAAAGCATTTTAAATATCCAATATATGCTAGGTATAGACATTGATATGATGCTATGAGTCCAAGGTCATGCCCACTACAATGGATTATCTGATAACAAAGTTTGAATTAGATGGATATTTTGTATTGTGTTATAGAAGTTGTGTTACCCATGGACACCAAAAAAGCCTAATTTTTGGTGGACACTGATCTAATTCGCGACAAATCTGCTACGAGCCCTTTGCCGTCTCTACTAAAAAAAAACTAGGGGACAAGACAGAACGGCATGTGTTGATTGGCCGTGGCACAATAGCACTTACACGAAACCGCAGCTCCACCCTTCTCCAAACAGAAGTACGCATTCATGAGATACGTGCATTGGTGCCCTCTCTGTCATCTATGGGCCCCTTGCCGCACTGCTCGTATCGTGCCCCAGAACATGCAATAGTCTAAAACAGTCTGCGGGGTACACCTCAGTACATCCCTGGTTGATCACACCACAGCTGCACTAGATCTGGCTTGTCGCAGCTAAGTGCGTTGATGAAGATGAAGCAGTTAGCAAGAGGGTAGAGCAGATCAAAGGTAAGCTTGTACTCCAGATGCACCCCACTCCCATGACGCTAGTCTAAGGACTATATGCATTCAATATCATGGCTTCAAATATTTTGCCTTGAAGCATATCGTATATCATTGTGGAAGAAGGATAGACGACATTGGCTACATATAGCCACTCTCTGACTAACTTATTATATATAGACACTACAAGAAATGGTGCTTTACATGACGTTTTTTGGTGACGTTCAAAGAAACATCACAAAACTGTATTGTCTGTGGACGGTTCATTCCTGAGGTGATACATCTGTGACCGCTGGTTTAGTTATCGTCAAGATTGGGCGTCATAGACCATTTTACCTTCTAAAAGATGCAAGCACAAGAGTATTGGATATGCAGTCCAACACTCTCGACGCATATATAAGCACTTGATTAGGATTCTAGATTAAAAACATTTACAACTAAGGTCGCCAATATATTTTTATAAGCTCCTTGCTCTTTGTGACCGTGAGGCCTCTATTTCAATTCCGTCTTGCTACCTTTTTTATGTTTTCATTTTTCCATTTTATGTTCTATATTTTCCATTTTATGTTTTTTCAAAAATACATATATGCACACACGTATATGACTTGGCCTCCCTAGCTCACTTTTCTCTTGACCGTGTGAACGTGTGAACACGCTCGGCTGCGCACCTTCAATAGAACGGCCCATCTGAAGCCCAACTACACCCAGCTGACTATATATGATGTGAACTAACCCTAGCCTTATCTGTTCCTCGCTCCGCACCATACACAAGCACGCCGCCGCCGCCAGCCTCTATCTCTCATCCGCTGACAGCGCACAGCGGCCAGCCAACGCTCGTTGCTCGCCCATGCCCTACGCGGACACGCCGCCGGTCCGCCGCAGATGCGCGTGAGCTGCCGAGCATGCTCCTGGATCCTGCACTCGTTGGTTGTTTTTGTCGCTCATAGATCTAATTTCAGGCCACGGCTCCAGCAAGCTGCAAGCCTCGTCGCCATCCATTGGCACAGTCAAGAAGCAAAAGTTGTTGGGCACCGCTTCCAGGTGTTAGTGCTAGAGATCTCTAGACTCGTAGAGTCGTAGTCCTTTTCTTTCTTTCTGATCTATATTTTCTTTGGATTTGAAATGAGAGAACTAGCAATTAACAGCAGTTTTTGTTTTTAGTTTTGATCTGAAGTACTAAAATCATGAATGCCTTTATTAGTTTGTGTCGATGGACATGAAGCCATGATGCTGGAGCATGAAGCCATGATGTCAGGCAGAAGAACATGAAGCAAAGGTGCTGTTGCAGAATGGGAGTGCTTTAACAATATCACCTTGGTCAGTTCCTTGTTCTTTTAATTTACCATCCATGATGACGATTCAGACATTTATTTTCGTATATACCTTTTCAGGTATTTGATTGGCTATCTCTGAATTCAGGAAGGAGGAGGATCAATGTGCTCATGGTGGCTAGTTTTGTTAGTGATAAAGATTTAGGTGTACGAACAAATTATATGAGTTGTATGCAGCACAAGCTAGCCAACATCTTAGTTTTGTAGGAACTCGAGTGTAGGTTGATTATTGCTTTAGTATTTCCTCTGAAATTTGTACACAAACAAATGTTGATGTTTCAATGAAAATGATGAGCAATGCTGTGATGATTTGCATTAATTTGTGATATAAAAAACAAATTTATAGCAATATTTTGATGATTTTGCACTAATCCATGACGTTCCTTTATGTCACTATGGTTTGGATCTGGGCTTGGATATGGGCTGGTTATAGGAGACAGACAATTAATTCATGACGAACACAAACACCAATCTGTGGACGGCTCAATTCAGCCCTGTAAATCTATGACGTGAGATACATGACGGATTTCTTGATCGTCATGGCAAGTTAACTGTGGACGTATTTTCGACCATCTGTGACCAAAGCAACCGTCATGTAAAGCACCATTTCTTGTAGTGAGAGGTTTTTCATGGTTTCTTAATAAGTGACACCTAACCATCCATCTGGTAGGCCATGCTAGCCACATGGATTCAACACTACACACAGACAACTGCTGCGGCCAGTACTTGTACCATGCCGGCAGCAGCACAACAATCAAAACTGCATCAACATATCTCTCTATATAATGCCATGCCCTGCCTTTGTGCCAATCCATGTGCTAGTTAGGCTGTTGGTGCTCAAGATGTATTGGCTTCTTCAACACATGTCCCTCAGCAAAGACTTCAGCACCACAGATGACAGCGAGGACACGTTAGAGATTGGGATCCATAAAGTGATCTGGGATAATGGTTGGTCCGTCGCATGTCTTCACGGTTCCCGAGAGTGAAGGCAAAATGAGTCGTCGAACAACGCATGGTCCTCATGCTTGGTGATGTTCTTGATCCTTTGGGTCATTAGTGCTTCATCAGCGTCATCCCTGGCATCGGCGTGCGTGACGCTGAGACATTCCAAGTCGGTGTGGACTGGTTCATATATGGGCAACAAGGCACTGATCCATCCTTGGCTGCTGCACAGGCAAAGCTGTCTCGATCAAGGTAGAGACACCCATCCTTGCCATTTGGGATCATGCTCATTGACGCTGCAGCCGAAATCGTTTAGGACGTGCTCGAGATTGGGATGCATCATGCCGCGGGAATGCTGAAGGTCAGTGAAATGGTTGTGGGATGTAGTGCTATCCAAAGAGAGAAGAAAACTTGGAGGGGAAGA
Organism: Hyparrhenia diplandra; assembly: GCA_015847255.1. Taxonomy (NCBI): domain Eukaryota; kingdom Viridiplantae; phylum Streptophyta; class Magnoliopsida; order Poales; family Poaceae; genus Hyparrhenia; species Hyparrhenia diplandra. The sequence continues at coordinate 978,425 of JADLZK010008524.1, read as the reverse complement.
ATAGACAACAGTTGTGTGGACAACCTGAATAAAGTTTTTTTTTGGTTACAATCTCATGTTTACACATCTATAAAGAACTAGATTAACCCTGGATGGGCCAGCAATAACTCTGGCGTTGAGCTGCCTGGTTCAGGTAGGCCTCGTTGTACGTATCGCACTACTTTGCCCTTGTTACAGGACCTGCTCCAGTAGTTCATGTTCTAGCTGATCCGATGTCACTAGTGCAACGAGAAGGCACTAGTACGTGCTTCCATGGAATAGACTGGTGTCTTCATCATCCAGGACATGCTGCGCGACGACTTGACTAAACGTCATGCTAAATCAGGATTGCCGATCCGCTCGCAAGACAGATAGTAGCCACTACTGTCGTTGTAGCCACTACGCCATGTAGCAGTCCTTTGCCCATGAAGTTGTTGCAGCTAGAACTCCAGATGCATCCCACTCCCATGTGTCCACCAATGCATTTGTTTGAGGACAACATATGTAATTTCTTGACCGCAAATCTTATGTCTCCAAGGACTTTGCCTACTAATCGACGAAGGAGATACACAAGAGTCCAATTATATGTCACTGTGACATATATAGACACCCTGCCCCATGTAACAGTAATTTTTTTTATTAATTCGAGACACCTAACTATATGTCAGGTAGGACAAAGGCATTATGGCGGCATAAGATTTTTGTAACAATTTTTTTTTTTTTCAAAACATGAGGCTCCGATATTATATCTCACCTTAGCAATTATTTATTTTGGATTTAATTATATTTGGATCTCGCAAAAGAAAGAACAAAAGGTGGAAAGGGGCATTCATTACACCCGAATATGATATCAAGTCATTAGGAACCTAAGTGCAACTCCAGCCGTGGACCTCACATTTGGTCCTCAAATTTTCATTTGTACGTCGACATAAAAAAATAGGGGCCCAATTAGATGCAACTCGAAGGAAGAAGGAGGCAAGACCCCACTACGGTGGGGCCCGCCTATCACAAAATAAAAAAAGCCCAGTTCCTGCTTCTCCAATCCCACCGAAACTCGTCCGTCGCCGCCGCTGAACGGCGCGGCGCCGTCCGTCGTACACGCCATGTCCACAGTGGTGGTGCTTGGAGGAGGATCGCCGCATCGCCCACACCCATGGCCATGTCCGCGTGCCGCAGCCGCGGGCGCCCCCGAGCCGCCGACGGATGAGGCCGCCATGGCGGAGCCTGGGGCGAGGGGCGATTGAGCCGCCGCACGGGCGGCAGCCTGTGGCGTGATGGCGGCGTCTATGCGGGCGCAAAGGCCGAGCGGGCGCTCTAGGGCTCGCACATGGCCGGTGCCGCCCATCGCCTCCGCCCGCCCGGCGTGGGAGGAGATGGGATGGTGCGCGCTGCGCCGACCGACGCCGCCGCTTTGAGCCACGTGTTGGGCGTCAGATGCGCGGCGCCGGGCGGGACCCCACCTGTTTCTGCTGCGATGTCGCAGCTCGCACCGCCGAGCTCCTCATCGGGCCGCCCCGTCCCGCGGGCTGTCTTTTGTCGCCGCCGCCGCCATGGAATGGAAGTAGCAACAGGAGGAAGGAAGGTGGTGGCGGCGAGGAGAGGTCGCGCCACCGTAGGGAAGGCAAGGCCACCCCGGGCTGCCGCGACGCAAGGGAATGCCGCGTTGAGGAGGAAATCCCGCCGCCGCCGGGAAGGGCACCAACGCTAGGGCCGCCACCCTGGCCTGGGTAGGGTGCCACCGCCCGCAGGCCACGCTGGTCGCCGGAGGCCGCGCCCGGGATGCCTCGCCACCGGCAGGCCACGCCGAGGGGGCGCCGCCACTAGAGCAGGCCACACTGGGAGGGCGCCGCCGCCGGAGCAGGCCCGCGTGGGGAACCTGCTCGGGTTGGGCTGCAGTCACAAGAGAGAAAAAAAGCAGGGGCCTGGCAGTGCTAGGGGCTTGATTCTATAATTTGAGATGGCATGGAAAATAGAGGCTCATTTATAGGCACCACTGGAGTTGATTTTTTGCTAAACTCCTAAAATTTAGTATAGGGGCTTGAGTAGGGGGGCCCCACAGGAGATGCTCTAAGTCTCAATCTTAACTCTTATTACAAACTAAATGGAGCACACCAACTACGTACTGGTCACCAATTTAATTACTTTCAGTATCTCACAATCCCGATTTTTTATCAAACTTTGAACATGGCTTACAATTACAACACAATATAATATTTTTCATAGTTGGAACAATTAATTCAAAATGGACACAGTAGAGACACAAAGTATTGTTACCTGAGCATCCCATTTCATTCTCTACGACTCAGCACTATTTATCAATAGTGAGAACTAATGATGGTGTACCGTGTGCCTATCTCCTATGAAGTGACGACTAACAAGCCAAATAACAGTCGTACTAACTACTATTCTGAACGGTTTAACCACCAATTAAGTCCCACATGTGCAGGACACCACGTCCTCGTGCAGCTTTGCTCGCTGCACAGTTGTGTCATCAGCGCATCGGCAGCACCTGAACAGCTACACATGGCGTGCACTTCTTGGTATACAATAAGTCGCATAGCTTGTCTATCGACACTGTGCACTGTAGCCAACTGAAAAACTCTTCTTCTTTGCGCAGTGAACTCACTTCTTGGTAAACAATAAGTGGCATTTGCTTGGCGCAAGCAATCTTCGGTTGGAAAATGTGTTCCAGATGCATCACATTCCTAGGCTATAAAATTATTTATGACTATGGGCTTGTATTTTTCTGGGGAATACTATGCCACGCAACACATCGCTTGTATGTTACAAGCAAAGTGATGGAACATATATATGCATGCGACACAGTCTCTGTATTTATATGTAATGGAAGCAGGATGGACATATAGGCTATAAATTATATGACTTCACTGGCTCGACTTATGTCTTCATCACCAGCCAATATTGATGTTTGCTGCCTCACCTTATATGTAGGTATATACTCCTCTATATCATGGGTTTTACAAACTGGAGATTGTATTGAGAAGAAAAAAATGGAAAAACTTAGTGCACTTAGCGAAGAGATAGCTGACACAAAAGAAGGTGGAAGATGGAGAGGAAAAAAATAGGAGATTGTCTAATTACTGAATAATAACAAACATGTCCTGGTGAGAGGTTTTGTCGTAATATGATGTTCACGAAGCTTCCCTTGCCTATGAGTAATTGTTATAAACTTGTGGCATCCAAGTAATTAATCTATGCCAAGAGAGATTAGAACATAAAATCTGTTACTAACTATCGATCGTGTGTGGAGTTGATCATGGCGACATGCAGAGATAGTTGACGAAGGAAGGTGATCAGAGCTGGCTCCAAACTAGGAGCACGGGAGCGCTGTATGTATGGTAGTGATAAGCAAGCATTGTGCTAGATAGTAGCCGACTCCAAAGCGCGCGGCGACACGGCCGTCCTGCTTGGTGTTGGCTTGTGCTGCGCGGAGGACGTACTCCATATCAGCACAGACTGCCTCCAGGGAAATGAGGTGCTGATCCACAGTGGCAGTGCGGGCGACATGGTTGATATCGTGGTTGGACAAGTTTTGTTCACATATGGCATCATGCTTGCCAAAGCGGTGGCCGTCTCGTTGAGGACATGTTGGAGATTGGATTCAATCACGCGATAGGATTGTTGGAGATCAGTCAAATGGTCATGGGATGCAGCGTGATATCCTTGGATCTAGCGAGTCTTTGATACCGATTGTTAGCCACCAATGGATGAGAGACAGTGGAAGACTTGAGGAAGGGGAAGAATCGACAGCAGTGGCTAGGACAACTTGTATAAAGTTTAGTTTTCTGTTACAAACTTGTTTCCTTCTTCGTCTAATGTTTACACATCAATAATAAAGAACTTAGTTAACCAGAATGGGCTCTTGACTCTGGTGTTAGGCTTCCGGCTTCTCGTGGGCCTGGAACCCTGGACGCAGGTGCCGCAAGGCTTGGCCTTGTTGCCGGACCTGCTCCACTAGTCCACCCACAAGGCAATTGTTCGTCCGTGCAAACAGATTGATCTCTAGCTGATCCAGGAGCAGGACGCGCAACACGACTTGACTTCGGACCATGCCGTATGGACCTGGTAGACAGATTCCTATGATACACTTTCACCTATGTCTTAACTGCTGACCTGCTCGCACTACAGACCATAGCCACTACAGATAATAGCAGTCATTTAGCCCTGTCTTTGTTGCAGTTAGAATTCCAGATGCATCCCACTCCTATGACATTGGTCTCATGACTGCAAATGTTACGCCTACAAATGCACATTTGTGTCTTAGTGACTAACAAAACTTATGAGGCACGAGAGACTATTTGTAGTTATTTTGAAAGAAGGATAGTCATGGACCATACATATAGGCACATGCCACAAGTAATAGTAATTGATATCTTCATTATTAGAGGAACCTAACCATCCATATTTGGTAGGCCGACTACATTATAGCGTAGCTTTAGAGAAACTCCAACACTTTGCCAAATGAGGTTGCCATCGTTGACAATTTGGGACAACAAGAAAATTCACTCTCCAACAGCTCGCGCTTTTTCAATCGTTCGTGCGAACCCCGCCGCCGTCATGACCAGAAGAACAACACCTTGCGGAGCACGGCCACCGTCGTGACGAGAATTGAAGATTCCCAATTCCCGCATGATCAGGTACGTCCATGGCTTCTTGCGATCGCTAGGGTTCAGATGTTTCTTGATCAGGTAGTCATCGTTCACCATATTAATGCTTTCTGGTCATTGCCGCATGGATTTGCTTCTTTTATGTCTTCAAGATTCAATGCTCGTTGGTGGAGGAGATGGCCGGCATGATGTTGGAGATGGCCGGCCGGAGTCAATGATGGCCAGCTTCGACAGAGAGCCAAGGTACGGCGGCGGCGGCGTCTTCATGCACGTACGGGCAGAGAAGGATCGCGACGACGGGAAGGATAGCAGCGGACAGTTGGGTCGGTAGGATGTGGGCCTACCAATTATAATTTTACCAAGTCAAAATGACATACTATTGGAGAGAGTTCATTTTTTCACTTGGCATATATTTTAGGAAGTTGACAAAACATAAGGTTTGCCAAGTGAATTTGGCAAACTATTGGAGTTGCTCTTCTTTAACCGGTTTTTTTTCCCAATGTGTGGTTAAAATATTACTTTCACCCTAGTAACTATAATTTTTGACATTTAATTAATTACGGTTGAATTTATAAAAGAAAGAACCAAACGTGGCTAAGGGTCTTCAACATTTTGGGTTTTAAGTCGAGAAGCAATTAAGCCGTGACGTGTTGTGCACAATCTTTATATATCCACTACCACCTGGCCAAATTAAGGTGGCTAAGGGTCTCCTTCCCTACCACCTGGCCAGCCCTTCTATATCCACTAGAGCTGGGAAGGAATGGGGATGAGCTCATCGGGGGACGAACGAGGAGGAGAAGGACCTTGCCAACGCCGACGCTACAGACAGAGACGGAGTGTGTGACCACGTGTGTCATCCGGCATGGGCACATCGGTCGTGCGGTCGACCGAGTGAGGGGCCGTCGCGGAATAACTTTCTTTTTCATTTATGTCATCATAACTGTAAACATTCGTTTTCCTTGTGGCTGTGTAATTAGCTTGAGGCGTAGGTGAATATACGAGTAGTATAGTTGTTGGGACAAGGGTTTATTGTATTGTGTGAGTTGACCCCTCGGCTCCCATATGTCACAACACTGTAACCATTTGGACAATGAAGAATGACATCTTAACTTCTTTTGTTTGTCTTCCATGACAGCTCAAATAAACAAACGCAGGCTGGATAATCATTATCCTAATGTATAAGTGGGAACTGTGGAAGTGATGCCTATATATGAACAAATACCAGTTTGACTATATGAATGATTAAATCTCCATGTGCCAAGGAAATTCTAGACTCTGTGGCCAGAATAAAATTCCTTTATCTAAAAAAACACATAGCTCCAGGCATTTTCTGTGGCGAACAACATTATAGAGGAGGATATGACTTGGTCTTGGATGGCGCCAGAAACCGTGTGTAGCTGTTCTCTTTTGTTCACAGGTTTCTTTATGTTATCCTGTACGTTTGCAGAGTATCCCACAACATATGATTGCACTGCGATTTTCCTCAAGTCAGAAAAAATATGGTCATTCAAGTTCAAGAACTAGTTGGCCTTGTGCATGATCAGACAAGCCGGTTGCATGCTTGCAGAAACGCACGGTTGGGGTACGGTGGCAAGAAACGCATGGTTTCCCAGCGTTATCTCACACTGATGCACTCGGCCAAGACCTGGGGTTGAACGAACAGCTACAATCCCTAATGCATCCCATTTCTATAAAAAAAAAAACATTGAGCTGTATTGATATTTGAGAAAAATGGAAGTTTCATTATTCGTGTATGCGTACTAGTGTCTACTTACACTTGGTGACAAGTGCCTAGGATACAGCTTTATATAGTGACTACCTTAATTTGTGTACAAGAGGGAACTATGGAAGTACATTTTTTTTTATCATTCATTCAAAAGCTGAGCATTTAAAGAACTGTATGTTCACTTATTTATTCGATTGACTCTTCAAAGTAGAAAGTACTCTGCAATTGTTGTTACAACATCCTCCCACAGCTAGCTAGAGTACCATTTTTTAGAGACAGCTCAACAGAGTTAACGATATCTCCAACAACCTTTGCCTTCTCCAACAGCCTAGGCAAAAAGCAGAGCCCCGGATTTGGACCCGCCGCCGAGTGCAACACACGCACGCGCAAAACACCGATGCATGAAAGGGCAAGGCCCCACGGAAGAGGTTGTCCCACACGCCCCTGGGCCTGGATGATCTACGCTTGCCCAAGAGTCCGGGGAGCACTCGCGACGGCCGCAGTCTGGAGTGGCCTGCACTCCCGCAACGCCAAGCACCACAGCGCCGGCGCCGCCCGGCAGGCTTGTCCTCATTCCTCTCCTCCATGACGAGCGTGCCGCCGTCCCTGTTCTTGACGAGGTCATTTTCGGCTTGTTGCAGCATGGCCTCCCATGCGACCGCGACAGCGCCAAGGAGACGGAGCACGCCTTCCGTCGACACCAACAGCAACGAAAGCGTAACCGACATTCGAGTCGGACATCGCCTTGTCGGCTGCTCTTCGTGGTGGTGGCTCCCCGCCGGCCGTGTCCGAAGCACCTCACAACGACGACTCCTCGCTGCCATGACCATCATCGGGCCCACCTTGCTCGATACCCCCCCACCTCCCCGTCATCGTGGGCTCACCACTATGGCTACAGAGGTTTGCATCTTGGAGAGAGAGCGACACAAAATGAGTACGCCCTATGTGGCCTCTGTTGGAGTGGGATTTTCTCGCCCTAAACCAAAATAGGTATGTGTCACCATTTGCATCACTTGTTGGAGACAGTCTAAGAGAGGCAAAGGCATTGGATTTCAAATCCCATGTTAACCCAAGTTTCCATACGAGGTGCATTATGCTTGTTTTTTTATAATCGACACCGAGAGAATAAAAAAAAAGCCCCGCTTTCCCGTGCAAAGGAGGGATGGTGTGTTATCTGCCAAGACCGGTTAATTTAAAGAACAGAGAAAGATAGATGAGGGGACTCTCTCATCCGGCTCTGCGACGCCACTTTCAACATGTTTACATAAACATTTGTTTCTTTATTGTCTCCCATGGTGGACCAGACAGCACTAAAGTACACATAGTAGTAATTTGGAAAAAAAACCGGTTAACAAATTAGCCTGGCTTGTAAAATACATTTTGTAGTAATGTCCTGTCCAAACTACATGTTTCTCTTAGTTGTTGTTTTTTTTCCAAAAAGATAATTCAATTTTTATTAGAAAATGGAGACTAAAAGCAAGTATCAATAGAGAGTGTTCTAGTAGAATCCCAGGCCAAAACACCTCTTAGGGTTGTGGGATCACTCCACCCACATCTTCAGTACAATGTAACAATGCCAACAAAGAACTCAAATAATTATAAATTTGTATGAAAATAGAATTAAAAACATTTGAAGCCGATGAAAGAAAAGAAATGACTGAATCCCTCAAACTAAAATATTGGCTAAGTTAGAAAACATGCAAAGATGTTCTTCCTCCAGTTGTGTTGTTCTTTGTGTTGATGCTACATAACAACTCAGAACATTGATCCTTCCATCTTCCACTATGCTCCCTCCGGCCCTAAATAATAAGTCATTCCTACTTTCTTATAGAGTCGAAAAACATCTGAAGTTTGACCAATTGAGCGTGTTTATCGACCAAATGAACATTGGGTGATGAGGTCAGCATGTCGTCCAGGCTAAATCATAAATAACTCCTGCAAGTAGAATTCCTAGTGCATCCCATTTCCATAAGTACAAGAATAGCATCCCTATCATTTGTTTCTAGATTAGAAACCTAAAACTAATAAAACTTGGATATGCAGTATATGGTCATATCCCTCTAGCACACGTGTGTTGTGGATAGAGCAAGCTAAGGCAGCTTGTGGCTACAGGGAAATGCGGACAAAATATATACACTCACACCGATCTGGGAAATTTTTTTGTTTCCTACCAACCAAGAAATAATATACTTCAGTGATATATGCCCACACCGATATTGCGGACAAAATATATATACCAACGCCAAGTGCAACATGCCTAACACTTCGAGTTCAACCAGATCCAGTAGCTAAGAGGCACCACTACCGTTTCATTGTATTCCCTAAACGTTCTGCATATTACGAGGCTATGCTGCATCATTGAACAGAAAATATACTAGTATTATGCAGATAGAATTATAGAAACAACTATTAGACAGCTGTGTGTGGTTCAATTCGCATGTACTAGCACTACACCACAACACCCCAATTACCCTCGGATGGTCTGACGCTGTAAGCCACATATAGCGTCAGACGATCTGACCCTAAGAACATATAGCGTCAGACTTCAGCTGACGCTGTAAGTCCTGACGCTAAAACTCTTTAGCGTCAGACCAGACTTATAGCGTCAGACGCTCTGATGACCTGGATACCTTTAACGTCAGATAGTCTGCTACTACTCTTTAGCGTCAGACAGTCAGTTACCATGCATTTAGCGTCAGATCATCCAATTGTAATTTTATTTATAGCGTCAGATTGTTCATCAGGATAATATAGATATTGCAAAAAAAAAAAAAAAATACAACTAGAAAAAATTTAGCACATATCATATGCAAATTCAAGCTTAATATATATTCCACAGTCACATGAAGGCACACAAACACATATATATCAGATGGAGGTCAATATTTATTACATATCAATATGATGCTAATATATCCTAAGTCATGTCCATAAGTCATACATGAGAGGAAGCAACATGAAACTACTGCTTCCTTTACAGCCTTTCACACTACTTGTCAAAATGGAGGATGTTTGCTGCACAACAAACATAACCTACATTCTAAATTGCAGTAACTAGATAGTTTCCATAATAATCTATGCTGCTGCAAAACTGAGACAGCTTACACAAGCCTCGTTCCTTGTGCCAGGTTTGCTAAAACATGCAAGGATCCGTCTCCCGTTGCCCTACATCAGATTTCCAAGGAAAAATATCAATACAACACCACTCAATATTTGTAGCAATAAGAACTTACCATGATATTAAAATTAACAATTTTTCTATAGACCAATTAAGCAATTACTAGAGACAAGAAGTTTATGCAACTAATTTTGTAGTAGTGACAAGAAGTTTGCAATAGCTGAAGTCTGAATTTTTATGAGAATAAAGTCATCACAGTTATCAGTGATATAGGTTAAGATATCACACACAGGGAAAAAATATTGGCTATTCAAAATATCTATCATTTAAGTGAAGGCTGGAAGGAGATGGGTAGCATACCAGTTTTGTTAAGCAAATACCATGAACAGCTACAAGCTATCTTAAGAATTAGTTCACATTCACAATTCTTAAAAGTGAATAGGACCAATTACTCATATATGTAATATGAAAAATATCACAATAGGTTGATACATTCATAAATAGGTTGATACATTCAGAAATACTGCAGACACACAAAAATGTACAACTTCTATCAAATTTTCTCGAGCTGTACAACTTTGACAGTTTAAAAACCGAAATGAAAATAAGTTGATTATCAGAGTGCCCCACCCTGTACATGACTAGTTGGAATAGCAAAAAAAATCCTACCTGTAAAAGCGGAACTTAGATCAGAACTCTTATTCACACTCCAATAGGCTCTCCAACCCAAGCACCCTATCAATCAATGGATTTATGCTGCAAACATCAAAATCACGAACAAAAATTAAAATCTTCCAAAAGAAGAACATGAGTTGGCAATCAGGTTGGCAACCATAGAGGTTACAGGTTGGCAATTAGACTGTAGCCACATAGCACGAGTGATCAGATCAAAGAATGGATCTTAAATGCATACACAAACCACCAGTTCATGAATAAGAGAGACTAGAAACATGTGTGGCTTTGCCCGCCCACCAGATTTGGGCCAGTGTAGGATATGATGTTAAATGAAGAACTGTAACATGATTCCATAATTACAATTGTTCTACTTGTTTTGTAATCATCACATGACTTCTATCAAATCTGGACTCTAAGGATGACCGCAATTGATCGCATCCATTAATGTGGCTTGTGGAGGCAACATAGACATGGCAACACCAGATGAAATATAAATAAAGTGCAAGATAATATATTTAGAAATTACATTAGCCTTTGCACCATAATATATTTCAGGTTTCCAAAATTAAAGATTCTGCTACAATAGATTTTTTAGGAATGATTTCGAAATGCAAGATAATATATATATAAATTAGATCCGGCAGTGCTCCATATTGTATTACTATAACATAGTAAATATGAAGAAAAATAATTCACAGAACAGCTGCATGTCACACTCGCATGTAGAGGAGTTCATATCTTCCGCTCTATTACTATGTCAGGCTACTTGGTGGGACGGACAGCCCATAGGAATGGATGATCGAGATTCACCAAATATTGACTCCATTGCCTAGAATCAGAATATTTGAGATAATTAGGAACAAATTTTTCCTTTGAAAACACAACAACTATTTAAAGTTAAACACACATGTATGCAACATCGCATAGGACAAAACTACAAACAAATATTTAGCCTTTTCTGGATATTGCTTTATAATGCAGCACCTGCAAGGGTGTAAATTTAAGTGACAAGTTTCAAACTCATGAGCAGCTTGGAAAGTAAAAAGGGGGTATGACTTTAGAATTGTGAATACTGTCTGATTTCTCTATTTGGAATTGTGGTATTTGTACATGTGATCTACTCACAAATATAATAATGCGTGACTTTTGGTTGTCAACATCAGGAATCACACATATATTGTTTTAACTGAGGCATAAAAATAACATACTCGAGGCATCAGTAGAAGCGATTGTGTTTTAACTTTAACTGAAATTGTTATACAGCTACATGTCTGGAACCTAGAGTACTGAACCTGTCACTCTATTCAGTTTCATTAAGTTTGAAGTAGAATGGGCCTACATGACATACCTTTGTACCTAGTTAAATAAGTTAATTAAGCGATAGCAAGGAAAAAAAAATTGCACAAAATGGCAATATCCAAAAGAAATAGTTAAATGCCTAACCTTGTTAAGCTCTGCTATCATATCAGAAGATCTCCAACCAGTTGATCTTGAGAAAGGATCGGATGATGGACATCCTAACGCATCAAAGCGTTGCTATGGTTCTTGTACATAAACGGCAATTCCAAGTACAGCCCATAAGACTAAGACCCTACTCATCTGAGCACACAACATAACTTTCCATTTAAATAGCCTAGCTTTGTGATATACAGTAGTTTTACAAAACATCAGTGGTGCCCAACGCTTCCTGAAAAATAGAGCTAACTTGTAACATACAAGCAGGGCATGTCAAAAAGCTTCCTATCTCCAATAAGGAATAGCATATCTACATGGGCAGAACATATTTCATGGAGAAAAAAAAATAGTAAATTGATAGTAGCAGTTTGGTCACCTGCATCTCTATATGGAAGGCAAGGATGCAATAAGGGCCAACTACTCAACAGCCATACTGCACTACCGCTACCAGCTAAGCTGAAGTTAAAGGTTTTTAACTAAACTCTATTTGGCTAACAATAGTGCTCATATGCCCTCCAATTATATGCAAACTCAGTTATAGACAAGTAATAGTGTGTCCTTAATCAAATTGAAAATATTAATCATTGGCCAACCGTGATAGCTCCAATTAAATAAAGGCCACAATGCATCACCTCTCATCAATTAGTTGGCTTCAGAGATCAATTTCATCGACTCAGTACCCAGAAAAAAACACAGACAAATAATTTAAGTGTTATCAGGAGAACTAATCTGAACAAATCGAGTCATAAACCTGAGCAGCCACAACAGGGCAAAGATGGGACTAAACATGGGGTGGGAGGATGCACGGGAGTGAGCAGATCCGTGGCTAGGGTTTGAAACTTGCAAATCGAATTCATAGGTCATACAAGCATCACATGGGATTCACAGATCATACAAGCTAATTGAACCCAGTACTGCAAGATGTAAACGTAACCAAGAGAGAAGGGGAAGGGGGATGTTGAGGTCCTGCGTTGGGTTACCGTGGTTACTAGCCGTAGCATCCATGGCGAAGCCGCAAGGGGCGGGCTCAGGACGAAGAAGAGCAGACAGGCGCTGCAGATCCGCCCCTGTGACTGCGATCTCGCAGCTTCAGCCCGAAGCTCCACGCCGGAGATCCACACCGCCCGCAGATCCAAGCTGCCCGCATCCCTAAGCTCCATGCCGCAGATCCGGACCACCCGCTGCCTCGTGCCGTTGTCCGAAACCACGCCGCCGTCTCCCCAACTCGTGCCTGGGCACCACCACGGCACTGCCATCGCGCCGCTCGTGGCCGCGCTTGCCTCCTGTTGTTGCACCGTCCGGCGTCCGCGGCCCGCTTCCCCGCAGCCGCCGCAGCAAGCCGCCGCAGCAATGCGTTTGGTGGAGGGGAGGGGAACGAGAGATAGGGTTAGGGTGCTGCCTGGCTAGGGGACCGGGATGTGGATTTACATATTTAGCGATACTGGGCCCGAGTAGGATTATTGGGCTTTAGGCTGTGTTGTGTCCTCGCTGCTCCACGTAGCTTCATATGTACGTGCTCTTGGACCCAATAGGTCTGCTTTCCTGGAAGATTAGAAGAAGTGTACAATAATTTTTATACATTTATTTTCAAAAAAATAACTTTGTAATTTAACGTCATGGACATGCAGGTTCCATGTACATTTATTTTCAAAAAAAAATGTAATTTAGCGGCATGTACCACGTCCTTTTGTTTATGTGACAATATGTTTTGCACAATTACTTTCAAACAAAAATAACTATTATACATTTAAAGTCATCGAAAGGCAGGTTCCACATCGTGTACAGCATTATTTCTTCTAGTGTGAAACCCTAGCCGCCATTGACTAGGGGGAGAAGTGAGCACGGGGCCAGGAGAGAGATGCGGGTTATCCGGGAGAGGGGCGGGCGACTCTTCCTCCGTCCAATCCTCCGAGGGCGGCCGTGTGGGAGGGGGGCTGGAAGAGTAGGGGCTGACGGAAGGGAGCAGTGGGCGGAAAGGCGGGCGGTGCGGTGCGGGAGGGGGCCGGGGTCGAGAAATGTGGGAGCAGGGGCGCTTCCTACAAGGAGCGCGGCGGCGATTTGGAATTAGGCGGGAGCCCAATGTAATCTAGGCGCGGTAAGTGGCGGGCTTGACCTATGTGGGGTCCAAATATTTTCAGCGTCGACAAAGATGTCTCTCAGATATATTTTTTTCGCGTCGATGGTTAGATGTTGAAGTCGATATCTATAGCGTCGACGGAACATCGATAAATGTTACTTTTGCGTCGGACCATCTCTAAGTATGTTTAGCGTCCGATTATCTGTCCCTGAAAAAAATATTTAGCGTCGACGCCTGATGGTGATTCGGTGTTGTGGTGTAGTGAGCCTTCGCCGAAGGTCCATCGGCCTTTGCCGAACGTCAGACGACGCTCGGGCGAAGGACCAGACCTCCCCGTAGTGTGACAAAGGGGTAACATATATCATTTTGCAAATATTGTCACTCCGCGAGAAATTTTGTACTCCCTCCATTCCAAATTATAGTTCACTTTTGGCTTTTGAAGGTACATTGTTTTTGCTATGCACCTAGTTATATACTATGTCTAGATGCATAGCAAAATAAATGCATCTAGAAAAGCCAGAACGACCTACAATTTGGAACAGAGGAAGTAGCAAATTAGAGTGTCCACAAGCAATTTAGGCTTTTTTCAGTGTCCATGGGCAGCACGACTACATTCTCATTGTCCCATAGGACATAGCAAATTTTGCCCATAATTTAGATAGTAATTAAGGGTCAGTATGGAACAATTATTAATTCGCACTGCGTTGGTTGTTTTATGTACTTTTCATAATGGTGAAACTCATTTTTACTAGCTTGTCGCATAAGGATTACCATGGGAGCCTTTATTTAGTTTAAGTACAATACAAATGAGGAACATTAGCAGAACTGTTGTACTATTTCGTTGATGAATATGCTCTCCAAAACAATATACAACAATTCTGGTTGAACCATTTCATTGATGACAAACTGATCTCAGTGTATGATTCATTTCACCACTCGGGTTATATAATTAAAGAACATGCCATCTTGCTATAAGATATAGCACCAAAGTCACATATATGTACTGATTTGGCAGTGGTCTCATCAATGCCACTTTCAGGTAATGTTATAAACCGGTGATGACACTCACCATATCATTGTTGGTTTATGTGTTAACACCAACCCGGCATTGATACTCATGGATGTCATTGCTTGCTCTTGAGTTGACCTGACTATCATATGCTTATTACAAAAATGCCGGGTCCACAAACCAGGCTAATTATCCTCTTCCATACCTGTTTCCTGCAGTGAACGGGGTGGAAGTGATCTTGTATTCGATCTGGCGTAGTGGGTGCCAGTTGTCACCTTTGGTGCACAAACTCTCGGTTTGTACAGATTGTTGTTGATTATCTTGTACCATTATATTTGGCCTCTGCTCCATTTGTTTTGCTTCACACATGCTGTCCCCCTGTTCTTTCCTTTGATTGCATTTATCTGCTTTTGCTGGCTTGAACTCCACTTTTATGAATGGGTGTACTAATATTTCATAGAACACATGTCTGGTGGCAGGCACAAAGGATTAGTGGTAACTGAGTGAGTTGATTCCGTTGCCAACTTATTACTGAGTGAGCTGCGCAAGGAATAAATTTTCTACCCAGTTATCTTAAGACATGGAGTAGCTAGGAGTTACGTGATATAAATATAAATGTGGGCTATATATGTCCATCCTGCGCTGCTCATCTATTGCATCGGCCAGTATTAGAGTACACCCTCCTATAATGTGTTTCGAAGCAGAATATTTGCAGCTAGAAAAAATTGTATGCATATAGTTGTCCTCAGATCAGCCATCGTCTGATGGAAATGAGATGCATTTGGAGTTGTAGCTGCACAGATAGACTGAGCCTGAGGACAGAACATGGTAGTCGAGCAGCCCAGCATGCTGGAGGGCTTGAACAGTATGTATGGCTTTTCCATGTAGAACCGCCGCAGCGGGTCGCATGCAAGGCAGGGGCACAATTGCGAAAGCCAGAGTGAGAAGGATTGAAGTAAGTAGCCAATGCTGCATCGAGCTCCATGGCAACCTGATCCAAGTCATTGCAAAGGCTGAGCTAAACCTCGTCAAAGAGAAGCTCTAGCTCCGGCTACACTCCGCAGCTCAGCACTGCCTTTCTGTCCAGCTTGTGTGTGGTGTTTAACATCGACACCCTAGACTGGAACCTGTGCGGAGCTTTGTCGATCGCCATTCTGTCTACCTCCCTGTGTACTCGGCCTGTGTGGCCGCAATCTTGCCTCGTCGAGCGATGAATGCTTCGTCAGTCTGTCTGCACGGATGTATTGGAGTTGTGTTTAGTTGTTGCAGCAAGTTGTGTTTATCATGGCCAGAAAGTTTAGTACGTGTGTGTTTTGCGTGTCCCTTGAGAGCGTGCATGCTGTGTATGAACTCCAAGAGTTTGAGTAAATTAGGCTAACAGAAAGCAGTCAAAAAATTGGGGAAAATACCTATATTCTTTAAAAAATCATTCTATAATATGAGGTTCCAAATTTAAAAAGTTCTATTTCGTACAGAGAAAATAGAAAAGCGGACTAATCTATCTTATCTATGCTCCTAAGACAGAGAGAGAGAATTTCATCCACATCCATGCTAGAATGCTACCATACATATTTGTATGCCAATTTGCATATGCCTGAACAACACGCGACTGGGCACTAAGGTAGAGCAGAGTATTTTATGCGTAGATGGTGCAGCGTTGATTGCTTTGCTGCTGCTGCCGGTAAGGTTTAGAAGCAATCAAGCATGCCTGTCGCACGCAGCACGTGCCTTCTACCTGCTGCTGAAAAAAAAACAAGTACTGGCCAATGGCCACAACAGCTGTCTCTGTGTGAATGTTGATGAATCCATGTTGCAGACCTACTACCTGCAGATGTATGGTTATTAGGTGTCTCGATCTAATTACTCACTACTATGTACATGAGTAAGCTAGAGAGTCCCTATATATAGCCTATTTCGTCTACACTTCTTCCACAATGACTTGTAAATAGACTCTTGTGCTTCATATGTTCCTTAGATCACCAACAAGACACAAACGATGTGCTTGGAGGCATTACATATGCACCGCGATATTGAGCACATATAGTCCTCGGCCTAGTGTCATGGGAGTAGGGTGCATCTGGAGTTTAAGCTACTGTTGATCAGCCAGCAGTTGCTTGGTGGCCCACAATGGCGGTGTGGTCAGGGACTGAGAGTAGATGACAGGGAGGACACCATGTATCTCACGGGTGTGCACAAGTTTCTACAGAAGGTTATAGTCGATCTTTACTCCATTCCTCGCATGTAGCCAAATTTGGACAGACCATGATCTCTTGATCGGCCTCCATTGCTTGGGCTCTTAATGTAACAGCACACGGTGATGAATGAAATTTGAATATTCTTGTCAATTTCCTACTCTTACATATGGCAACAATTTTGATATAATGTTTGTCTTAATTATACATGATCTACCCTATATATATTTTTGGTTCACAACTATTTTCAGTCTGTAGTTGCATGACACGTGTGACATGTAACCCATGTTGAGAGGTGGACCTTGGCCATTGACTCAAAGATGATTTGTAGGGACCATATATCAAAAACTTACTTCTAAAAATATTCAGTACCTCCAAATATCATAATATAATAGTGTTGGCTAGCTGTTACGCTTTAATTATAAGCACGACTATTGTTGCATACGTCTGGTTTAGTCAGCGTTAAATGTACATTCATACGTCGTCAAGCAAACATCATATAATTGGTTGGTGAAACACTCATCTCTAATTGGTTGGTGAAACATTTATGTACCCTTTGCCCATCTTGCGTCTAAGCGGTCATATAAACATTCATACGTCGTCAAGCAGGGGCAGCCTTACTCTCCATCGTGGTGCGACACCATACGTACCATGCAACCGTGTGATGCTGGTCTCGTCTCCAAAGTCCCCCCATTGTGTCTGCTGTGAGGAGAATGTCGTGACAAACTAACATTGGATACGATGCGTTGCTGCCATGCTGCTGTCCACAGTGCTTTGTTCATCTGTTCGTGCAGTGTCAGGGCCACATCAAGCACGACCTTGTTTGTTTGGATCTGGAATTGATGTTTTGTAGTTTTCAAGTGAAATTATCTTGAATTGATATTGATATTATTGAGTTTTCGACTAAGCTGTTTATCCCAAAACAGTTTCCAAAAATGAGAGAAATCGTCTAAATTCATCGGTTCGAATGTAGTATTTTTATTATGCAAACTCAACATATACATGAGCTCCACCTTGAAAAACAAAAAATTTTTCCAAAACACATTGTGTGACAGAGCTAAAGTCAATATTGGCTCTAGTCAGTCTGCACTTTGAAAGTAGTATTTTAAGATGCGTTCCTCAGAAATCGGTTTACAGAGACCGAGAGTCCTTAATTAAGACAAGCGCTTCTGTTAATCGATAATTAACAAATGCACGTTCATTATTAAGACGCATGGCCATGTAAATGATTCTGGGAGGCATGCACTTGCTTGGTGGTCGCCTTCTACGAACTTGGTATCAAGATGTGCCTTCCTGCGTTAATCAGAGAGGCCCCTTATCCATAGACTGCACGCTATATATGGAATGTTATATTAAACTGAGAAGGAGCCGGTAGTCGTCGCCTACGAATGCTACTGCGGTTTGTGTCACTCGCCCCTTGGACCCTCTCACTGTCACAGCACGCCCATAGATGCGCAGCGGACTTTACCAGTGCCCCACAGCCGCTGGACACGCACCGATGTCGCTGCCCTGAACATCCTCAGTGACTTCGGGTCACGAAGAACCGTGTTGAGATAGGGAGTAGGCATGATCGGCGGCACATTGGCATCAAAGTCGTTGAGGTCAGCGCACGCCTAGACATGCCTTGGAGCGCCCGTGAGCAGATATTATTTTGTTGGCATGACCAAATCTTTCATTTGGCGCTGACAATTAAATTGCTAGCAACAACTTACTGCCCATGTATGGCTATATAAAACTGCATATAAATACATCTTTTATACCTGCACTGCCTATGCTGATAGATGTCAATTAACACATATATATTATATTAATATATATTATGTACCATCAAAATGATTATATCCACATATAGAGCTCGGTGATTGAAACACTTATTATGTGAGCCAGACTTTCCTGTATGACCTATGTATCCACCATGAGATATAAATAGACTTTGTGCTTCATCGGTGAGACACAAGCTAACACTTCTTCATCGAGGCATAACATTTGCATCTGCAAAAATGTATACATACAGAGTGGTCCAAAACCTTGTGCCATGAGAATGGGATGCATCTGGAGTTCCTCCAATGCAAGATCTGCAAAAATGCTAAGTCTTTGGGCTTATCAGTGTCCCGAAAGGATCAGACATGCAACAATGCATGCAGGTGTATGCGGCCAGAAACATGGTCCGGCCATGGCCCGCGTTCAGCAGGAGCTAGAGCGCACATGCTTGGTCAATGGCACACGATTCAGGAGAAGCTAGATGTGTGTGTTAGCATGATAACAATGGCAGGCATTTAGGACTGGTAGATATCTATGAGCTTGCTCTGTTGCTTCGGTTGGGTATATGAGCTTTGCAGAGTAGTTAGGTTTATGGAAATCCCTAATATTTTCTAATTCTCTTGACTTTTGTGTGGTACAATATCAAAATTCCTACCTTTTTGTACAGACATAGCACAAGTTCTTGATAATATTATGAGTTGCATAAAAATGTTTCTGTTGGGGCACAATTAGGAAAATCTTGTGTATTTGGTGGACATAGCAGTTTTTGGCGGTGACACTATAATTAGGGGGTGCTTAGTTCCCCTTTCATCTAAAAAAATTCTGGCTTTTGGTCCACCATTTTTCATAACGGAACTAAAGACCATGCAAAAATTTTGGCAAAAATGTGGCTATTTTCCAGTTTGGATTTTAGTCTCAAGAGGCCAAAAAATCCCAAAAGCTTCCCACCCCCATTAGCACCATGAAAAACCTGGCATTTTGGATGGAACTAAACACACCCTAAAAAAATTTTGCATTTTGCATTTCATCATTCCAATGTAGCATTTTTGTATATTGTATTCTATGGGGAACTAAACACAACCTTAGTAGACATAGCAATCATCGTACTAATGTCTGTGCAGGGAACATTATTTATTTTCTGCTGACGTGTGGTGGTACAAAAAACTATTTATATGAATGTATTATTTCTGCCTGCTTGCTTAGCATTATTACACACACCGGCATATTGGCTCCGACATCAAAATTGGTTGGTAATCTACATATGTGAGCCCAAGTGTTCGCCCCCTCTTTCTGCACTGACATATATAAATATATACTCTGCTTCAGGGGTTGCATCTATCAACTAGTAACATACAAGCCATGCATGGCACAAAATAGTATTTCTGGTAGGAAACTGCATGCATGATGTTTTAATAGATTGGAGCATGGGAATTTGATTCATCAGGAGCTCCATCACCGCATCAAGATCTCTTGGCAGATAATGGAACAAAGTTGAGGTCTGGGAAAGCAATGCAAACCATGAAGCTGAAGGAAAACTAGAGGGACAAAAATTTCACTATCGACAGATCTCTAACACGCTTCCTTGATTCTTGCGGGGAAAACAACCAGCTGTGTGTCTCCGCTTGCAGACACAGGAGATCTGCCATGTCATGCAACCAGAACCATATCAAACTCCGAGAAAGTGAGATTGACTCCGTCTCATCCATTCTACACTGACTTGGTTTGGGGCCTCCAAGGGAGCAGATGGAATACAAATGTTGCCTCTAAGGAGTACCATTACAAACATGCATCATGGGAATTGGATGCACCATGAGTTCCAGCAGCACTTGGTTTGGGGAGTTTAAACCAGATCAAATGAAAACATTGTCCCCAAAAAAATTGTAGATCATCCTCAGGTCAGGAATTTGATATAATGCTGTTTTTATTTACTGTACTTGGTATTAAAAATATCTTTTTTTTGTTTTACATCTATTTTTAGGTGCAAACCATTATAGGCCCACCCTAGAATATTAACTCTCTATTTAATTTTCAGAGTGTGGTACATGTGGTGTCACCCGTTTTTAGATGTAGACCTTGGCCATTGATTAATTCATTCATAGATGATTTGTATTTACTAGCCATTGCTGCCCGCGCTTCGCTGCGGGTGATGTGGTTAAACTCAAATCTCAGAAATATGAAGTGACACGATTGTCGATGGATTTGAGTCGCCATGTCGTGGTCGCCGATAGACTTGCTCGTTCTTTAATGTGGCTTTGAGCGCCGTGCTCGCCCTATGTCACGTTTATCGTGTCTCACGCCTTTGGTACACTCTTTTCGGCGTTTTGTCGGACCCCCTGCCTTGTAGTCATATCAATTCCTTTATGTCTTGGCATACTATTTATGTTGACGCACATAAACAATCCCGATGTGTTCTTATCGCTGGTTCTCACATCGGGTTCTCTCGGTGGACTCTACCATGCCCACTTGCCCTTTTTGCCTATAAATAGGGGCACCTATCCCTTACCAATCTCACTCGGTGCCTTTCCCCTTGCCTAGCCCTTGCTTTAGTCCAAGCTTCCCTCTCTTTTTCGCCTTTGCAACCACCACCCACCAAAGATGGCGGAAGACTTGGCTAGCGACTCTTTACTGAACATCGAGGGTTTTCCCAAGGTTACGTACACCACCCCCCGCAAGAGCTTGAGTGAAGGACCGCCCGGTGTACCAAGGTCGTGAGTATGAGGAGCTTGGCACCGAGCGATGTGAGGTCACCGTCTACATTGGGAAGAGTGAGAAGTTCCCAAAGCCATCAAGCCTCGGAGCGTGGCTCGCAAATCGGGTTTCGCTTCATCGACACCTATCAAGTTGTGGCTCGCAAGGCCCTGCGGCACCTTTGCCAAGTCTATGAAGAGCCCATTGCCCATTCTCCCATGCGGTTCTTCCCTCCTCGGGACAAGAATCGGCTGGTTTGGGAAGCTCGTCTGGCGGCCTTGCAACTTCGGGTGGTCCGGTTGTGGTGCACCCGACTACATACTTGCTCGCCTGGATGAGCAAAGATGACCGGCAGGCCCCTCGAGCTAAACAAGTGTCTTCGCCGAGCCCAGAGGCCGAGATCTTCTCGGGATGCTAGAGGTGCAGCTTTGTCGGGCGCATGCCGATACGGGCCGACGCCAGAAAAGGCGTGGCGGCTCTTTGCCGAGGGACTTCTGAGGCTAAAGACCAGCATGTCCAGGAGTTGAAGGATGCCTATCTTGTCACCAGGGACAAGCGTAGGGCACTTGTCATGGAAGGGTTGGAGCGCCCAATCTTGGAGGGAGTCCCTATCCACACAACTGGAAGGAAGAGGGTTAGTTCCACGATGCCACCAGCATCGCCACCACCGGAGATATCAGAAGAAGAGCCCGTGTTGCCCCTCACTCAACCACCAAAGAAGAGGCCGGGCCAGATGGAGCCTAAGAAGGAAGTTGGTGGTTCGAGGCATTAGTTGTCTCGTGGAGGTGTATCTTTAGCTAGTAGTGCTTTCCTTCGTTGTGTTCTAGTGTTGTAACTTGTCCTTGTATCCCGTTCGTAGCCAGTAGATTGCCTTGCCATGGAGGGCAGGTGCTGTGAGGAGAAGTGTGAGAGCATGTGCTTGAGTGTTGTTTCCTATAAGTGGAGGTTTGGAAGTTGTTTTGCATAATCCATCGTGTTTGCCTGATAGAGAATACTGTGTTGACTTGTTGTGGATGTCCCGATAGAACATTTGAATCATTTTTAAATTAAATCCATTGCTGGATTTGAATTCCTTGTTCCTTGCTATAAAAGGCGTCCTTGTTGCCTGAATCTTCCCTTGCAATCCTCTTCTACTTCTGTGGTCTCTGACCCCCATTGCTTTTACTATGTGTAAATTGATAATAGTCGCCGGTTAATAGCTTATGGTGCCGCGACGAAACCGAGGGCCCTCGTGGAACAAAGCGCTACAAGATGACGCCGCTTGGCACGCCGGGTATCGAGGTCTGTTGGTCGGGTTGTCTTTTACCAAGTTACACCACCATATTACTCTTATAATAAAATATTCTCCTTGGTAAAATATTCTAGTGTTCAAACGGGAAATCCACAATGAGTTGATGGAGTAGTGCTCTTTCAAGTGACCAAGATAATATAGTTGCTGGAAAAGAGAGGAGCATGATCTGAAAAAAAAAACCTTGATGGACGGAGTAATTGAAGCGCCTGTTTTTGGGCCTGGTTACTGTGTACGCTGGCGCGTCACCGCGTACCGACGGACGTCAACAGTGTCAGGGGGCCCCTAGTGTTCCCGCTCGCGTGTGGCTACAGTGTTGTGCCGCACTCGCCGTCCTCGCGCAGTGCGCCCCTCCTTTTCCCCCGCACTCGTGTCGGCTCTCGACACTCGCGCTCGTCCCCGTACCGGACCCCCCCCTCTTCTTGTCTTTTGGCACAGCCCTCGCACGCCTCCTTGCCGGCGAATCCACTCCTCTCATCCTCTCCCTCTCCCCACTTTGGTTCGGTGGCAATGGAAGCGTGCCATGGACAATCTTGTCCCAAGACCCGCCCGGGCGATGCTCCTCCACGCGGCCTACTTCCCGGCGTGTTGTGCCCCACCTCTGCCCACCTAGCTATAAAATCCCCTACATGCCCCTTTTCCTTTCCCATCTCGGATCGGAGTAGAGCTCCCGAAGTTGTTTCTCTCCACCAGTTCTCGTCAAGGAGAAGACTGGAAAGCCACCAAGTCGGAAGGAAGGAGCGGATGGACATAGAGCTACCGGATATGGCGTTCGTTGAAGTATTTGTTCTCGGGATGCTTTTCATCTTAGCGCTTGCAATGATTGAGTTTTCGCACTCATGTTTACGGGATTTGTTGGTCTTTTGCCATGTTCGATAATCATTATCCTGTTGTTCCTTCATTGCCCCTCGCTTATCGAGGGCATTAGATTAGGTGCTTAGTTGTTCGTCCCCTCGCTCTTAGTCGTGTTGTTCTAATCCGAGCGGTTTAGTTTGGTACTCATGTAATTTCTTTGTATGTACTTTCATGTTTGTGTAATTTAGTTGTTTTCCTTCCCTCTTGATTCTCGCTCCAACCTCGGGATGAGATTCTTTTAAGGGGTTGATTGTTATCTTTTTCCTTGGTCAAGGATCGCACCATTGAATGATTCGTAATGCAATGCATGTGTACTATACACAATTTTTTTTGATGTAGATCTTGGGATACGATCGTCCACCTTATATAATAGAATCGATGGCTCGCCTCACCAAATAAACAAAGTCGACGGATGTATAAAAACTGTGTGGGGAGGCTAAATGTATAGGAACACAATTAATTATTAGTGATGTAAAGGCCATGAAATACAAGTGTACAACCCAAACGAACTACCTGCATTATACGTAGAACAAAAGAATATTCGTCAAGGCTTGATGCGCCGCAACGAAGAAAAGCATCCCTTGTCTTTGTAATTTCCTATACATCGTTAGATTGAACAAGTTAAACCAAAATAAGAGTTGTAGATTTAGAAGAGTTAATGCTTCCACGTATTTTTCTTTCTAAACATCGTTAGATTGAACAAGTAGTTTAACTTGTATTATTTCTACTTTACAAATAAAAGGAAAATGAAATGTTTATTTATATTAATTCATCTACATAGTATATCCGGTCCATTGCAATGCGGATATCGGCCCAAATTGGCCCATCTAAGAAACCCTAGATTGTATAACCGGTTCCTCTCACTCATTTCTCTCTCCCTCCCCCTCAGCCCGCACAACTCTCTCTTTTCTTTCTCTCTCTCGCAAACTTGCGCAGATCCAACCGAGATCCACAAATACGGGCGCCTCCGAAGGCGCACAAGGCCGCGGCACATCCAAAGAGCCGCGGCGCAGGCCTAGACCCTCGGAAGAACATGGGGCGCGGTACCTCCGGGCAAGAGCCCCGCTGGGTCGCCCGACGGCGGCGAGGGGTCCTAGAGCCCTCTCACCTTGCAGCACGCAGCGGCGCCACCCAAACCACCGTCGGCGCGACCGCAAAGGAGATCCCGAGCCGTGGTCCTTCGTGAGTACACAACCCTTCGAGTGCTATTATTCAAGCCCAAATGTTTGTTTCTCTCGTGTGTACGTATAGTCAATTAGCCATGGATTTCTTGTCGCCTAAACTTGTGTTGTGGTAGTAGCACCTGTTCAAATGTTATTTTTGTGGGGGCGAGAGGGGGCTGGGGGTGATTTAAGTGAACATGTGAATCTAAATCTGCTCACCCCGGAAGCAAAGACCATCGACAATCATCGGTTCAGCGGCGGCCATGCCTCAAGCGTAAAACCAAAAGGCATGCTTTTTTTTCCCCTCTTTCCCACCGATTCTAAGTGTCAAAGGTTCGGTTTTTCTCGCGGCAATCTACAATGGCCTATTAGTAAATTCGGATACTGCCGAGATCCGTGATTTGTGCCCGCATATACGAAACTATATCAGCTAAGTTACCCGCTTGTCGGCACCTTATGTAGTAATTCTTATTGTTATTTTCCTCCAATCCATGAAGCGTGTGTTAAAAGGTTGGCATTTTGTATATGGCACTAGCAGCTCGGTGTGTGATGACCCCTATGGTCTCGCTTTCATGCCCATATTTTTTTGGTCAAGTACCTATGGTTAGTTGTAGGTCCATGTTTCACTGGTTAGTATATCAACGTTGCGGGTGGGTGCAGCCTAGGCTCGTTGTTTATTCAAATTTGACAAACATGAGCTTTAAGTGTTGTGTTTAATTAAAGTTGCCCCCGTCTAGTTCTCGAGTTGTAGCTACTTTGTTTCTTTATCACGAACGGCTTGACCTGCATATGAGAAAATAAGTTTATGGTTTATTTATTTATTTAGGCGATTTCTGTAATATATATTCACCGCCAAATATAATTTATTACCCCCCACGTATTAAGACTACTTAATATGTGTGATTAGTATTTCTCCAACTAACATTGAAGATGCTTCCTTAATGTTTACATAAATATTGCCAAAAAAGATAAGCTTAAATTAAACTGAAAAATGAGGAAGGTGTCATTGCCTTGGGCTCATAAAAAACCTTTGTTTTTTATGTTGTCGAAAGAGACCGCAACTAAAGAATAGTTTGTACAGACTTACGAAAAGGTAAGGAAGGATGCTTCTAACTCTGAACATTCATGTGTGCGTAATAATACAAATCAAGTGCTACTGACATGGAACTCAACTTCATTCAGTTTGCCAATGTGAAGAATTGGAGAAGCATAAAAGTTCATTACGATCTCTCGGTGTTTTATATCACTTAAGCAGGTTCGATGTACCACTTCCCCAGTCTATACTATGACTAAATCTTTTAGTGTTCGCCAACCTTTTTCGTACAAAAGTCTATCCCTCTGAATTTTAATTCAAGTTCTCGCAATTAGTACGATAATAATAATTACAAGTCTAAAGTGCAGTCCTATTAAACCTAGATGTGTATTCTCACGTTATCCTGAAAAACCACATAGTTGGTAACTGTGTCAGTACAAGTGCATTCTAAAGTACATACTTGTTTATCCACTTTGTCAGTTTCATCTTTGGTTTATGTTTGTTTGCTTTCAGATATACAAAGCTAAACCACTTTGTCAGTCTCGTCCCTCCTTAGAGAAGACCGTAATGTGAACTCTCGTAAGGCGTGGCCAAGGGTTTGGGGTTGCAGGATCCTTGGATCCACAGGAGGACAGCACCAACGACATGGCTTTGATTCCTTCTCTCGGCTGGATTAAATGCCTTCGCCTTCCAAACCTGCAGGTACATGCATATAACCTTCATCCCTGACAACGTGTTCACCCCAATCCGGATATGTGCTCATATGCTTGTAACAGCTTCAGTGATTTACTTGTATTTTGACCAATTTACTGTCATGATTTTTGTTGCTTGACTGGCCAACATAACTAACTTCAGTGAATTTTGCTGCTGAGATGATACGCCGCTAGCCTGCTGCTTCCATGAATTTTGCTTCTAGCAATATGCCATGAATTTTGTTCCTTGCAATATACAAAGACATGAGACTACAGACCTTGCTTAGTATGTCTACATATGACCAAGACTGAATGTAATTGTGTATTACTATGCAGATGGATAATGGGACTGAGTTCCTTCTAATTGATAATGTCAGACTCATTAGTTATTGACTATGCTGGTACATATCCAGTATCCACAACATATTTCACTTGTTTACATGTTATGCTCTTGAATAAAATTGCAAATATTGAGATTTTGATTCATGGATGGATTTTGATTCCTAAACTATCTTGTTGAACCCTAGTGCAAACAAGTCAAAATAAGAGATACAATGAGATCTAATTTGCATACACATTATTTAACATCCAATTGAAATAACAAAAATGAAGCATAGTGACCTTACCGAGCATGGATCTATTTTAACATGTTTTTTTCACCAAAAAGACTGGGGGGGATCTATTTTAATATGTTACTGATTGCATGTCAGATTTTGGTTTCAGGGTCTAAGTGTGTTACTGACTCGTGTTATGTTTATGTTTTGGTTTCAGGGTCTACTGCAGTGCTAGTTAGCAACAAGTTTGTGCATGATTTTGCCACTCAAAACTGGCTTAGGTGGTAGACTTATCTCTGCTGGATACCGTCAGATACATCTAGCTGCCCTCCATATTTCTTTCTTCACGTTTTCTTCCATCTACGTGGCAAGTGTTTCATTTATGTGCTACGCTACTATGATTTAATATGAAATACACGAGATCACAAACAGGGGCCACATATATTCATCACATGGTGGTGACCAGGGACACTCGTGAGTACAAAGGCGAGGACACGCAGAAGCAAAGGTACACACAAACGTACGTAATAACGTGCATGATAACATAGCATAGGAGCCTAAGATTGGTGAATAAGCAGCTGGAGACCATGATTGTAGCTGGACGCAGGGACCTAGGGATGAAAGTGGTACGGATAATCCTCCGCACCGATCCGCTCCGAATCCGAATTTTAAGGATATGGAGAAGTGTTTTTTAATATCCGTCGCGATGCACATAATCCGAATCCGACTATATGCGGATGCGGTGTAGGATATGGTATTGGCAAAATCCGGCGGATATGGATTATCCGATAATTAAACGCGATTATCCGATGCTTATAATAGGATAACCGAATATTTTAAGGATCCAAAACTTAAAAATAATTTAAGTATCTTTATGCTACATATAGAATTGTAATCCTGTGATTGTCATCTTTTAAGCATATACTAAGTCGTACTATATGACTGTACAAGAATATTTACTTGTTTTATATGTTTTTTTATACTGTTAAGTCCAAATTTAGAATTTATATTAATTTTATGAGCATATATTATCCGATTTCTAAAAGTCCACTTCCGCTCCGACACCGGTCCGAACCCGCACCATTTCTGACATTCTAAAAAATCTGTATTCTGCATCCGAATCCGCATAATATCCGATCCGATCCAAACCGATTAGAAAAGGAGGATTAGGATTTGGTAGAGCCATTATCCGCTCCGATCCGATCCGTTTCATCCCTGGCAGGGGACCCATATAGGGCTTCTAGCTACACGTGCGCCGGGTGCTGGTGTTTTATTTGCCGGATGGTTCTTACTATCGTGGCATAGGATACAACGGCCTCTAGGAGATCGCCAGATAGCATAGGCCTCCAGATTTATGAGCTCTGCCCTTCTTGGAGGACCTTGTTCATCGGGTCCTGTGGAAGCGTATAAATATAGGTTATTGATCCATTCGGAACATCACAAAACAGTGGGTGGAACCCAACACAAAGCATGCATACCTTTAAAGACTCCCACTAGGGATGTACGTAGGGATGTTGTCCATCACAAGGCTGAATAATTGTTGGACAAGCTGTACAAACCGTGGGTCTACTCCAGTAACTGGAGGTACCTCTGTTCCAACGGCCATAAGAGGAGTAGCTAACAAAAGGATATCACCATAGCCTGAACAGATGGAGCCAAGGCGGTCCAAAAGTTTTTTATGAGACTTCAATAGCCCCTCCGCCTCTACACGTAGCTCATCACACCTGCTCTGAACAAGTTGGGAGAAAGCATGCAAGCGGTCCACTTCCTTATAGAGTTCCTTGAAGGCAGGATAGGTTAGATCATTGATGTTAACATTCATCCTTGAAACAAAATACCATATTGCTCGCTCGGAAACACTTTCTTGTGCATCATATTCTGTCCTAAAAGGGGCACTGGTGAAAGTCTGAACCTCCGGCATGCTCTTCCTGCCCTGTTTGGGACGAATCTCAATGCTGAGCCAGGCTATCATGCTCTGCCTACCCACCTTCATTGCTCCCTCGGTGCGAATAGCTGCGCCTATCTCAGGAAGGATCTGATTTAGCATGCTTCTGCGTGATATGGTAATCTCAATTGAAACCTACAGTCATGATGCGATTCGTGTTAGGGGCGGTGGTAATTGATAGCCAAATAATGCCATGCCTCATCCAAATAAAACTAATTAAATGAAATAATACCTTTGGCGGTAACAACTGGGGCATGGGGACACGAAGACGGGAACCATCTGTTGGAAGCCGCGCAATGGGGACAAGGGCATACGCATTGGGATCGATGTATGTGGCATGAGGGGCAGACGCCATCGAAACCGTTAGGGTTGAAGTGGTGGCCCCCGGTTCCTCCACGACGCTCTTACCCTTGTCCATGTTGCTATTCACGACACTCTTACCCCTTGCCCATGCTGCCGTTGACTCCATCATTTTCCATGTTTTTACGCTAGATGAACGACAAAGTTATTCTTTGAGATAAATATCAAACTATGGATATTAATTTTAAATGGATATTTAGCTACCATGCCAAACAGTCTAGTTTAAGTCTATAAAAATTACAGCAAGCACATAACAATGAATTAAGGCCACGATAAAAGTTTCATGAATTTAGAACTCTACTTTGAATTTCTACAATTTCACACACCTAGAGAAGGCTTGACTTTTGAAAGCAGGGCTAACAGGCAAAGCTAACAAGCAAATCTAACAAGCACTTCACGTGCTCTAACTACCTCACGCACAAGCATATATGTATACATGAGCAGTTCGCGGACGTTACTCACGATGGCCGCGGCTTCTCGGCAAGCTAAAGCAGCTAACTGGCTAACGCACGGTGATCAACATCAACAGCTTAGTGTGCAATAGGTCTGGCGCGGTGGTTCGACCGCGACGTCCGATCGTCTCCGACAGGAACGACAACCGAGGCTTGGCGTGGTGGTTCGACTAAGCAACTGCCATGGCTGCTCTTGGTGAGAGGGTTAGGACCGGGACGCTCAGGCTGTATGTATTTGTAGGAAGAAAGGAAACTCCATGTTCCTATGCAGAGTTGCGCAGGTATCAACTATGGTGTAGTGCAAAGGGCATGGCCACTCGGGGGTGCAGCTGAAATCTTTGGCCGCAAGCGTTCGGACAGACTACTATTAACTGCGGCTGATATACATTGAATCGGCGCTCCACTCGGCCAATTCGAACAGGAAGTATGCAGGACGAGGCACGTCAACATTGAAGAGCAAACGACGATGCAGTGCAACACCGGCATGGCAGGACGTGGCTTGGTTGCTAGTAAACTGGCAGACGTGCTCATCCATGTTCGATATAACATGCGTGGGCCCTATCGCCATGAATGGCTAACGACGGCGAGCAGAGAGCAGCGCGAGAGCACGGCCGCCTGCAACAACGTCCCACAGTGCTAGGAGCAGAGGCATTCAAAGTGAAGTGACCACACTGCCGAGACCAAGCAGTGCATGCACGGTGCATGGTGCATGTGTGAGGTTGTGCAATATTACTAAAGATAGCAGATCAGCCGCAGTGACTCACAACCAGACCACGACAATTGAGCCAAGCCAAAAGAAGTCTGGCCTACTTATTTCTGGCATGCACGACATCAAAGGCAAGGGTGACAACGATCAAACACTAATCTGTTGATGCTGATCACCGTGCGTTAGCCAGTTAGCTGCTTTAGCTTGCCGAGATGCCGCGGCCATCGTGAGTAACGTCCGCGAGCTGCTCATATATACATATATGTTTGTGCGTGAGCTAGTTAGAGCACGTGAAGTGCTTGTTAGATTTGCTTGTTAGCTTTGCCTGTTAGCCTTGCTTTCAAAAGTCAAGCTTTCTCTAGGTCCGTGAAATTGTAGAAATTCAAAATAGAGTTCTATATTCATGAAACTTTTAGCGTAGCCTTGCAATAAAGTATTCGTGAAAAAAATTATGGTGGAAAGAGTAAAAGTTTCAATAGTCTCACCAGTGGCATAGGCGGTGGTGAAAGTATACATTATATGTGTCTGGAAACACTTGACCTACTGTTGTTCTAATCTACTATAGGAAACATCAATGATTTGTATGGTCGCATGTACCTCTGGCTTGTTGGCCGTAGCGTGTTGCTAGTATCCATATCATGCAGCCATGTGCATGTCTGCATCCCAACAGAGGGTACTGGCCGGCAGCAGCTCCATTAAATTGACATGATCAGTGTAAAGGATCATCATGCACCATCAAATTTCATCCAACGGCTATGGAAATAAGACTTACGTGGACATCCTGAGAGGCCGCCTAGACGGCGCGCCTTCATATTTCTGATGTGAGTCTAATGATCAGCCAAAGTGCCAAAGCACTTTTCTTATCTCTATATGGACGGCCTCTACTTTACTGGTGCTAGCTGATCACAAAGTGAACAGACAACTTCACTGGCATCCTCCATATACCATTCAGAGTTGATCGATGGCCTCCATGCATCGTCCCTAAAGATCCAGCTAGAACGGATTTTGGCAAGAGGTTATTCTGAACCAATCAATAACCATCACGAATGAAATGAACAAAACAGAGTGAAAGCGTTACAATGGCCTAGCAACTGTATTGTACTCTGCTTCGTCAAGTATATATAGTGTATATGCAGGGCGAAAAGATTCGTTTGAAGGTAACTGCACACGAGAAAAGACGCAAGCAAACAAAGCATGCATCAACTGCTAAAATCCACACAAGACCAGACCATGGTGGCAGGAATCAAGCAATGATGCCACGTATACGAATTTTCAGTGGAATGGAGGCACCATATGGATTATCATCGTCGAAATCTTTGTAGCCATCCATAGTGGTGACGTGCTCCTCTGGTGTGGCACGAACCATCCTTAGCAGGCCGGCACCGATGGGCTGGTGCGTTTCCGAGTAGCGGTCAGTAGCTATTTGGGAGAGAGCAGCTGCCAGCTGTAGGAGGGGAGATGATGGCCAGAGCAACGAGAGACATGTGTGGTGAAGAAGTCGAGCCATCTCGAGGGTGATATCAAACAGCCTTGCACATGGATCAGCACTAAGGTAGGGCAGATTATTATATGGAGAGATGGTGCAGTGTTTACAAGCAATCAAGCATGGCAGTCTCACCCAGCACGTGCATTCTATGCTGCTGAACAAGTACCAGCTGCGTGAGTAGTCCTCAAGAAAGTACAGGCCGCAGCAGCTGTCTGTGTGTGTGGTGTTGAATATCCATGTGGCTGGCCTACCTGATGGATGGTTATTAATTGTCTCTAGTTATGAAAACATGAATCAATACCACGTACGGGAGTAAGAGAGTGCCTATATATAGCCTATGTTGTCTATCATTCTTCATATGTTCCTTAGATCAGCAGCAAGACAGAAACGATGTGCTTCGATTCGAGGCATAACATTTTTTTTTTCTCGATCGGGCCATTCACCTGTATTTCATTAAGAGGAAGAAAAACCAAATACAAATACAGGACCACAGAGAAAGTGGTTAGGAAATTAAACAACGACATAACTGAAAGAAAAGTGAAACGTAGAGCACCCCCTCCCCCCTAGACAAACAAAAGGAGAAAGATATATCGGAAGGAGTGACGGCCCTCGACACCCAAACCTACAACCGCGCCTGCAAAGAAATCCAGCACAATGGTTTGCCACACGAACGGACCATGCCATGGGGCAAAAGAATCCACCCGCAGAACAAGAACCAGTAGCTACGGGCGGCAAAGCATCCGCCAACGAACCAAGCGACCACACAGCAAAAGCATCCGCCAACGACCCAAGCGACCACAGCGGCAAAGCATCCGCCAACGAACCAAGCGACCACAGCGGCAAAGCATCCGCCAGGATTCCACAGACGGCCAAGCAACCGTCGGGGGAGAACACCCCATACGGCAAAGCATCCGCATAGGGGCCTCGATACTCATCGCAGCAAAGCAACTGCAGAAGAGGAGGTCGGGCGACACCGACGGCAAAGCATCCGTCAAAGGAGATAGCGGCAAAGCATCCGCTAGCAGCGACACCGGCTAGGTCAAAGTGCAGCGGACAAACCATTGCAGGGGGACAAAAAGGCACATGAGGCACGGTTAGGCGACTCCCTCGGCAACCAGAAGACAAGACGGAAGCCACGATGTTGAATACGTATAGTCCTCAAACAAGTGTCATGGGAGTGGGGTGCATCTGGAGTACAAGCTTATTACTGTTGACACACTCTACCTTTCTGAATCAATTTCACCAGGAAGTACACTTAGCTGCGACAAGCTCGAGATGGTCCAGAGGTGTCGAATCACAGGCCATGAGAGTCTCAAGGCGTCGTTGTGTTAGCATGCTATGTGGCGTCACCAGGGATGTACCTGCAGGTGCTGGATGGCGTCAAACGAGCATTGTGGCTAGCATCCTAAATGCTGATCACGTTAAGCACTAGTAATGGAATGTCCATTTCTTAACCCATTCATGTTC
This sequence comes from Hyparrhenia diplandra, assembly GCA_015847255.1. Classification (NCBI taxonomy): domain Eukaryota; kingdom Viridiplantae; phylum Streptophyta; class Magnoliopsida; order Poales; family Poaceae; genus Hyparrhenia; species Hyparrhenia diplandra. Next base: position 945,116 of record JADLZK010008524.1, on the reverse strand, counting down.
CAAACATCACGTTGTTGCATGTCTGTCTATAAACAATTTCTGTGAAAATTTTTAATGAACTATGTGAACTGTGAAACGTTTTCATATCTGCATACATGAATGGTTAAACATGATATTGAAAAAGCCATCTTCGCAATATATATTACTATGTGCCTACATATAGACTTTGCGTTGATGGGTAGCATAGAAGCAATGTGTTTCATGGTTGAATCCAATAGAAAAGCCAGTATCTATCATGGAAGTGGCATGTATTCCGGGTTTTACATCGAATAGGACATGATGTGTCCAAGGGTGCAACATATTTTGAGGTGCGCTGGAACATGCCACCAAACGAAGTTGACCATAAAATTCTCAGCATCAATGCTCTACCACTCGAGCAAAACTGCCAAGATGCCTTTCACATGTCCGTGGTCCTCTCCTACAGATTGAGCCGCATCACATCCTTATCCACTGCTAAGGTGCTGGGAGTCTCCTCCTCGCAGAGCTCTGAACATGTGAGTGCAACCGATTGAACCAATTGGGAGAGAGATTGGAGCTCTTCCGCAGCTCATCTTGTGTGATAATTCAGATCGGTGCAGAGGCAGAGCATTGTATGTGTAGAGAGATGATTGTGCATAATTGAAGAAGCCAAGACATTTCGAGTGCCTTTCATTGTATGTATCCATGCGGCTGGCATATGGTAATGAATGGATGGTTACGTGTGTCTAATTAACAAAACATGTGCTATTACGTACACACGAGTAACAGAGTGCCTATATATATAGCTAATGTTCACCCTGCTGTTTTCCACTGTGAATAGAAGTAGACTCTTGTGCTCCATATGTTCGGTCAAAAGACACAAACATTATATAGTCCTTGAACTATGGTCATGGGAACGAGGTGCATCTGGAGTAGAAGTTTATTGTTGACACGCTCTAGCTTGGTCACTTGTTCATCATGTTCATCAAGTCTCTTAGCTGCGACCACTAGCAAGAGATCTTGAACAGGCAGTGTCATGAGGCCAGATCGCAAGGCACCGCAGTCTTGAGCATGCGTAGGTGGCGTAGCCAGGGGTGTACAGGCGGTTTCTGTTAAGCTATGGCGTGTCCTGGGGCACACAAAGCCAGTAGGTGCTGGATGACACCACACAGAAGCAAGCTTGATTAGGTGCTGGATGACATCACACAGAAGCAAGCTTGATTAGGTGTGCTCGATGACATCACGCGGAAGCAAGCTTGATAATGCGAGAGTCTGTTCCGTATAGCTCTCTTGTACTCTCACCTTGTAGCAGCAGTTCAACATTCTGTACCAGTAAGAGAATGGCGTCTGTAAGATTTTCATAACCTGTTTGGTTCAAGATCTGTTTGGACTCGAGGTCTGCGGTGTCTTTGGTAAGGTTGGGCCAATATTTCGAAGTAGTTATCTTTACACGACGACTCTAATTTCTACTTTTCTTAACTTGTGTAGAACAATAATGTTGTAATTATGTCCTTTGAGTAAAGTACACCACCACAACCTTGTGGCACCATGCCATCCCAGTTCCTAAACTGTCAAAACAGTCGGTGAGGTCGCCCTTAATTAGACTTTGTTTGGCTTTCAAAATAGTGCAAATAGGGTCTAGACCCGTCCCATATGCTCTCTCTCCTCTCTTCTGAGCTCCCTCCATTTCCCTGTCTCTCCCGAGCTCATCGGACGATGTGGCTATGGGAAAAGCAGGGCAGTGTGATGAGGGGCGATGTGGGCCTACAGAGCTGCAGGCGGGCAACGAGCATGGTGCTATTGGGAGAAACGAACAAAATGGCAGCAGGTTGTGCGAGTCTGGGCACAAGGAGCAGTGACCGGTTGAGCTTGTACCACAGCCTCTCCCTCACACTCGGCACAGGGGGCACATAGGAGCAGGCGCTGCGCGAGATGGACATCGTGCCTGGACCCAGCATGAAGGTCGAGAGGGGGTTCACATCCTGGGTAGCATGCTAGCGATGTTGTGCGCCTTCAACATTGTGGAGACACGCACAAACACGATTATGGTTAGGTGGCACAGTGTGTGTATTTCCTTCGCCGGCCAGTGAAACGCCCCGGCTAGAAACACCACTGGGGGCTACCCCTCAACACATTCACTAAGACTAAAACAAATCTATTACAGCTGCTATGCAAAAGATTGCGCGTTTGTAAACGAAAAGTGAGTACTTGTGATGGTGGTGCTACTCCCAGTTCCCATGCAAGTCGTGACGGTTTAGCACCTAAAAACCAAATAAACACAAGGGTGAGTGAAAACACTCAGCAAGTACAATTAGAACCAAAAGAACTGTTATCTCATGGGAAACCAGAACAAATTACTAGAATAACAAATAAATAGTAGTTTCCGTCTGAAACGGACGAACTTGAATACTCCTTAGCATTTACCGTAAAGCCGGAAAAGTGGGGCCAGCACTTACTCACAGCACTTGAATATAAGAACCAATTGCACCTCCGGATAAACCGGTACTGGAATTGAATGTAAATGAAAACTTGAAACTTGAATCTCATGAACAAGAAACTTGAACTTGAACCAGAAATATAATACTTGAACATTGGAAAGCAAAGAAAAAAACTCGAATCATAGGTGTAAAGCCGAAGCAAAGATTCGTCATGCACTTGCCTTAATTTTGACGAGAACAAAGCGTCACACGCTTGGTACTTGTAGCTTCTAACCCTTCTCCTTCTCGTTTACTACACGTAATACATGATGCATTGCTTAACATAACGGAATGCATGCCACGATGCATGATGAAAAGCATACAAGTGCATAAAAGAACTTTAAACAACTTATGAAAGTTGAGTACAACTTTCCTTCGCGAGGCAATAACAAGAAATGAGCATAAAACACTTTAGTTATTTAGCACAAGTTGATTATGAGCATCACAGACAACTAAGCCAGTGCCAAGGACAACCGAGGTGATCATGTTCCCAGGTCTACAATCAACCCCAAAGAAATCCACCGACATCATATAATGATTTATGCTAATCAATTTGATAATCATTAACTAATAATTAAGGCATATAACTAAGGATATACTTAAACATCATCAAACTATTCCCAAACTTTCTACGAAGGTTGATACTAGCATGAACAGATACACAAGAAGTTTCATGATCATTGGATATTTATTTTAGCCTACAAAACCATGGAATAAGCATTTCTTAATTAAAAGAGGTAATTTTTAATCATACCCAAACTATCAATTCTCAAGGTTTCATATCTTTCCTACGTAGATATCATCATAAGGAAGCTACACAAAAAGTTTCATGAATTTAGCATGCACCAATAATTAGATATGAAAATCACAAGTTTCAGCTGAAAGTAGAAAAAGAAAAAGAAAACCTTTTTCCTTTCTCTCTCTCTGGGCTGCACAGGACCGGCCCACTACTGCTCTTCTCCTTCCTCACGTACACTTCTAGCAGAGCACGGACGGGGCTTGTCGATTGGGCCGGCGTGGGAGCGCACCGGCAGCAAGGGGCGGCGCACGAGCATGCCTGGGTCAGCTCGCACCTGCAGAGGGGCGCAGCTCGACCAGTGGCGGACCGTAGTGGCCTGACCACGGTGAGCTGCTTACGATGGCCATGGAGGCACGGCCGCTGCAGCAACCGACGCCACGCCGGGGAGGACTCGGGCGTTGAGGGATAACGCGAGCAGGATCAAGAGACTCGCAAGAGATAGGAGAAGCTGGCTGCGAAATGGAGTGGGCGGAGACAAAGCATGGACGACGAACTTCGCCGGCGTCCGAGAAGCACGACGGCTGCAGTGGAAGGAGGAAAGAAGGAAGAAGACAGACGGCTCTGGTCTTTGGCACGACGGATAAGCTTCAGGATGTCTCGCTTCGATCTGGTGTTGCCACGACGAAGTAGGAGGTGGCAATGACTCGCCTGGAAGCGGCAGGAAGGACGGCAGTAAGCAGGCAGGCAAGCAGTTCGATGGAGCTGTGGCTGCTTCTGAAGTTGTGTACTAGTACGTACTGCTTCATTCTTCTTCAAATATCTCCCAAAATCATATAGCAACTTAAAAATCTTCCAAAATAAAAGTTGCTTAAAATAAAGAGAACTACACTTTTACTTTTTTGGGCTCATCGCCAAATTCCAAGTAGTTTAGAAAGTAGGATTTTGAAATTAGGATTAATAAAATAATTATTAGCCAATTTAATTAGTGAACAATCATTAATCAACCATCAGCAAAATCACAAAACATTATAACTAATGTTTAATGTCAACAAAACACACTATTTGTAACATATAACTGCAATATATAAACACGAAATGCGTTATTGCCTTGATACTTGATAATCACACGGCAATGATCATATTTAATATTTTAATTACTTATTTATGTCTGGGATGTTACAGCCAGTGTGTTAGGAAAGTCGGCGTATTAATATGATGTCCTCGGGAAGTGAATATATTTCCTTGCAGATTAGCGGTTGATATTATAACTTTGAGAATTATATATGTATATATATGAATTTGATATTTTCTGGCGAAAATGACTGTAGAGGCGGTTATCATTTGAAGGCGCCGCCCCAACAAAATCGATTTGTAGGGGCAACTTGGGAACCTCCCCAGTTCTCTGAGTTGTAGTGACGGCATGGCCAAGCCGCCCCTATAAACCATCTTCAGACACGCCTACAATGTCCCAACGTAGTTGTACAGATTGTTGTTAATTATCTTGTACCACTGGGCCCTCTGCTCCATTTGTTTTCCTTCTTCAATTCTTTGTAGCTCGTCAGCGCCCTTCACAAATGCCAGTGTCATTGTCCTGTTGTTGTTTCTTTTGATTGCATCGATCTGCTTTTCTGGCTTAAACTCCACTTTTATGAATGGGCGCAATAGTATTTCATATAACACATGTCTAGTTGCAGGCACAAGGACTAGTGCTAACTGCGTGAGCTGCTTCCTTCGGCAACTTACTAATGATGAGTGAGCTGCACAAGGAATAAATTTTGTACCTGGTTATCTGAAGACATGGAGTAGCTGGGAGTTCCGTGACATCCATATAAATGTAGGCTACGTCCATCCTGCGCTGCTTCCACACTAGCTAATATATATACTAATAGACAATATGCCATGCTCATCTATTGCATCGACTAGTATAAGACACCTACCTATGATGTGTTTCTGAGGCAGAATATCTGCAACTACAAAAAATGTGTGCATATAGTTGTCCTCAGATCAGCCATTGTGTGATGGAAATGAGATGCATCTGGAGTTATAGCTGCACCAATAGACTGCGCCTGAGGATGCAAGCGGCATCGGGCAGCCCACCATTATGGAGGGATCCAACAGTGGCTTTTCCATGGAGAACCGCCCCTACGGGTTGCAAGCAGGGCAGGGGCACAATTGAGATAGGCAGAGTGAGAAGGATTCAAGGAAGTAGCCAATGCCGCACCGAGCTCCATGACAACCTCATCCATGTTTGTGCGCGGTGTTTAACATCGACAGCCTGGAGACCCATGTGGAGCTTTGTCGATCGCCATTCTCACCCTGTTGGCTCGGCCTGTATGGCCGCAATCTCTACCTCATCTGTCTGCACGGATGTGTAGGAGTTGTGTTTAATTGTTGCTGCAACTTTTGTGCATGTCCAATATAATGGCCACAAAGTTTAATACATGTGTGTGTTTTTTGTTGAAGGCAGGGCTACTTAATTATACGTGTTGTACCGTATACTCCCTCCGTCCTAAAATAAATGACGTTTTCGCTTCCCGAGAAACATCTACCAGCAATTATATATTAAAATAGGATTAATATTTATATTACATAATTAGTATCATTGGAAAGATCTTTTGATCTAGTTTTTTAACAAATTTATTTGGAGATTTAAATCTTCTACATATTTTCTATAAATCGAGTCAAACTTGTGGCACGAAAAACCCAAAATGTCGTTTATTTTGGGACGGAGGGAGTATATATTTTGGTTCACAACTTTTTTTCAGTATGTATATATGGTTGCATGGAACGTGTGGCATCTAACCCTTTTTCAGAGGTGGACGGTCGCCATTGACTCAAAGATGATTTGTAGGTACGGTATATCAAAGACTGACTTGTAAAAATATTCAGTACCTGCAAATATCAAAATATAAAAGTGTTGGCTGTTAAACTTTAATTTGTAAGCACGAATGTTGGCAGTAAATGTACCTTCATGTGCCGTCAAGCAAACATCATATAATTGGTTGGTGAAACACTCATCTCTAAGTATAGACGACAACACCACACCTCAGATGCATTGCATAATTGGTCGGTGAAATACTTATGTGTCCTTTGCCCATCTTGCATCGATGCTGACATAAAAACATAGGCGACACTCATATATTGCATCGATCAGTAGCATACAAGCAAATATGTCCCCTTCCATTTTTTTATTTCCAGTAGAAAAACTGCATGTGTAGCCGGGCTAGGGATGTACCAGGAATTCCATCTACACCTACACATCCCATGCAGAGCTAGGGGAACAGAACTCTTTGAGGGGGTACCACACCACACCTACCACACAACCTTACCGTGCTGGTCTCCATAGTCCCCTAGTGTGTCTGCAAAGATCCATAATGACGTGATACACAAATATGGATAGGACGAGTGCAGCTGCCATGCTGGTGTCCACAGTGCTTTGTTGATCTGCTCGTGGTGTCAGGACTGCATCCTGACGCCAAGAAACAAGAATCAATTTTGCAAAACAAAAAAGAAATATGTACCAATAGACTAATTAAAAACAATGTAATTTATTTGGTAGATGCAATAAAGCGCACGTCCTAGATTGGTTGTATCTGGAATCAGAAGTGTTGTAGTTTTCAAACTGAAATGATATTTTTGAGTCTAGCCAGCTGTGCTACCTTTAATGAGAGAAATCGTCTGAATTCATTGTTTTAAGATGTCCAAATTAAGGCAACCACCTCTGTTAATCGATAATTATCTAAGGTAGGTTCGATAGGACGCTTGCCTGTGTAAATAATTTCTGGAGGCATGCACTTGCATGGAGCTCCAAGAGTGACGGCCTAGGTGTGGTTTGGCCCTCACTCCTGACACATCACACACAAACCATTCGCATCAGAAGTAGAGATACGTCGACGTTAGCGAGAGGGATCCCAAAGACCAAGTCTCCAATGGGCTGGCACACGGCCGGCACCATTGCTCGCGACCCAGCCAGCATGGTGCATGGTCGAGGCGAGTGGGCAAGCTCCTGTCACGATGTCATCGCCGCCTAGCAGGAATGCTACTGCGGCTTGTGTCGCCCAACCCTTGGACCCTCTCACTATCACAGCACGCCCACAGCTGCGCAACCGACCTTAGTGGTGCCCCACAGCCGCCGGACGCACACTGATGTCGACGCCTCGTCAAGGGTGGGCACCTTCCGCAGCAGCTGCACCTTGCGCCGCGGTCGTAGTGGGGCCGTCACTCAAGGACCATGTTGACATCCTAAGTGGCATCGGCTTACGAAGAACCACATTGGGATAGCGAGTAGGCATGATCGGTGGCACATTGGCATCAAAGTCGTCGAGGTCAGCGCACGCCTATAGACAAGCCTTGGAGCGCCCATGAGCAATTTTTTTTTTTTTTGAGAATTAGCAAATATTATTTTGTTGGCATGAGCAAATCTTGCATTTGGCCGTGACAATTGAATTGCTAGGAACAACATTCTGCCCATGTATGGCTATATAAAACTGCATATAAATACATCTATGATACGTGCAGTGCCAACATGCTGATAGATGTAAAATAATGCATATATGTTATTATATTTATATATATATTTATGTACCATCAAACATCATAATTGCTTGGTGATTGAAACACTTATTACGTGAGCCAGAATTTCAGTTTCCTGTATGGCCTATATATCTACATATATATCCGGCTTCCACCATGACAAATAAATAGACTATGTGCTTCATCGATGAGACACAACACAAGCTAACACTTCTTCATCGAGGCATAACATTTGTATCTGCATAATTATATACATATAGAATGGTCCTAAACCATGTGCCATGCATGAGAATGGGATGTATCTGGAGTTCCGGCAATGCAAGAGTGGATTCTTGTGTACCGGCTAAAATCAGCAGTGTTTGAGGCTCAGCAGTTTCTGGTAAGAATAAGACATGCAGCAGTGCAGGTGTGTGGCCAGAAACATGGTCCAACCATGGCACGCGTTCAGGATCAGGATCAAGTGTGCACATGCTTGGTCAATGGCACACCACTGGGTTCAGGAGAAGCAAGAGGTGTGTGGATAACAATGGCAGTCATTCTGGACTGGTTGATATCTATGAGCCTGCTCTGTTGCCTATGTTTTTGGGTGTGTGTACACATGCATGTTATCTTCTAGATGTGTTTGTTCCTGGTCACAGGCTGGTCATCTGTTTCTCTTGGTCAAAGTAGTGCACGTTGGAGAAAGGCATAGGTGTTTTAGTAATGAATACATAGTGCTACACATTTACAGGAATAATACTAGAAAACGATATCAAGATATTAAAAAAATCAGTGTCTCTAAAAATTGCATCTTAGTATTAATTGTTTGCAATGACACTGAATTTGTCGCATATCAAGCTTGGTCAGTATTAATATGTACATGACTAGAGAATTTTTACCACGCTTGAAATTAATATGAGCCCTCCATTTCATTAGATCCATAAGTTCAAAAGTAGGAGGAACTTATGTGAGAGCCCGGAACCAAGAATCATGTGGGATTGAAACTATAAGCTGTAAATAAATTTGAAGGTATAATGGTCTTTTCATGTCTAATGAGGAGCTGCCTCTCTAGAAAGTTGTAGGAGCAGAGCAACCATGCCTGCGAGGGTTGCCCGCTCGCCGTGCTCTGTGCCCACGCCGCCCTCCGCACTGGCCGTGCATACGCATAACGCTGGCCGCGAGCGCTCCATGCCGACCGCGACGGCAGCTGCATGCTCCAGGCCTGGAGCTCGCGCGGCGGCGCGTGTGCATCTGAGGTGAGCGGCGGCAGCGGCTGCTCCAGCTCGGGTCGTAGGCTCAAGTTTCAGCTTCAAGGTCTTCATGAGCAAGCAAGCGCCATAGTCTATGGCCAAGCTTCAGCTGCAGGCATCCTTGGCGAATAAATTTTAAAGAGTATCTGCTGCTGCTGCTGCTGCATCTGTCAAATGAAGATTCATGGACACAGTGACCTGCGTCAATAGTATTAGAGCTGTCTACTATTGTGTGTTAGTACATTGGATGAACCTATCTCGTATATCTCTTGTGGTTTAGTTGATTTGTTGCCAATCTCTGCTTACTAAGACATTCGAGCTTGCCCCTTCCTTCCCGAGGCATACACCCAAAAGCATAAAGGATTTGACTATGTTATACTGAACACAATTTACTTTTTGCATCAAAAAGTTCAGACTTACTATTGACCAGAGCATAGACACACAATACACATTGTCAACAGTTCAGGAGCAAGGTGACTACGCTCATCCCTGGCTAGCAGTTACATGTTGAGCACAATACACATTGTCAACAGTTCTGAAAGGAAGAGGTCCAAAATTTGATGGAAAAATTTCGGCTAGATCTAGATCACAAAAGTAGCAGTTGGTGAGATAGCAAAAGCAAGGGGCGACTTGTGATGTAGCCTGGTATGGTAGATAATATTATTAAACACTGGCAATTAATGGACATGATTTTATTTGTCGTCACTGTTGTCTGTAAATACAAGTCCAGCTTGTGATGTACAAATATATCATGCCCACTCACGGTGCGTCATTATCCAGCGGGAGATGTTATATAAAAACTCCAATCGAATGACTAAAGCTAAGCTTGCTCATGGTGAAATATGAAGAAGGAGAGATTTTGTTACTACACACTTGGGTATGGGAGGTACTAGGAATATGGGCCTGGTGGACGCTGAAGATCAAGTTTGGTAACCCGTGCATCCAGGGCTGCAGAAATTTTTTGTATACATATCTGGCATACCATCTCACACATGGATCCTTCTTCACAGAGCATACAACGCGCTTCCCTACATGACCAAATCCCGTGAATATCTTCTTCCATCATACATGAGTATGTACTTGAGAATGCAGTTGTTTGGAGTTTGAACACGTGTATGTTGCTGATTTCAAAAGAGATTAATTATCAACTACGTGCTGACCTTCATTTTTATGCACATTAGTTTCAAAAGTAGGAAATTGAATTCTGTTGCGAAGAGTGGAAACCTATTAGAATGTACAACCCATATAGCGAACAAATGATCGTTTCCTCTTTTTCTTAATTTACATACTACAACACAAATTTTGTTGTGACACGGGTTACATGTGTAGCATATATGTCAATGAAAGCTTTGTCTATAATAAATAGTTGTCCAAGTATTAAGGCATCATTGAATGAGTTGTTCACACTAATCTTCACTTGCATGTATTTTTGTTAAAGTTCATTCATTAGTAGACGTACGTACATGTACATGCCTGACATGCATACACGACATATTATATGTACGTGTACCAAGTTTGTCTTTGTCTTGCACATAGGATAGAAGTGTTAGTCATCGTCTAGTCATCTGTACATTAATCTTTAGTTCACCGGTGTTCATCGAGTCTGTCCATGGCCGCCTGGCTGTATGCACATTAGACCGCTCCTTGCAGAGGCCACGCGTGGATGCCTGTAGGTGTGTTGCAGTATTTTGAGTTCGCCTCGTGGACTGCATGCGTGGCTTGTGTTGAAGTGGATGCCATACATGTGCACTTGCGCTGGAGACCCGGCTGAGAGTTGGCAGTTATATATCTGGGCTTTAATAATGTAGGTAAACTCAACCAAATATATCATACGCTGAGACTCTCTTTCATTTTCTCACAAAAGTATTTGGCCTTTAAGCCGTGAAATTAGTTGCTTCATTCATTGTAGCAGACCAGTTTGTTGCCGTGCTGTCGACAAATCCTCATGTGTGTGTTTGAGCCAGCTAGCTTAGTCAGCATTCGTTTCGCTGTTCTAAGTTAAGTTTAGTACATCTTCAACGATGTGGAAGCACCAAGAGGCACTGAGTGTTCCACGCTGACTTGTTTGTTGGTTTTGTAACTCAAACTTGGCATTGGTTGCAATGACATCAAACAGTAGTTGGCGCAAGCGAGGCTGTGGTGGCAGCAAGCCCCACATATGCTGGCCTGATGGATGGTTAGGTGTTTGTAATCAAGAAAACATGAATAGCCGCTATATCAAGTGACTCAAAAAGTCCCTATATATAGCCTTTGTCTATTAAGTAGACTCTTGTATTTTATATGTTTCCACGATCAGTATGATACAAACAACGTGCTTCGAGGCATGACATTTGCAGCCGCGATATTGAATTGAGTACATATACCTCAAACTAGTGTCATGGGAGTGGGGTGCATCTGGAGTACAAGCTTATTCTTGATACGCTCTACCTTGACTTTTACTTTTGGATCTACAACACACCTAGCTGCGACAAGCCCGAAGTGATGAAGCACTCGTGTTATGAACCTGGGCCTAAAATCACTGGCCATGAGGGTGACAAGGCGGCGCTGCATTGAGCAAGCAGAGGTGCTGGATGGCATCACTACAAGTACAGTACGGGCGGCTGGTGTTAGAATATGGCATTTCCTGGGGCACACGTACAGCCAGCAGGACCTGGATGCTGTCTCATGGGTAGGACACAGCGTATCTCATGGGTGCGCAGAGTCGTTGTTTCATCTGTGCACGGGCATGCCATGGTCAATAACACACCCTTTTTTGTTACCATAGTTTCAAGTAGAGATGGCAAAAGTGCTAGCATACGTCATTTTGCAAATATATTGTGTCTGGCAAATTAGAAAGTCCGCAAGGTAATTTTGCTGTTTTCATTGTCCATCGCCAACATGCCTTCATTGCCAATGACCAATACGCAATACAAAAATTTACCTATAATAATTTAGATAGTATTGAAGGGTCAGTTTGGATCAAACTTCTCCTACGGGGATTGGGGTCAGCAACACTATCAAAATACATATGCAAGGCATTAATTGGTTGGCATTAATACAAGTATGTACATGCATCTATTAATACAAGCAACATATAATTCGTCGGTGAAATACATATATAAGACATACATGGTCTCTCGCTCTCTCTATATATATCCTTTGTCCATCTTGCATCTATGCTCGCATATAAAAATAGGTGACTTCCTCCAGGCTCGTGAGTTGAATCCATCGGTGGCACACTAGAAATATGTTTCCTTCCATTTGTATTTGCACTAGAAAGCTGCAAGCAGGAATAACTAGCAATATGTTTCCATCCATTTGTATTTGCACTAGAAAAGCTGCACTAGCAATATGTCTTTGGGTCACGCGTATAGTCGTATATGGCTGGGCATGGGATGAACCAGGAATTCCAGTTACACCTAGAGGTCGCGATCAAGCAGGAACAACCAAACTTATTGGCGTAGCGACCAGCAACAGAGCCTGACCCAAAAACAGAGCCATGCGACCGCGCAGAGAGTGAGAGTTGACATGCAACAGTGCCATGTTGGTGTCCACGGTCCCCGGTGTCTCCAGTGACTAAGAATTTGGTGACAAATTAATCTAGGATGAGTGCGGCTACAAGATTAAACAGAGCTGATCGTTTCCCTCTTTGATCTGCTCATGGTGTCACGAAACACATGCTGATGATGCTAAGAAACAGGATTCAATTGCCAAAACAAAAGAGAATACACCTAGGGACTTTTTAAATGAAGTGATTTATTTCGCCTGATTGTCGAGATTTTGTCTCGTACCTAGAAACAAACAGCTGATCGAGTGTGGAATAAATTTGAGGTGTGGCAAGTGGCAGTGGAACATGATGCCAAATTAAAGAAGGTCAGAGGGGAAATAAATTTTCAGTTGGGATATACTGCACCATGCACGCCAGCCGTGTCAGACCACCCTAATGTCTAACGGCTGTCCAGTGGGCGATTTCACTAAGAAACCAGATGTTTAGCCAGCGCGCTGAAGCACTTCTTTCAGCTAAGTTCCACAGCAGCCAGAACCGGGTAACCTAGACATTGTTGTTGATTATCTTGTACCATTGGACCCTTTGCTCCATTTGTTTTTCTTCTTCAATGCTTTGTAGCTCGTCAGGGCCCTTCGTAACTGCCACTGTTAGTGTCCTCTAGTTGTTTCATTTGATTGCATTGATCTGCTTTGCTCTGGCTTGAACTCCACTTTCATGAATGGGTGCAATAATATTTCGTAGAACACATGTCTGGTGGCAGGCACAAGGACGAGTGGTAACTGAGATGCTTCCTTCGCCAACTTACTGACTGAGCTGTGCAAGGAATAAATTTTTTGCCTGGTTATCTGAAGACACGGAGACTGAGAGTTCCGTGATATCCATATAAATGTAGGCTATGTCCATCCTGCGCTGTTTCCACACTAACATACTAATAGACCCTCCTATAATGTGTTTCGAAGTAGAATATCTGCAGCTACAGAAATTGTCTGAATATAGTTGTCCTCAGATCAGCCATTGTGTGATGGAAATGGGATGCATCTGGAGTTGTAGGTGCACCAATCGACTGTGCAGGTGTGTAAGGATGCAAGCGGCATTGGGCAGCCCACCATGATGGAGGGGTTCACACTAGTACCCATTTTATTTTTAGTGACGGGCAGAATTGGTTTTCCGTGGGCGGGCCGAGGCGCCCATCTCTACGGCAAGGTCACGGTTAATACCAGACATAACCGTGGCGGGCACCTGCCCGTCATGCAAAATAGAGGTGCACCGTGGCGGGCTAATTACAATGCCCGTCCGCGGTAAAGATTTTCAAAAAATAAAAATAGAAGAAACCCTAGACAGGCCCGCCGAGCCCATCTACAGCCCGCCGAGCCCATCTAGGGTTCCAGCGCGCGCCGCGCCCGATCCGGGGCGATCCAGCCCGCTAGCAGCCGCCGCCGCCGCACTGTGGACGGATTGCTATCCCCGCCGGTGGAGGATCGCCCGGCGCCGCCTGGTGCCGTCCCACTGTCAGATCCAGCGGGAACAATGGATCTCAAGGCTGTGGAAGCCCGCCGCGTCGCCGTGGAAGCCGCCGCCGCCCGGAAACCCGCCCGCCGCCGTGTGAGCCGCCACCGCCGCCCCGTGGAAGCCGGCCGCCGCCGCCTCGGTGCCGCCCCCGTTGTGGATCCCGGGAACAGCGGATCCCCGAGCGCGCGCCGCCGGATCGACGAGCCTCGCGCCGGATCCGCGCGCCGCCCGGCAGGAGAGGATGGAGTTGGCCGCGATCCGGGCTCCCAAGCGCCGCCCCGTCGACGGAGAGGTCCCACCGCCACCTGGCCGCCCGCCGTCCGATCCAGCGCCCCCCGCCGGGAGTTGAGGGGCCAGGCCGGAAGGGCGCGCCGCGCCATGGAGTGGAGAGCTCGGGGATCTGCTGTACCGCCGCCGCCGCCTCCTTGGCCGCCGCCGCCGCCGTCGGAGGGAGGGAAGGGAGAGGAGCGTGGAGCAGGAAGGGAAGGGAGAGGAGCGTGGGAGGGATAGAGAGAGTGAGGGAGATGGCTGCCGGGTCAGCCGGGTGAGAGAGAGAGAGAGGTGGGAGATCGAGGACTCAAACCCTAACTTCCGCCATATAGTGGCTGTTTGATTTGGGCTCGCCTGGGCTTTTTGGGCCTGATGTTTTTTGCGTGACGGGCCTTATATGACGCCCGCCACGGAAAAGATTTTTTGCGTGGCGGGCACCTTAACGCGCCCGCCACGTAAAAATTATATTTTGCGTGGCGTGCGTGTTAAGGTGCCCGCCACGCAAAAATCTTTCCCCGTGGCAGTAAAAAAAAAGCCCGCCACGTAAAAAAAACTGGGCGGGCGGGGTATTTTCCGTGACGGGCAAAAAAGTGCCCGCCACGGAAAAGATTTTGCAAGTGCTCGCAAAATCATTTCGTTACTAGTGTCAACACGGCTTCTCCGTGTAGAACAACGGCGCTGGAGTGAGCCACTTGTAAGCTAAGGGAGGGGCACAATTCTCAAGCATAGACAACAACAAACCACACATGCATCGTATAATTGGTTGGTGAAATGCTTGTGTATCCTTTGCCCATCTTGCGTCTATGCTGACATATAAACATTTAGGCAGTCTCTAGCCTCTCATTTGTTTGCATTGACCGGTAGCATACAAGCAATATGTCTTGTATCGCTATTTCCATTAGAAAACTGCATGCACATAGTCGTCAATGACTGGGCATGTGATTTACCAGAAATTCCAGGTATAGCTACACATCCCATGCCGAGGGCAGCTGTACCCTTAGCCGCGGTACCACACCACCACACCAACCACCGTGCCATGCTGTTCTCCACAGTCCTATGGTGTGTCTGCAAAGATCTAAAATGCCGTGACACACAAATATGGATACGACGAGTGCAATTTCTATGCTGATGTCCACAATGCATTGTTGATCTGCTCGTGATGTCAGGACCATATCCTGACGCCAAGAAACAAGAATCAATTTTGCAAAAAAAAAAAAAAAAAAAGTACCTATAGACTAATTAAAAATAATGTAATTTATTTGGTAGATGCAATAAATCAAGGCACACGACCTAGTTTGTGGTTGGATCTGGAATTAGAAATGATATTTTTAAGTTTTTGGCTAAGCGTTGTCTATCAAAAAAACAGTTTCCAACAATGAGAAAAATCATCAAAATTCATATACGTGCGCTTCACCATGAGAAACAATGTTCTTTCCAGAAATACATTGTGTCACAAGGCTAAAGTCAATATTGGATCTAGTCAGTCAGCACATTACAAGTAGTATTTTAAGATGCCTTACTCAGAAAATCGGTTTACAGAGTGGGTGTCCTAATTAAGGAAACCACCTCTATTAATCCATAATTATCAAATGCAGGTTCATTAGGACGACGCCAGCATGTGTAAATGATTTTGGGAGGCATGCACTTGCTTGGAGCTGCAAGAGTGAGGGCCTAGGTGTGGTCTGGCCTGAGCCGCACTCGTCTGGGCCAGAGAGGCATAGGTCCATCGCCTTAGCCACCTCGGACATAGCCTAGGTCGTGAAACCCGCATGTGGTGGCCTTCAGGTTAGAAAATCCTCCACCTCATCCAGCATGGGATCAAAAACCCAAAATGGAACCTCTGAGTCACAGTCCCACTGCAAGCTCAAGCTCAGGACGCAATGGACTTTTCTGCAATTCGCATCACTGCATATAGCTACGGTCGATGAGACAGACATTGATAGCATGCCATGGCCACCACCATGGCCTTGAGATCTGTCTTGGAGTGATCAACAACGACCTGTTACCGCATTGCAACGCGGCCTTGCCCCACCGGCAAGCCATGACCTGCCAGGGTCTTGTATGGACCTCAAACGGTGCCAGCTGGTATCCGAAGGATTCCACCAAGACTTTGTGAGTGAGAGTGCATCATAAGTCGTATCGTATAATGGTCTATTGTTCAAGTTTCTCTAGCATTTTCAGAGTTGTTAGCTTCATGAACTACTATTAACCGCAAAAGTCCAAGGAGCATTTTTTTATCAACACTTCAACATTTCTATAATTTGTGCCAGTTTGGTTAACACTAGTACGTAACAACATATCCCCTCAGACAACAAAATTGGTTGGTAAAGCAATTAGGGGAGCCAGAGTGCATATATTTGTTTCTTTCTTTGTTTTCTGAACTGTTATTTTTTTTCTCACCCCTCTCCTCCCCTTCTATTGTAATCTGTCTTTTTTTCTGTAGTGTGCTGGGCTACCTCTAATAAAATTTCAGTAGGGGTTCCGTGAACCCTTCCTATTACCTTAAAAAAATATAGTGCATATATGGCCTATGTCCATTCCGCTTTTACGCTGGCATACAAATGGACATTGTGACTCATCTGTTCAATCAATATGTAACATACAGGCAATGTGTTGCACAGCAGAATATCCATTAGCCACCTATACTTGCTAACCGATTGTCTCCTGCAATTAGGATGCATCGAGAGAGTTCCGGCTGCACCAGGACAGCCTATGGACGAGGGGTGACGAAATTAGATGCAGGCAAACATGTGGCACACCATATAACGGCGAAACAAATTGTGGGGGAAATAATTCGTGCTGCTGTGCTACCGAAAGCATGTCCAGGATACACACAATATGGCAAAGTGACCAGCTGAACTGTCATCGTCTGACCTGGTAGAGTGATCCGGACAACAAACTAGCACTGAAATCAGCTATAACCAAAATGCAGCTCAACAAAGAAAGGCAAAGGCATCTGTAATGCTCACTAAAGAGCAAATCACCAAAGATAAACTATCACGCAGATGTGACAAAGAACATGGCCAGTTTCTGAGTGAATTTTCTTAGCAACAATCATTTCTGCATTTCCGATTTCAGGAAACATCTGGGTTTCCATGTCTATAAGCTCCGTAGAGTGATCATGCCCTCTTTTGATTGTTATTTCCACCTCTGGAACAATGGCACTCCGCATTGGGAGCATGAGAAACGTGCTTGGGAGATCTGAGCAGGCAACAGAATGGGCTAAAGTGGTACCCAAAAGATCCAAAAAAAGAGGCTGGCAAATCTCAGAAATGAGTAACATCTGATAAAAATTTGGTTCCTGGCCAGGATGGAACAGATTTCACGCCCAAATAAGGCAAAGAGAAAGAAAATCGTGTGACGTAGTGCGTCATGAGACCTTCCGTGCCACCACGCCATAATGTCTAGCCCTGTCCGTGATGCTTTCGTGTCTTCACCAAGCAAGAGAAAGGCAAAGCAACCAAATCTTCAGTCTGTTGATGCATGGTTGAAGAATGGCATTCATTAGATTTCATCACAATTCTGGTTCTTGATCCTATTGTTCATGATGTGTGCGGCTGCCAGGTAAAAGGCAATTCCATTGAGTCATGCTATTAGAGCTGATCAAGTCACAAGTTTGACTTAAACATGCGTACTTTGGGGAAAAAACTGTGACATGTGGAAGCAATGCTTATGTAGTGCCTTGTAGGGGGTTGTGACACAACACTAAAAACATATAATATTGGTCTTTGGTCTTTTTTTTTAGCAATGGTCTTTGGTCTGGTTCGTCCAGCATTGCAGAGTAGTTATCTTTATGGAAATCCCTAATATTTTCTAATTCCCTGAACTTTTGTGTGGTACCGGATCACTCTACCAGGTCAGACAATGACAGTTCAGCTGGTCGCTTTGCCATCTTGAGTGAATCGTGGACATGCTTTGGCGTTATGGTTTGCCACATGTCTGCCCACATCTATTATTAGACTATTTGTACAGATACATATTATTAGACTATTTATGTGAGTCTATTATTTCAACCTGCGCATTATTACACACAACTGCATATTGGCTCAGACATCAAAATTGGTTGGTAAAGTAGATATGTGAGCGATAGAGACTATAACGTGTTCATCCCCCTTTCTACACTGGCATATATAAATATAAACTCTGCTTCATGGGTTTGATCAACTTGTAGCATACAAGATAGACATGCATTGCACAGAATAGTATTTTTGGTAGGAAATTACACGCATGAAGTTTTTGTAGATTGCATCGTGGGAATTAGATGCATCAGGAGCTCCAGCACCACATCGGGAGCAGTTGGTAGATGATTGAACAGATTTGAGGTCTGGCTAAGCATGACGCTAAAGCAAACTTAGAGGGTCTAATACTTGGTTTGGGATGTTTAAACCAGATCAAATGAAAACATTATCCCCAACAAAATTATATATCATGCTCAGGTCAGCAATTTGATATAATGCTATTTTTATCTGTTGTGCTTGATATTAAAAAAATATGATTTTTTTTTTTTTACATCTATATTTATGTGACCATTATAGGCCCACCCAAGAATATTAACCCTCTATTTAATTCTCAGAGTGGGGTACGTGTGGTGTCACCTGCTTTAAGAGGTTGACCTTGCCATTGATTCATACATGATTTGTAGGTACAGTATATCAAGAGTCTGACTTCAAAATAAAATTCAGTGTCTGCAAATATCATTTTATAATAGTGTTGGCGCTGACACTTTAATGAGTACTCACGTCGGTTGTAGCACGTGTCTGCTTGGTTAGCATTAATATGTACCTGCATATACCATCAAACAAACATCATGTACAATTGGCAGGTGAAGCACTCATCTGTGTATTTGTTGCATCAATCGAGAATATACAAGTGATATGTTGCATTGGCATATATAATATTTGCAGTAGGAATTCTAAGCAAAGTCCTAAATAAATGATTGTATCATCATACAGGGATATATCCAAAGCTCCTTCTACTACACCAGACAGGTGTTGGGAAAAGCGGCTCAATCTGTCTTGGTTCTGGTTTCTACGGACCACATAATACAAGGATTTGGTGCATCTCACTATCTTAATCTGTTGCTGGAGAGGAGATACTGGTGGCTGGTTACTTTTTTTTAAAAAAAATAAACTGGAGGGGCTGGGGGCCCCTACAGGACTTTATTTGAAAAAACGCACAGAGTCTCAAAGAACAAGTACAGAGTTTAGGAAACAAAGAAAGAGAGGGAAAAAATGAAAAAGGAAAGACAAAATACAATAAATTGTGGATCCATAAATCAAAGGAGGCGCTAAATTTAGCTTTCACCCTCAGGGTAAGGATCTTGAGCTTTCTGATGAAAATATCCCTTGCTCTAGCTGGAGAAGCCGGTAAGACTTTGAAGATGAGGCCATTTCTCAGCGTCAAAGTTGCCCAACACATGAGGATTGCCAATACCATGAAGAAATTGTGATTGGACTGAGCTCTGATCAGATTAATTGCTTTGAAACGGTGGCTGGTTACTTCGCCCCCTCGAGATGATCATAGACACGTGATAGGTACCAACATAGACCATTGTCTTCCCCTCTCCGCTAAAAATCACCACACCTTAAATTTACTCCATCCGCTGCAATGAGATCTCTCTCTAGAGCTTGAGATCCTGATGCATCCCATGCACATGAAATAGTCATTTAGGATTACAAGCATGATACAACATGCTGGAAATCTTGTGCCAATAATGACACACGTTATCTTGTGTGTTAGCAACTGCCACAAAAGAGGAGGCCATAGAGTTGTCTATGTTTATATATATGTCAAGTAACAAATCATGATGGACACGGACGATGGAGGACCTCTCTGGCTCACATAAGTGTTTCCACCAACCAATTATGCTGTTTCCGTGGTTACATATATGTAGGTACAAAGTAACGCTATCCGAGAAGGCACAAATGGTAGGTACGTAATATACTACTGAGCTCACTGATATGTAGTCAAAACCAGTATCCAATTCATGTCTGAGAGAATTTGTTCACGTGTCATGGTCTCTCCCATCTTTTTCAATATACTACAATTCATATGACGATAGGACGATAAAATTTCTTTCAGGAACTCCATATATATACTTTGCAAGTTGTTAAGTACTTTGGTGCCATTACAATAGTATGCTATCCCGTTAAAAATAAATCTAGCTAGCTCATCTTCAAGTATGCTGTGATGGACACCATAGAGATGGTCATATGTTTTGGTCCATGAAAATACCGACAACACAACATGACGTGCTCCTGGTAGCACGAAATGCATTCCAGCTCAATTATTCGATTATTTGACTAGTTGGCATAGACAACATCAGTAATTAAGTTTCAAGGTTGCATGGCATGCCATCCTAAGGTTGCTAACTGTATACCAAGGAGAGTTTTGAGGCTCAGGCTGGATTAATTCTTTGGCATATCATGCTCCCTATGTTCAAATGTTGGAACACGGGGAAGTTTTCATAGGCAATGACCATTCGCCGACGACCAGGTACACTTCGGCAAAGGGGGTAACCCACTCGGCGTCTCCTTTGCCGAGTGGAATTGTACCTGGCCATCGGCGAAGGGCATACGGGGAAATTTTCGTAGGCAATGACCATTCGCCTACGGGGAAATTTTCGTAGGCAAATAACGACTTCGTCGGCGAAGGCGGTGTTTCCCGTAGTGTTGATGGAGTTGGCTCCAGCTCACTAACAACTAGTTGGAGGCGCGCTAGTCTACATAGGAGGCCACCTTCATTGTTTTTTTTTGGTTATAATGTTCTAGGAGAGCTCGTTGAGGTTCCATGCTCATCTGTTTGTTGACTGGTTCGTGAAACAACTTTGGTGCATGTGTGGTTTTTAGTGCTGAACTGTTGAACTCGTGAGTCCAGCGAGGTGAGTAGGGCTCCACTCGGGCGGAGCTCCGAGTGGAGGAGTGAGGGATAACGGCTAAGTCTAGTAGGTGGTGACGGGATTACAAAGACTCATCTTGTATTAATGATCTCACCAACCATTTACATGAGGGGTGAGGCCCTCTATTTATAGATTTTGGTTACACATGGGTGTGACTTTACAATTATGCCCTCGGCATATTTGTCTCATTTTTCACCGCGTGGTCGGGGGGCGATGTGGACTTCTTGAGATCCTGTTGGAGGCTCACGGCGATCGAAGGACCCCCTGGAGGCTCCGCTGTTCCAGTCCACCCCGAAGCTCCGCCCATGGTCTCCGCCTGGACGGGTGATCGAGAAGCCTGCGCGGGCGCCGTGATCTTACTCCGTAACCTCCGCCCGTCCCCAAGAGCGGCGACGATGGACAGCGGAGGGTTTCGTAGCTCCATTCCGTGCTGGTAAGTATCTTGGTTCTCTGGTGATCCCGGGAGCCCCGCTGCGGGACCTCCACCGGGGCCCTAGCTTTTCCCACCGCGTCTTGTAAAACCCTTTTAGGCTCAAAGCCATCATGTTAGTTCCCCGAGCTTGTCGTCAGCGAACCTCCGCCTACTACAGGGACCGAGTCCCAACAGCTGCCATTTTGGTCCTGTTGCATGTGTCGTTATAGTCCAATTTGCTGTACCAAGCATATGAAGCTTTGAGCGTTGGTGTCTAGATCAACTCTTGCATTGCTCCCTTTTTTTCGAAGGCTGTGCTTGCTTGCGTTAGTACGTTTGTATGTACATATAGCCTGAAACATCAAAATAGGTTGGTGAAATATTTATGTCAGCCAGAGGGCAAATATGTTATTCATCTTGCATCTAGAGACATGTAAATATAAAATGTGTGCCTCTCAGTTGCATGAATCAGAAACATACCCTCAATATGCTGCATGGCATATTATCCATAGTTCCA
Organism: Hyparrhenia diplandra; assembly: GCA_015847255.1. Classification (NCBI taxonomy): domain Eukaryota; kingdom Viridiplantae; phylum Streptophyta; class Magnoliopsida; order Poales; family Poaceae; genus Hyparrhenia; species Hyparrhenia diplandra. The sequence goes on along the minus strand of JADLZK010008524.1, from coordinate 923,087 downwards.
ATTGCGTTCATAATAATGTCCTAAATGTAAGCATTATGGGAATGGGATGCATCCAGAGCTCCACCAGGAGTTCCTGTGCCTGAGATTGGAACAGATTTGGGGTGAGGCGAGCAGTGCATCAACAATCTCGATCGTGGTCTATAATGATTGCCCTCTCCTATGAGTGAACTAACTAGACACAATGACACTTGCATCGTGAGTGGCAAAAGAATGCATTCATAAAAAGTGAGAATAATAATAATTCATACATTTATAAATACATAATTCGTCGGTTGTCAAGCTTCAGATAATTCCACCTTACCGATGTGTGGTTTTCTGTTTCTTATTTTTTTTTCATTCACGGGTGCGCAAGTAAAGTCAGTTTTGGTTCTTTTCTGTTTTTTTTTTCTGCCGGTGCATGTGGTACGTTTCTGATTTTTATTCGTTTACATGTGCACGCCATGCACGCCGTGGAAAATCTTGATCACTGGGTACAAGATTTTCTTTGTATATTCTCCCTTATTGCAATTGGCCCTCAATTAATAGTTAAACTAATAAATATAAATCCTCTTTGACTAGTCAATTGTCACACCATTCAAATGGAATCTATTTGCCCCTTTTCTGAGTTTTTTCTTCGCCACTAAGTTAGGAAAGGATGTGCCTAGCTTTTACTAGGCATATGTCTATGCATCTTCATCAAGTTCTGCTGATACTTTGGACCGTTATTTTTTTTCTATTGCTGATAATTTAGTTGTCATATCCCTATGGTTTATTTGTGCATCTTTGTTCTTGTTCCTTGACTACCCTATTTCGGCAAACCCTCTTATATATCATTGTATTAGAGAGCACTTCTGACTGTTTGCTAAACAAACAAAATGGATGCATTTACACGTACATTTGCCGTGATGGTTTTCTAAATAACCCCCAAAAAAAGTAGAAATCACCAGGGAATTTGGACTTTCCAGTAGTGTGCGCTTGTGACCTCGTATGCGGCCTTGCATGCACATGGCACTGGGATTAGCTATCGCTAGTTCACTCATGGTTTTCTGGTAATAATTACACCCAATTGTGCAAACCAGTGTTTAAAACTGTGACCTAAAAATCTCAAATGTTGAAGCACATAGGAACCCTTCATTCTTTCTTTTGCGAGAGATCCAAATATTTAAATAGAAAGCCTATAGTTTTGTTATGTGTGGAAATTAGTATTTTCACCATATTTTTGGGACAGTTATTGCTAAAAAATAATAATTAATTGACCTGCCTGATGGATGGTTATGTGTCTCAAAAATTATAAAAATATTAATTAATTGAATATTTATTATCTAAGAATTAGAATGCCTGTATGGCGGTCTATATATGTCCATTCTGCATCCGCTGATATATAAGTAGACTCTGTGCCTCATGTGTTTGATGCATAGCATTGGCAGTCATGATATCACACACATATAGCCTTGAAACTTGTGTCAACTTATCGGAGTGGGATGCATCTGGAGTTCCAGCTGGAGCCAAGACAGGCCGAAGGCGTGCTTCATGGCGTAGTGGCTGCCATAGAGATTAGACATGCTGGTGTCAGGTGTGTGCAAGAATGTGCTTTGTCGAATCATGGTTTGCATTCAGGACCAAAAAGAAATCAGTCTCTTTGCACAGAACGCAAACATCTTCGATGGACTAGCCAGGACCTTCGTGCATGCTGTTACTCGCTGAAATTGCAGTTAGATCCGACGTACCAGTCACTCAATTGCATGGTAGTCTAGTTTGACCACCACCACAAACCTAGTTTGAGGCAACGTAAATGATTGTCATATTTTTTTTTAATTTTCCTTGTCTCGTTGGAGTCTCCTATTGTTTTATTGGTATTCAAATTTTAGTATAAACTTTCCCTACCAAAAGCCTCCTAGTGAGGATTCCTAACGCTAGACTGGTGGTAGTGTTTTACTACTACCTAAAAACAATAGGATAATTCCACTATTTTCATAGTTTCTACTCTATTTCAAATTGTAGAGCCATTTCAATATATGCAGCAAATTGAAATTTAAAACTGTTTCAATAGAGCCATTTACTAACTTACAACATTTTTCATTTGAAATCACTTAAGTCCTACAAATAATGTTTGTGGTTCTAACAATTATTTGAAATTGAATTTATTTGAACTTTCCAAAAATCTCTGATGGAAAAGATTTAATCAAAGTTATGGATCTTGAGAAGATCCGAAACATTGCAGTAGATATATTTTTATTTGAAATAATATACAGTCGCAAATGGAGGATTTCTGACATCCGTAGTTTATAATTTTTTCATTTCAAATCATTATTTATCTTAGGAAAATTATTTTTGAATTTCCCTCATTTGAAACAAATATTTTAAGCATACCATTGATCCATTCCAATCCATTTTAACTTCAATTCGTTTAGTCTACAAAATATTCATACCAAAAGTTGGTTTTCACGGCTCGCCCTGAAAGGTCAACGTGAGGGAATGACGAGGGCGTGACGTAGGGCTGAGAAGGTGGCGCTCATGGGGAGTGCGCGCGGCACGGGCGATGCACGCAGCGCGGCGCGCAGGGCGGCGGCGGGCGCTGGCGCAGCGGCGGCGGTGGGCAAGAGCGAAAGGGTAAAACCCTAAATTGTTTTTTTTTTCTCGATTAACATAGATGGTCTGCCTGCATATTAATATGAGGGGTTTACAAGTGCTAACAGGTCAGTCCCATTAGTCTCACGCTTCACTCTAATTTAATTAATAATAATAAAAATACCTAATAAGGTTGTTTTAATGATTATAAATATTCAGCTAGGGACGGAGCCGATGGTGGGGCGGGGTCGGCTCAAGCCCCCTACCGCGACTTTAGAAGGAAAGCTCCTGGAGCCCCACCTCGAATTTGAGCCGCCGATTATGCTTTGGAGGGCTGAGATTAATTTATTTCTAAACCGGGCCAACAAGTCCAATGAGAAAATGAGAAAACCCTACCCAAATAGTAATCCCCACCGCCCATCCCCACAACGCCGCACCCACCGCGACGCCGCCCGACCGCACGCATCCTCCTCCTCGCCGTCTTCAGCGCCGCGACACGCTCCCTCGCACCGTGCACAGCAGGGAAGGGGAAGGGCGTGCAAGCCGGGGAAGGGCGGCCAGGCGGCACGGGGCACCGGCGAGGGGAATGTCGCGCGGCGCGGGTCGCTGGCCAGCGGCGCCAGCCAATGCCGCTCCGCCGCCGCCGCCGCCCAAAAAGCGCGATCTCGCCAAGACGCCCGCCGGGGAGCCACCAGGGTGAAGGGCGCACAGCCAAGTCGCCAGAGAGTCGCAGCTAGGCCAGGCGAGGCACCACCGCGCCAAAGAGTCCCGGTGCCACCGCTAGGCAAGGTGAGCATTTTTTCGGTGGATCGGGAGTGATTCAATTGAATATTGGATTATTGAATAATTGAATTGAATGTTTGATTGTATGATTTCAATTTCTAGTATGTCAAAAAGAACATTGCACAATTATGTTATAACTGCTCCGAGTGGAAGTGGATCAACCTTATCTCCACATACCAATGAGAGCACAACTCAACCGAAGAAACCTAGGGCAGAGTTCACTCAAGAGATCCTAATTGCTGACCCCGAAAGCGCAAACCAATCGATTCTTATGAACCTAAAATTAGAGACGAAGTAATGCTTTGAGTGATCCGACCCAACCTTATGAATTTGCATTTCCTCGTAAATATATTGTTAGTGAATGGAGATTCTTATGAATTGCTAGAAGAACTCCAGAATTTCTTGGATGCACTGAACTTGGAAAAGTTGCTGAAATTATGGTGAAGACTAATATGCATGCATCTTATAAATTGGTTTATCGTCTCATTGAGCTAATCATGATACTACCGGTTGCAATGGCTTCAGTTGAGAGGATATTTTTCAGCATTGAACATTATAAAGACGGATTTGCGTAATAAAATGGGTGATGAATGGCTCAATATATAACTTGATGATATGCTACAATTAGATGGAGATATTTAGGAAGATTGATAATGAAAAGATCAAAAAACGGTTTGAAGTGATGAAAGAACACCATATGTTATTGCCAAAAAAAAAAGGAGTGGTACGCTCTATTTAACTATTAATTCATAATATGGAGGTCCATATATGTTTGACTAATCAATATTTCTGTTTGTGTAGGTACCTACTTCGAAGAATAATGTGCGGCAACGTGACGCCGTCGTTTATTAGTTTTGTAATTGGGCTCGGTATGAATGATCTGTCTCCTTTTTTTCATGATGTAGTAGAGTTAAGTCGCTGTTACATTTTGTTCAGCCCGTCCCTAAAATAATTTCCTGGCTCCGTCCCTGTATTCAGCCACGATGCTTAGGCTTAGACATCTTATTGCTGAGTGTGACACTGGTCAAGTGAAATACAAGGGGAATGTATATCTGTCCTTTAATTGTAGGTGACTTTGCGGGCAGAGTGGAGCTACACGCAAGAGCACATGACACTGGTTTCAATATGTGTATTTTGCACAAAAAATTGTTTAATTTGTAACTTTGAATCACCTCTAAAAAATAGAGTAACGTGTGACTTCCAATCATGTTTTTTTTGTGAGAAAATGTGTGACTATGTGAAGCTGTGCAGTTCGGCCTCCCTTTGTTTAAAACAATATGCTGGGTTTTTTTTTTTTGAGCCAATTTGTGATTCTCTAATTCAATTTCTTGAGTTTGTTGGATTCTGAACGGCCTCTTGACATCATGATTTTAGGAGGCGGCTTGAGTTTTCAGCCACCTCTACAAATCGAATTTTAGGGCTATCAACTTCTACAAATAATTTCTATACTAGTAGCGCCAATCGTATTTGTTATTGCAGCAGTATATAATAGGCAAGGTCTTCCTCAAACTGGACCTTGAGCATTTTGATTGTACTGAAGTTACTAGCAGAATAATTCTATTTTTGAGAATTTATATGATTTATCTTTGTTTATAGCTAGTGCATCTAGTGATGTTTATTAAACAAGGGGCTACATAGCCTTGGGTTGGTTGTAGTAAAATAATAAGATGTGTTTTAAAATATAATAAAAGTTGATGAAAAATGGTACTATGATCAACCTTATTGTTCATTTGACTGTGGAAAAGCAGTTAATATCATTCTGGAGCCTGATTGGTAAAATAGTTACTCACTGGTAATTTTTTTTACTTGATTTTACTTGCCGTCGATATTTTTTGTGAATACAAGTCATCCATGTAAATTATGCCCACGCAGGGAACCCAACTAGATATGTAACAATATAAGAAGACCAATAGAATGGCCAAACTGAGGTTTTGCATGGTGAAATATGAACAAGGCGACAATAAATTACTACACACATGAGTTAACGAATGCCTTGTTAACAGTAAAAATCAGGCTTGGTTACCCTTCTTAATTTGCATTGCAAACCATAGATTCCCTACATGATTGATTCCCTTGACAAGAGCAACCTTCCAGTTTATGTGCTTGCATCAGAGATAAGTGTCCTTGACAAATCTTGCGGTTGGTAGTATGAACACGATGTTCAAGAACAGGGAATTCTGTTGCAAGTGTAAAATGCTATCAGAAAATATAACCAATAGCAAACTAGTTGTTCTGTTGCCGCGAGGGGTTACATGTTAATTTGTTATGTACAAAACAGAAACACTGGTCTTACTACTACAGATTCATTAATCACTGCCGCCGGCATGACTGCTGGAATCAAATCCACCGGTAGTGATGACTCGTTCAAATGCGTGAAAATCAGAAAATCCTTGGAGCCAGCCATAACCGACAATGAAGATTTAGACCACTACTGGGTTGAATAGTACCGCCGGCAATGATCTTGATGGACACAGATAACTGCCAAGTTTGAATAAGAACCGATAGCGATTTCAAGATGAAGTAGTAGTAAAACAAATGGTAGAAAAGAAGATTGCACGTCAGAATAACAACCTATTCTCCTCTGGGTTCCAGGTTCGGTAATCTTGCGACTACCGTCATTCGTATGTTTGTAACAAAAACTCTTTCCTGCTTAATGAAATATGCGCCTAGGCATCATCACGAAAGAAAATTGTCTTCAACCCCTACACGTGTGCCTCATTAATTATCAAATATACTATATGGTTGATCCCCATGCTAGATAGGAAACAAAAGGTGGTGCCATCTATAAATAAGGATCTGCATAGTGCCCTGATGCACATATGATGGGCAAACAAATAGAGAAAATGATAAGGAAAGGTGGAGTGTAGGGGGATACCTAGATAGAACAAAAAGATATGGTATGCAAGAATGACCCAAGTTTCAGAAAACTATGTAGAGAGGTATTTGATCAAATTTGTATACTCGGAATTGGAGGCCTTTGGAATGCAAGATTGATATTGGAGGATGTCATACTAGCAAAGATTTGATTGTGCACAGGCACAAATGAAGAAATTCGTGGAGGCTTTGAGTTTCGAAGGCTATCCTTATGTATGTTGTTAAACATTAGAAGGAAGACTCCCTACTACAGTGCCCATTCCCCAACAGCTTATAGTTGGGGTTCGACAGTATGTCTGTCTATGATGCAACACAGAACTCCAGTGATGTCTCAAGGGTGCACAGGTCATTGCCGTAGAGCATATGGGAGGAGAGACAAGAAGTTGGAGAGCTGACACATCAAGTCGGTTTGTAACATGTTTGGCGTCCATGATACCCTCCTCGATGGCTATGTAACTAATGTCTCTATATCAGCATTCTTATGTTCTTGAACATTCACATACTCCAGATGCAGGAAACACTTCACAGTTGTCTTAAAGATTAAGACGGATGTGGTTCTTCCACTGACAATGAAAGAGCTTGGTCTAGCCTTATGTACATGCTTCTTCCACTGAAATATAAGTAGAGAGTGCCTAGCTATATAGCCTATTGCCTCATGTCTTTAAAGATCAGTGACAGTAAGACAAGAAAAAATTTCTTCGCTTGCCCTGATGTGGTTATATCCATCTAATAATCCTGAAACATGTGTCATGGCCATGGGAGCGAGATGCATCTGGAGCTCTAGCTTCAACGAGCCAATACAGTACAGGGCCAAGGGTGTGCTTCATGCCGTAGGGGCTACGTGAGTCGTATAGATCAGCCAGGTGCTTGGTCAAATCGTAGCACCACGTTCAGGACCAAGAAGAGAACAGTCTGTTTCCACAGTACAATCATATCATCGGGGGACCGTCTAGGGTCTTCGAGCTTGCTGTTCGTCATTGAAATGCTTTTGAACGGTTGAACCTACCTGTAAGCCAACTGTATAGTAATCAACTGCGTGCCTTTTTTTTCTCAAAGACGCAGGAGAGCTGCGTACCTTTGTATTAAGAAGAAAAGTCAACTGTAGTGGCATTGGTTCTTTCCACCCTGCTGTATCCTTGTTTGACATATTTAAAGTTGCTGCCTTGACGAATCTACTAGCCCAACAAGTCCCCACACTGACGATTCTGTAGTAGTGACATATAGATGTATTTGGCTCTTGTGACTTGTACGTTGCAGTGAGTTCGTCGGAGTTGGAATAAGACTTATGATTAGCGCTGGATGGATTGCAAAAGGGCCGAAAACTCTAGCAACAAGAAGTAGATCTAGCCATTAGCTGAAGAAATCTTACGTTCTCTGATGGATTAGACTACTCTTATAGGTTTGTGAACATTTGGTAAGAATGTTTATAAATAACTGGGCATTATATATTGTGAGCTGCAGATATTTTATGGAATTATATCTTAGCAAGAAAATTGTGGAACTATTCTGTTTGTTCAAAATAATGAAAATGAAAATATTTCGTCCTTATGATTATTCTAAAATACGGAGAGAAATTTTCACATGAAGATGAGCGCCTCCCTCCCCCGTCGGCGTGCTGGTGACTCCTCTCCGGCGTGCGAACCATCTCCTCCGCCACTGGTGTTCGTCCTCATCAACCTTGTCCATCGCCGATCTCAATTTCCGCCCTGGCCGGACTTTGGAGGCAGCAATCCTTCGCGCCCATGGATCATCGGTTTGCACTCATCTTTCTTTCATCTCTAAACGTTCTTTCTTGTTTCCTCCTTTGGCCGCTGCAAGCTGAGGCTTTCCCCTAAGAATGCTGCGGTCATCCTGCAAGCCACCTTGGGTGGCCAGGCTTATCTTTTTCAATGTTGTTCCTCTTAGTGATCGTGTCTTTCGCTTTTCGATCTCTTCCCGAGATGTTGGTTTCCATATCTTCAAAGCTTAGATCATTTGAATGCTCAGCCTATAAGGTCTTTTTTTTTAATCTTTGGCACAATGGAGGGCCAAATTATGTTTCCGAAGTTTAAGAAGTGGTGCTTAGAGGAGAAAAATCTTTGGATGACAGTAACAAGGAAGCCTTCGTCCTCGAGTCCGGCAGGCTTTCCGCTGCTCACCGGAGCAAACCGGACCACCATTGGCCGTATAGCCGTTGGTAATTTAAATTCTTTTAATCATGGTCGCAATTATGGTTGTAAGTCTGTCTTTACACGCCATAATTGGATTTCAAACTGGAAATCAAAACGGCCTCTTCCAACCCCTTTGGAAAGCCCGACATCCTGGGTAGAGGCCCATCTCCCTTCTTGGCCCATCATTCGGTCCCAGGTTCCAGTTCCTTCACTGCAAAAAAAAACGCTGCTCCTCTCTGACACAGTTGCCACTGTTCAGCGCGGTGTTGACACTTGTTATAGCATAAAATTACTAGTCAACTAAACATAAATAAAGGTTTAAAATGAATATAAACATAAGTCTAGGGGTTTAACTAACATAATTCCACGAGCTTTGGTGATTTATATATTTTTAGGGACTTAATGTATAAATGCGTAGAAGAATGGAGAAAGTTCCGAATATACATCTCATACAATGACAAGACTTGACCGTGAAGTAACTCAACCCGAAAAGTGGACTAAAACATTCTAGAAGATACCGAGGACACACCGTAAGAGACGAGAGGCTGAGAGGGAGGCAATTACCGGGCGGCCGCCAGCAATTTTGTGCCGGCCGCCAGGCAATTATGCCCAATCAGGTTCATCTTTTAATGTCGGTTTGTAACCGACTTTGAGGTTGTATCTACATTGTTGCCAAGGTCGGTTTGATCCAAGGGCTATCGCTCATCGCCAAGGGCTATATAAGAAGACCCCCCCGACCCCGTGGGCTAAACACCAATTCATTATCAATTCATTCTATCTCATTATCTCTCGTTGTAGAGGGGTCCCATGTAAGGATCATCTCTCTCTAAGGGATTAGTGAATTAGAATGTAATTAGAAGCAGATTAGAACTACAATTAGAAGAGTTAGTATAAGAGGATTAGAACTCATTAGTTCTAATCTTTAGAACAAGAGAGATAGAGAGAGGGAAGGAATCGGAGGAAGTGCCGGCCTGTCGGTGCTATCTCCATACTTGTACCTCAGTGGAAGTTAATCTACATTTGGAGTTACTCTGGTAATCTACTTCTTCTTTTAGTAAGTTATATTGTTTATATTTATTCTTGTTGGTCTACGAGTCTCTCTTTTGAGTACTTTAATCTAATGCATTTGGTTAAGGTAATATTCGTAGTGTAAGCGTGGTGCTTAGGCTCGGATATCTCGTTAGATACACCCTACCTTCCGGAGCGTGGTAGTTCGTGGTAGTGACAGTACCATTGATTCCTTTGGATTCCACATCCCGTTGGTTAGGACTAAGTAGGAACAAGTTACTGGGGGAATTGTGAGTTTCAGCCTTACTTTCCTTTGAGTACATCCCCATAAGAATACTATCAACATTACTTACCAAATTAAGATTTAGCTATCTTAGTAATCCTCTCTATACCCTCAACCTTCTTAAGTCTTGTGCTACTCCGGGTTATGATTAGATCCTAGTCTCCCTCACCCGTTTCCCCTCGTGGATTCGATATTTAAACCCTCTCCCGGTGAAGTGCTCACCCGTATCCGTGGCGCTTTGGGATTATATAAATTATAAATATTTCGTGGGCTTAGCAAATACCAACAAGCATTTATGGCGCCGTTGTTCGGGAAACGGATTGCTGAGTTGACTTCGAATCTACCTTATCCTTGTATCATATTCTTTTCTTTTATTCTTTTATCTTTTTAACTCATCTATTCTTTTCTTTTCCTTTTCATTATGAATTCCACGCCTATCTATAAATATCTTATACCCTCAAGCAAAAGCTTTAGGCAACCAGAATCTTCAGAGCCTATCCTAGCAAAAGTCCTATGAGCTACGTTTGAGTTATATAAGAATGGTTCAGGAGCTAGCCTTCTCGGGAGAAGGTGAGGCCAACCCACACTCACACCTACGAAAGTTTGAGGAAATTATGGGTTGCTTTCGTATGGAAGGCATATCCAATAATACCTTACGCTGGAAGTTTTTTCCGTTCTCTTTGACGGGAAAAGCTAAACAAAGGGTATTACTTGAACATAGAGAGAGTGAAAGGAGATTGGGAGATATTAATGTCCAAATTTTGTACCTATTTCTTTCCCACCTCCAGGTAGCCCGTCTTCGTATAGAACTTTTAACTTTTAAACAAGAAAAAGAAGAGTCTCTTAATGCATCATGGGATCGTTTTAATGACCTAATCAACACCGCCCAAACCTTGGTATTCCGGACCCAATTCTTCTTCAACATTTTTATCCGGGTCTTAATAAGAAAGATGCAAGGGACCTTAGTGCAGCTTCAGGAGGCGCATTCCTTTCTCCTCGCCCCGCTATAGAAGCAAGAGATCTTATTGACAGATGTTGCGGATACGCTACCCCCACTAGAATTTTTCCCCGAGAAAAATGAAGAATCACCCTCCGATCAAGGAGAAGAAATTACGATAGCTAATTCACAACAATTACAAACCCAAGACCTAGCTATCCATCTTGAACCATCATCATCCCAAAATCCCCCAAAGGAAGAAGAAATTTCACCTTTGGAAGATCCTTATGAACCTACCCTTAGTGATTTTGGGAGAACAATAAATTCTCATCCAGACAAGAGACCTCTAAATAACCACAATTCAGATTCTTCTGAGATATCTCTTATTCAAAGTGTTTATAAGAGATTTCCAAGTGATTATAATTTGGATTCTTTCAAGGAGAAGTCTCTATTTGAATATGCTTATTCTTTCAAAAGACATTGGGAAGAACCCAAGGATGACATTTCGATCTTGCCATAGAAGAAGAGCAAAGGTATCCGTAAGACAATCTTATCTTCTCCCCTTCTATACCTAGACAAGATGATTTATTCGAACCCATCTCTAAACCCATCCTTGCCCCCTATGAATCCACATATGCTTCCTTCTTTGAGACTCAAGATGAGCCTAGAAATTTACCACAACAACCTAAGCATAGGGATCATCAAGACGACCAAGAAGAACCACAACAATGGCTTGAGAATATTAATGACCTAAGTATCCCAGCCATTGATTGTATAGACGACATTTTAGACACTACTAGCCTGAGAGACACAAACCCAAGAGATCCTTTAGACAGCCATGATGAATTAACCTTGGAGTTAGGGAAGGAGGACAACATCAGTGAGTATGAGAGCTGCTTCATAGACACTTTATCTAGCTCATGTTCACATGATCACCTTCCTAAATCACCTAGTCTCTCTATCCCACACGAGATTTTCAACCCCCTCATTTTCTCTCCTCCTAAAATTTTGAAAGGGTGGTTGTAGATGCATACATCTATAATAAATATTCTAGATCTCGTTGGTATAAAATGTTGAGGTAGATTGATGTTGGAAGGGAAGCCACTTCATCATCATGAATCATAATTCAACAGGTTTCCCAAGGATGAGCTTGCTGTCCTTAAACAAGCACTTCTTGAGAAATAACATGAGTGTTACCTTATTGCTATAATACCCTTGTGAAATAAGTAGAAATATAAATGAGGAAATATTCTTTCGGGTATTTTGTTGCTAACCATTTCAGGTCTAGAGCAAGAAGAACGAAGGATGACAATTTAAGGTATGTCCAACCAATTATATTGCAACATGAAATCACATGCATAGAATTTCTTATCATGTTGCTACACTATCTTGGTTGCTTCTACCTTTGAGACATGCTCAAATTACTAAAACAACTGTCATACTTTTCATCTCTCTCGTTTGAGCTAATCTCTATAATGCCTTCATGCTACCCTTTATCTACCATAGTATGCTTTGGTTTAGGAATGTTGCTATAGTACAAATAGCATGTTTTCAAAGGCTTTTTAAATTAAGCATGGTGCTTAGGTTAGAACGCCTTCCTTAATTGAATTAGACATGGAGTCTAGTTTAGTTATTGAACTAAAAGTTGCTTGTGTAGACATTGGTATATTTTGTTGGACTAACCCTTGCAGACAAGAAGAAACTTTCAAATAAGCTTGGGGGAGGTCCTGAGATAAACTCATACTAAAGATGAAGCAAGAGAAAGAAGAGGAGTGCCACAAACAAAATCTACAAACAAAAGCACTTGCTCAAGGATCAGCTTAAGGATGATTGGCACATAGAGAAGGAAGACCAATTCCACCAAGAATAATCCAATCATGCTCTTCCTCATCACATGCTCCCATCACACTCCACATGCTGAAATAAAACAATGAGAAGAAGCAAGACATAACAAATCTTTCACAAGGAGGACACGCTCGTATACAGAAGAACCTTATGGAATAAAGAGAAAGAAGACAAGTTAGGAAAAACTACATAAGAGGCCAAATCAAGAAAGCTTCAAGCAAAAGGAAAGCACCACCACAAGTTGCTACAAAGTGCCATCATGCTCCAATAATAAGGTAACATCTTAAGGTGAGTTGTTAAATAAGCTTTCTCTTAATTATGGCATGTTCATGAATAACTAACCCAACATGTTAGAGTAACACCCTTGCTTGATCTGACTTCATTAGCTCAACATGTTTTGTTTCTGCTGTTGTTCCTAACACCACCTTCTTGATCTCTGGTCCTAATCATATTAGTAAATGTGTTGCAACATTCATGTTCCATCTTCTGATCTGATCACCCTTGTTATAGAAACAGAAACACATAAACATTAACTTTATTTTGTTTGATGTGCCTGAGGTTTTAGAGAAGAATGAACTTTTGGTTCCTGTTGGTGTTTTCCCACCAACAGAGCCCATGCACTTGATCTCTACCTTGTCTTTGCATGCAGGACACACTTTGAGCAAAATGTGGAGGAGTCTTCACACTCCCTCAAAATCCTATAAGTAAATGTCCTGAACTCACAAAGCATGCACACAAAACAAGAAGCTGCCAACCCCACTATCAAAAGTTTCACTCCAAAATGTTGGACCAAAGAAAAGAACATGGGTGACAAAATTTACGTAATCACCATCTTAAGAGATACAGCTATCAAGATCAGATGATACACTCAAGGAGTAACCAAGGTAAGTAGTTTTGTTCAAAGGACTTAAAACATTGAACCCTCGCCAAAAGGTAACTCGGTAGTTATCCATATTTAATTTCTAGCATTGCATTGAAAAATTCTAAAGCCCCATGTGAATAATCTTGTGGTGTGTAACAGCCCATAAAGATATTCACCGTGGTGGCATAAAAATAATTATGCATTCATCTAGTTGCATTTGCATCATAGTTCTTTGCATGCATATAAATTTATAAAACTCCAAAAATATTTTTCCTGCTGAAGTTTTACATAGAATAATCATGATCCATCTTTAGACACATGAGGCTAATGTGGCTAACCCTTAATGCTTAACCAAGTTCCACTAGCTTTGTTGTCTATTCGAGTTCAGCAGATTCGAAGGGAGAGAGACATGATAGGTCAACATCACCATCGCCATCTACCTCAACTTCCACATCATCAATTACCCTACACTTCAATCCAGCTTGGGGGAAAGCACCAAGATTATCCCGATAAGTATCTCTACTATATTATTATTAGCTAAATATTTAGTTTGCTTGGTTTGTTAGGAGTCTAGTTTCATAAATATCTAGTTGTTTAAAAGAGTCTTTGCTAGAGTTTAGGAATAAATAAATAGGAGTGTACCAATAGGTGAGGAAGACATGCGAGGGTGGGGATGGTGAAGGATATCAACTGCGCTTGTGTGGGTTGGGGGCAGCCAAGCAACACAAGAGAGATGAGGGGCATTGTTAGAGAGAGACAAAGGCTTATTGGAGGTCGATATTATACTTACCTGCTTCGGGAATAAGCTCACGAGGAGTTCTCCATTTAGTTGACAAAAATGGTTGAATCATTTCAAATTTATTTTCTGTGGTCTCATCAGTTAGGAATGGGAGACATTCAGGATCTAAGCTTTATCCGTGGGTACACTGTTTGTCACTGATTGATGATATTTAGTCATCATTGGTTGACTTGACTTACGACAAATTTTGCGGTCAGATTGTTTGAGAAGACCATTGTTTGCAGGTATTATGTTTAGAAAATTCCTTATATGGCCCTCTCAAAACTCAGCCTTCCTCCAATGGCCTTGAAAATTTTGAACATTCCCATTTGAACTCCATACTAGATTTCATTTAACTATTTGGTCCTTCCGTCAATTCAAGCATTTAATGGTGTCCACGCCGCCTGTGCACAGAAGCTCACTGCTATCTAGGCGTCCACCAGTGGCAGATCACCGTCACCAGGATAATTGGTTACCGAGTCCCTCCTTTGGAGCAATTTTTTTTTTTGGCGCGATCTATTCTCGTCATCCCGAACGAGTGTCTCTGACCTGGACAGAGATTGAACACGAGGGCAACTAAGTCTTTTCGCATTGCTCCACAGCTGAGTGAATAGAAGCCATTTGACAGAACCGATGGCAAGGCCAAACAGGTAATGAAATCTTGTTTCGAGGTCAAATAGGAAACTTTAAAATGTTTAGGGCCATAGAGGGAACGATGAGTTTTAAGAGGGACATACACAGAATTTTCTCTATTATTTTTGAGAAACTTAAAAAGTTGTTCGTCAGTGTTTGTGTGGCTTGCATTGTTATATGTAGAATGCTACTCGGTAAATAGGACCCTCGTTATTCAAGCATCCAAGCAATCTCGTTCGTCCTTCACCGTTGCGGGTCCATCTGCATGACATGTCCCCTTTGGCCTTCACTTCAGCATCGACCACCGTCTCGAGCTTAACACTTGCACAACACAAGCCAAGTGACAACGTCATCTGACACACTGCGTGTGCCGGGTAAGGGTAACTGAAGTAGAAGGGAAAAAGAAAATAGAGGAGAAGTGTTGAAATGTTGATCACAATCACTCATCACAAAAACTAAACACAAATGTTTAGAATCAACCATGTGTTCGCAATCTCAAACAATCTTGTGGAGCCTTTACAAATGCTATCTTGCACGACTGCAACACTGCTCTATGTTTCTTCAAACATAAATGTATTCATTCAATTTTATTTGCCTTCAACTCGACCAAACATACCACATGAATGAAATATATTGTGGTTCATGCCCATCATGACCACTTATGATAACTATGTGGGTCCCAACAGGCGGTGCAAACTATAAATAAGGAGAAACATATTGCACTGAGGCATATAAGATCGATAGCCAAATGAATGTGGAGAAAACGAAAAAAGAGAGGGGTCGGGGGACCTAGCTAGCACCAAAAAATAAGGTATATATGCCATACCCATGGAGAACTACACAAGCTTCAAACATCCAAGTAGCGAGGTACTCGAAACTGTGTTAATATATTGGAATAGGAGGCATTTGGAACTGTAGATCAACACTGGCAGCTCAAGAAGCTTAGAAGGATTTAATTGCCCACTAAGCCAGAGACAATGTTTGGTGGTGACATGGAAGAATGAGTATGGGCAGGAGTGCTGGACGGACATGGATATGCAATTGAGCCTCTGGGTTTAGAAATTTAGAAGGCTATCCATCTATGTCTTGCTCTACATTACAACGGTGACAACATGTGTGTGGGTCACGGATCGACAGCTGCTACGTACATGCTCCCAGTCCTCTCGGATACGCGAGAGCCCTGCCCTGGTGACAACCGCTGAGCAAAAACTGCGAGCTGTGCACCGCTGCGGCTACCCCTGTTACTACCGTTGTTACTGCCAATCGAGTGTGTGGACAGGAGATGAACAGTATTTGGTGAATGCTCAACACAACATGTTATTGATGATGATATGGTTTTACACAAGGGGCCATTCAACATGGTCATTACAAAGAAGCTCAGCGGGTATTTATAGTACCCCCTGGCTTCATAGTTGTCGAAAAATATCAAAAGTTCTAAACTGATCTTCTACAAATTGTTCTTCTTCGCGAAGACACATTCTTCGTCTTCGCGAGGCTTCAAGGCAAGATGTCTAGCTTCGCGTTGTTCCTTGGCCTCTTGTAAATGTATTGGTAACTCTGCAGTGAAGTTCCCATGGCCATCTTCGCTCGGACTCTTAACTCATTCTCCCTTATTTTGTTCTTGCTGTTCTTTTTGCGAAGCCCAAGTCTTGCGAAGTCATCTTCAATGTGGATCTTTGTCTTTGCTCTGCAAGTATCCTGAAATCTCCAAAGTCTGGGACGAAAGTTGTAAAACAGAAATCAAAGTTAGATCCCAACAAAGAGCCCTCGTGGGCGAAAGGCCGACTTCAAAGGCATGAAACCCACGAATCATAAGTTTTTCAAAACTTTGTTTCGATCTGAAAACGCCGCCCCGACTTTGAAGTTGGACTTTGATTCCGATTGCGACTTCGTGAATATCTTATTTGGATTGTTTCTCTCTTTTTTTTTTTTTTTTTAGTTTGACCGCTTGACCGGCGGGGTCTATAAATAGCTTAAGCACCCCTCCCCCGCTTTTTCTTCATCTTTTCAAAGAGGGGCCACCTTTTTGAAATTTTTCTTTGCAACGCGAAGCCAAAGTTTCTTTGCGGAGTTGTAGTATCTTTGCGGTTACAGGTTTTTCTCATGGAGCCAAAACTTCGCGGCCTTTCGCTTCTTTTGCTTTTCTAGGTATGTCTTGTCTTCAAGTCTATTTCATTCGTATTTCTTATGATTATAAATGTTAATTTTTCTATGTCTTTTAGAATGGCACTTGTTGAGGATGTTCCGCTGGTTCTCAAGAACGGGATGTCGATGAAGAAGTTAATTCGCAGTAAGAAAATTTAGAAGATGGGTTGTCGATGTTTTTACGCCCCGTAGTCCGAATTGCTAGCTCCCGGATGATAGGATTTCTCTGAATTTTGGTCGTAGTAAGATGACCGAGGAAGATTATAAAAAGATGGTGAAAGATGGCGTGCTCAGAGCGGGTCGAAGATAGGCCAGCGAGCTGATGAGAAGGTTCCGAAGCCTATGCCCGATGAATGCGTTGTTTTCAAGATTTGTTCACCGCTGGGTCTTCGTATGCCTCCTCATGACTTTCTTGAGGCAGTTTTTTCAAAGATATAATATCGAAATGCACCATCTAACTCCAAATGCCATAGTCAAACTGTCGGGTTTTTATTTGGGCTATGCGGAGTCAAGAAGTGAGGCCGATATTGATGCATTTTGTGCTTTGCACGAATTACATTCCCAATTTCGGTCTCGAAAGATTGAAGAACGTCTGCTGAAACCGTATTTTGGATGTTGTAGTTTCAAGACAGCTTCGGGGTCGGAAGCAAATTTCTCCCCGCATTAAAGAATAAATGGGCCGATGGCTGGTACAATTATTGGTTCTATCACAAAGTTCCCATGGTTGAAGAAAATCTTGGAAGGAAAGGTGTGAAGAAAAGATATCCTTTAGCTTCGCGGATGCATAGGGATAAGTTTGAGTGTAAGCCTAGTTATACTAAGTCAAAAATTGCTCAATGTCCGAAGGCTTTTGGAAGAGTTGTTTCTCGAATCTACTCGGGATTTAGTTGAAGAGTATGTGGCTGCTGGTATTTGGCCACTTCGCGCTGGATGGGATTTTCTTCGCTATCATCAGAAGGTGGTTAGAGAGATGAATTATATTTTTCCAGATAGAGACACTGTGATGCCCTCGAAGTTTAAAACTGAGGAAGATTTTGTTTCGCTTTGTTGAGAAGAAAGCTGTTGAATTGCTTGGGAAGTTTTTACATACTGAAAGAAAACTTATGGATGAGATCATTGGCAAGGATTACGTTAGGTTGAATCGGATCTTTGATTTAGCCAAAATTACTTATAAGACTCGCCCGCCCCCTGCTTATGCTCGCAAGAGGGACAAAAAGGATAAGAATGAATTTGACAAGGATTTAAAGAGGAAAAGAAGTGATACAGCGAAGCCATCTTCTTCAGCGAAGACACCTTCAAAGGCTGCTGTTCCAAAGCCTCAAAAGAAGAAGGCGAAGAAGACAGTAGCCTCTTTAATTGATAATTTAGATTTGACTGACAGTGAGATTGACGTTCTGCAGCTTGAAGCTCCGCTTTTGGAACTTCTCTTCAGGATTTGGAGGTGAGAGAAATTAACAAAGTTTTTGCTCCTACCGGACCGACCCCCGATTTGCTTACTCCACTTGCGGAATATTTACAAAATTTTGGGTCTTCGCAGAATTTGGGGACTTCGGGTGGTGCCGGGCGAGGGCGATGTGAATATAATAGAGACTTCTCCTATCGTAATGCATCTCCTCTTCGCTTAGATTTAAGCTTTCAACTCCTGAATTTCGGCGAAGCTGATTGCTTCAACTTCGCTTCATGTGATGACCACAATTGTCTTGACTTAGCTAAATTAGCCAAAGATATTCATATGAGTCATTTGTTAGTTAATCCAGAAAATCCTTCCGTGGAGACGGAAGTTGTTGAAAAAAGTGAAGATGTTCTGCTTTAACGCCGCGAAGCCGATCATGGCCAGTCTCTCGAACCTTCTAAGGTTTCTGAAATTGTTGTTGAGAAACCCTCCGGTACAAGATGGAACTACTATTGGTATGTATATTTCTATACTTTGTTGTTGTTTCTTAGATGCTTGTCTTTATTTTTTCTTGTTTCTCTTTTTTGTTCGAGAAAAAACCTCGTGAGAAAACCTTGAAGGAGAGGGGGGCGAGGAAGTCGTTAAAGTTGTGAAGGAAAAACTTCACAAGAGAGGAACAAGAACTGCTTTCGCTTTTCCCTTGATGATTTTGATGATGTGGTAGATGATCGTCCGAGGCGTACCAAATGGGCCGGTTGTCCGAATCATCGGTGAATGTTGAAGCTCAAGAAAAGATTCCTTGCCCTTTGAAGGAGGGTGAAAAAGTTTGTAAGTATTTTTAACTTCGCTTGTCTCTACAACTTTTATATTGAATTCTATTTTTCTCATTATTTTCCTTTGATTTGTTTTAGCTCAATTTTTCCCCTCGATCTTTGCAACTTCATCGAAGGAAAAAAAAACTATTGATGTTGGGTCAATGAAGGATGTTCTTTTTAGATCACCCCACTCCTCAAGTGGCTGTCGATGAGCCAGAACTTACTTCTGAGCCATTTCAAGATCCATTGATAATACTCTGAAGTTTTGCTTTGAGAGTGGTATCAATTTGGATTCTTATAAGTTTGTTGGAGTCGGTGTAGATAAGCTTCGCGTGCTTCCGGGCTAGAAGACTGAAAAGCAATTGACTAAGTGTATCGATGACGCTTTTTTGGTTCCTGACGCCGAAGCTGAGCTAGCGAAGATGAACCCATTGGAGTTAGGCGATGCCGCATAAATTTGATGTACAAGGTAAACCTATTCATTTGTGAATATATTTTTGTGAATGCGAAGTTTGATTGTTTATGGATTATTTCGACTTGTTTGTTTTATGTGTATAGGGTGCCCTTGTGAATCGTGGACTTAGAAAATCTCTTGAAGATAGTGCAACTGCTTTTGCTGTCCGAGAGAAGTCCCTTTTGAAAGAAATAGAGTCTTTGAAATCTCAACTTGTCAGCAAGGAAGTGGAGAGAGGGCAAGCTGTGGACGAATGGCACAAAATTGACCGATTGTATCACAAGGCCTCGGACACCATAAAGGAGAAGGATGATCAGCTTGAAACTGCAAAGGCAACTATTGCCAATCTTACAAAGGAGAAGGAATATCTGGAGAAGAAAAGGACAGAGATGGATGAATTTTTCCTTAGGAAATTCAACAGAATGTGGGATCTTTGCAAAGTTGCATACGAAAAGTGGGGTGCTGTTCCCGAGGACCCTTGCTGGGATCTTGGGGAGTATGATCCTTTCTTCAGCTGGCTTTGCAGGCAATATGAAGATCTTAGTGTTGTTGTTCAAGCAGCCGCTGATACAAGTGTCATGTATTCCACTAGGGCACTTTTGCATCTCATGAAGGAAGCCAAGGATCCACTGTATGATGTTTTTGCTGATCCTACATTCAAATTTCCTGGTGATGCTATCAATCAGATCTCTCCTTGTACTCATCTTCTTTGCAAAAAATTCTTCAACGAGTATTGGTGCCAATGTGGTCATGAACATTGCCTTGAGAAGGTTAAAGAAAAAACTGAAAAAGGTATTTTTGCTGATTTTCATTATGTTTTTTTTACCCGGTTATTATTTGTTTTTTTGTTTTTGCAAAGTCTGACTTTTGTTTTTTAACGGCTTGAATTCGATATTTCACAGGAAGAAGAGGCTCTTAGGAAACAACAAATGGAAGAAGAGAGGAGGATTCATGAGGAAGAGGAAAAGAATCGTCATGATGTTAGTGAAACCAAGAGCTTGAGTATAAGGATTAGTTTTTATTTCATCTGTTTTGTGAGGAAGGAGAGAGAAAACATGATGGCATGAAGTATTGTAAAACTTGTTAAGTTAACTGTTTGTGTGTAGTCTTTATTCATGCTTGCTGTTTATGGATCTGCGAAGTTACTTATTATCGCGAAGTTTAACATGTGTTGTTGATTTTTGTGCCAAATTTTTGACTTTGGAATATCCTCGCGCGGAGTTCCTCAAGCGAAGCCCGTGCGGATATTGCCCCCGTCTTGCCTCTTATGATGATTTGCGAAGGGTAACTTTGTTTTTGAGGCTTCGGATTTTTGGAGTGTTGTGAAGCTAGTGGTAGCGCCATGTTGATGTTTTTGTGGATAAGTGCCTTGGGAAATCTAAAACAAAAGGATTCTTATAGGATGCCCGTGGGTTGTTGATTTTAGCAACGTTGGCCGGGTAACATTTTTAAGGCTTAGGATTTTTTTATTTTTGTTTTATCTTTGCCTCTTGTTGATGTGTCTCGAGGTCTTTTGTTTCAGTCTTCTTGCTCAAGTGCTTCCCCAAGTTTTATCTTTTGGGGATATGTTTCAAGATACGGCAACAAAATAATCAACGAAGTTGTTGAAGATATTTTTGAGCGGCAACAACTAGTGTTGCTTCGAAAGAATTTTGAATAATTTGAGTTTTGTATATGTTGTGTGTAAACTTGAATATATGTTTTTTTCATGATGTTGTAACTTCAGATACATGTTTTGTATAATAAATTATTATTTTTATGAATTTAGAAAACGTTGTTCCCTCCCTTTTTTCGAAGTAAGAGCGAAAAAAACTCGAAGTTGAAGTCAAAATTCTCCTAGTGAAATTTGAAAACGTCGTCCCCTTTTTTTTTTTGCGAAGTGAGAGCGAAGACTTCGATTTGAAGTCAAAATATTCTCCTTAGAGAAATTTGAAAATGTCGCCCCCTTCTTTTTCTGGCGTAGGAGCGGAAACTTCGATTTGAAGTAAAAATTCTCCTTAGAGAATTTGAAAACGCCGCCCCTTCTTTTTTGCGAAGTGAGAGCGAAGACTTCGATTTGAAGTCAAAATATTCTCCTTGGAGAAATTTGAAAACGCCGCCCCTTCTTTTTTTAGTAAGTAGGAGCGAAACTTCGATTTAAGTAAAAATTCTCCTTAGAGAATTTGAAAACGCGCCGCCCCTTCTTTTTTTACGGTAGGAGCGTAAACTTCAATTTGAAGTAAAAAAATTCTCCTTAGAGAATTTGAAAACGTCGCCCCTTCTTTTTTTTGAAGTAGGAGCGAAACTTCGATTTGAAGTAAAAAATTCTCCTTAGAGAATTTGAAAACGTCGCCCCTTCTTTTTGCGGCGTAGGAGCGGAAAACTTCGATTTGAAGTAAAAATTCTCCTTAGAGAATTTGAAAACGCCGCCCCCTTTTTTTTTTGCGAAGTAGGAGCGTAAACTTCGATTTGAAGTAAAAATTCTCCTTAGAGAATTTGAAAACGTCGCCCCCTTCTTTTTTTTGGGCGAAGTAGGAGCGAAACTTCGATTTGAAGTAAAAAATCTCCTTAGAGAATTTGAAAACGTCATCCCCTTTTTTTTGCAAAGTAGGAGCGAAACTTCAATTTGAAGTAAAAATTCTCCTTAGAGATATTCGTAGGGTAATAATTTTGGTTTTGTACTTAAATTATACCTACTTGTTAATTGTTTTTGTGAAAACTTTTAGCCGATGTTAAAGCGTTTTTGCTTTTCGCTTCGTAATAAATTGAAGAATAAGTAAAAAATGCACAAGTTTGGGGAAACTACTTTCTCATTTATATTTGACATGAGAATTTACAATGGAGTCTGCCTCGTTAAAAACCACTCACCCTCGCGAAGGGCTTCCCCCTCGAGTGGAAAAAAAGAGTGCAGCTCTTGATTGAAATGATAAAATGCTTCTAAGAAATTGAATCTAACTTGATTATTTACAAAAAAAACTTGAGTAAAGTAAAAATCTAGGGATAGTACTTGCAAAGATCCTTAATGTTCCAAGTATGACTTAGCTCTTCTCCTTTGAGATTCTCCAAGTGATAAGATCCTTGTCTCGCTTGATTTTGTTATGACGAAGGGTCCTTCCCACTTTTTGCCGAACTTTCCCTACGCTGTCTTCGTTCCTTTTTCTTTTGAGCACGAAGTCTCCCTCGGGTTGTAATTCTCTTTTCACTACTTTCTTGTTGTACCACTTGCTTGTTTCTTCTTGGTATTTCCCGAGATTCATCACAGCTTGGTTTCTTTCTTCTTCGAGCAAGTCTTTACTTGTCTTTTGGTCCTCTTAAACTTGTTATTTCAACATTTGTTCTTGGACCTTTGAATTGTATTTCTTCCGAGTCATTGCCTCATCTCCATATAGTAGCTTGAATGGTGTAAACTTCGTTGATCTTGTTGTTGTTGTATTGTCACTCAGAACAATCCTTGGTAATTCTTCGACCCATTTTCCTTTCGGAGTCCTACTAGATTTTTGAGATTCCCACGCATATGATGCCATTTGCTCTTTCGGCGGCTCCATTGGACTGAGGATATCTTATCGATGCAAAGCGAGAGTTGGATTCCCATACTTTCACAATAGCTTCAAAATCTTCGCTATCGAATTGAGTTCTCGCTGTCCGTGGTTATGTGTCTTGGGACTCAATCTAGCAGATTATATTTTGCCAAAGAAACTTCTTCATTGTTGTAGATGACATATTTGTGATTGGCTTCGCTTCTATCCATTTTGTAAAATATTCGACCGCAACAAATCAGTATATTGATGATTGCCTTGGGCTAGAGGAAGTTTTCCAATTATGTCTATCCTCATCTTGCAAGTGGCCAAGTTGGTTCAATGTCTTTGGATTGATTAGCTGGGGCATTTGACTTGCTTGCTGAAATTTGGTAATTGTGACAGGTTTTCACTATTTCCTTGCTATCTTTTTTGTGCTTTTAATAATAGAAACCTTGTCTAAATGCTTTTCCCGCTATGGCTCTTGGACCTGCATGATTCCCACATGTTCCACTATGTATTTCTTGTAGCAATTCTTTTCCTTCCTCGCTGATATACATTTGAGTAATGGTTCACTAATGCCATTCTTGAAAAGTTGATTGTTGATGAGCTTGTAATTTCTTGTCTTGTGCTTCATTCTTGTTTCTTCAGCTTCGCTTTACGGTTCATAAAACCCTCTTATGAATGCTATTATTTCTGATCTCCAATCTTCGCTCTCAATGATTTGGATGTACTTTGGTTCTTCGATTTTTGCTTTTATTGAGGATTCTCGAGAGTACTTGATAAAACACATCTGGCGGCAATTTCACTTTTTGAGCTGCCGCCTTCGCGATTTCATCTGCTTCTTCGTTGTTTGTTCTTGAGATGCTTCGAACCGTGAATCCTTCAAATGTTTTTCTTGATCTCTTACGTTTTGCAAATATTTCGCTAGTTCGATCTTTTGCCTTGTAATTTTTCTCGACGTGTCCTGCTACAACTTGGGAATCTGCTTTTGATCGTAATTTTTGTACTCCCATTGCTCTTGCCTTGGCGGCCCCCCCAAGCAATATTGCTTCATATTCCGCGATGTTGTTTGTGCAATCAAATTCTAGTCTTGCCGCATATTTCATCTTGATGCCGGGATGGCGAAGTTATTATTGCTGCTACACCAGCCCCCTGGAGCCCCATGCTCCATCACAATTCATTGTCCATTCTTGACAAGACAAAGTCCATTCTTGATGATCTTTTTGGTCGTCGTAATTTGTTGCCGGTGTCCAATCGAGATAAAATCTGCCAATACTTGTGATTTTATTGCTGTTCTCTTCTCAAATTCGATGAAATATTGTGAGATTTCAGCTGCCCATTTTCCAAGCCTTCCGTAAGATTTGCAACTTTGGAGTACATCTTTGAGTGGTTGATTTGTTGGGATTCTCACTTTGTGTGCTAAGAAGTAATGCTTCAACTTTCTTGTTGCCATGAGTACGCATATGCTATTTTCTCGATCTCTCGAGTAAAACATTTTTTGAGCCGGAGAGGGCTTCGGAGACAAAGTATATTGGTTCTTGTTTCTTCGCATGATCTTTCTCTCTTTCTTGTACTAGTATCAAGGCTTTTACGCTGAGATGTATAGAAGTAGTTCTTGATCAATATTTGGAGTCGTTAGCGTTGAAGGACTTGAAAGATACTTTTTATTTCTTCAAAGGCTTTTGTTGTTCTTCTCCCCCATGTGAAATTTGTCTTCTCTCCTTTGAGTGCTTGAAATATTGGAAAACTCTTTTCTCACGGGATTTTGATATGAATCGCTTTTAGCGAAGCCAATCTTCCCGCTAACTTTTGATGTCTTTGATGTTCTTTGGAACTTCGCTTCCATTATTGCTCTAATCTTTTCTCGATTTGGGTCGATGCCTTTTTCTTTGAAACTATGCATCCGAGGATTTTGCCTTGCCGCACTCGAAGGTACATTTCTCGTGATTGAGTTTGAGATTTGACTTTCTCAAGTTCTCAAATGTTTGCTTCAAATCTTTTAAATGGTCTTCGCTTCTTGCTTTTACTATTATGTCATCAACATATGCTAGCAAATTATCTCCGATTTGATCCTTGAGTGCTACCGGTCATTCTAATGAAGCTTGACCCGCATTGCGAAGCCCCTCTCGCCATTCTTTGGAAAAAAGAGGTTCCAAATGGTGTGATGAAACTTGTTTTTCTTCGCCTTCTTTCTTCATGTAAATCGATGATATCCTCGGTAAGCGCCAAGGAAGCTTAACATTTCGCTTCCCTTCGCAGCCTTGATCGACCAAATGTCTATCCTTGGTAGAGGAAAGTTGTCTTTAGGGCAAGCTTTATTCGATCTGTGAAGTCTATGCACATTCTCCATTTTTCATTGCTTTTCTTCACCATCACTATATTTGCCAACCATGTTGTGAATTGACTTCTTATGACCTTCGTGTCAAGCAATCTTTGTACTTCAGCCTTCGCAGCCTATTGTTCTCGGCTCTTCGGAGATCTTTCTTAGTTTTTGCTTCTTTGGTTTGTAACTTGGATCAATGTTCAAGCGATGTTCAATGATATCCCCGCTTAACTCCTTCTAGGTCTTTTTTCCACCACGCCAAGACGTCTTGATTGCTTCTAAAAAACTTATCACCGTTCTTCTTCATCTTTTGCTAGATTAGCCTATGATGACTTTCTTGTTTGTTACCGCTGGATCTAGCAAAACTTCTTTTGGTTTCTCGCCTTGGAACATGTCTTCGCTTTCTTTTTTACTTCGCATTTTCTCGTTTCACTTTCGCCTTCGATTTCTTCGATTGCCAAAACATTTCTTTGGGCCGGAGTTGAGTCTTTCTCAATATTTCTTCCTTCACATTTGATTTCCATGTATAGATATTGGTCCGCTGATTGCGTGAACTTTCATGCATAAGTAAGAGTAGTTGATGACATTCTTCAAGATATTCAGGCTTCATCTTCCAAATATTGCGCTAGTACTCGACTATGCATTTCACAACATCAAATGCTACTTGTTCTCGTTCTTGCGTTGTTTTGTGTCTTGAAGGATACCGGCAATACAATTCTTCCAATTGAATTTATCCTTTTGCCACCGGGCCAACTAGTGGATATTCTCGCTCTTCCCAAATTTTGCCTTTTGATTTCCATTGCATCTAGTGTTGATGCTAAGAGTATGTCACGAGCTTCCTCCATCTACCAGATTTTTGTGACATCCCATCCGCCAATATTTCCTTCTATGACCATGGCATCCATGTGTGGATAGTCTTTGAGTTTCATGTCTTGTTCTGTGAAGATGATTGGTTGATGTGACCATCTTGTCTTCTTGTAAGGTCCTTCCATTGTTATTGCATTTACTCTCCGAAAATAGTTTCTTCTCTCATTGTTGGTTGCATGTTCTATGCTATTGCCTCCGCAAATGGTCATTATTCTGCCTCTGCTTGCTGTTGACACTGCTGGTGAGCCATTGTTTTGAGCATTTGGCGTGTTATTTGCAACCGAAGCTTCGGGTTGTATAGTTTGTATTTGTCCCCATTGTGGCGGAGCCATTGCCGCTGGTTGACAATTGTATATCGGAGGTGGTCCCGTAGCACTTTGCTGATTGTAGCTTGGATCGGTATGCCCGATTTTTGGCAAGTGCTTGCTTGAGATAAAAAGTTTATTGATCTTTGATTTTCCAATGACTTGCCCTCTTGTTGTAATTGTTCTATGCTTTTCTTTACCATTGGGCACATCTTCGATGTGTGGCCAGCCCCTTTGCCATGGATGATGCAATACATTTCTTCGTGTTTTAAAAATTCTTCTTTCCCCAAATATTTGATTGAAAACCTCCTTTTTGGCTGTTATTGAAGTTTCTCGCTGCTGTACCGGCTTAGCTGATTATTTTGTGCTCAATGTTGTCTTATTTGTGCTCATTGTTGATTTGGTTTATGCAAAGTGGTGGTTGATACTGGTGGTAGTATGGTCTTCGCTCAAAATTTTGTGGCTTGAATTGATTGTTCGCCTTCGCTTGGTTTCTTTGTGCATTCTCTTCTTCGCTTTTTTTCTCAAATCATCGCCCTGATCTTGCATATTTTTTTGGATTTCTTCATATAGTTGAGCAACAGTTGTTGGTCTTTCCCTCTTTAGATGCGAAGACAGTTGTCCAGCTCTGAGGCCCCTGATTGCAGCAATAATGACGACTTCGTCTGATACTTCTGGGATTTGGGTCTTCATTTGAATGAATCTTTTATAGTATTGGATAATTGGCTCTTTTGGGTATTGCTTGATATCAAACAGATCATCACTTGTTAAGCCTGTGTGTTGGAATCCTTGGAAATCAACTAGCAAAGTTGTTCTGAGTTGTTCCCAACTTTTGAGGGATCTTGGCTTGAGCGAAGCATACCACTTTTGAGCTGGTCCTTTCATTGCCATGATGAGTGCTTTTGCTAGTGTTTTATCATCTCCTCCTCCCTCGATTCAACAACCGCTTCAAAGCTCATCAAGAATTGTCTTGGATCTCGTCAAACCTTCATAAGTTGGTATGATGTTGAATTTGAAGCCTTTTGGCCATTTTGCCATTTGTAAGTCCACTGATAATGGAGACTCTGGGTCGATTGTTACTATTGCCTTTTCATTGCTTTGATTTGTTTTGACTTCGTTCGTTATGATGACTTCGCGATCTTGATCGTTGAGTTCTTCATTCAACCTTTTTAGCTCTGCTTCGGCTTCCTCTATTCTTTGCTTCAAAGTCTTTTCTCTTGTTCTAGCTTTGCAAGCCTCAAGTTCTTTCTGTTTTTTGATCAATTGGTCTTCTAGTTCTTGCAACTTCCTTGCCTCTTCGCTTTGATCTTCGTGGGGATGACTTTTTTGGAGACGTTGTCTCCGCTTGTTCTTGGTGCTTCATTCTCTCGTTGTTGTTGCTTCTTCGGGTGATACTTGCTGACTTGTTCTTGGGAGGTCTCCCCATGATTTCTTGATGGCCGTGGGATAGATCGTTGCTCACACAAACGGTGGGCACCAAGATGTTGGGTGAATGCTCAACACAACATGTTATTGATGATGATATGGTTTACACAAGGGGCCATTCAACATGGTCATTACAAAGAAGCTCAGTGGGTATTTATAGTACCCCCGGCTTCGTAGTTGTCGAAAAAATATCAAAAGTTCTAAACTGATCTTCTACAAATTGTTCTTCTTCGCGAAGACACATTCTTCGTCTTCGCGAGGCTTCAAGGCAAGATGTCTAGCTTCGCGTTGTTCCTTGGCCTCTTGTAAATGTATTGGTAACTCCGCAGCGAAGTTCCCATGGCCATCTTCGCTCGGACTCTTAACTCATTCTCCCTTATTTTGTTCTTGCTGTTCTTTTGCGAAGCCCAAGTCTTATGGGTCATCTTCAATGCGGATCTTTGTCTTTGCTCAGCAAGTATCCTGAAATCTCCAAAGTCTGGGACGAAAGTTGTAAAACAGAAATCAAAGTTAGATCCCAACAAAACAAGGAAAGAAAATGAAGATTAAGCGAACTTGTTTCTGCTCGATGTACTGGTAATTCCTTGATCTGGTACTGGTCGATCAGCGAGCACTCCTCCAATTAGTAGATACTGTATGTGCAGCTCACCTCCGTGCATATCCACAAACGCGGGCCGGGTCCCTAAGGCAACGTGGCCATGTCTGGCCATGTCCGTGTGCTTGTCAGCTCGTGTAAAATGAAAGAAAAAGTGTGTATTGTTCTACCTTCTGTATTTCATTTTGTTTATTTATTCTTGTTTGAATCTGAGTGTTGTTTTTTTATTGAACACACCTGAGAGCAGGGGACAAGGAAGGAGGGATCACTTGTGTCACGGGCACAAGGCATGTTGATCACTACTTGGCCGGTAGTCCGTAGATAATTATATTCATGTGTTCATACGTGGCTTGCAAGTATTATGGACATGGACTGATTTGATTAAAAAACTAAAAGTAGCACGTCTTTCTATTTGCGTGAAGAAAATGGGAATAGAAAGAGGTAGAATCCTGCTATTTAAGGCATACCAGATCAGATAATAAATATACTTTATAATGATTCAAACATAAATGGAGAATACAGTTAACTTTTATTTCTCTTGAATGCTACACATGCCACATTGATCAAATTATATATCTACTGTGGTTCATGCCCATGCTGGGCACTAATGATATATAGCTTGTGTAGATATAGATTTATGCAGATGATTTTCTTTTGACAATATCAGCAGGGGAGCCCCCTACCATTTTTTTGTTTCAATTGAAAAAAAGAATATTTTTGTACATGATTACAAAGCTTCTAGGCTCAAATGAAAGAAACTACAAAGTTAGGTTACAAAGTTCTACCTCTCATGTCACTAATTTTTTATGCTTTCAGCATGCTTGGCTTTGGTACACACCATTCCCAGTGATACGACAAGTGTAGTTTGCCACCACCAACCAGTAGTGTGCTTTACTGAAAATACATAACATCCATCTCCTTTCATGAATCTTACATCTTGGGGTTATACAATGGCATGTAGCATTGCACTTTGAGATTTCAAAGACTATGTGGATAAACTGAAATGAATCTATTGTTCAGTTGAAGTTAGGTTGTAATTGAATCTCCTCTATGGTAGTTCAGTTTCCTTTTTATGGTTTTATGCGTGACTATGGAAGCCATACATTTAACTTAGTTCTTAGAGGTGTTGTCACTACTACACAATCGACTTCTATTCCGAGGCCATTTTCGTGGTTATTCTCGTTTTTTTTTTTTGCCCTCGAGTAAAGGGGCTTTACTCCAGGTTGGAGTCTCCAACTGCGAGTAGAACCCCCAACCGCAGCCCGCCACACGACCACCCACGCTTGAACCAGGGACCTCTACTCCAGGTTGGAGTCACCAACATGGAGTAAAGGTAGTCCTTTACTCGTGTTGTCGATTCAAACCGGGAGTGGAGGTCTACTCTCGGGTGAGCGCACCAACCTGGAGTAAATCTAAACTTCTACTCCCGGTTGGACTTTCGCACCTGGATTAGATGTTTTCTGACATTCACTTTTACACCCTTTTGGCCACCATTTTGCAGCAAGGACCTTGAGGATTCTTGATATTCTCATTCCAACCTTAGCGTCTTCAGTGAATGTGTTTTTTATCTATGGAAATCGTATTTCAGTAGTGTATAAGATTTAAAATACGCTTTCGGTTAATTACAAATTTGACTAGTGTATACAAAATGAAAAGTTATGAATACCAAAAATTCACAATTCATCAAGATCTACCAAGAATATTTAGGTCTTTTTTGCATTTGACAAAGTGTTTGGAAAGTATAGCTCCAAACTGGTCTGGTACTATTTTTCCAATTTAAATGAAATTCCACGACTTCATCTTTGAATTGTAATGCTGAACGGAGTCCACCCATGAAAAGTTTTTACGTAGAAATGATGTGAAAACAATTTTCCTGCCGAAAAAACAACACATTTCATTATTTTAGTTGAAGTCAACATTTTTGCATTAATGAAATAGTGATTATTAGTTACATTATGTTCACTAATCTATAAAAAACATAAATAATTTTAGGTTACATATTTTTCATGTGTGCCACAAAGCAAAAGCAACAATAATTGCTTTTTAAAAAAATTATGACTGCTATGTAATTTACTGCAGAAATAACTAGACTTTATATATTTAAGAAATAGATTTTCTTTAAAATAAAAAAAAAATTGTGCACAGCAATGGCGGAAATGAAAAGTGGTGGCGAAAAAATTGGACCTTTATTCCCGGTTCTAATTCCATCCTAGAGTAATCCATCATTATTCCAGGTCTAATTTGCAACCCGGAGTAGATGTCTAAGCTTTACTCGGTCGGCTTCTCAACCCGGAGTAAAGGGCTTGTTCTCCCGGTTGCTAAACTGAGCCCCGAGTAAAGGTGGGCAAGATAAAGCATGGCCGACTCTTCCCCTTCCTCTAGATCCCGAATTTCAGGAAAGCGCCGCGCGCCTCACTTGCTGCTGACCGCCGGGCGCCATCCACTCCGCCCGCGCGCAAACGCTGACGCTTTCCCGGCTGCGGCGCCCCGTGCTTCTCCGGCAGAGGGCGGCCACATCCCCGACGCCGCGCTTCCCGGCAGCGCGCGGCCACCTGACGCGCGGGCGCTTCCCGACTCGCGGCTGGCTCCCCGACGCGCCGCGCGCCCGCCCTGCGCGCAAACAAGCTCGCGACGCCGCACTCTGCCCGGCCCTGTGCGAACCAGCTCGCAGCGCCCGCCCTGCGCGCGAAACGGCGGCGCTCTGCCGTACCCTGCGACGCCGCCGCCCACTCCGCAAAACAAGCTCGCCGGCAGAGGCACCACACCCGCTGGCCGCGCTGCTCCCGCCGTTGTTCACCGCCCACACCTCGCCCAGTACCATCGCCGTCGAAGGCAGCGGCGCCGCCGCCACCCTGACATTTGCCAGGTAACATTACGCACGCACACCACACAATGGGTAAGGGTTTTGGAATGCAGTGGCTGGATTGGAGAGATTGAGGTGGAAATTTAATGTTTAACACATGAGACTGTGATGCTTGATTGCTCTCCTCTCTGGTCCTCTCCAGCAATGGTAACTCAACAGAAATTTGCATTTGTTAGTTCATCGGGGTATATTTTGCGCTAGCAGAAAAGTCTGAATCTGTGATGCTTGATTGCTTGATTGCTCTCCTCTCTAGGGTAACACATGAGCCTGTGTTGTGAGGCATGATTCTGCAGGCCACCAAAGTCTGAATCTGTGTCTGCCATTTGATTCACTTATATATGTACATTGACTTCCCTTGAACTTTTCATTTGTAGGCATATCAATTTCAGTTATGAAATCAATTTCATTTGTAGGCATACCAAAGCCTATGTGCTTTTGTGTCCATTATTCGGAATTTTGATTTTCTGCTTGCTCATACTGAACCTCTTTTCTGACATTTTAGCAAGGCAACACAATTGTCCAGGAGAGCATACTACATATTTTATTTTCAAATTGGTATATTCAGTTTAAAATATAGGCCTCGTGATCTAACATAGCCGCATTTCGAATTTTACTTCAATTGAATTTGCTTTGGACGACTTATGCTTGTCTCATGCCTGGTATTTCCCCACAGCAGCATCTGCTTTTTTCAGATTTATGCAGCATCTGTACTGGATTACATCTTCAGTTTGACTATAAACTAACTTGGCAGTTCCTGTTAACTAGAGTTAGCACCAGCACCGACAGACACTCAAAATCTTGGGCTGCTAACTTATTTGAATACACATGCAACAACTTATAAATGCTAACTTGTCAACTTGTCTTATAAATGCTAACAATTTTGGTTATTGTTTTCTTGGTATAGATGTCCTACTCGAGAGGCAATGACGTTGATGACATGGAAGGGGAACAAATATTGATGAATATTATCCAAGAAGGCACTGGACAATATGCTGCTGACAATTATAACCATGGGCAGGATGCTGAAGTTGATCTCCAATACTTGATGAGTTTTGTGGGGAACAACGAGGAGGTATATATACATGTTTGATTACGTAGAATTTATTCACATGAATTAAAATAACCTTTACTTATTTGAATGCCTACGTGTTTCTATGCATACGCAGCCCTCTGGATCGACGACCAAAAGTAAGACTACCGAGGGCCCATAAAGCCGTTGGAAGGCCGCTATATCATCTCAGACTTTGATGTGTCTAAAGGGAAGCCACTAGGAGAACATGAATTGAAATATAAGTACTACTGTGGGTACCTTGTAAGGGAAAGGATCCCGATCACTTGTCGTGAATGGAAGGAGAGAAAGAGTGCTCCTCATATTAGTTTCGTCTCTGATGTTGACAAGGGTTTAATTTGGATAGACATTAAAAACAGATTCACGTTTGAAACAGAGAAGTATCACGATATCATCACCCATGACAAGTTGATGGAGAAAGTTCATGGCTGGACTATGCAGATGATGGCCTCCCAATTTGTGTCTTGGAAGAAGGAACTATACAATAAATACATCAAGAAGAACGAGACTCCAAATTGGTTGGTTCAAGCCCCAATTGCAAAGCAGAGGCCGTATTGGGAGGATTTTGTACAGTACAAGACATCAGAAGAGGCTCTGAAAGGTCGAGAAAGGGTCAAGAGAATTCCAGAAAAAAGGAGTACCACCATAACATGGGGTCTGGTGGCTACACAAGTTCCATTCCTAAGTGGCAAAAATTGGAAGAAGGCCTTCTTAGCAAGGGGATCATACCGAGACACACAACTGGCCTACACGCACTAAACAAAGGCTTTTAGGTCATGGGGGGGACGATTATGTCGAGAGACTGAAGGTAATCCATGGCCCAAAACTCCAAAAAGGCAACAGAGATTGTTTCATATTCTCCAAGCCAAAGCTAGTGGAGTTTACGTGTTCTACGAGAGAGAGATGAACTGACATATGTCATTGGGAAAGATGAGCACCCCCGCCGAACAAGAGGCAAAGGGAACATTCCATGGAAAGAAGGTTTCCCCGAGGACATAGATACCTCTGAAGCCACAAGAGAAGGAAGGCAGCAGAGGCAGAGCAGTTCAAGATCTTGCAAAAATCTGTTATTGACACACGTAAGCAAAATGAAAAATTGCAAGCGACAATGCAAGAAGAAATCAAAAGGCAAGTGGCGTTACAACTGAGTAATTTGGGGCTTACTATTACACCTGCTTCAGGAAGCCAGGCAAAGATCAAGTGAGGAGTAGTTGTGCTTCATCGCAGCAGCCAAGTCTAGGTGACACGGAGATGCGCTTCCCTCGTGGATGACATCACCAACATCCGACACCATGTGAGCTGCACATCCCAACGGAGGGTGGAAATACAGTGAAGGTGGCTATTGCTATTGTTAGACCTGTTGACCCAACCATGACACCAAGAATCCACGGCAAAGTAGTACCACCTGGATATGCTGTCGTCTCTGTGGATAAAGTTGTCAAAGGTTATGCCGATGTGGATCTTGACATCCCTCGAGGTGAAGAGGAAACGAAACTAGGAGAAGTGGAGAAGCAATTCATTGCATGGCGTAAACGCTACATTGTTTTTCCTAGGATGTCGATGCCAGAACTGCCTCCCGAGTTACCCCAACCTAGTCGAAAAGTCGGCTCCCTAGATGATCATGCTTCTACAGGTGGTAGTTACGAGGGGGTACAAGACATGGCGACATCCAAAGCATCTCCAAGACAGTCGCCGCAGCCATCACCACCGCCTCCAGGGTCCCCACCACCGCCATCACCGTCTGGAAGGAGGTCTCCAACGTCTCCTCCCATGACAATGACAACTAACCAGAAGAGAGTCGCCCCAAAAATAAACAAGTCATCTGCCCCGCCGGTGAAGAAACCGACCACGAAGAAGGCAGTGGAGGATGCTGCTAAGCCATACTTCTTACCTCAAAGGGTGCTAAGACGTAAGGTGGAGTCCAGAAGCAAGAGAAGAGGAAGAACGCCGCGTAAGCCCCCCGCCACTTTCGGACTTTGACCGCACTCTACACAAGAAAGTTGACCCAAAGAGGAAAGCAAGGATGACTAAAAGTGTTCCACAACTTGGAGAAACATCGCAATCACTTCCCCCGCTAGTTGCTGATCAATATGGTTCAAACACAAGGTTTGTGAAGTTTCCTGCTGATGGAGCACTTAATTTTGACCAGCTTATGGACTACTATGCTACCACTAATATGGACATGAGCAGAGTGATCTTTGAAAATCAGGAGGTAGTTGACAAATATAGGGAATATGTGTGGAGCCGAGTCTATGGGATCCCGAGAAATATGATGACCGGGTACTCAACTACATGCGCTAAACATCCTGCACCTCGAGGCGTGTAAGCGGGGAGACACGTGGATTTAATGTCGAAATTAGAGATCAATGGGGAATGGGCGATGATGTCGTGTGGGTTGAATTTTCTAAATTGCATGAACTATTCTACCGGCTCCCTCGACAAATCCATCGTTAGTGCTTTTGTCTCGTAAGTGATTCTTTCTCTGTTTATTAATAAGTCAATCTGACCCGATTACATATGTATGTGTCTAATATCATCCTCTTTGTCTCTCACTATATATGTAGATTAATGATTCAACAGCTATGGATCAACGGGCGTAGTACTCGTATTGGACTCATTGATCCACATTTTGTGAACAAAACCCAAATTCAATAAAGGGATTGAAAGCGCATACGAGAGCAATATCAGGGACGTTCCTCGAGATGTACCGCAATAAGAAAATAGTAATGTTCCCCTACAACTTCAGGTGAGTGTTCATAACATCGACGATCATGTGCTTCGTAATTACTTTTTCTGCCTAGCTCAACCATTTATACATATATACATGCCCGAGTATACGTACATGCAGTTCCCGTTGGATATTGTTTTACATCGAGCCACAAAAAAGTTCACTCACAGTATTCGACTCGCTGAGATGGGACCGATCAACATACCAAGATATGCTTGACATAATTCAGGGGTAATTGCAGTCTCTTCGACAATTATATATATATACAATAATTAATGGTCTAAGAATTTTTATTTTATTACTCGTGGTTTGGGCAGAAATGGTTCGTAAAACACAATATGACCGATTGCCAACCTCAACTAAGTGTGCGACTATTCCCGGTGAGTACTATGTGGTTACCTTAATTCAATTCCTTATACCGCTTCATAGTTCATATATATGACGATATACTCCTTTTCTCTTAAAGTGGGGTCTACGGCAGCCAGAGGGGACTAATCTCTCGTGGATTATATTGTTGTGAGAACATCAGGATTTTTGTTCAAGTTACACCGAGCATGAAAAGGTACGTTTAAACATCAAACTCATTTGTTATTAGCGTTAAAATTTATATAACTAATCATAGCATATATATATATACTAATACTTTTATTTAACTTGAATTGCGCACAAAAAAGTTGATGGAGAAAAACCTTAGAAGTTCACCATCTAGAAGCCATGCAAGAGAGCATTGCAGGATTTATCAATTCCCTGTGTCTTAGCGCGATGGCGAAGTTCTACTACAACCCCTCAAGACAAATGGGTGCCAAAAGATGTGGTCATGACACTTTAATATGTAATCGAGACATGAAATATTTGTGGACTTGAGTTGTGTAATCGAGACTAATATATTTATGGACTTAAGTTATGTAATCAAGACTAATATATGTAATCGAGACTAATATATTTGTGGACTTGAGTAATATATGTACTTTAATTATTAGTTAATACGTGTATAATACTTGTATATGTAATTTGAGACAAAAGCAAACCATTAATTAAAAAGAATTAATTAAAATCAAAATAGGAATTAAAATGAAAAGGAAACAAAAAAAAAAAAAAACAATCTTTACTCCGGGTTAGAAGCACCAACCGGGAGTAAAGGTTCCCGGGTGGCCACGTGCCAGCAGGAGCTTTACTCCCGGTTGGTGTTTCCAACCCGAGTAAAGGCACCTCTATTCCAGGTTCCAAACCCTTTACTCCCCAACCCCTATTCCGGTAGCATTACCTGGAGTAGAGGGGTTTCAACCCGAATAGAGGTGAATCCTGCACTAGTGTGTGTAAAACAAATAACAAATAGACAAACAATGGCAGAAATGGAATTTTGATTAGCTATTGGTCCCACATTTATCTAGCGACGAAATATCAACATGAACATTATATATGACTTATCGTACGCCCTAAATGTATGCAAAGGCCTTAGATCTAAGTTTACTGGCCTGTGTGGCAGCACTCTTAGAACGACTGCTATGTAAAGTTAATGAGCAAGCTCTCTGCAACTGTTTGAATACATATTTGTTGTTGAGATACAATGAATATAAAACCTCAGTGATATCTATTCCAATTTTAACTCGTAAGTATCCCTCGATGAATGTATACTTTATACTAGAAAAACCAATTCAGCACCTAACTTGTAAGTATCCCTCGATGAAAATGCCACGATTACTCAAATTCTTTCTGTATTCCAGATTCAGCTATTTAAATTGCTCCTAGTTGAAATAATGTACCTATCGCTTGTTTTGGTTATGAGAAATTCTGAAGTAGTATATTTGGCTGGAGTTGCAAATTACAAGAGCAGGAGGAAAAAGGTTCGCACTCTCTTAATGCCTCTAGTACACTATTTACTCACTCCAAGCTATATATATATGTTGTTATGTACAGATGCGGCCTCATGGGCTCACCACACGCCACCGCAACCGACAGCCACTCATGGAGAAGTTAGAACTACTCCACTGGAAAACTGCACGCACACAGTCCGAAATGACCGGGCATGGGATGTACCGAGAATTCCAGCTACACATACACATCTCATTAAGGAGGATGGAACAAATATCCAAGTGTAGCGACCAGCAACGGAGCCTGCAAGCAAAAGCACTGCAGTGGGTGGAGACATTGGTAAAGCGGGGTGACACTACACTTACCATGCAACCATGCCACGCCGGTGTCCACAGTTCCTCGATTGACCGAGTAGAGAGATAAATCAAGAGAGAAGAAATAGAAATTAAAGGACCCCCATCTTCAGACTACAACTGCTTTTGTACCTGCTGGCAGCAAAATGTGTGCTGCAGGATATTTCTAGCCACGGTGAAAGTCAAGGCTTGTTCCACAGCATATTTTTTGCTACCAAAATGGTGAACTTCTCCTATTGTTTTTAGTTAGTAATAAAGCACGTATCAAACCGCCTTTTTCCATTTTAACGAGTGGAGTATCTTTTTCTTTTATTTTATGAATGCTTATAGTCAATAATATATATTTAGGAAAACAGCATATGTGCAACTGCAAACATACGTACGTCACGTAGGATACTAAGATTAACAAATCTGTGTGCATCGCTCCGAGTCACCTGCTCAACTGCATGCTTCTCTATGATCAATGTGGTGGACGCATATATAGTGTAAAACCCTGCAACTCGGCTCTGCTTGCCAGTCTTGTCTTCAGCACGGTGAAGTTGCGACTCTGCTCGCCTTACCCTGCTAGATATCGTCGTCACGATACCGCTCCATAAATCTTGTAATTATGTAATGTATTTGGAACATGAAATTAAATAATCCAACAATTCCCTGGCGCTACATACAAAATATTTTTATAGGAAGCCTAGCTCATTTATTTATTGATGCAGCAGCTAATGATTTTAGAGGCCGACAGCCCATTATTTCATTAAGGAGACAATTGGACCTATGTAATTTGACAAGTGTTGCAGAGGGATTCAAGGAACCGGTAGTGCTTCAATTGAAACTAATGGCGCGGCACATCTAATACCAATTGCACAATATGATGATCTTAACAACCACCTGAGGGCTTCGCAACTGTCAACTTAGCAACTAGACTTCGTTTGCTTGCTTGAGATGCAGACTACGTACTTAAGGAACACATCGTCGTACAAGGTTTCCTTTGTAACATTTTTTCTACTCATGTATGACAGCATGAAACACACTCTGAATATATATAGTACTAGGTCGATTCCGCGGCGTTGCTGGAATGGCTGGAATCAGTGATAGAGTTTACATGTGTTTCTATAGGAAAAAAATTAATGATAGATTCCTCTCATATTATTACTATTATTATTATTAGGGTTTAAAGTTTAAATATAATCTGGGAGCATAAGTAGCTAGTTGCTTATTGAACAACACAGAAAGTATAGTAAACACTCTAATTGAGATGGCTATTGATTAAAAAAAAAAATGCATAATTATCACATGTTTTATTTCATTCAACTTGTCGTTTCATATAGACTGTTTTCATCGGGAGATACCCAAATCCAAATTAGCAGTAGTATTCTAGCAAGCAATAGAGAAATGTGTGCTTGCGAAAAAATCTTATATCTTTCACAATCAGAAGCAATCTTATCTCATTCACAATCAGACGCAGTGTACAACAACATCCATCATGGGCTAGCGTTGCAAGAATTTTACGGAAGCTAAAGGCTGCTTGCCATCCCCACGTTATAGGCTGTAAACTGGGCCTGGGCTAGCCATTTGGTCCATCAAGGAGTGAAGGCTGCAGCATAAAAAGGAGATGTAAGGGTTTAGAAAAGAACATCCGCGACTGTCCACCAGCAGCAGCAAAGCCGCCGCCGCCACGCCATACATTGGAGTGCCACCAGCCGAGAAATGCCTTCCATTCCGCTTGCTGCTCCCCGCCGGGCGATTCATGGCACCCCAGTTCAGATCTGGCGCTGGTGGTTCCAAATCTGATGGTGTGATGGCATCATCATGGAGGAGCCACCAATCGGCTGTGTTGACGCCGATGGAGCCTAGGCCGACTGTGTCGACGTTGGCGGAGGACTGACCGCCACGCCGCAGTTCTGTATCCCCGCCCTGTTTCTCGAAGTGCTCAAGCCGGTGCCAATCAGTTGCATCGACACCAGTTGAGTTTGTACAGGCCGTGTCGCTGTGTCTGTGCTGGTGGAGCCATAGCCAACTGCGCCCTCGGTGGTGACCGGGCGTCTCATCTGCATCGAAGGAGAGTAAGGCCACGGTGACTCTGTTGGAGCTTGGCGCTGTATGACCATTGGGCGAGAGCTAGAGCCAAAGCAAGGGAGGCTGAAGGCTAATTTAAAGGATTTTGAATGGAAGAAGAATAGGAGGAGTCTGGTGAATGGGTGGCTGGAATAGAAAGAGACACGACGGTTTCTTAACCTATTCAGTGGATTGTAATTGTATACGGTGGTGGAAGTGCATGTGGCGGCGGACCCTCAGCAAGGGGGGGTGAGTTGGAGGGCTGAGTGGAGGATGGAGTGAGACGCTAAGGTGTCATGGCTGCATGTCAAGAGAACTCCCTTAGTGGGTCTTACAAACATAGGTGTAGTAGATTTGTGGACGCTTGGTTAGCACTAGTTTTCTTTTACAAATGCCCTCCAACATCAAAATTGGTTGGTAAAATACTTTATGTGAGCTAAAAAGCCATTATGTGTATAATATTAAATTATTGGAGGTTGTTTCAAAAATAATATTTATATATAGTAGGAAAGTGCATGCATATAGTTAAATATTAATGTAAATGGGCCTGGGATGCATCAGGAGTTCTAACTCCATCTAACAAAACATCTCGTCTACAATGAGAGGATTTATGGAATGCCGGGTGGTGAGAGGGTAGCTAGTAGAGAGTATGAGGCCAGAACAATGCAGGGTGGAGAATGGAGCTTCTGTTATTATAAGCTTATTGGTTAGAATCCCTGGAAGCCCACGGCAAATTGGTTTTCAATCAACTATTCCAAAAAATATATTGATCTCGGGTTGAGTGGCATACTACCAGGGTTGTGCTACTTACTTATGGTTGCTTCTTCTTCTTCTCTTCTAGAGTCGTAGTTACTTTGGCGGTGTCATTGTAATTACTACTCACTGGACATATCTAGGGATGAAAACGGAACAGAAATATTCTAAACCGACCGTTTTTGTTTTCGACATTTTGTTATGTTTCTAGACATAAAAAATTGTCAGTTTCAATTGGTTTCACAACCATTTTCAATTATTTTTATACTCTTTAATTGCTAAAATATAGAAATGTTCGAACAAAACCGATTTCGTTTTCTATTTCAGAAGTCCGTTTTCAACCGATTTCAACCGTTTTCATCCGTATTATCCATCTTGTACTATAGCTGTCTAGGGAACACTGTATAAAAGATATTTCTGTGGATCTATCATTTCTTCTGGTTAACATTATTACACATATCTGCATATTGCCTCAAACATCAAAATCAGTTGGTAAAATAGTTACTTTAGGCAAAGAGACACTATAACCGTGCCTCAAAAAAAAAAAAAAAAAAAAGAAACTGCATCATGAAGTCCAATAAATTATGGTATCTCATGGGAATTGGATGCATCTGGAGTTGTAGCACCACCTTTATGTTTCTTGGCACATGATGCAACAAATTTGAAGTCTGGCAAGTAGTGGCCAGACATGACGATGAAGCAGAGGGTCAAAATTTTCTGGGTGGCAGT
Source organism: Hyparrhenia diplandra (assembly GCA_015847255.1). Classification (NCBI taxonomy): domain Eukaryota; kingdom Viridiplantae; phylum Streptophyta; class Magnoliopsida; order Poales; family Poaceae; genus Hyparrhenia; species Hyparrhenia diplandra. Next base: position 882,212 of record JADLZK010008524.1, on the reverse strand, counting down.
CCATGATCCTCCAGTGGGACCTCCTCACGAACGGGTTGAGCAGCTCTCCTGGCAGATCTAGCAGCTGAGCGCATCCCCAACCTTCCATTGGTCACCTGAGAACCAGAGCCAAATGATTACTACTAGGAGACATATTGACCTGACGAGAATGCTGAAGTTAGTCAGGTTCGTCATGCATTTTCAGACTTGCTAGATTTAGAAAGACCCTGTAATTTATGATTTTTGTAACTTTGGGTATATTGTTAATGTTATTACTTATTTGTACAAACATAATGGGTGGTCCAAATGTTACTTTATCCATTGAAAACGTTCTTTCCCCGTGGAGTAAAATCATGATATGGCCACTTCACGTTTGGCATAGAGTAGTTGCTTAAATTCAAATGAAAACAATTATTATCCAGAAATAAAAACTACAGCTTCAAATTCAATATATCATGTTACCCTTGATTTTTTAAAACAATTATTCTCCAGAAATAAAAACTACAAGTAATGCGTAGCATATATCATGGGAATTTGGATGCACCTGGAGTTGCAGCACCACTTGGACTTCGCTGAGGACACAAGTAATAGGAAAGCAGGTACTAAATCAAAGCAGAGGATCAAAATTTTTCACGGCGCTGGTGCACCACGCTAGGCATATGGAACACCGCGGAGGTTTCTAGCCAGCAGATGTAGTGTCGCCTACATCAGCTAACGATTAGAGCTGAAATAGCAATCAACAAACAGATTCATATGACTAATTCACAAGTACCCTTGAATTGCAGAGGTTGGATCGATTTCCTTGATCGCTACTTATGGGCGTGCGCTCAAAGGATACAAACAGTGATTGGGATATTGCTAAACACTGAATTTCAGATTCATATGACTAATTCACGAGTACCCTTGAAGTCAGTCACTTTTTCCAGTCGCGTAAAAAAAAGGCTTTACGCGAGAGCAATAGAGGTTGGGATATTGCTAAACACTGAATTTCAGATTGCGATTGCATGGCTCGTGTGGTGCCACTAATTTTTAGAGGTGGACCTTTGCCTAAGCATATCAAGAGACTGACTTCAAAGTGGTGGCAGAAGCCTAAGCAAGGCAGAGAGCATGACAATCGCTTGTGGCGGCGTGATACCACACTGTGTACCGAATATTTATGAACGAGAAAGCTTGTTTTCATGTCAATTAATCCATCGAAGTGGACTCACAAGTGCATTAAAGTTCTTAGCCGTGTCCCAGTGGTATATGTGTATTGCTGATGGTTTGAACTCACCAATTACACTAAGACTTTTATGATTCAATATGGGTTCAAATAATTTTGTGATTGTCAAATATCTCATAAGAAGTAACGATTACTATGTGCAACACATCCCATAGACTATCAATGTGCAAGTACAGTATATTAGGTCATAAATATATTGACGCAGGTACCTTCTTTCCATTCCACTAGTTCTATGAGTATATATATTGGGCATCTTAGAGCTCAAACGCAACAGAAAGCTCAGACATGAACTAGAGTTATAGTACACATGAAGTCTACAAGATTCCGGAAAGAGCTTCCCTAAAGAGATAAGTACAGGCTTGGCATGGTAGGCACTAGGAAACTTTGACCAGCAGCATTGTTGTTTGCACGAAGATGGATACAGGCATGATGGACAGGCGACCCTTGTTGACACGCAATGGATGGTCTGCAGTCGTCCAGGCCAGCCTGCATGCTCATGAAAGCAGAGTGGCCCTACTGAAGGCGTATTCTGAAGGGGTGTTGCCAGCGTGCGATACTTAGGGCCTCTGTGCCTTGTAACTGAATCCCAACATGCCTGTATTCTTTTTATTTATTTATTTATTAATTACATGCGTCAGCTTGCCTGTTGGGCTGGAAGGGTTACAAGGCCCAACCACGTGCGTCCGGACGAGCCGGACGTGTCGTAAATACAGTTGGGATTAGGCATATATATTTGTCAGAGATTGCATGCATATATGGTTGGTCAAACAATTTAGTGATCAGAGTGCATATATGATCTGTGTCCATTCCACCTTTACGCTGGCATATAAATAAACACTGTGACTCATGTGTTCAATCGTTTGGTAGCTTATGAGCAATGTGTTTCATGGCAATACGAAATTACATGCAACTGATTGTCTCCTGCGAATGGGATGCATCCAGAGAGTAAGAGCTCCGGCAAGACATCATGTGAGGGAGACCAAATTAGATGTGTGAGACATGTGGCACACCATGACGCCACAGCAGTTTGAGGGGCAAAAAATGTGCCCCTGTGCTGCACTAAAGCAAGATGCACCCAAAACAGCAGAGTGACAGAGTCACCAGCTTAACTGTATTCTGACCTGGTAGCCAATTAATGAAGGCAGTGATCTGCGCATATCCTGGAACTGAAGGCTGCAAGAACCAAAGCTCAGCTCACCGAAGAAGTTTAGAGCAACATGTGACTCTCAAATAACAAATCAACAAAGATAACTACCGCGCAGATGTCACGAAGAACGGACAGTTTTTGGAGTTTTTCGGTTCATGAAACACAGTTTGCAGGTGTAGTTTTCAGAGTTTTTTGTTCCATAAGACACATGTATGCTTGGCATGGCATCAGGTAGCAAATAACAAATCAGCAAAGGTAACTACCGTTATATAGACTCTGTGAATTATCTGTTGCATCAATCAGTAGTATCGCAAGGGCTTCCTTCCAGCTATCCACGCCGGGACTACTGAAGACCGGAGCTTTCTGTCCACCATCTGCGACGGCACAACGACGGTGCGACGCCCACGTCCAGCCGGTGACGCCGCATCGCGGGCCTACCATCGCTGAGCCTGCCGGATGATGGAGGATGGTTTCTCTTGCGCCGGCAACGAGACATGCACTTCGTCGTGTCACGGCGAAGGATGGGGAAGCGTCTAATCGTCCGGACATCACCGGCTCGTCAATCCTCACTGCCATCATTGGCAGATTGTGGGGGCACGACTGCGACTCCGTTTCGACTGCGATGATCTAGGAGACGCCGGGGCGTTGCCGAGACTCATCTCAATTCAGGCGTCGTCATCGCCAGCAGCTATGCCGGCACCGGCTCCGGCAATCGCGGCGGATACGGCTGCTTTATCGGCGCCTCAAGTTCGACGGATCAAGTTGCCCTTGAGGTCATGGAAGGGCCCGATTCCACCGCCTCGGATCACGTCGGCGACCACCATTGAGATTTCTTGGGGCCGCATTGCAGCGTGTTCATCGGTGGTCCGTTGGTGGTGATCCGATCCATGCGCGGATTCAGAATTCAAAACGAAGCAGAACTCCGCTCCTGACCGCGACATGCACCAGGCTGCGATCCGCATCGGGCGTGTTGGGACAGTTAGCTCTGTCTGTGGCCAGCGCCAGGCAGGCATGCCTTTGACCCGGTGCTGGACACCTTTCAAGCCGGCCCACCAGCCCATACTGGAAAACCCAGGCGCTGGGTCAATCCAACCATCGACAACACCGCTACTTCGGGTTTGTTCAACACCGCAGCGCTGCTTCTTCACACGACCGCCGCCGCTGCACCAAAAAATCGCACCACGACAACCCAGCCTGACGCAACAGCGGCAAGCCTAGGCGCTGGGTTAACCCGTCTTGATCGACGCCACCGCCGCCAAGTCTTACCGTGACGACGCTGATGGCCGTGCGTTTCAACCAATTGGCGCCGAGGTCGCGGTCGCGGTTTCTTCGACAACACTGGCCGCGGCGCGAGATCATGGCCGTGGTCGTGGACACGCTGGCCGAGGGGATCCACCACCTCCTGGTGGTCGCGGGCGTCGGGGTGATCCACCGCCGCTTGGTGCTCGCGGCGGCACCACTGCTGCTGGTCGTGGTGGCACCATCCCGACTGCTGATCGGGACAGTGCCACTGGCGGCCAAAATCCAAGGACAGCCTCGGACGCCGTCGACAATGCGGGCGCCGTGGAGTCTGGAGCTGCGGGCGCCTCCCAGGGAGGTGGTTGTGGCAACGACGCCAAGCGCAACAAGGCGGATGCTGATCAGGGTAAGAAAAGAAAGCGCACTGGGAAGAGGGAGTGTGTGATATGCATGGAAGAGCACTTCGCTAACCAATGCCCGCTGCTTCGGGGACCCAAACCTTCTGTTGCTTTGTGTGGCGCCGCCGAGGATGGGATGGGGTTCTTCCACATTCAAGCTGCTAGGAACAATCATGTTGTGCAAACATTTCAGTCATCAAATGCAGCCCTCATCACAGTTGAAGAGGGAGAAGTTTCCGCACAGTTGCTACAGGCTGAACTGGCAAGGATTATCCCTGTTCGTTGGAACTGGGAGGTACATCAACTTGGGCCGAAATATTATGTCGTCCCATTCCCTAGTAAGGAAGAACTTGATCGAATGATTGAAATCGACACCATCAAAACAAAGAACAAGGAAGGCACCATTGTTTTTGCTGAATTTGTGGATGATGTCCAGCCAATAAGATTCTTGGAGCAGGTATGGGTGAATGTCACTAAGGTTCCTAGGGCTCTTCGTTCTTTTCTTCCTTTGTGGGCAGTTGGGACCATTATTGGAACTACACAAAAGGTGGATATGGTACATCTGAGGGCGACTGGACAGGTCCGCATTCTTGTGGGCGTGTATGATGTTAAGAAAATACCAGAGTATGTTGATGTTTGTGTTGGCACTGGTATTTATTGTCTCTTTTTCAAGCCTGATGAAGCTATTCTCGCCTGATCATCTGTTGGAGCCGGAGATGAAGACCTTTTGGGTGATAGTGATAAAGATCCCGAAGAGAGTGATCATGAGATGGGAGAGGCAGAAGGTGATCAAAACCCACCAAATCCTCAGGTTGATAATACCACAACCCAGGAACCCCCACTTCCTTCCCAGGATTTTCCCCCTCAAAAACAGGTTGCTTTGGCGAATGAGATTGTGGATTTGGCTTGTGAGCAGCTCCTAAATGAGATCAGCCTAAAAGTTATGCTTGAGTCAGATAGTGGGTCTCCACGGAAGACGAACTCTCCACCGACAGATGAAGACGTGGTTGATTATAATATTACCCATGTAACAAATCTTTTGTTTTGTCACAAACGGTGGAGCTCTCGATAGGGGATGCCGCTACGCATGCCGCCGACATAGGCGACGAGGTTCTTGGGGGCTCTACATCGCCATTGCCCGCCACCTCGCCACCACTTGTCTTGGAGGCCTTCGTCGCCCCTAATGGGGAGGGCGACATTACTTCTTTGGATATGGTGGGCTCGCCACCAACATCTTTCCTAGCTACTCTGACGGTAGTCAGGACCGGCTCTCCCTCGCCAGTCCTTCTTTGCCCAGTTCACAGAGGATGGAGGAGCCATGGAGGAGGGTGACGTGCTGCCCCTCTGCTGATGACACCCCAGGGGGGGCATACGCTCCACCCCAGCGGCTGCACTAGAGATGGGGGACACGTTCCTGCCCACTACCTGGCGGGGCCGACTCGAGGGCGGGGGCACGATCATCCCCCCCCGTCTATGCCGGTGGTGGGGGATCGCTCTCTACCCCTCGCCCCTTGTCCCCGACGCCCGACGACGCCCGCGAGGAGGTAGGGGGCTCGCTCTACCCCTGCCCCCTTGCCACCTCGACGTTGCGGGGGGTGGGGGCACGCCCACCATGCCCCATCGCCCCGGCCACCGTGGCGAGGGCGGACGGCTCGCGCCAAAGCCCCACTACTTCCCCGGCGGTGGGGGAGTGTGCACTGCAGCTACAAGAAGACCTTTCAAAGTGCCGCGTCGTAGCTCGAGAATGCGGCAACGGCGGACGTCCACACCCTACACAAGGCGGACCGGATGGCGGCGAAGAAGAACCTTGAATTCCCGTGTAACTCCTTCACTACCTTTCCGATTCTAAAGTTGTATCAAACCTTGGTAGGGTAGGCATCAACCTAGGCTCATCGCCAGCAAAAAAACTTAGAGATTGACAGATTAGTTTTTAGTGCTAATAGAAAGAAAGGGACTGCTCCCTAAATCCTTCAATCTTGAAAGTGAGGATGAGCAGGATAACCAAATTGATGCGCTTCTCACAACTATGGAAATCTAAATGAGAACTTGCGGAGGAGGAGAATGATCAAATTATAGATCTTTCTCCACTCCAATCGGCAAGAAATATCATAATGCCAAAAATTTTAAAAATGGCAAACTTCCCCAGAAACCAAAAAAACCCCTCCAAAATTAATATAAAATGAACGGAATATTCTGAATAGCAGAGGTCCGGATGACTTGGCTAAACATAGGTTTTTGGCGGAATTGGTCAAGGAAGAGCAAATTAATTTTATTGCTCTCTCCTAAAACAAAGCCGATTCCTTCCCCGGATCATGTCCTTAAAATATTTTGTGCGGGGGCATGATTTTATTTGGCACGCCATGGAACCCCATGGAAGATCGGGGGGCATTTTGCTAGGTGCGGACTTGAATGTCTTCGACATTGAGCCATTGCTTGAGGGAGACTTTTATGTAAAATTCACCCTAAGAGTCAAATGAAATGACTTCAAATTTGTGCTATATATGGTTTATGGACCAGCACAACTACAGAATAAGAGTGCTTTCTTAGCGTAACTCGCCAACACGTGCTCCAAAGAAACTCTTCCATATATGATAGGAGGATATTTCAACATAATGAGAGGGCCCGAAGATAAGAGTTAAGGGGATTTTGACCATAAATGGCCAAACCTCTTTAACGCCAAGTATCGAATCTCTCGAATCTAAAGGAGATTTCAATGACAGTCCGCCACAATACACATGGGCAGACTGTGGGATAATCCAACCTTTGAAAAGTTGGATAGAGTACTAGTCAAGACGGAATGGGAACTCATGTTTCCATTGTCAACCTGCACAACCTAGGGATAGAAATATCTCTGACCACACTCCCCTAGTACTCAAAGACAGTGCTTCGACCCACCTAACCCACAACCGCCCTTTCAAATTTGAGAGAGGGATGGTTGTTACGAGAGGGATTTTATGAAATGGTTGCAAATATTTGGCAATCTCCCTCGCTCTGAGCTCACCCCTCTTGAACGTTGGCAATTCAAGATTCGTAGGCCTCGCATAAATATCTAAGGGGTTGGGCGAAAACATACCGCAGGTCTTATAGAAAAGAAAAAAAGACTTTGTTGGCTATCTTAGAGTATATAGACAAGAAAGCTGAGATCTCTCCCTTTATCCGAACAAGAGATTGATATGAAGCACTATCTAAAAGAACGTTTAGTTAACCTCCTAAGAGAGGAGGAACTAAAATGGTATGAGAGAGCCAAAGTTAAAACCCCACCGAAGGGGATGCTAATACTAGGTTCTTTCATCTAGTTGCCAATGCAAAACACCGTAAGCAACATATTTTTTAAACTTGAAAATGATCAAGGTGTGGTGATCGGTGATGATCGCTCAAGAGTCATATTACGCCTTATTACAAAGACCTCTTTGGCCAACCAGAAAATTTTTCGATATCTCCCTTTAGCGAAGACCAAAACCTGGATATTCCACGTGTTTCACCGAGAAAAATGATATCCTCATCACCTGTTCACTAAATCTGAAGTGAGGGAGGCGGTCTTCCGGATGGAACATAACAAAGCCCCTGTGCCCGGATGGTTTTCCCCGCGAATTCTACCAGGTGTTTTGGGGTATCATCAAGGATGATCTTTTATCCTTATTTGCCGAGCTACATAGGGAGGATCTTGATCTGCATGACTTGAATTTTGGTATTATCACCTTAATTCCAAAGGTGGATAATGCTATAAAAATTCAGCAATACAGCCAATCTGTGTTCTTAATGTGAGTTTTAAGATATTCACTAAAGTAGGCACAAATAGGCTTAATTTGGTAGCCAAAACCGTGGTGAGGCCAACACGCACGCCTTTTATGCCCGCAGAGAATATAATGGAAGGGGTCGTAATCCTACACGAAACCATTCTTGAACTTCACACCAAAAAGCGTGACGGTGTCATCTTCAAAATTGATTTTGAAAAGGCATACGACAAAGTGAAGTGGTCTTTCCTTCAACAAACGCTACGAATGAAAGGTTTCTCTCCCAAATGGTGTAGGTGGGCTGAAACAATGGTCACCGGGGAGTGTAGGGATCAAAGTCAATGATGACGTAGGTCCCCACTTCCGCACTGCTTAGGACTTAGATAGGGAGATCCTATGTCACCAATCTTATTTAACATCATTGCGATATGTTAGCTCTTCTAATTAATAGAGCAAAAGCCGATGGTCAAATAAGATGTGTCCTCCCCCACCTTATAGATGATGGGTTGTCTATACTTCAATATGCGTATAACACCATTATCTTTCTTGATCATGACCTAGAGCACGCACAAAATCTTAAACTTTTGCTTTGTGCTTTTGAACAATTATTTGGGCTGAAGATCAACTTTCATAAGAGTGAAATCTTTTGCTATGGTGCAGCTAAGGAGATGGAATCCTTTTATACTACTCTTTTGATGCAATATCGGGAATATCCTTTTATATATCTCGAATCCCAATGCACCATAAACAACTCCCTCGAACTCAATGCGAAAAGGTAGAAGATCGCTTCAAACAGTAAACTCTCTTGGCCGGAAAGCAAAATACTTGTCTTATGGGGGAAACTAATTCTCGCTTCATTCAAATTCTAAGCAGCCTACCTATTTTCTTGATGTCTTTCTTTGAAATCCCTAAAGGGGTGATTAAAAACTTTGATCATTATAGATCAAGGTTCTTCCTCGCAAGGCTCTTCGTGAAAAACATAGATTTAGACTTGCCGGATGGGACATCCCGTGTCATCCTAAAGATCAAGGGGACTAGGTATCCTTGTTGGGACACGAACCCCCGCGGTCCCAGCGAGGTAGTCGCCGGGAGAAATTGTGCGCGGAGGCTCACACCGACAAACGGGTTTTTATGTTGTGATCCTTTTAGGTAAGACGAGCAGCCTGACCTCCGCTACCAGGGCTGGCGGAGGTCCCGGTCCCAACTTTGCGGAGCTCCTCCGGAACGACGGCTCCGCCTGCTATCACACCAGTCGCGGAGGTCGTAACCTCCGCCCGGGTCCAAGGCGAAGGGAGATGACCAAGGACCGTGGCTCGTGTGAGATCCCCTGGCGGAGCGCAAAGGGCGGGCGGAGGTCTCCCAACGGGGCCACAAGCGGACGAATCGGGTTGCTCGTTGGAGAAAGCCGGCGTGGGAATATGAAAGTACGCAAAGAGCCCGCGCAATATGTGAACCCGAGGGAATATGCTGAGAATATTAGAGGGCAAACTTGTAATCTTATATTCCTTGGCGGTTGTAAAACTATAAATAGGGAGGAGTCCTCCCCGGTTAGAGAGGTTGGTGAATTCCATTTATGGACAGTTATTGTTATCCTTTCTAGTCCCAACTCGCACCGCTCCAGACCCTCTCCCTCAGGGCACCGCCTGAGCGGAGGTATCACCTCGTGTTGAGAGCCCGCCTAGCTCAACATTGGCGCCCACCGTGGGGCTCGAACAAAGATACCATGGCTCCACAGAAGAGGAAGAGAACTACTACGAGAACTAAGGCGCCACCAAAGAGCACCCGACCCAAGCGTAGCACGAGGAGTACCTACGCAACGGCGGGAGGACCCTCCGCTTGATGATGAACAGCAAGCGGAGGAAGGAGCAAAGGAGGTGAAGAGACGGCTGAGCCCGGGGTGGAATCCCCGCCCGCACGCAGGAGTTGCGCCACCGCAGCCCTCACTTCACAGGTTGCAGCAGGAAAGAGACAAAGCGGCCGCCGCCTATGCGGAGATCCTCAAAGCACAGCAGACGCCGGCGCGCAGCGGCCGAGATCGGCGCCAGATAGCGCCCCGCAAGCGTAGATTCGTGAGCATGCAGTTCGTCAATCAACCTCCGCCGACTCAACCGCCGTTGATCATCCCGACCATCCCCATATCGAGTCACATGGCGATGAACATTGACCCGGAAGTTTCGCCCAACCCACCGATCATCCATGATGTCCCACAGATCGAAGACCTTTCGATCCCAAGTCTCCGCTATCGGAAGGAATACAAATAACACCATGGCCGACCCGATACAAGCCCACCCAGCTCCCAAGATTCAACGGAAGACCGACCCGCACCAATTCATAATGAGTTATGAGGCAGCGGTTGCTTCGCCGGGTGGCAACGATGCAAAGGTCGGGCGAAGGCTTTCATAATTGCCGCTAAAGGAGATGCATTAGCTTGGTATTCCATGCTAAAACCCAACACCATATATTCATGGGAAAACCTCCGCGACAAGATAAAAAAAAAACTTCAAAGGACTGGGTCGCGGCAGTCACTTACCTCTATGGACCTGTTCCAAAGTGCAAGCAAGGTCATAACGAGCCACCGAAAGATTACTTCCGGAGATTCCTCGCAACTTAAAGCGAAGGCCCCGACGCCCCTCGATCAAGTGGCGATAGATGCAGCCATCGAGGGCTCCGCCTGGGGCCATTCGCGGAGAACTGGCATGGAACAAACCGAGAACAATGCAGAGCTCAAGGAACAGTTTGAAATCTGGATTCGGGTCGGATGAAGACTTCCGAAAAGGTTGGAAGAACAAAACCAAGATAGGCAAAGCAGCCAAGGGCAACAAGAGGAACCAAAAATCGAACCTTCGCAGCAACAACCCAAGCAGTCTAGGGGCAGCAAGTACTAACAATGAATCAGCGGGGAGCCTAGCCAACAACGCAATGCTCGGGGAGCAAGGCCACCCGACAATCAAAAGCCATACCAAGAAAAAGGCCCCCAGAAAAACTGGAACAAGAGACCAAGAAAACAGTTCTGCCCAATACATGGCGAAGAGAAAGGTCATTATACAAGAGATTGCCCACCATTCAAAGAAGAAAGAGACAAGTCACCAAGGACTAACCAATCAGCCTCCCACAAACCAACCTCCGCAGCCCAACGAGGGAGGTCAACAATGCTTACACATACACACGCCCGAGCCTCCGCAAGCTCGTGGCCAACACCAAAGCAATACCGCCCGGTCTACCCTTCTCTAACATCAAACCAGATACACCCATCGACGTTGGCAAATGCCTACTACCCCAAATTTCCTACCAAAGATGGAGACCCCCTCGCCACCTCCACCACCAAATAAGCAGAATTATTCCTCCGAATCGAGCATGTCTTACTCAAACCCGAGGCAAAGACCTAACCTATGTCGAAACAGACAGCCTCAACACACCTAATAGGCGTACCTCCAACCGTGTCTCAAACCAGAATTTACCACCACCTCCGCAAGGACCCCCACCCCCGCCCCATGAAAAATGAGCCAAGTCTAGAAAATCAATACAACCCCCACGCCCCCTACCATCCATCGGAACCATAATGCCAATCGTAGGGGATCATCAATAGAGTATGAAACCAAAAAACAGAAAAGAGACCACCTCCGCTTGGTCAACAATGTAGCGGTTCAGCCTTTCAACAAAGTTCGGAGAGTGGTCGAAGACTCCCATAACCTTCTCGTAAGCGCATCTCAAACCGAGAGCTACCCGCACGTTGACGCCATGGTAATAGAAACAAATGTAGCCACATGGGAAATGAAAAGAGTACTTGTAGACACAGGAAGCTCCGCAGACATCATCTTTGCCAACGCTTTCGACAAGATGAATTTCAACAGAAATCAGTTATAGCCATCGACTCGCCACTCATAGGATTTGGTGGAAGACAAGTACAAAGCGTTGGGAAAAATAACCTTGCCCGTGTCCTTCGCAGATGAAAAAAAGCGCCGCAACGAATACATAACCTTCGACATCGCCGATGTCTACTCCCATACAACGCAATATTCGGCAGAGGATTCACAAACAAGTTCAACGCCGCAATACATATGGGTTACTTGTGTATGAAAATCTCAAAGACTCCACGGATTATAACCGTGTATGGAAGCCGAAAGAAGCAAGAAACATAGAAAATGCCATATACCGCGCCCATAGAAATGTCAATTCAAGACAAATAGAGAGCGAAGGTCCGTAACCACCGATATGAAAAAAGAGCAAACAAGTGCCAAGGGCCAAGAGAAAATCAAGAAGATAAGAATAGATGATGACCCCGACCACACAAATACAAGCGCAGATCTACCAGAGGAAGAAGAGAAAGAGTCATGAGCTCCTTATCAAAAATAAAGAAATCTTCGCCTCGTCAAGCGCTAGAGACTCCGCTGGGTTGATAGAGACACCATCGAGCATGTCCTAGATATCAACCCAAAAATGAGACCAAAGAAGCAAATGACAGAGGAAAATGTCGGAGACGTAATATCGGGCAGCCAAGCGAGGTCCAAAGACCGCCGACGCCAAAGTAATCGAGAAGAAGTCAAATACACTGACTGGTTGGCAAACGTTGTCCTAGTTCCAAAAAAGACCTCCGGCAAAATGAGGATGTGCATAGACTTCACAGATCTCAACAAAGCAACCAAAAAGGACAATTACCCCCTACCAAGGATAGACACCTCTCGCCGACAAGGCAGCGGGTGTCGGCGTTCTCATTGCTAGATTGCTATTCGATATCACCAAATATGGCTAAGGAAAGAAGACGAAGAAAAAAGACCAGCTTCACTACCCCATTCGGGACATACTGCTTCGTCAGAATGCCGGAGGCCTTGAAAAACGCTGGCGCAACCTTCGCCAGAATGACAGGCAAAGTCCCGACGGGGCAACTACGCAAAAACATGATTGCATATGTTGACGATCACATAGTCATGAGCAAGAAAGAACAAGACCACATCTCCGACCTACGTAAAAGCTTCAAGGAATCTAAAAAAGTCGGGCCTCAAACTAAACCCCCCGAGAAGTGTGTCTTCTGAGTAACCAAAGCAAAAGTACTCGGATACATTGTCACCACGAAGGGGTCAAAGCCAATCCGTAAAAAACAAAGGTAATCGAGATATGGCGAAGCCTAAGACAAAGAGAGAGGTACAAAATTAACAGTAGAATAGCAGCTCTCAACATTCATTTCCAAGTCACAGAAAAAAACCTCCCATTCTTCCAAGCACTAAGGGGAGGAGGAAACATCGATGGGGAGAAGAGCAAAGGAGGCCTTTGCAAAACTCAAAGAATATTTGCAAGAACAGCTAGCAAAGAATAAAGACTCGACGAAGAGAAACCCATACTCCTCTACATCGTAGCATCGACTACGCCATTAGCGCAAAGAGCAGCTTCAAGAGAAGATCGAAAATGACCACCTCATCCAACTCCCAATATACTATGTCTCGGAGGCGCTCACAGGAGCCAAGATCAACTACACGTAAATAGAGAAAATAGCATACGCCCTCGTGATAGCATCCAAAAACTCAAGCACTATTTTCACTCATACAAAGTGATAGTGCCCACCTCACGCCCACTAGCGGAGGTCCTAAGAAATAAGGAAACCTCGGGAAGGATCAAGAAATGGGCAGCGGAGCTCTCTCGCCTCGAAATAACATTCGTATACGATCCGCCAATACGATCCCAAGTACTAGCCGACTTTGTAGCGTAATGGACGCCACACAAGCGTAAAGAGCGTAATGATCGGTCGGAGCTATGGACAGCCTATACGATGGAGCATGGGGCGACACGGAGCAGAGCCTCCGCGGTGATAATGTCACCACTAGGCGTAAAGTCATACTTCGCCACACGACTAGAATGCTCCCCTGACAAACAACACAAAAAAGAATACGAAGGACTCATTCTAGGGCTCGCCAAAGCAAAGGCCTACGGCGCAAAAACGGTCGAAGTCGAATGCATTCGATGCTAGTAGCGTGTCAAGTGGAAAAAGAATGCATGGCCAGAGAACAGAACTTGTAAACTACCTCACGGTGGTCGAGCAATGGAACGAAGATTCTAGGGCTTCACCGCAAAGTTCATCCCACGAGAACGTAAACAGCGAGGGCGTATACCCTAGCTAAAGCGGCAAAAAACAACCTCCGCATGCCCCGCACCGTCTACAATGTGGTATACAAACCAAAGAATGTAAACACCGAAAAGCATTCAAAACAGTCATGCCGGTGGAAGGCGAAGACGAGACAAGCAATAGTTGACAACCTCAACAACGTAAGCTATCCGGAGGATGATGCGGAGGCCACCGCAACGCAGGCATGAGCGAGAAACTATACCCCTCATAGACGGCCAACTATTCAAAAGGGACTGGTCCAAACCAATGCTCAAATGCATCCCACAAAGCGAAGGTCTAGAACTACTCAAAGAAATACATGCCGGCAAGATCAAGGATCCCACATCGACCAAGAGCACTATCACTGGAGGCCATCCGCCAAGGTTTTTTACCGCCCACGCATATAAAGGACGACAAAGAAATCGTCAAAAACATGCGGCTTGCCAAAACTTCGCACCTCACCGAAAAAACCCTTCAGCAGAAAACGCAACCGATACCCCCAACTTGGCCACTACAGAGGTGGGGAATCGACATTGTCGGGCCCACCGCCAACAAAGACAAGGAGGAAACAAATTCGCAGTTGTAGCCGTGGAATACTTCACCGATGGATAGAGGCGAAGCCCCCGGCGAAAACAACCTCGAATTCATCACCAAATTCTATTGGCGTAACATAATCTGCAGATTCGGGGTACCAAGAATGGTAACGATCGACAATGGCAAACAATTTGACTCGCATAAGTTCAGAGAATTCTGCCCCAAATGGGAACAAAGATAGCCTTCGCGTCGGTCTACCACCCGAGTCAAACGGAGCAAAGGAGAGAGCAAACGGAATAATATTCTCCGCAATATCAAAAACCCCCTGCTCAACCTCCGCAAAGGCAAATGGCCGCATCTAACTACCCAAGGTAATCTGTCTCACAATACAATGTCTTCGAAGAAGCACCGCTTTCACCCCATTCAAACTCATGTACGGAGAAGAAGCAATGCTACCGAAGAGCCGAAGCATGAAAGCCTCCGCCATGAAGCGTAAGATGGTAGAAGATGAAGAATATGCCAAAGAAACACTGAACATACAAGGCCGAAGCCGTAGAAAACATACAAAAATACCAAGTCGAAACCAAGAAATGGAGGGACAAAGAAGGTCCGCAAGAAGAACATTCAAGACGGAGACCGGTGCTCAAGAGAAAACCAAATGCTTCAACCATAGGAAAGCTCGCAAGCAAAATGGGATGGTCCATTCATTGCAAGAGCAACAAAAAGGCAAGGAGCTTTCCGTCTCGGCGGATGGGCAAGGCAACACCTCCGACACACGTGGAATGTGGACAACCTCCACAAGTACTATGTGTAAGGCCATCCCCCGCGAAATATAAGCGGAGGACAGCCACTACCTTACTTTTCTCATGAGTAGCGAAGAGATTTCTAGCATTTCAATCAAAGTCTTGCACTCTTTTCCTCATTGTGGAACTCCTAGCGGAGGTGAGGTTTTTAACGAGGCAAGACTAATGTAAAATCCTCCTCAAATATAAAAGAGGAAATTTCCCCAAAGCAGTAAAGAAAAACACAAGTCGAAAGTGACTCGCAACGCTAGCCACAAAGATTCGACCTAAGGTGACAAGAATGCCCAAGAGAACATTTTACGGGTAGAACGCGAGGTTCTAACCTAAAATGACCTCTAAAGACCAACAAAAACGGTCTCCAAAAATCCTCGAAAAGTCCTACCCGGCGTAGGCATCGAGGTGGCACAATGGCATGTGTCAAAATTTAAAAAAGCTGAAAAAGACTTGTCCATCTCAGCATCGGCGACACCTCCGCCAACAAAGGCAACGAGGAGGGTAAACACAAAAAAGCTTCAAAGATACTCGTAACATCTCTACATTGTTATTATATTTACAAATTACACAAAAGCTCGACATTGTACTGTCAAAGCTACAAACATCTTCACGTAAGATGGTACAAAGGTAGCACCATACAAAAGAAGACGTAGGAGATGAGCTACACCACCACGCAGGGCAACAGCTTCACTCCGCGCGCACAAGGAAGCCTCCGCCAGCGTCGACGCGTCCTCTCGTGCAGCTAGCAAACTGCCAAAGGACCCTTTCATCTAGGTCGACCTCCGCCGTAGGATCAAAATAGACCCGAAGACGCCCTAGCGGAGGTCTAACTCAAAAAGTAAACCGCTAGAGCGATCAAGTAGCCACCGAAAACCACCAAAGCTCATCGCCAAGAATTGATAGCACATGGGCAAGAGTTAATAGCTCCGTGCCTTTCTAGTCTCAGGCTTCCAGCCAACGAATAGGAGGACAACCAAGTACACAGCCTAGACCTTCAATTACAAACCCTTACACGGTATCAATGCACTGCCTACTAAGCCACCGCTAGATCGACCCATCGCACTGAGATAACCAAGGGGAGAAAACGGACGGGTTATATACTAACCCAACCCACCTAACATACCTACCAAAGGACAATATCAATAAGTCCCCTTAATGATCTAGACCCTATAAAACAAGCTTGCCTCCTCCCCACCCATCCATACGACATCCCATCATTCCAAAACAAAAATACACAAGGAAAACTAGAAGCAAAATATGAGTGCGGGTGTCAACCTCCGCCAAATTAGCCACCTAACAAGAAGAAACCGTAAGAAATCGTAATGATCCCAAATTTGGACAATCTCGGGGGGAGACCGCCAGAAGAATTCGTAACATCCCCCGAGTTTAAAAAGTTCTATAAAGTATCCAAATGCGAGATCCTTGCCAAGACCCGTGAAGCGGAGCGACAAAAAACGCTTCCCACACGGGTAGCGGAGGTTCAAGACAAGACCAAGCACTCCTCCACGCGAGTACTTCGTGAGCGGAAGGGGATGAATTGGCGCCAAGAAACAAGTGACTATCCTCCGCGTCAAATCCACAAGCGGAGGTTCCAATAAAATTCGAAAAGAAGATAGAAAAGAATAAGCAATGTAACCAAAACAATGAGTCGAATGCAATCTAATAAGCTTCGCTTTATTGATAAAGATTGTATCATTACACAAATGGGCTACAAAAAAATATAGCCTATTCAGATCCAAAGGAGGGTCCCTCCCAAGCTACATCGTTCAGAACGCCATTCGCCAAGCGTCACCTAAGTCATACAAAACATCTTCATACATCTCATCTACGCTTAGGGTTGGCGAAGGTGTCCTTCCAAAATAACCATAGATCTCCTCAAACATAAACACCGCTCACGATAAAAAACACAAGGGATCCATTTCTTGCGCAGCACCTCATCGAAACCTCGCGCAGAAAGTCATTGATTAAAACGAAACATTAGATTTTCATTTAAACAAGTACCTTGTTACTTTTTACAAGTTTTAGACAGACATCCGCACAAAATACCAAAAGTGAAAGGGAAAACTCCAAGCCCTCTACACCACGTCATCGACGTTCGAGACCTCGCCCCTCCGTATCCCGGGCGGCGGTGGGGAGCATCCGTGGGAGCGCCCCTCCGCGATCACGCGAGGCTCAAAGAACACCGGCTTGAGGACCCGGTCCGCGGGAAAGCACAAAACATTAGAATCAACAATAAAACAAGGTGAAGACACAAAACCACGCCAAGAAAGGAAACAAAAAGCAAAGAACCAACCGCAAAAGAGAACGAGCAAGAGACGCAGCCTCCGCCGCGCCCCATGGACAGTCCAAAATTTCTTCATAAAAGATCCCAAGAACTTCATGGCACCGCCCCAAGCTCCGCTAGGGCTCAAAGGCTGGTGCGCCTCCTTCACACGGAGCCTAGAAACATCCTCACAACCTTCGGTGGCAAGGATGCGGACGACGCTTGTCGCGGCAGCCCGAGCACCAAAATCGAAACGCCTTGCAAAAGACCCCGAAGCTTGGCGGAGTTCTTCGACATCCATGATAGCACGCCAGGCCGCCCTCCGTGGGAAAGGGCGTTACCACCGCACCAAAGGATGTAACGCCTCCGCATAGTGGGCCGTGGAACCGAGGTAGGTAAAGGACGCTGTAGAGCCCATCCAAATCTCTGCCTCTCCGATACCCGAGCTCGTGAAGAGATAAGGCTCGCATTAGCCTCTTCGAGCTTGGCTTCAGCGTCGCGAAGGGCCTTCTCGCACCCTCTCCGCACGGGAGGTCAACTCTTCTTGCGCCTTCTTCGACGCCGGCCTCTTTCAAGCGGAGCTCACGCTCGGCCGACAACAATTTGTCGGAGGCTTCCTTCCCATCTCGCCAAGAGAAGGCCTTTACCTCCAAATTTTTCAGGAGCCCATCACGCGACGCAAGCTCCTGATGGACCCGAGCGCGAACGCACTCCAAACCTACGTCATCTCGCAAACAAAGAATCGGACCCCGATAGCATATAAAAGCAAAAAAAAAAAAGACATACCGAAAGGCTCTGGTCCACGGCCTTATCCAACACCTCCTGCACGTCGCCTTCTGAAAAATATTTACGAATGGTACCTAATCAAAGGAGTAAGGAAACCGCAAAGTAGAAGAAAAAGAGGGATAAAAGACAAGAACCGCTGCGGAGGTAACTCACTTAAAGTACCTTTGTGCGGCAACCTGGGAGAACCCGTCCCCAAAAGACACCAACGACATCTCCACTAGCACCGCGAAGAGGAGGAATCGATCAAACAAATCTAATAGGCACAAGGAAACCAAAACGAGAATAGAATCGAAAAACAAACTGTGTTGCCGCGGAGGTCGGGACCACCTTGTCGCGCGGCAGACTCCTGTGGACTTGTGCCGCCTTCACCGCCTTTAGCCCCGAGCTCTCGGCCTCCGCTTCATCATCCTTAGAGGCATGATAGGCGGCACGGAGCTCCCGCATCCGAGCATAGGTAATACACGCACCACCGGAGGTACAAATGAATCTTCCGACGCAGACTCAACTCGCACCTCCCGCCGGGAGACTCCCTCCACCGATCCTCGCCGCGAACGGCTCCCCCCCCGACTTCACCCCGCGAGCTTGCGAGCTTCCGCTCGAACGAGGAAAACCATCAAAGGGGTTCGCCATGGCCTTCGACACCTCCGATGCGACACCTCCATCAAAGGCCAACTTACAAGCGACCACGGTAGGAGAAACCGGGCTCTCCGTGGGGCCGAACCAGCTGCACCTCCGCCCGCAAGAGCCCGGCATCGCCGAGAGCGCAGAGGGGGCGCTTCGGAATTAACAAAAGCCAATTTGGTTGCCGCGGGTGCGGAGGATCCCCTCCGCACAACTTGCTTTGGCCCTGCTTATGGGCAAGTTGCTTCTTCTTCTTAGCCTCTTCCTTGGCCGTCCGTGGCGGCCGCTATCTGCAGATGGGCGGGCGGAGGCCCCCTCATCCGTCTTGATCTTCTTTGATTTCTCACGAGTCGTCGGGGGCCTTCCGTTTACGAACAGGCGGAGGAACACCAGCAAACCCGCCTTCTCCAATTTCGCGGCCTCCTCCTCCTCGCGCTTCGCAATATCAGCAAGCACGGCTGGGCACTCTATGCGGGCCATAGGTGACCCCATCCCCTCGAAGATACGATTCAATCGAGGCAAGTTCCCCGCCTGCGACCTCCAGCCGAGGAATTCCCTGATACCAATAGGGCCCGTAATATCCCGGGCTTCCATCTCGACACCCATAATGAAGGCGTCCGCACTAACACCCTCGGGAAGTTGAGTCCCAAGACGCGGGCACGGGACCATCTCCGACCCACCAAAACGGGGAGATTAATCCTCTCCACTTTGGAACTCCGCTTTCTTGGCAAGCGGAGAGTATTTTCAGCTAAGATACTCTTCAACAATATCCCGACCTCCCGAATATTGACAAGCCACCAAGAAAGCTTCGACATTTAGTCCTCTTCTCTGTCATCCTGTCATTTTGATCCGGTTTTTGACACAATGTCCACCGGAACAAGAATAGACGCGAAGGGGTAGCGAACCTCGTCAACCCCATCCACCGTCTTCGTAGAACTTGGGACCGAGCGAAAAACCAAAACTCCATCCAGCCGGCATCCCACTTACTCTTTTGAGCAAATGAGAGCTCCGTCTTCTCCTCGCCCTGGTGGCGACGGGGCGAATGTGCAGCGGCCGTCTTGCGTTTCTTCGCCGCCATCCGCCATCTTCCCGAACCTTCGGCTGCTTGTGCAGCTCATAGAACTCCACAAAGTTGTTTATCGCCGGCTTAGCACCATAGGACTCGCACGCCCATACGAACCGCCACCGCAAGAAACGCGCGTGAGGCGTAAGTTGATGAATCAACGTTGAAGGACTCCAAAGACCGCGGAGAAAAAGACATGTACGGAAGGCGGAGGCCGCAGGTAAAAAAAATCCTTGAAAACGATACCCCACCGATGTCGGGCTCCGGCAAAAAGGGCACCGACTCCTGCCGGCGAGCAACTTCATAGGTAGCGGAGATATGACCCTTCCGGTGGAGCTCTTCAATCATCGCCCGGGTCATCCTTGTTGGCCCCAACTCATAGGTAGCTTCAACCTCCTCGCGAGCCATCGGATCTCCGACGGATGCCTCAACGCCGAAAGAGTATCTTCCAAGTCTTGGGCACGGGCGTCCGACTTGCAATCCTCATAGAGGCGGGCAAACGGGCTGGAGCGGTACGGGAGAAGCTCCGCGTATGGCCTCGTAAAGCTCGTGCGGGGAAGCGGCCCCTTACGCTAAACGGCCCGAACCCGCGCGCATGCAACTAGGAAAACCAGTAGGGGCTAGCGGAGCTACGCGAAAGCGAGAAGTGCGCAAAAGAGCGAGGAACAGTGGGAAATGAAAGCGACGGCCCGGGTACCCTCGCCTGGGGGGAAAACCCCTTTATAGGCGTCCGGTGACCCTTCGCATCCCAAAACCAGCGGACGCGACCAACGGGCGAGAAAATGGTCACATCGGCCTCGAGGGGCGCGTTTTTTTCTGTCCGCTGTGACCCCGACGCTTCAAATTCTCCGTAGCGAAGGTCCCTCGCGAAAACGTCCTGGGGGAAGGAACCCTCAACACCTCCGCTTAGCGCCGCAGCTTCGTTAAGAGCGAAGGCACGCCTCCGCTTAGTGACCGTTCGCCCTCAAGGGGGGAACTGTTGGGACACGAACCCCTGCGGTCCCAGCGGAGGTAGTCGCCGCCGGAGAAATTGTGCGGAGGCTCACACCGACAAACGGGTTTTTATGTTGTGATCCTTTCGGGTAAGACGAGGCAGCCCACAGGACCTCCGCTACTGTGGCTGGCGGAGGTCCCGGTCCCAACTTTGCGGAGCTCCTCCGAAACGACGGCTCCGCCCGCTATCACACCAGGTCGCGGAGGTCGTAACCTCCGCCTGGGTCCAAGGCGGCGTCCGAGATGACCAAGGACCGGGGCTCGTGTGAGATCTGGCGGAGCGCAAAAAGGGTAGGCGGAGGTCTCCCAACGGGGCCACAAGCGGACGAATCAGGTTGCTCGTTGGAGAAAGCCGGCGTGGGAATATGAAAGTACGCAAAGAGCCCGCGCAATATGTGAACCCGAGGGAATATGCCGAGAATATTAGAGGGCAAACTTGTAATCTTATATTCCTTGGCGGTTGTAAAACTATAAATAGGGAGGAGTCCTCCCCGTTAGAGAGGTTGGTGAATTCCATTTATGGACGCTTATTGTTATCCTTTCTAGTCCCAACTCGCACCCGCTCCGGACCCTCTCCCTCAGGGCACCGCCTGAGCGGAGGTATCACCTCGTGTTGAGAGCCCGTCTAGCTCAACAATCCTTAATTTAGAACTACAAAATAAATGCCTTCTAGCCAAATGGTTGGTTAATTTGTTGAACACAGAGGGCATGTGGCGGTCGCTCTTAAGGAATAAATACCTACATTCCAAATCCCTAAATCAAGTGACCGCCAAACCCAATGACTCTCATTTTTGGAGGGGACTCATGCATATCAAAGATGAGGTGTTGGCTAAAGGTTCCTTCGATATCGAGATGGAACTACCACTAGATTTTGGGACGATAAATGGGTAGGAGATAAGCCTCCGAAAGATTGCTATCCATCTTTATATAATATAGTTCGAAATCCTCACGCAAATCGTTTCAAAAGTGATGGATTCCAACCCTCTAAACATCTCTTTTAGGAGGGCTCGGTGAATAACAAACTTACGTAATGGCTTGGTCTAGTAGCACGAATCTCAAATGTCGAATTGGTGGAAGGGCCGGTGTCGGGGACCTAAATATTGGGCCCCGAGACATTCTCCAAACTATGAGAATCTGCCGGCCCCGCCAAGGCCCAAGAAAACCCTAGCCCGCTATCATCCCGCATGGAGGGACGGCCCGACGGACGATGGACCAAAGCCATGGAGCCACGACGCTCACACGACGACGAATCGCCTACGATGGCCTCCAGACGGCCCACAAAGCGCCCAAATGGAATCACCACGCGGCGCAAAGAGCTTATTACGCTCACGAAGGACAAGGTCAAGGACCTCCGCAAAACAACGAACCATGACGTTCCACGCCGACAAAGCCTAAAACCATGGCTCCGGACTCGACCACGCATATCCGTTTTCGTCCCGAGGCCGGCCTAGCTCACCGGCCCCGAGAAATCTCCGCCGTCCCGAGGGTGGCCTAGCTCACCACCCTCGGGCGCAAAAACTCCGCCTCGCCCGAGGGAGACCAGCTCTCCATCCTCGGGTGAGGCAGCCCAACTAGCCCGTCTAGGGTCGCCGACCCTCGGCGTGGGAGGTTCCGTCCGGAGGAAGGGAAACCGCCGCATTCAATGCGGTCGCATCTACAGCGCAGGGCGCCCGGTGCCATCGATTACGCCAATCAAATCGACCTACCGAATCGTCTCCCCAATCCGATCGATGGGACGCGAAAGTTGAACGGATGACATGTTACGCCACCCGGCACGGGAAACCGTGATGACACCGCTCATTTCCCGAAGCACCGTCAAAAACGCCACGTTGGGCCGACCCTCGCACCGACACGCATAGCCAGCCGGCTCTCGACCGGCCCTCGCCATGCGGATTGTGTGGGACGCCTCACGGGACCCTCGGGGCTGCACCGGGGGATGGCACGTCCACCATCGGATCGGGGCGCGTGTCTTCGCGTCAGCGACATTCAAGCCCGGCCGACCCTCGCGGGCACATGCAACCGTGCAGCCTCGAATTAGCCACCTAGGCGTCCACCTCTCAGAAACCTCATCTCTCTCCTTCTCCTATAAAAGGGGGGAGTAATGCCTCATTAGGGAGGAGGGGAGGATTCGAGCCCGCTCAACTCCGGTTCACACGGAGGGAAACGCACACCGCCACCACCATAACCACGATCGTGGGGCTTGAGACCAGCGTCTCTCCCCATGGCCGCACAGAAACCCCTACCGGGCTCACCTTTGAGCCTTGAGGTAACACGAGCAGGACACACCCCCGCTAGACGTAGGGCCCGTTGGCCGAACCCGGGATAAACCCGCCAAGTCCGTGTCCATCTTGCGCTACGCCATCGGTGGAGGAGGCACACGGCTTATAAATTCTTTATTGCCGGCACCGGTGCACCCACCGCTCGAAACGCCGGCAGCTTGGCGCGCCCGTAGGGGGCGCCGTGTGCACCTGCATCTCCATCAGCCCCATGGCGTTTCCGCCCGTTTCCCACCGCCGGAAAGCACGAGCTCCCGCGCTGAACACCACTTGTTCTTCGAATGCCGGGCATTTGTGGCGCCGGCCACAACTACGAGATGATCCTTCGCCCGACGTCACGGTAGAAGGGAGGGCAGCATCGCCGCCGGCAAAGCCCATCATCACGCGACGCCGCGCGAGGCGGGCAAGGCGGACCCATCGGCGCGCAAGCGCGTCAAACAACGGATTAAGAATCCGCCAACGTATCCCCCGCCGACTGAAGGGCTCCGGGAACCCTAGGCCCCGGAAATACCTTACCCGCCACCCGCGTGGTAGGGTACCAAAACCCTAATCATCGAAAACGCCTCCCGCTCCGGTCATACCGGAGGAGTCGGTGAATCCTCGCGGCGTGAAACCTCGGTCGAAGCCTTCGCCAGGAGGCACGAGCTAGACCACCCGTGGTTCCCACGGGAGGCGTTATCCCATGGACATTCACGGAGGAGGAGCGCATCCTCCCGGAGGATGCGGGACGACCCCGTCATGCCTCCTCCTCGGGTTCATTGGGGCTGGGGCCGAAGGGAGTTGCTCTACCGGCGGCCGGAGAATGGAACTTCATCCTCGTTCGGCGCTCCGTGCGCCGGCGTGAGGGCCGGTCTCCCGACCTGGGGGGAATGCTTCCAACATCGAGGTCGCGCCACGGGATGGCCGTTCAGCGGCGTCTCCGGAATGGCGGACGTGCCGCCCGGCGGCGAGCTCGGCCGCGGCGACGCTGGCCCATCCGATAGCGCGGCCGGCCCTGCCCGGCCGCGGCTCACGAGATGCGGAGGAGCGGATCGGGCGGTCACGCCCGACTCCGGCGGTAGGACCAAAACATCCAGCGGCGAGCTCAGCGCGAAGCGAGGCCCGAGGGCACCTCAAGCTCACAATGGCGGCGGGCGTGGCGGACCTGTGGGAGTACCTCAATTCTGGCATAGCGGCCCACGTTCAAACGAGCCGGTCTCAGCGTGGCGGCCGCCATCTTTGTGCGAAAATGCCCGGCCCCTCCACCACCGAGGAGGTGGCGCATACGAGAAGGCCTCGTCAACTCCTTGACAAAGGCGGTGCAACGGGCGGAGAGTTCCTTCTGGGGTCGGGCCGTGAGCGTCACGGCGAGAGGAATCTGGGCGTCGGCTCCGGGCTCGACCACCGGATGACGAGCGGCAAGGCCAGTCGAGGCGCTGGGCGACAACCGTTGCAGCCGCCCGGTCACAGGGAGCATCGAAGCCCACCCATGACCGCCGGCGCCCCCCGACCTCGGGGGCGGGCGAATCGAGCAGCGGGCTCACCCGCGAGTGGCTCGCCTCGGGGGCGACAAGCGGGACGAGGCGCCTGAGGCGGGTCGAGAGGACCGGGTACTCCCTGATCCGCCCGGGCCTCGAGCCTTCACAAGGAACATCGAGGGCACCACTCCTGCGCGTTTGAGACCACCTAGCCACCTCGAAAATATCACGGGAGAAACTTCGTCCCGAGGTATGGCTGGACGACTATCGGTACCGCATGCCGATTCGCGAGGGACACGATGACAAAGTGATAATCAGTCTGCGCCTGTACCTCGAAGTCTGCCGAGCTTGGTTTGAACACCTTCCGCCCAACCTCATATCAAACGGGC
Organism: Hyparrhenia diplandra; assembly: GCA_015847255.1. Lineage (NCBI taxonomy): Eukaryota > Viridiplantae > Streptophyta > Magnoliopsida > Poales > Poaceae > Hyparrhenia > Hyparrhenia diplandra. The sequence continues at coordinate 857,220 of JADLZK010008524.1, read as the reverse complement.
CGGATTTGGTGAGGACCTTCAAAGGCAACTTCAAGGCACGATATCTGCGCCGAAATTCACAGGACCTTCGAAACTGCCGACAAAAGTCCGGCCGAATCCTGCAGCGACTACATCCGGGCGCTTCTCCAAGCAGCGGACCGAGCTCCCCAATGTGACGGATTCGGACGTCATAGGGGCCTTCTTGGCCGGCACCTCATGCCGAGACCTCGCGTGAAGAAGCTAGGGCGCCGGACTCAACCGAGGCAAGCGAAAGCTGATGGACATTGCCACCAAGTTCGCCACGTGTGAGGAGGCCGTCGGGGCCTGCTCAATCGGGGCTCAGGCAAGGGGAAGCGCAAAGGAAGAGGAACCCGAGGGATCTCAACCTCGGGAAAACAAGAAGAAAAAGAAAAAGATAAGAGCCGCAAGGGCAGGGCCACGCCGCCCAAGCGGACGATGAAGACATGGTGGCTGCGTCGGGTCGACCAAAGGGAGGCCCCGCCCCCGCCACAAGAAACCTTCGACGACATGCACAAGAAGCCGTGCGAACCATAGCTACCCCTGTCAAGCATACCCTCGGGGAGTGCAAGAGGGTACGCCAACATTTCGCCAAGCTCAAGGCCATCCCCGAGGGTGAAGAGGAAGAGGCTCGAGGGTGGCGCCAAGGGCAACGAGGAGTTCCCCGGGTGAACAATCTGCTTCATGATCTTCGGCGGCAAAGACCAAAGAATATGTCCGTGCGGTAGCGCAAGAAGGAGCGTCGGGAGGTCTATGCCACGGAGCCGGCAACCCCGGCTGCGCAAGTGGTCGGACCGAGGCCATCACCTTCGACCGGTCGGATCACCCCCAAAGACATCCCGAACCGGGGCTTATCCACGGTGGTGGATCCCATCATCGCCAACACTCGGCTCACCAAGGTCCTTATGGACGGAGGGAGCAGCCTCAACCTCATCTACGAAGAAACCCTCGACCTCCTCGTGGTAGACAAGTCCAAGATCCGCCCGAGGGCCGGCATTCAATGGCGTCGTCCCGGCAAGCAACTAAAGCCCCTCGGGCGGTCGACTTACCGGTTTGCCGGTGACCCCTCGAACTTCAGGCAAGAGACTCTCACATTCGAGATCCTTGGGGTCCGCGGTACTTACCACGCACTCCTCGGGCGGCCCTCGCTACGCCAAGTTCATGGTCTGTCCCGAACTACACGCGATACCTCAAGCTCAAGATGCCGGGGCGAAGGGTGTCATCACGACGCCCCTCGCACCATCATGCATACGAGTGCGGCGTGGAGAGCGTGGAGTATGCCGAGGCACTCGCCATTGCCGAGGCACTCATCGCCGGCGATGAGAAGCTTTGACGAAATCACGATCGAGCATGAGGCCAAGCGCCGCCGGCTGGAGCTTCGAGCCCTCCTCGGCACCAAGAAGATCCCACTCGATCCCAAGAACCCGAAGGAGAAGCTGCCGACCATCGGCCGGACCTGGATCCGAAATAGGAAGCCGTGCTCGTCGACTTCCTCCGCGCGAATGCCAAGACGTTTGCGTGGGGACCCTTGGACATGCCGCATACCGAGGGATGTCGCCGAAGCACTCCCTAGACATCCGCCGGGCTCAAAGCCAGTCATGCAGCGCTTGCGCCGTTTTGATGACGCCAAGCGAAAAGATCATCGGCGAGGAGATCCACAAGCTACTTGGAGGCCGGATTCATAAAAGAAGTATTCCACCCGAGTGGTTAGCTAATCCTGTATTAGTAGAGAAAAAGAATGGGAAATGGCGGATGTGTGTGGACTACACTAGTCTCAACAAAGCATGTCCGAAAGTTCCTTTTCCTTTACCTCGAATCGACCAAATTGTCGACTCCACCGCGGGATGTGAAACGTTGTCCTTTCTTGACGCGTATTCCGGTTATCACCAGATCAAAATGAAAGAGTCCGACCAGCTCGCGACCTCGTTCATAACACCCTTCGGGATGTATTGCTACCTCACCATGCCCTTCGGGCTGAGGAACGCTGGCGCAACATACCAGCGATGCATGCAAATCATCTTCGGGGAACTCATCGGGCGGATCGTGGAGGCCTACGTCGATGACATTGTGGTCAAATCCAAGAAAACGTCGGACCTCGTGGGAGACCTCGGGGAAACCTTCGAGTGCCTAAACAAGAAGGGAGTCAAGCTCAACCCCGAAAAATGCGTATTCGGGGTCCCCCGAGGATGCTGCTGGGTTTTATCGTCTCTCAACGAGGCATCGAAGCAAAACCCCGACCAAGGTTGACGCAATCACCAAGATGGGTCCGATCAAGATCTCAAGGGAGTACGAAGGTCATGGGCTGCCTGGCTTCATTAAAGCGAGTTCATCTCACGCCTCGGGGAGAAGGGCTTGCCTATCTATCGGCTCCTTCGCAAGTCCGGCGCTTTGCTTGGACTATCGAGGCCAAAGAAGCCCTCGGCAACCTCAAAAAGCTCTGACAAACCCACCGGTCCTAGTACCGCCAAATCCGGGAGAAACCCGGCTCTTATACGTCACGGCCACTACCCGGTAGTCGGCGCGGTGGTCGTAGGGCGGCGTCGGGAAGAGGGACACACGTTGCGGTACAACGCCCGCTTACTTCATCGGTGAAGTGCTTTCCGACACCAAGGCGAGGTATTCAGATGCGAAGCTATTGTGCGCCATCGTCGCGACACGAAAGGAAACTTCGCCACTACTTCCTCGCGCACCCGGTTGCCGTGGTATCCTCGTTCCCCTGGGGAGATCCTCCAAAACCGAGAGGCCACGGGAAGAGTGGCGAAGTGGGCGGTGGAGCTCATGGGCGAAACTATATCATTCCTGCCCGCAAAGGCGATCAAATCCCGGTCCTAGCCGACTTTGTGGCGAATGGACCGATACCACGGCTACCCCCGCACCCATCCAAACGAGTCTTTGGACCATGTATTTCGATGGATCCATGATGAAGGCAGCGCGAGGCTGGTTTGTTCTTCATCTCACCCCTCGGGGTTCACACGTGGTATGCCATCCGGCTGCATTTTCTGCCTCCAACAACGTCGCAGAATCGAGGCGCTGGTCAACGGTCTCGGATCGCGGGGCGGACCTCGAATCCGGCGGTTGGAAACCGGGGGATTCGCGATTGGTCATCGACCAAGTCATGAAGGCCTCGGCGTGCCGCGACCCGAAGATGGAGGCGTATTGCCGACAAGTGCGCAAGCTGGAGGAAAAATTCCATGGACTCGAGCACAAACACACACCGAGGCGTTACAATGAGGCCGCGGATGAGCTCGCCAAGGTCGCGGCAACCCGAGGTATCGTTCCCGAATCCACTTACCCGAGATCTCAACGAACCCTCGGTCAAAATGCGCACCCTTGAAATACCCTCGGGGGCTCAAGAAGGCGCCCCCGGGGCAGGCCACGCCCGAAGCTATGGCGGTCGACCAGGTCCCCGACCGAGAAAACCGCCGTTGGAGTACCTCACCCGAGGAGAGCTGCCCGAGAGGACAAGACCGAGGGCTCGCCGGTTGGCCCGAAGGCCAAGTCCTTTGAGCTAATTGGAGAAAAAAGGGAACTCTACAAGAGGAGCCTCGGGAGTATACATGCGGTGCATACCCTCGGCCGAAGGCCAAGAATTGCTCGTGGAGCACACCGGGGAATGCGGTCACCACACGCGAGGACTCTAGTCGGTAAAGTCTTCAGGCAAGGCTTCTGCGGCCCTCGGCGGTACGGGGCGCAAATCTGAGTCGTGCGTACCTACAAGGAATGCCAATTCTACGCGCGGGGACGCATCTCGGCTCAAGCACTGCGCAAACCATACCACTTACGTGGCCATTTGCGGTGTGGGGACTCGACATGATTGGACCCCCTGAAAGGGCGCGGAGGACACACTCACGTCCTAGTCGCCATTGACAAGTTCTCCAAATGGATCGAAGCCCGAGCCGTGGTGAACCCTCACCGGGGAAACGAAGAAATTCTTTACGGGATATCATTTCCCGTTTTGGAGTCCCGAACTCCATCATCACGGTTTCATAACGGAACCAACCGTGGGGAAGAAGTTCCTCGACTTTTGTGGCGACTATGGCATCCGAGTAGATACCTCGGCGGTGGCACACCGAAGACCAACGGTCAAGTGGAGCGTGCGAGCGGCATGATCCTGCAAGGGCTCAAGCCGAGGATCTTCAACCAAATGAACCATGCGGAAAAGGTGGTACCGGGAGCTGCCATCGGTTCTATGGAGCCTTCGAGCGACCAAAAGCCGAGCCACGGGATTCAGCCCATTCTTCCTAGTCTATGGGGTCTTGGCGATCACCGCCCACGGACATCGAGTATGGGTCCCCGAGGCTGCGAGCCTACAGCGAGCAAGGCAACCAGCGGCGAAGCAAGACTCCATAGACCAAGTTGACGAAGCCCCGAGACGTTGCGCTCTGCACTCGGCGAGATATCGGCAGGCTCTGCGCAAAATACCACGCCAAGCGGTTTGAAACCTCGAGCTCAAGTCAACGACCTCGTACTCGGTGAAGACAGACAACAAGGGGCGCCACAAACTCACGCCACCTTGGGAAGGGCCTTATTTCATCGCCGAAATATTAAGGCCCGGGACCTACAAACCGAAGAACGAGAAGGGCGAAGTCTACTCCAACGCTGGAACATAGAACGACTACGTCGCTTCTATCCTTAAATTCCGCACTAGAAGTCAAACATCAGTTTTTTTTCACTCAATAAAAAGATCTACATCTTTTATGAAAAAGTACTTCTCGTGCAAACCTTAAAGGGAGTCTTAGCCTCGTCCAAAGACAAGACTAAAACTCCCTCGGGGGGCTACATGGGGACCCCCTCGGGGACCCCCCTTCCTTTTTTCAAAACTTTTTTTCGGGAAAAAAGTTTTCTCGCATACTTTCGAATGTCGTTTAAGTTGCGAAGGTCGCGCACGCACAAATCCAAAGCAAGATAACCGAGGCAAGCGGATCGCCCCTAGTGGCACCCGTATGGACTGCCCCAGTGGCGTCCCACGGTTACTATCTCGCGGAGCGGAAAGCAAGCGACCCGGCCACACAATAAGCGAGATTCGGGAACGCAACCTTAAAACATAAATGCACCCGCCAAGGCCATAGACCTCGGGCGGCGCCATTGTTTATACACATCCATCTCACAAGCTCCAATCTTTTCATGCAAGGAAGGATCGGGGCAAGGGAGGCCTCATCTACTTGTGCCTCACGGCCGGCCGACAAGGAGGCTTCGGCACGAGCAACGCCCTCGGCGGCCGCTTCTCCCGAGGTGGCGTCGGACCCGTCGGCGCATCCTCGGACATGGCGTCCACCATCTCGTGTGTCCGCCTCATAGGTTGACTCTATGGGGGAGGGGCGGGGGACACACCTCGTCCTCAAAAAGCGAGGACAGCAGAGTCGCGCGCCATCCACAAAGTTATATAGACTTTGGGACTTGGCGGCATCGGCGGCATCCCTCTCGGCGGGATCAACCTCCTCCTCGTCGCCGGGCGAGGAAGAAGCCCTTCGACACCGTCCGGCGTCTTGGACTCCATCGGGAAGTGGGAGCGACCCACCGCCGGGCATGTGCGGTGCCGTTCGGAAGCTCGGGCTCGGACCGAAGATAGCCGCCCACGGCGCTCGAGGCGGCTGCGGCTGTGGGACCAACCTCTAGGTTGTCCGCCCCAAAGCGGCGGACGAAGTCAGTCGGGCATCCTCCGGCTCACGGTATGACTTCGCTCTTGCTCCGGCCCACAGGCAGCGTGGCGGCGTTGTCTCACGGCCTCGGTCCAGGACCTTCTCCGCCTCGGCAACACCGGCAAAGATGGCGTCGGCAAAGCGAGTAATCAAGAACGGAAAAGCTTACCCAGGATAAGGGACGCACCACGGCACCCGGTGCCCGGCCCGGCATGGCGTTGTGCTCCTCGGCGATCGACTTCGAAGCCGCTCTTTCTCCTTCCTGAGGGGTCTCGCCCTCGGACACCAACTTCGCCCGATCTCGAGTGTTCAAGCGTCGCACATCTCCGCTGCCGTCGCCTCCTCCGGGACCGGTCCGCTCGTCATGGGCCTCCTTCAGAACGAGAAGGGACTGGGTCGAGCCTCCTCAAAATCGTGGCTCATCCGAGCCATGTCAGCCTACCATCTTCTGGACTCGGACCTGGCCTTGATCGGCTCGGCCTCCGGGGTCGCCGGCGGCTGGACTCCTTTCCTCGGCGGGGGCGGCAAAGCCGGGAGGTCCCGCTGCGGGCCTCGATCAACTTCACCCGAGTTTGACCAAGGGCATTCCGGTTCGGGGCGTTCCGGCGAAGGAGCTCGGACTTCTCCGGGCGAAGCGGCGGAGGGTGCAACGACAATACTACTCATCAAGACGCAAGCACAAAGGACATGCAGCGGGGATGGCCATCAAGGTACTTACGCGTCGACTTCCGCGAGGCGGCCGGTAATGGTCTCCCCGATCCTCGCAAGGCCCTCGGCGGCCCACTGACGGATCTGCTCATGGGTCCTCCACTCCAAGACCTCGGGGCGATCGCCGACAACCGCGGCGGCGGGACCCCGGGCATTTCGCCCGGGGTCGAGACCGGACCGCCCGAGTCGGCTCGAGGGATACATCTCCCCAGCCCGGCTCCGCGGCTCTGGGAACCGGACCCCGTAGAAGTCCGGGGGGCCCTCGGGGTGACCACGGGCACCCGTCCTCGTCATGGCCGAAGACAACGCCGCCCAGGGCCGCCTCGAACCGGACCGTGGAGCGGCGGGAAGTCGGGGTTATGCGGCTCGTGCCCCCACAGGTCGCGGCGCCGGAGCAGCGGAGACACGCGTCTCCGCCACGTCGGCTCCTCTTGCGAGGGCGCCTCCTCGGGGTGGGGTGGCGGCACGACCTCAACCGGCGGCGCCACTTGCTGGGCACCGAGCTGGTGTCTGTGTGGCGCGACCGAGCTCTCCGTGTCGATCACCATCGGCTGGGCAGCCAACGCACCATCGCCACCATGGGCTGTGCCGCCTCGGCGCGACCTCGGCGGTCGGGTTTAGGACCGATCCCACGGGGCTCGGGGCTGGCGCCCTGCGGGAGGACTCGGCGCGGGCCGCGAGGCATCTTGACCGGACGACCCCCGGCTCTGCGCGCCGGCGGAGGGGATTGTGCACTAGCCTTTAGGGCCTTCTTGGGGTGCAGAAGCGGCGAAGCGGCCCCGTTTCCCAAAGTCAAGCGCCGCGTCAAAACAAGGCAACCATACGCCCGGAAAAAAGAAAATCAAGATTGCAAAGGCGAAAGGAAACTCACGAAGCCCGAGGATCGCCCTCGGCGGCGAGCTCGAGATAGGCTGCGACCTCGGCGTCGCACTCGGCCCGCAGCCGTCTCCCCACGGCGTTAAATGCGCCGCCGGGAGAGGCTGGATCGGGGCGAAAGGGTGCCCGGCTCGTCCCCCGAACCGCCGCCGACCTTCCGGGTACTGCGTGGCGGGAGGCGTCGGCTCTTCCCTTCGGGCCTCACCTCACACGACGCCCGAGGTGCGACATGGCCAGCACCAATGGTCACGAGGACTCGGCGAGGAAGAACCCCGGGCGGCGTGCGGTGTCGGCGGTTCCGGCGTCTCGGGCTCGGGCTTCCGGGCTCCGTGTGGAGCGCGGGTGGGAGCCCCATGGCTCGGTCGGTCGAGCTGCCATGTCGTCATCGGGCGAGTTCACATAGAACTCATCCTCAGGTTGTCGTCCTCCTCGGTGGTCGAGGTATCGGGCGACTTCGCCCCGCTTCCGTTGCTCGGCCGGCGCTTCTCGCGAGCCACGTTCCTCTTCTTCTTCTCCTCCTTCTTCAGTGCGGGGCCCTCTGCGGCTCGTTCCGGCGCGGTTTGCAACCCGCCGGTCGGCGTCGAAATCACGGGAGGAGGGGAGTCACGTAGTTGATTGATCTCACGACCTGCGAGGAGGAAAAGTGAGAACTGCCATGGTAACAATGCACGAAGCAATGCAAGGACACCAAAGCCAAGAAGCACTTACCGGGGAGATATACCCTCGGTCGGGCGCATGGGGATCTCGAGGGATGTGTGACGGGGTGTTGGACCCGGTAGCGTCCCTCACCCGCTTGGCCGAACCATCGGTGGAAAGCGAAGGCGACATCCGGGCGCACAAGACCCGGCCCTCGGGGTCATCTTGCACATAAGCAAAGGGCGGGCCATCAACGGCAACACCCGGCGCCGATGGCGGTGACCCGCGGCGGCGGCATTCACATCCTTCCCTCGGGGCCGCGGGACCGCCTGCCTTAGGCCCTCCAATTGATGATGATCCTCCGAGGGGGGCCCAGTTCCCGCCTGCGGGCGTGCTTGAGGACCCGCCCGGTGTTGTGGGAAGCGCGTTCTCGCGGAGGTAGAACCACCGATCTTGCCACCCCTTGTTGGAAGAGGTAAGTTTGGAGGCGATGTACCCATCAGCTCGGTTCGGCCGTGCGCTCGGCGGACTTGGAGCGCCACGGCCTCCAGCGTGCGGCGCCCTCGTGGTTGGCCCTGCGCAACCGGGCGGTGGTAAGGTCCGCCTTGAAGAACCACAACCAGAGGTCCCAATGCGGCTCGATCCCGGGAATCCCTCACAAAGGGTGGCGAAGATGGCGGCACTGGGAGATCGAGTTGAGGCGATGATGAAGCTTCGATTTCATAGTAGTGGAGGATCGCCCGAATGAACTGGCGGCTGCCGTCATACGAAGCAGCGCCCGGTGAAGATCCATCAAGCTCACCACGTAGCCATCGGGAGGGTTAGGCTCCTCCTCGGTCAATCGAAAGCAATCCACTCGGCCCGCGCTTCATCGGTGCGGGGGACGAAGAAGCCCTTCATCGGCGAGGCGCTGGAGCTTCTCCTCCGTCGCCCGTCGTCCTCGGCCACGGCTCGGGCATCGAGCACCTCCTCGCGCCGTCACCGCTACTGGCGCCATGGATGAAAGGGAGGCGAAGGGTGGCAACCGCTAGCAACCCCGATCACACGGCGCAAGGCAAGTAAATCTCTCCCTTAATCTCTCCCACACTATCTCTCTATCTCGATTCTTTGCGCAGCAAGAAGGCAAGAAAGCGATGGCAAAGAGCAAAAGAGCAACTATCGCCGCCGTACCCCCCATATTATAGGGAAGGAAGGCAAACCGCCGGCCTGGGCAACCAAACCGACTCTTGGAATGGGCGGCCCATGATGGAGCGAGAACCGCTCATCCAACGGCCAAGCAGCCGCGGTGGAACCATCGGGCGCATTAATGCACCTTGACGGAGCCCTCGATCTCCGCCCGCGACAAGAAGGCGTAAGGCCGCGTCCCATCAGACTGCAACAGCCGCCGCCACCTCGGGCGTCGCGACTAGGCGCCTCGTCTTCGGTCGGGGAAAAACCGTCCGGCCACCCATATCCAGCGGGCGCCGACCACGAGGGGGCAAAAGTCGATCCGTTGGCGGTTCCCGCCCCGGCGAAGCCAAACGAGCCTCGGGCTGACACACCCCTACGTTCGAGAGGTTGCGGGCTGGGCCCACGAGGGTTTCTGATCGCCTCGGGATAACCGAGCCGGGGGACAGGGAGGGAAATGCACACCAGCTATACCCGGGCCCCACGGGGCTCACGGATTTCTGAGCGTGTTTAAGGCCAGGGGTGCTGCTTATAGAGATGTCCCATCCGTGGGAGGCCCACAGGCCCTCGGGGGTTGGTCGCCCAAACCCCGGGATGCTAAGCGGTCCCTTGAGGTTCTCATGGGGTGAATCCTGGATCACATAGCCGACCCTTGCTCCGGCAAGGGCACGGGCACCCCGCAAACAGACCCGCTACAACGCTCACCGGGAGCCACGACACATTCGGCTTACAGGGCATTGTGACGTGTCTCCCCTCCTCCTCCCTTTCGGGAGGCGCGAGGAGCGTATGATCAAAGTCGAGAGGCCTGGGTCGACCTTTTGCGCACATAAGCGCGGGCCTCGTGCTGCCCACGCAAAAATGAAAAGACTCCTCACAAATAAGCGCGCAATTTAAGAGCTGTTTCGGTCTTGCCCCGGTGTGCGAGATATAAAAGACCTCGAAGGAATCCGCCATTCCATTCGAGGCCTCGGGGGCTACACCCAACGGGTGCGCTCGCGCGCACCCATTGTAGACAAACCACCCTGAGAAACAACAAGGCGACGGGAACGGCGGAACCCCCGGGCGAGTCCTCACTCGCTCGGGGTCTCGGGCTACCGTCGGGGACCTAAATATTGGGCCCCGAGACATTCTCCAAACTATGAGAATCTGCCCGCCTGCCAAGGCCGGTAAAACCTAGCCCGCTGTCATCCCGCATGGAGGGGCGGCCCGACGGACGATGGACCAGGCCATGGAGCCCACGACACTCACACGACGCCGGGAATCGGCCTACGAGATGGCCCCTACGGCGGCCCACAAAGCGGCCCAAATGGAATCACCACGACGCAAAGAGCTTATTACTCCACGAAGGACAAGGTCAGGACCTCTGCAAAACAACGAACCATGACGTTCCACGTCGACAAAGAGCCAAACCATGGCTCCGGACTCGACCACGCATATCCGTTTCGTCGGGCTGGCCTGGCTCACCGGCCCGGGAGAAATCTCCGGCCGTCAGGGTGGCCTAGCTCACCACCCTCGGGCGCAAAAAACTCCGCCTCGCCCGGGAGACCAGCTCTCCATCCTCGGGTGAGGCAGCCCAACTAGCCGTCTAGGGTCGCCGACCCTCGGGCGTGGGAGGTTCCGTCGGGAGGAAGAAAACCGCCGCATTCAATGCGGTCGCCGCGGGCGAGGGCGCCCGTGCCATCGATTACGCCCGATCCAATCGAATGCGAATCGTCTCCCAATCCGGCGATGGGGCGCAAAAGGCGAACCGGTGACATGTTACGCCACCCGGCCGCGAAACCGGGATGACACTGTTCATTTCCCAGCACCGTCAAAGCGCCACGTTGGGCGGACCCTCGGGCACGACACGCATAGCCGGCGACCTGCAGGACCGGCCCTCGCCATGCGGATTGTGAGGGGGCGCCTCCAGGGACCCTCGGGGCCGCACCGGGGGGCGGCACGTCCACCATCGGATCGGACGCCGCGTGTCTTCGTCAAAGCGACATTCAAGCCAGGCCGACCCCTCGGCGGCGCATGCAACCGGTGCAGCCTCGGGGAATTAGCCACCTAGGCGTCCACACGTTGTAAACATCATCTCTCTCCTTCTCCTATAAAGGGGAGTAATGCCTCATTAGGGAGGAGGGAGGATTCGAGCCCGCTCAACTCCGGTTCACACGGAGAAAACTGCACACCACCACCACCATAACCACGATCGTGGGGGCTTGAGACCAGCGTCTCTCCCCCGCGACCGCCGGTAACCCCCTACTGCAGGCTCACCTTTGAGCGCGAGGTAACACGAAAGCGGGACACACCCCCGCTGGGCGTAGGGCCCCGTTGGCCTGAACCGGGATAAACCGCCAAGTCCCCGTGTCCATCTTGCGCTACGCCATCGGGGAGGAGGCACACGACTTATAAATTCTTTATTGCCGGCACCGAGGCACCCACCGTTCTCGAAACGCCGACAACCGGATTATTTTAGATGGAGCCTAACCAAATCGGGACTATTCTCTGTCCCACTCAATGTACCTTGACCTTATTGATACACAAACACCTTTTCGACATAGGATGATTTGGAAGATAATGTTTCCTCTAAAAATTAAAATCTTTCTCTTTTTTTTTTTACAGAGGGGGGTTATATTGACTAAAGACAATCTTACTAAAAAAATTAGAAAGGGAGTCGAAGTGCGTTTGCTGTAATGGGAATGAGACTATTCAACACTTATTCCTAGATCGCCCCCCTTACCGTAATGATCCGGAGGATTATCTCTTTTGCTACTGGATCGACTCAACCTAGATCAATTAGCCATATGTTCGGAATTGGCTAACTAATCAAAATAAAAAAGATTAGAGAATTGATTTGGGTGGGGGTGGCTACCATATGCTGGGCTCTCTGGAGATGCCCAAATGATGTGGTTTTTAATAAAAAGAAATCTAATTCTATTATGCGGTTAATTTTCGAGGTGCGTATTGGTTACGCTATCAAGCACAACTGCAAAGATGACGAGATGGCCAAGGAAGCCAATGGATGGAAACATTTATATTGTTTGTCTTAGCTTCCTAGTCGATTTATGACCGAGGCTCTCTTTTTTGTTTCTTGAAAGCTTGTAATAATGGGTTGTGTACATCCCCGGGATGTAGAGGCTGGATATTTGTTATCCATTATCTAAAAATTAGATACAAGTGATTCTATTATGTAATGCATCTGGAGTTCGAGAGCACCACCAGGACAGCTTGACTGTCCTGCTGATTAAAAATTAGTACATACAATAAATATTGTTGGCGATGGAAATATGTGAGCCAAATAGTTTCCATATGATCCGACTGCCAACATGGACACAGTTTGTTGATATTTTGTCCCTGTAGTTCATCTTGCTTACACACTGACATATAATAATGGCCCTGTTTAGATCCACAACTTCTCTCTAAAAATTTTCTCCACACCCATCACATCGAAGCATTAAATACACCAAAAGACGATTTTCGGAGTATGAAATGTGGTAAAAAAAATAAACTAATTACACAGTTTAGATGTACATTGCGAGACGATTCTTTTGAGCCTAGTTACCTCATGGTAGGATAATATTTACCACAAACAAACGAAACGTGCTACAGTGTTTTTCTGTTCCTACAGTGTTTTTCTGTACAACACAAACAAAACATCTCTAGGCACAATATTTGCTGCTGAAAAACTACATGCATATAGTCCTACATATAGTACCATGACTCCACGAGATGATGAGAATGTGATGCATCCGGATTTCCTGCTGTGCAAACGTGAGTGATCTTGCATGTTGGTGCATACTTTGCAATATCGACAACGGTGAGTGTGGATCAGAAGCATTGATATGAGGAAACGTGCCTGCATCGAGTTGATCAGGCAAGCTATCGGCTAGCCGCTCATCCCACTGTCATTTGATCACGGCACCAGCGACAAACTCTTAGATTCCCCTCAGTTGAATCAGGATCAGTAACTTACAAACTTTTTGGCTCACATATTTCTACATTGACTATAAGCATATAGCATCTAGATTCCCCTCAGTTCGAAATTGCATGCATATAGTCTTAGATGCTATATGCTGGGAATGGGTTGCATATCTGGAGCTCCACCTGGAGTTCGAGATACCAAAGAAGAAGGAGCAACTTTGAGTTTCGGCAAGTAGTGCCTAAGCATGACAATGACCGGAACGGCAAGCAGTTCCATCAAGCCGTGTGCCTGAAATCGAACATTGGAACAGACTGAACAAGAAATGGACGGCTCACAGTTGATCCTAACCGTCCAATCAAAATAAATTGATGGCTCGCAGTCATTTGGAGGTACCCCAGCAAAAGGCATTAATCTAGTGATGCAAGTTAATGTGAGAGAACATGCCACTCGGAGCTAGTGTAACAACCCAAAAGAAAACACAACATTTCTCTGGAGAGTTACCACACTACACAACTACGGAGTACGCGAAGCGAAATCACGACATCTAGATTGAGCATAAAAATAAGTCTTCTATGATTACAGATGAAGGATCCTCAAACCTAACCGACAAACCTCAGCTATTTACTACAAGCAAACTGGCTCTACAAAGACTATCATTATACGTAAAAAAATGTGATTGTTCGAAGTGTACAACATATGTGCATGCTACTCCCATCCCGCCAAGCATCCTCGACGCTCAAGTACCTGAGATGGGGAAACAAGCGTATGAGGTTTATGGAAAACCTCGGCAAACAAACTGCTTCAACCAAGTTATTTAAATCACAGTTTGATTAAGCATCAGATTTAAATTGCATAATAATAGAACCATCAATATACTTCCAAGTGTAATGCAAGCTGCTTCAAAGAAACATAAACATACTTACAAGTGCAATGCAAATGATGCAATGCAATGCATGACTTCACTTCTACCCACACAACCCAACAAGAGGGAGTGCAGGCTGCAACCACAATGCTCATCAATGTGCGTTCTTGTACCGGTACTTACCCGCACCAATTTGGCTACGGTTTCTTCCAATGCATACCAACGGAAAGAGTGCAAATGCAAATGTTGCAATGTATACACTTCCCATACTTCATATAAACCTCATAATTCATAATTTAGAAAGTAAAACCACAAGCTATGGAAAATAGCATACTTCAAAAGTAAACCAATAACTTCAATTTCAGATTATCCGCTAATGTGAGGAATTTTAATTTAGTGGAGGCAATTCAAACAACAAAGCTAAAGCATGTGGACCACGGCGCCACGTTTACTTGCCTTTACCGATGATCAAGTGAATGAGCTAGACACTCTTCGAAGGCAACAACCACCTGATTACAAGCAATTCTCAGTACTAATATCATCATACAAACAAGTACAACAATGATTAATGCACAATAGGCCTCAAACACGTTGTTTAAGTATCTAACGCTTCGCTACAATTCATGACAGCGGCACTGTTCCTTTTTTTCATAGACAAATAACCATATCATAATAAATTCCCAAAATCTACCAGATCATAGAAAATTCATTTATCTACCACTTCCGTATTATGAAATTTGGCATAAGAAGTCTCGAAGATAGCATAAACATCATTGCATCTTAACTGAACTTTCTATCACCAAAAACAGGACAGCAACCTTGTAAAATTCAAAAATTGAGATATATATATTCAAAAATTATGTTCTATAACAATATGGAAAGCTTAAGAAAAACTCTACAATTCGTATTTAGATCATAAGTTCAAATTCCTCTATTACGGGGGCCAAAACTGGGTAGATCTAAAACTGTCCAGATTTTCATGACCGCAGAACAGCCGTCTAAGAATGACTATATATCCACAAATACAGAGCACTAGTACCTAAACACTTATCTGTGACGGGCAAAATATATTTTTGGTGGCGGGCAAGTGTGCCCGTCACCAAGTAAAGGTCACGAAAATAATTTTTCCGTGGCGGGCGAGTGCCCGCCACGATTAACCAAGCTTGCGTGGCGGGCGAGTTAGATGTGCCCGCCACGCAATTTCAAAAAAATAAAAAAACCCACAAACCCTAGACAGGCCCGCCAAGCCCATCACGGGCCCGCCGAGCCCATCTAGGGTTGCGGTGCCCCAGCGCCGCCCATGCCGTGGAGGCTACCGTCGCCCGTGGAGACGCCCGTCGGCGCCGAGCCGCTCCGGCCGTCGATCCGCCCGGCCGTGGCCCGGATTAAGCCTCGGGAGGGCCGCGCCGGGATCCGCGGCCGCATGACCACCGCGCTGGATCCGCCGCCCGTGCTCGGATCCGGCTTCCCCGCTCCGCCGTCCACCGCTGAGCGCGCAGCGCTCCGCGCGAGATCCGCGCGAGGGAAAGAGGGAGAGGTCTGGAGATCGCGCGAGAGAGTTCAGCGGAGGGAGTCGGAGATCCGCCGACCGCCGCCTCGCCACCCGCCATCGCCCGCCCGGCTTGCCGCGCCCTCGGATCCGCGTGGGCGGCGGCGCCTCGGCAACCTCGCCCGTCGCCCGCCCGGCTTGCCCACCGCCCATGAGATGACGCCTTGCGTCCGCCCGCCGCTGCGTGGTGAAGGAAAGAGAGAGAGTGGAGAGATCGAGAGTGGAGGGTGGAGTGTCGGGCGGGGCCGGTCGCTCGCGTGCGGCGGAGGAAAAAAGAGAGAGAGAGACCGGCTCGCTCGCGTGCGGCGAGAGGAGAGAAAGTGAGG
This sequence comes from Hyparrhenia diplandra, assembly GCA_015847255.1. NCBI lineage: Eukaryota > Viridiplantae > Streptophyta > Magnoliopsida > Poales > Poaceae > Hyparrhenia > Hyparrhenia diplandra. The sequence goes on along the minus strand of JADLZK010008524.1, from coordinate 841,556 downwards.
TGTGGAGCTAGGGTTTCATTTCGTTTATATAGTCCGCGACCGGTATTTGGGCCAGGAATAGTAGTGGGTCGGGCCAGATTTTAGGTGGCGGGCTTTATAATGTGCCCGCCACGGGGAAAGATTTTTGCGTGGCGGGCACCTTAACACGCCCGCCACGCAAAAAGATTTTTATTTTGCGTGGCGTGCGGGTTAAGGTGCCCGCCACGTAAAAATTTTCCCGTGGACGGGCAAAAACGCCCCGCCACGTAAAAAAAAAGCTGGGCGTGGCGGGGTTTTTTTAGTGACGGGTAAAAAAGTGCTCGCCACGGAAAAGATTTTGCAAGTGCTCGCAAAAATCATTTCGTTACTAGTGGAGGCTATGAGGGTGATATTGGCCTCAAAAGAAAGGTATTGAAGTCCCCTACAAATGTTTCCACTACGACAAAAAATTTATTAAGGCCATTAAGGTACCCGAAAAAACAGCGATGAACAAGAACTGCACAGTCTGACGGGATTTCAGATTTTGGACAAGATTAATTTCGGGAATTCCTCCCACTGAACCTCATCTAAACAAGAGATTTAATACATGAAACTTGATCCAAAGAATTGAATCATGATTCAACATCTCACCTGGGGCAAACACAACAAGAACGATGACAAACCCATCATGATCCACCCCTTCCTCTACCTTCCTCTTCTCCTCATAGCGATCTGCACCGCTAGGACTGCCTTCACCAATTCCGACCTATGATGAACGTGTATATCCACTAGGAATTGAGATAGGAACCACGAAATTGAGAACCAAAATACGAGAGAGGAGATGATTCCTAACCAAAAAGATCCGAGAAACAACGCATCACAGATGGCAATGGCAACGCACGACGACAACAAACCCTAGAACCTCTCTTCCTCTCCCTTCTCCCTCTTTTCTTTTCTTCTTCTCCTCCCTTCTCCCTTCTCTTCCCTTTCTTCTATGCGTGGAGACAAGGATTGGCGGCTATTGGCTAGCAACTCATGGTGGGGAGGAGGAAAAAAGAAAAAACTGCGATGGCTTCCATCCAATGGGTCGGCAGATGCAGATGGACACCAAACAGCCAAGGGCGGTCATGTAGCTCCACGTGGACTGTAGCTGTCCAGTACATCTATTGTTTATTTGCTAAAGAAAAAAATATTTGCATGTCTATAATCCATATTTAGCAAAACTAATTCTCGGGTGTTACATTCTCCCCTCCTTTAGGGAATTCGTCCCCGAATTCTTTCAAACGCGGTTAATCAACAACAAGAAGTGATTCGCACGTGCTGAAAGAAAATTACTTATCAGACTCGAAGAGCCCTACCTAACTTGACATCACTCACTCAGGGAATTCTAATATTTCCACCGGCCATATTTAACCATCGCCTTGTTATATATCCACCGACTCAACTTCCATCATCTACTCTAGGTCTTTCGAGTATTTCCTTAACATGGAGACATGATACACTAGGTGCACTCCAGCCATAGACTTCAGCAAGTACAACTGATATGCCAATGTGCCAACAGGAGTGATAACCACATAAGGTCCACTTTGCCTCAGGTCAAGTTTCCCTAAGTAACTAAACCAATAGTGCCTTTCATCAGTCAAATCTTCAAAAACATCTCATCTCCTACTTCAAACTAATGCCCTCCATCTAACAATTGCATAGCTCTTTTGACAACTCTAAAAACAAGTCTTCTGGATCTTCATGTACTGTTTCAAGAATCTATCCTACCCAAAAAGATCAATCATGGGGCGCTTACCGGCAACATCCTCACAAAGTAGAGAAATACATCTACAACCATATAACGCTTCGTATGGAACCATCCAAAATCTAGCATGATGATAACCATTATTGTAAGCAAAACTCCAACAAAGGCTAGTGATCTTCTCAACTTCCCTTCCGCGAAAGCACACATGCATGCAACATATCCTCCGAGGTCCCTAATAGTACGCTCAAATTCCAACGACCATCAGGAAGGAAAATAAGACTCATGCCCCAAGCACTATGTAGGCTTTGACAACAATTGGACACAAACATAGAGTCGCAATCTAACACAATAGTATGGGTAACACCATGCAACCTCACAATCTCCATAATATGCAACAGAATCAAATCTATAGTTGGATATGTTGTGTTCTTTGGAATGAACTAAACCACTTTGGTAAGCCTACCAATGGCAACCCAAATAGCACCTTTTGCAACTAGGCGAGCAAGGCCACCCAACTATAAAGCTATTGTAATATTCCTTGATTTCCACTCAGGGAGCTCCAATGTTTTAGCATCATAGCCAACCTCTATTACATAGCTTTCACCTTCTGACAAAAACCACACAAAACTACATACTTAGCAATATCAACTTCCATCCGCTTCCACCACAAATTGCTTCAAGTCTTCACACATCTTAGTCTCACCTAGATATACCTTATCCTGGTGCAATGAGCTTCCTCCAAAATATCCAAATTCACCTAGCCTTCTGTGGATTGCATAGATGGAATCTAAGATAGATATTGCATCGACCTCCATACTAAACTCATGGGGTTTATCTGCCTCAATGCACTTGTGAATGTCCTAGAGTAAGATCTTATGACTAAGCCACTGCACCTTCTCATGTAATGGTGACTTAATCAAAAAAAAAAATTGGGTCTCCTCAAGTGCAACTCCAACATAGCATAGGGAAATATTCTATGGTCATCGATCAATGCCATGAATGCTTTAGGAACATAGGTCCTACTAAGAGTGGGATGAAAAAAAAAGGATGGATATTTCCGGATATCCGCCTATTGAGAATGTCAAAGCCTTGCATTTATTATTACTAGTTGATTTCAAATACTTAGTATCCGATAGTATATGAATTCAAATATCCAACATTAGATTTCTAAACATATATGAGGTAGATATCAACATCCTAATGATCCAAATGTGGGTGTAAGATCGGAGAGAAAAATATGGGATATTATATGAGATATACTCCCTCTGTCCCAAAAAGAAAGACGTTCTACGCCTGAAGTTGTTTTTCCGAAAGAAAGACGTTTTAGAGTCCCATAGGTCCCGCAGCCCTATCACCGAGACACCCACGTGACTTTCTCCCTTCACTAGCGGGGATCCTCCCCCTCGCGGATCCAACATACTTCCTCATCTAATCCGGTGTGGAGGTGGTTCTTCATCTCCACAACGAATCTTGTGCCAAAAAGAAAATTAGAGGAACAGGGGAGAGGAGACGTAACACGCACGCATGCGTGTCGCCGTCCCTAGCTCATTGGTCTCCGGTGCCCATCCCAAAACGACTTTCATTCCTCGGGACGGAGGGAGTAGGACATAACACAAGATCACTAGTATATTCGCCTAAATCCAATACAGTTCCATCCCTCAATAAAAGCATATGTAGCAACATTTGTCTTTATTGGATGATAATAAATAGTCAAATCATAATCCTTAATAAACTCTAGCCACAAGGATAATGCATCCAAAACTTCAATGCAAATATCACTATTGCCAACTCAGAATCATGTGTAGATAAATCATCTCATGTTTCCTCAACTACCTAGATGCATAAGTGATCACCCTACCTTCTCACATGAGCACACACCCATACTAATATTCCTCCCCGTATTGTAAAACACTTTCCATTCTCCAAAAAATACATAATAGGATTACTAACCAATTTTGTTCTTCAAAGTTCAAAAAAAGCTCACTTCAAACTCAATAATCTATATATCATGTAAAGCAAAACCCCATTGGCTATTTCTCTTGCCATGCGAGAGTGTCCACATTAGTATTCGCTAGAACATGTCATTTTGTCTTCATTCAAACTATTTACTTTAATAAACCACATCATTTACTAACATATATTTCATTGTCTACACTACAATCCCGTAAATCATCCACTAACATGTATTACATTACCAACACCATACATATACATCTCCTATTTATTATTAGTTAACATTCTAGACTACTTATATTTCTCCTCCATTACCGCAGTAACGCGTGGGGAATCCACCTAGCAAACAAACCCTTCATAGTTAACTTTGTGATATGTTTTCAAAGACTGGATTAGTTCTAAAACAAACTAATCATGGTATTCAGCAAGTCCAAGAAATCTTCACACATCCATGGCAATAGTTAGTCTCTGCCACTACACCAAACAAACATCATTCTTGGGATCAACAATGTATCCATCCCATCTAATGACTTGTCAAAAAATCAGCCATGAAAATCTACAAATCACACTTGTTAGGTTTTCCACAAAAATGCATTCTTTCTTTCTATAACATCTCAACCTAGAGAACAATGGACTGCCTTCAAACCATGGTAACAAAGTTCGACCTTCACTATAGGACAAAAAATTGTGCAATAACCACATATTCTTTCCTATATGGCCTAAAAGAACAACTCTTACTGCTAAAACTAGGCTTAGAGCATCACTTCTCGCAATACTTGCCTTTTGAATTTAGGCAGAAAAATGGCGAAACACTAGTTCACTATTAGCAAGCATAAAATTGACTAGGGATTCAGTATGGATCCATTGGGATAGACTATGGATCCATTGGGATAGCACAAGACAAACATGCTTTCTTTTCTTGCAGCTCCAACAGCACATCAAAACATTGATCCAGTTAGTCTACTTACTATTAATACTAGTTTAACCATCTCATCAAGATCCTAGAACAAAATCAACTCATACCTCCAATGACAACCAAAAACATTGAGCTAAGATCTAGCTTCACTACTTCAATCTCATGATGATATGCCAAAGTGATGCCACAATAATTTATGCAACATCAAAGCCACAATATCTTAGACCTTCCCCTTGCTTGAGCATCATTGAAACAATATGAACCATTAGGTAACCCACCACTATGTTTGTAGACTTAGTCCAATACACCATTATATCTTCATTCCATTGGCATATGTCTCCAATGACGTCCATGCCACAACAACCACTAAATTTATGCACCGTAATAGCATATTTCTGAAGGAAGCAACATTGTGCCAATCATGATAGGTTCACTAAACAAGCATGTGAAAAATTCCATGAAACAACCTCCAAAAACTGACTTGTCTTTATAATGCACTAGCCTAAAATAATTGTAAGCCATGATCCTTACAAATGGGTCACTTGCACCATATTATAGAATATATCATCAACTTGTGTGCTCAAAGGAGCATCTGGTACATATATACTAATAGATCATTTGAACCACTCTATTGGAATGCAAAGCCAATCCGATCCACCTCAAAGCCTTTAAGGCAACTACAACACATTGAGTGCCCACACACATTGCTAAGCATATTCAATTTCAAGTTACAATATTAGCATCCAAACTAACACTAAGCACAACACTAGGTTTAAAAACTCAAATCCTCACAAACTCCACATAATGAGTCTAATGTCACGACATCTTGACAATTGCCAAAAGATAAAATTTAAGTTGTGCGGAAAAACTATAACAAACTAAGGTCGCCGAAAAACGCCAATCCAATCTATAGGAAAAGGCACTCAATGACCCACCCATTTGATATGTCAAGAGGAAATAGTTAGAATGCACGACATGGAGGCCAGCCCATCCGTCATTTAACAATTTCCTTTGAATATAAATAGTTGGGTCAACCTAACACTCGGTCAACCTCACTTAGCAAAGCAGAGAAGGCGTTGTGGGGGCCCTCCACTCAACCCATCTACAATGCTAGACCAAACCAACTCTATAGGCTTCCAAACTTATTCTTAGGTACCTATAGAACAAAATGACAACAAAAAATCTCTTATACTATTCAAAAAGGTAACTATAACGGTTTGGAACATAAAGCCGAAATGGTTTTAATATAGATAAACACAATTGCACATATGTATTTGGAATACAAAAAGGTCATCGTTTAAGAAACACCCAACTCCCCTCCTATAAGTGCAAGTGTGTCAAGTTTTAAAGTGAATCAAAATTTTAGCACAACTTAAGCCTAGAACCTGTAACTTAGGCTCCGATTACCAACCTGTAACACCCCAAAAGAAAACACAACATTCCTCCGAGAGTTACCACACTACACAACTACGAGTACGCGGAAGCGAAATCATGACATCTAGATTGAGCATAAAAATAAGTCTTCTATGATTACAGATGAAGTATCCTCAAACCTAACCGACAAACCTCAGCTATTTACTACAAGCAAACCGCTCTACAAAGACTATCATTATACGTAAAAAATGTGATTGTTCGAAGTGTACAACATATGTGCATGCTACTCCCATCCCGCCAAGCATCCTCGAAGCTCAAGTACCGAGATGGGGAAACAAGCGTATGAGGTTTATGGAAAACCTCGGCAAGCAAAGCTGCTTCAACCAAGTTATTTAAATCACGCTTGATTAAGCATCAGATTTAAATTGCATAATAATAGAACCATCAATATACTTCCAAGTGTAATGCAAGCTGCTTCAAAAGAAACATAAACATACTTACAAGTGCAATGCAAATGATGCAATGCAATGCATGACTTCACTTCTACCCACACAACCCAACAAGAGGGAGTGCAGGCTGCAACCACAATGCTCATCAATGTGCGTTGCTGTACCGGTACTTCACCGCACCAATTTGGCTACGGTTTCTTCAATGCATACCAACGGAAAGAGTGCAAATGCAAATGTTGCAATGTATACACTTCCCATACTTCATATAAAACCTCATAATTCATAATTTAGAAAGTAAAACCACAAGCTATGGAAAATAGCATACTTCAAAGTAAACCAATAACTTCAATTTCAGATTATCCGGCTAATGTGAGGAATTTTAATTTAGTGGAGGCAATTCAAACAACAAAGCTAAAGCATGTGGACCACGGCGCCACGCTTACTTGCCTTTACCGATGATCAAGCGAATGAGCTAGACACTCTTCGAAGGCAACAACCACCTGATTACAAGCAATTCTCAGTACTAATATCATCATACAAACAAGTACAACAATGATTAATGCACAATAGGCCTCAAACACGTTGTTTAAGTATCTAACGCTTCGCTACAATTCATGACAGCGGCACTGTTCCTTTTTTTTTCATAGACAAATAACCATATCATAATAAATTCCCAAAATCTACCAGATCATAGAAAATTCATTTATCTACCACTTCCGTATTATGAAATTTGGCATAAGAAGTCTCGAAGATAGCATAAACATCATTGCATCTTAACTGAACTTTCTATCAGTCAAAACAGGACAGCAACCTTGTAAAATTCAAAAAATTGAGATATATATATTCAAAAATTATGTTCTATAACAATATGGAAAGCTTAAGAAAAAACTCTACAATTCGTATTTAGATCATAAGTTCAAATTCCTCTATTACGGGGCCAAAACTGGGTAGATCTAAAACTGTCCAGATTTTCATGACCGCAGAACAGCCGTCTAAGAATGACTATATATCCACAAATACAGAGGCTATGAGGGGTGATACTGGCCTCAAAAGAAAGGTATTGAAGTCCCCTACAAATGTTTCCACTACGACAAAATTTATTAAGGCCATTAAGGTACCCGAAAAACAGCGATGAACAAGAACTGCACAGTCTGACGGGATTTCAGATTTTGGACAAGATTAATTTCGGGAATTCCTCCCACTGAACCTCATCTAAACAAGAGATTTAATACATGAAACTTGATCTAAAGAATTGAATCATGATTCAACATCTCACCTGGGGCAAACACAACAAGAACGATGACAAACCCATCATGATCCACCCCTTCCTCTACCTTCCTCTTCTCCTCATAGCGATCTGCACCGCTAGGACTGCCTTCACCAATTCCGACCTATGATGAACGTGTATATCCACTAGGAATTGAGATAGGAACCACGAAATTGAGAACCAAAATACGAGAGGGAGATGATTCCTAACCAAAAGATCCGAGAAACAACGCATCACAGATGGCAACGGCAACGCACGACGACAACAAACCCTAGAACCTCTCTTCCTCTCCCTTCTCCCTCTTTTCTTTTCTTCTTCTCCTCCCTTCTCCCTTCTCTTCCCTTTCTTCTATGCGTGGAGACAAGGAGTGGCGGCTATTGGCTAGCAACTCACGGTGGGGAGGAGGAAAAAAGAAAAAACTGCGATGGCTTCCATCCAATGGGTCGGCAGATGCAGATGGACACCAAACAGCCAAGGGCGATCATGTAGCTCCACGTGGACTGTAGCTGTCCAGTACATCTATTGTTTATTTGCTAAAGAAAAAAATATTTGCATGTCTATAATCCATATTTAGCAAAACTAATTCTCGGGTGTTACAGCTAGCAAGCCACTTGGTGTAAGTTGTGGAAGTCCAAATATAAACAGTAACCCGCAAAAAGCAAAACGACTCAATGTGTCAGATTATGTGCCTAGGTTTATTATTATATGTAGTGTTTGTAGGTAGGTAGCTAGTTGCTACCTTGTAACAAGTCAAGTAGATGGCATTTAATCGTGTTAATCTTTTCTGTTGTAACTCTACTGTGATGTACAAGCCACGCCAAGGGTTTTTTTAGGCCTATATTGACATGAAGCCGATACCCAAGAGCGTAACTCGTTCTCACCATCTTACTCCCTATCAAAATAAATAAATTTTCAGCTTCTACTACCTATATAGAGTACAGCACCGATCCATCCCAACATCTCCCAGCCTCCCTGTTGTCCACAACCACATGATTTAAAAATTGATTAAAAAAACCATCCCGCTTTAGGCACGCCTCCACCGGATGGCAGCCACACCACGCGCTTCTCGAACACTCCCAGCCAGGGTCAATTATCTACGCAATCGACAAAGAAAAAGAAAGAAAAAACCCACGTCGCCTACTCCGTCGAATCCTCGCTCCACGCCGTGTCACCGCCTACTATGACCACTTCGACCTCGACTGCGTCCGTCCCTCCCTCCCCGGCGCCTAACTTCTCGGCGCCATGCAACAAGCACTCTTCCTGCGCAAGTCGTGTCGGCGGCGGGCTTCTTTGCCCAGGTGACCGCGACGGTCTTCCTTGTCACCACATGCCTCCTCGCTGTGCCTAGTGGCGGCGCTGTTCGGTTCCCGATCGACTTCGTCGTCGTCTGGAACCTGACCGTGGTCACTGTCCTCGCCATGCATCTGCGCCGCCGCCGCCGGCTCCATCCCATGCGCAGTTTCTATGCGGGCCCGCTTCTTCCGTGGGGTTCCTCCACCAAGCCCTCGCTTTGAATAGCAGGACACAGAGGAGGAAGATGATGAATCAGGCGATTGATGTTATAAATGGTGACGACGGGAAACGACGAAGAACAAGATCAAACCACAGAGAGACACAAGATTTAACGTGGAAAACCCTCCCAATGCGGGAGAGTAAAAAACCACGGGCGCCAGCTAGCAAACACTCCTCACTATTATCAAGAGTCGGGTTACCATGCCGATGCAGCGGCATAGAGAAAGAGACGATCCGTCTGGTGGAAACCCTAGATGGGTATATGCTCCTGCCCGGCCTTCGGCTTCTACGGGCCTCCGCTTCGCTACTGCAGAAGCCCGGCCTCCATTATGGACTGAATTTGGAACATACTCAACAATTGTGGCCCGTATGCAGACGAATGGTCGAAGAGAACGGGCCAAGGACGAAGGGGAACCTGTAGAGACCATGTGGGAACGGCCTGAGATGATTAATCAGTGATCAATGTCATCATGGGGAAGACCAACGGGAGAGCACGTGGAGGAGGGGATTCAGGGAAAGACCGGTGCTGGAGGACAACAATGATCCATACGTGTGGGGTCGGTGATGTGGCTTCACCACGGCGCAGAGAAGTCCCTAGTGGGGGTTCCCTACATAGGTGTAGTAGATGACTTCAAAAGATAAAATTCAGTGACTTTATATATCTTATTATTGTGTTGGTGCTGTCATTCCAAATAATAGGCACGTCTGTAGTTGCACATCGTGTCTGCTTAATTGGTTGGCAATCGTATGGACATAGATATATTGTCAAGAAAACAATATAATATCATAATTTGTTGGTGAACCACTTAATAGGTCAGTTACTGATGTCAAGATCAAGTACGAGAACCACCACGCTAGAAATCCGTTTCAAGGGCGAGTGGGTGGGTCGTTCGGCGTCGGCGGTGTCGGCGGCGGCTGCAAAGCCGCAACCGCCGGTGGTTGCGATCTCCGTCACGCCGGAGAGTGGTCGCGGTGGTGGCGAGGTGGACTCCCTCGCCGCCATTTCAATCTGTTCGTCAGGCCATCGATCTGTTCGAGGGCGGGTCGAGTGGTGGAACCAGCGCGGAGAAGATCGTCACGAAGAGTACTAGCCCGGTCGTCAGCGTGGAGGCAGGGAGTGTCACCACACCGGTTGCCGTGGGTGGGTTGACACCTCACCGCAACGCCGGCCGTCACCTCTTCGCGGTGTCTCTCCGGCGTTGGTGGCAGGCGGTCGGAGGGGGTCGTCGGTTCACTCTCGCTCCAAAGACAAAGAGTTTGTTATACAACAAAACTTTGCCGGAGGCAGAGCTGACAAGTGTGGATTCAGAGGAACGGCGATGCAAGGAAGGCCGGCGGGCCTTAGCGTCGTTCGTGGAGATGGTGGCCGGAGTTTGTCGAGACCAAAAGCCGATCCATGCAAGAACGTTCGACGTTGGAACTACGTCCAAATTCTGGGCTAAGCCGGGTGATGACTCTTCCGACGACGAGTTAGAGGATCGACATTTCCACTCGAGTTTATCATGGATGCCGGGACTGCCGGCTTCTCGGTTGATCAACTTCTTAGGGCGGAGGAAGCCCTTCAAGGTACAGTTCTTAACTCCGGTGATGTAACTTTACCGAAAACTATAGTCGAGACAATGGTTCGAAGGAAGATGAACACGGTGGCTCCATGGCAAGGGCCACTGCCACCGCATCGTGTTTCTCCTCGGAGAACATTGGGCGATTGTGTTGCAGTAGCTTCCATCCATGCGGGCCATCGGTTCCATCAAAAGCCTACTCGTTCGTCTCCGACCTCGTTAGCTAGCCGGCCATCAGTGATCGTGTCGAAAGATCGACCTACGATCTCGGACCGAGCACAGAGTTCAAATCTTTTTGAAATTTTGAATGGGGAAGAGCTGGACGCGGTCTTTCCGCCGCTGCGATCGGAGGCAAAAATACGGTCTCTGAACGTTTGCCGATCGATCGTTACGTCGTCGAACCGCAGATTGCGTCGCCCCAATCGTCCATAATTCATCTCGGGCGGGTCGACTTTTTAGGCCCACGAAGGGGTTGTCTTTCCTTTTCAAGCGCATACAGCAAAACCTAGACCATTCAGGCCAGCACTGTTCAGCCGCCAAGACTGTTCAGCCGCCACCAATCCTTTCCAAACCATCATTCGTGGAGATTGCAAGGAGATCAATGGCGACTCAAGGTGGTGCTCCGGGTGGAGGCTTTGGTGGTCGTGGCGGTGGAAGAGGCGGTCAAGGTTACAACCCGGTTTTGTCCCCGATTTCGATCCGGGCTTTGGTGGAAGAGGTGGCCCGCGCTGCCGCCATCGTGGGCGCGGTCGTGGTTACGGATCCGGAGGAGGCGGAGGTGGTCATGGCGCCTATGGCTATGCCCCATGGTGGTTACAACGAACTTGGCCATGGGTTCCACGGCCATGGTCGAGGTCGTCGTGCACAAGGTGGTCGCTATGGTTATGGACGTGGTGGGAGATAGTGGTGGTCACCGCTTCCCCAGGCGGCGGTGGCACATCGTGGCGCGCGCGATCGGCAATCATGCCGTTCACGTTCATCAAGAGGCAGCGCCCGATGGCTCATCATGCCGGCGCGATCGGCAATCTTGCTTGGCTATGAGGTAGCCGGTGGCACACCAAGGCGGCGCGTCAAGAATCACGCCCGACTCGTGCATCAGCAGGCCGGTGTTCTCTTTCCCGCCGGCATGGTCATCCGGTGGCCAATCACCAGCAGGCCGGCTGCGGTCAATCTGGCGTACACGGGCAGCTGGTTGCCAACAACCGGCCGGCTCCCATCTCGATGGGGGGCGGGCTCAGGTGCGGCGGCTCCCGACCTAGGATGCCTCGCGGGCCAGCGGGGAGGGGGTTGTAGGGAGTGTCGCCACGGCAAACTCTGCTGGAGTCGTCCATCCCGGCCATCGCAGGTAGGCGCAAGTACTTCTTTGGAGCTCGCCCAGTAGGCGCGGCTGTGGTGAGCGCGTCTACGACCAGTGTGGTGGAAGCCTCAGCGTCTCATGGTGTGGCGACAAAGCAGCTGGCGCTGGTTGGAGAAGCAATGGCCGTTGATGCAAAGAAATGGGGGACAACCGCAACCAGTTCAAGGCAACTCAAAAGGTCTCGCAGTGATAGGTAAAGCTACTGACATTCTAGAATCAGCAATTCAAGGGGCCAAAAAAAATAAGGGGAAACCATACTGCTATAGATGTCATACAAAAGGTCATACAATTCATGAGTGTACTTGTTGTCATGTGTCCGCGAAATTTGTTTTGGTGATCATCCAAGAAAAATCTTGCCCAAACAAGAAAAAAAATTCATACAAGTGCTATTCCTTGTGGTTATGCTGTAGAGGGTCTTGGATTTTACTTTATTCCAAAGGTTGACAATCCAAAAGATAACTTGCAAGAAACTAGAGCCGTGGTGCGTGTTCTTGAAGGTTCTTTTACTGTCAATCAACTGGCCAGTGGAACTAGAGAGACTTCGTCCCGGTAAGAATCACAACCGATATTCGGACAACAGAATCGGGGCTTTTATTGTCATCTTTCCCTCACCTGACTTATCGGAGACAAGTGTCAAACTGGGGTCCTATGGATGCCAAGGAAGTTGAAGGAAAAATTAGATTTGAGAAGGGGACTGAAAATGAAGTCTATAAAAGAGAAATCCCAAAAGTTTGGGTTCAGTTCAGAGGTTTACCCCATGAGTTCAAACAATTTCCTATCATCCGGGCAATTGGAACAATCTTGGGTGTGCCTAGAGTCATCGACAATCGTTCTTTACAAAGAATACTGGAAGAGCAAGAATGAGAGTAGCTGTGCTTGATCCTTCACTCATCCCAGAGTTTGTGGATGTAGTGATTGGGGATTTTGTTTACGAGCTACAATTTGCAGTTGAGAGAGAGAACCTCGATGGTGAGCCTCAAGTGATTGATATGGACTCTACCAAAGAGGGTGATCCAAAGGAAGATGATCCCAAGGGAGGTAAAGAAAAAAAAGACAATGAAAATGGTGGAAGTTTAGGAGAAAATATGGACATTGATGGCAACTTAGGTGATGCTCCACCTAATGGTTCTGGGGCTGGAGAGGGGGCGCCTGTGCAGCAGCCAGGTGAAACATTGTCACTGTTATTGCCACAATTAATTGACAAACCAAAAGCAGTGGTGGCCCAGTCGGGCGCAGGTGAATGGAAAGCTCTTGTGTTGCCTAAACAAGCTGATTCTGGGAATGTCAGTAAGAAGCTTTCTACCGAGACAGTCTCACCGCTGAGGTCTAGCAAGAGGAACGCTGCTACAGCAGATCAGGATTCTGTTGAGAAGGCGGCCAAGCTCAAGGCCAAGAAAAATTTGGAGCTGGTCGATGAAAGAGGTATGACACAATCTCCCCCATCTTTTTTTAATAGAGATAATTCTTCTTTGCTGGAATCGGTAAATGCTCTAGGTGTAGTGTTAGGCAAAAATGATGAAGATTGTCTTAATTCTATTAAACATTTGAAGGATTTAGAATATGATAGAATGTTAAATAGTGCTAATTTGAACAATGTAAATTTGGGTTTGGACTTGGATGGGGTTACCGAGTGCTCTAATGAGGATGGAGTTGATCTAGAAATTTTAAATGCTATATGCACAGAAGCAATGGAGGGCCTAGGTGAGGGGGTTGTGATCCTTTGATTTTACAAACCCCTCTATCATCATGTGTCAAAAAGGCGCTCCAAGGTCAATAAAAAAAAATAAAAATAAAAGTTGTTAAAAATGAAAGGAATCTTTTGGAATTGTAATGGCTTTGCGGATACTAAAAAATATAGATTCCTGTCGGATTTAACAAAAGAGAAAGACCTAGATTTTATTGCCTTATCAGAAACAGGTAGAGCTAGCTTTTCACAAAGAACTCTTAATACCATATGTGCTGGTAGAGATTTTATTTGGCATTGCATGGCTCCACGAGGTAGATCTGGTGGCATGATCCTAGGTGTTCATTTGCAAACTTTTGATGTCGGTCAAATTGAGGAGGGTGATTTTTATATTAGTTTCAAGCTACGCCATAAGGAATGTGATTTTAAATTTAATCTATTATCAGTTTACGGCCCGGCTCAAGAAGATCAAAAATCTAATTTTTTGTCAGAACTGGTGCGAGTATGTTCTAAAGAAACCATACCTGTTATTATAGGTGGGGACTTTAATATTATTCGCAGCCGGATGAGAAGAATAATGATAATTTTAATGATAGATGGCCGTTCATGTTTAATGCTGTAATTGATACTCTAAATCTCAGGGAAATAGACTTGTCTGGTAGGAATTTTACGTGGGCTAATAACTTGCCAAACCAAACTTTCGAAAAGCTAGACAGAGTTTTAACCTGTACAGATTTTGAGTCTCAATATCCTAATACTACAGTACATTCTCTGTCCAGAGAAATTTCTGACCATACTCCACTACTATTGTCCACAAATAGTGCATCTACAACTTATCAACCTCAATTTAAATTTGAATTGGGTTGGTTGTTAAGGGATGGATTTTGTGAGATGGTGTCACGTGTATGGCAGAATGTGGTAGTTACTGAGATCACCCATTGAGCGTTGGCAAGCCAAAATAAGAAAACTTCGTCAACATTTAAGGGGTTGGGCCAAACATGTTAGTGGGATATACAAAAAAGAAAAAGCAAAGCTTCTAAATAAATTGGATGAACTAGACAAAAAAGCTGAACTTACTCTGCTAAGTGAGTCTGAGAAAGATCTAAAACATGTTTTGAGTGAAAGGCTAGCTGAACTTCTAAGAGAGGAAGAGCTAAAGTGGTACCAAAGGGCTAAGGTGAAGCATCTTTTAGAAGGTGATGTGTAACATCCCGCCTTCGCCTTCCAGAGGTTTATCTAACATGCTAGGGCCGCTAGGTATCTTCCGTCGATCCGGTGATCAACCCCGCGGGAATCCTCGATGCGGCGGTTCCCGTGTGATACAATCCCGCAGCGCCCTGATCCACAGCTGTTTTCCCCTAACGCCTTTCGGTAACCACTAACAAGTTAAAGACCTCGACCGACTAGAGCCGATTGCCACATGTGACACCCCGCTTTCCAAAGCCGCACCGCCCAGCCCTTCCGAGGGGCGTGCACGCATACACATACCACCTTGCTTACACTTTCGTCCCGGCCGTGTAAAAGGGGTTAACCCGAAGGTGATATGGTTTGTAGACAAAGGCTTATAAGTTGACTCCACCCTTGCTAAACTAGCAATGTGGTACTAAATATGTCTTGTACTTTGCCCTTACCGGGCCACATCCTTATTGGGCCGGTGTTACAAACACCCCCCCTCAAAGGACTCGGCGTCCTCGTCGAGCGCCAACAACCAAGACCTCCCCTCTTGGCACACGCACCCGTGCGCCCAGTGCGGCACATGTGCCATGCCGTGCACTCCTTGAGCTACACGCGCAATGAACCCCATGTCCGCACATCCGCCCGCACGCGCCCGTGGGCCACGGCTAGGTCGGCTTTGATACCACCTGTAACATCCCGCCTTCGCCTTCCGAGGTTTATCTAACATGCTAGGGCCGCTAGGTATCTTCCGTCGTCGTCCAGTGATCAACCCGCAGGAATCCTCGGCTCGCGGCGGTTCCCGTGTGATACAATCCCGCGACGCGAGGAGATCCACGGCTTTTTTCCCCAACGCCTTTCGGTAACCACTAACAAGTTAAAGACCTCTCGACCGACTAGAGCGGTGCCACATGTGACACCCGCGCTTCCAAAGCCGCACCGCACAGCCCTTCCAGGGGCGTGCACGCATACACATACCACCTTGCTTACACTTTCGCCCCGCCGTGTAAAAGGGTTAACCCGAAGGTGATATGGTTTGTAGACAAAGGCTTATAAGTTGACTCCACCCTTGCTAAACTAGCAATGTGGTACTAAATATGTCTTGAAGCCTTACTTATCGGGCCACATCCTTATTGGGCCGGGTGTTACATGATGCTAATACTAAATACTATCATCTGGTTGCCAATGGTAGGCACAGGAAAACTCGTATTTTTCAACTGGAGGATGGGGATAATATTATATCTGGTGATGCTCAGCTTAAACAACATATTACTAGTTATTATAAAAATCTTTTTGGTCCCTCTGAAGAGTCGCTAATTTCCTTAGACGAATCTCAAAGGACTGATATTCCTCAAGTTTCGGATGAAGAGAATGAGTTCCTGGTTGAACCATTTACTCAAGAGGAGGTTAGAGTAGCAATTTTTCAAATGGAACATAATAAAGCACCTGGTCCAGATGGGTTCCCTCCAGAGTTTTACCAAGTTTTTTGGGACCTGATTAAGGAAGATTTGATGGCATTGTTCGATGATTTTTAACAAGGAACATTGCATCTTAATCGCCTTAATTTTGGTAATATTATTCTGTTACCTAAAAAGAAGGATGCGAAAGTGGTTCAACATTATAGACCTATCTGTTTGTTGAATGTATCTTTCAAAATCTTCACTAAAGTGGCAACAAATCGTTTATCTACCATTGCCCAAAAATTGATAAGACCAACTCAAACTGCCTTCCTACCAGGCAAAATATCATGGAGGGGGCTGTCATCTTACATGAAACAATTCATGAATTGCACACTAAAAAAACAAGATGGAGTAATTTTAAAAAATTGATTTTGAAAAGGCCTATGATAAGGTTAACTGGAAATTCTTACAAAGAAACACTAAGAATGAAAGGGTTCTCTCGTAGATGGTGTGAGTGGATAAAAAAATTCACACAAGGTGGAAATGTAAATATTAAGATCAATGATCAACTTGGCCAATACTTTCAAACTAAAAAGGGTTTGAGACAAGGTGACCCCATGTCTCCTATACTATTTAATATAGTGGTGGACATGTCGGCTATACTAATTGCTAGAGCAAAGGAAGCCGGGTCAAGTAGAAGGGGTCATTCCACACTTGATCCAAGATGGATTGTCCATCCTTCAATATGCAGACGACACGGTGATCTTTTTTAAGCCATGATGTCGAAAAAGCGCTTAATATGAAATTATTATTAAGTACTTTTGAACAACTATCCGCTTGAAAATTAACTTTCATAAAAGTGAGATTTTTGTTTTGGAGAAGCTAAGAATCATGAGCATTTATTCGCATTTGTTTGGGTGTGCCATTGGCAAATACCCATTCGGATATCTTGGTCTCCCAATGCACTTCGAAAAACCTGCCTAATAAGGATTGGAAATTTATTGAAGAAAGAATAGAGAAAAGGCTTAGTAGCTGGAAAGGTAAATTACTCACGTAGGGTGGACGACTAATCCTTATCAACTCGGTGCTTTCCAGCTTACCGATGTTTATGATGTCTTTTTGAGGTGCCAAAAGGGGTCCTAGAAAAAAATTGAGTGCTTTAGGTCTCGTTTCTTTTTGGCGTAATGACCAAAGACAAAAAGGAAGTATAGATTAGTCAAATGGGATGTCATTCGACAACCTAAAGACCAGGTGGGCTAGGTATACATAATTTGGAAATTCAAAAAACAGATGCTTGCTTAGTAAATGGCTTTTCAAGTTACTAAATGAGGAAGGTATTTGGCAAGAATTATTAAGAAACAAGTATGTTAAAAACAAGACTTTAGGAAGCTGTGAGAAGAAACCAACAGATTCACATTTTTGGAAAAAGTTTGATGAATGTTAAAGATTCTTTTCTTAAGTTAGGACATTTTGTTGTCAATGATGGGACACAAACACGTTTCTCGGATTGATACTTGGTTAGGGAATAAACCCCTCAAAGATAAATTTCCGGCTTGTTTAATATTGTAAGAAGGAAGCAAGATACGGTAGCTAATATACTAAGTTCTCCAGTACTAAATATTTCTTTTAGAAGAAATCTAGTGGGGGCAAACTTATCAAACTGGCTCCGATTGTGTCATCCTTACAACAAGTTCACTTAAGTCAGGAAAGAGATATTTTTTTATTTGGGATCTCGAAGGCATCGTGGGGCGTTCACGATCAAGTCCATGTATGCCGCTTTAATTAACAATGGGGTCGAGTGTCACAAGATATTTGGAAGACAAAATTACCAACGAAAAATAAAAGTTTTTATGTGGTATTTTAAAAAAGGTGTTGTTCTAACCAAAGATAATTTGGCAAGAAAAATTGGAATGGGGATACACGGTGCTCGTTACATCATCTCCCCGTAAAACAATTCAACATCTCTTTTTGATTGTTTCTATGCTAAATTTTTGTGGCGCCTGTTCATATACTTTTTTGGTTTAACCCCGCCTTCAAGTTCACAAAATTTATTTTTTAATTGGTCCAAAATGGGGAGCAAAAAGTATAATTCATTGTTATTAACAAAAGCGGCAAAATGCTCTTATATGGACAATCCGGCTAACAAGGAATGAGGTTGTTTTTTGACAAATGCAAACCAAAATCTCTTTTTGCAGGTGCTATTCCGAGGAACTCATTGGCTACGTCAGTGGGCAACCCCGCAGCGAAAATGAAGATCTACGGGATCAGCTAGTCGCTGCAAAGACGCCACCTTGAAGTGTCGGCACTATCTTTCTTCGGGTCCAATGGTTGGTCACACGAGACACGTTGGTTATGTGTGAGACAAAAACTTTTATTTGCTTGTTTGGTCGGTTTTGAGTGTGGCTGGAGTTTGTTTCCGGCAAAACTTTATTTTATTTTAGAACTCTGTAATAATTGGTCTGATTCTATCCACGGATAGATGAAGCCGGATTTATTATCCTTTATCTAAAAAAACCACTTAATAGGTGGGCCACGGCTAGGATGAAAATCCTTCTTGCGTCTAGACTCTTCTATATAAAGATATATAGACGACACAACCACACCTCATTTGTTGCATCAACTGAGAACATACAAGTGATGTGTTGCATTAGCATAATATTTGTAGTAGGAAACTGTAAGCATATACTCGTAAATAAAAGATTGTATCTTGCATTGGGCATGGGATGCATCCGGAGCTCCAGCTGCAGTAACAGATCTAATGCCTGGGATAGAAGAATTCGAGGTGTGGCAAGCAGCAGTTGTCCCGAATTCCAAGCTAGAGAGCAAGAAAATCCCTGTCGTGGCTCTCAGTGATGGCGGCATGCGGGATCTCATCCCTCACCTGGATTGGTTTTTAGGGAGGAGGCACGAAGCATCCAGAGTTACAGCTGCACCACGAGTCCACCATGCGTGTGTATTTCGGGCAATAAAAAAGATGTTACATTTGAAAGCGGTCCTTGCTACTTCCTGAGATTGCGACACCTCTGAAATCAGAAAATATTGACTTTTGTCAGCTTCGTCCACCATTTCAGAGTGGTTAATTGGCCTTACGATGCCTCGGCAATTTCTATCTTACTTAACTTGAGAGTTACAGTGTTAAACTTATTACCTATTTGTGCAGTCATATGGCAACTAATATTACTTAAATAAAACCTGAAAGCTACAATTACATATAAACATTTGCCATCGCTGATTGACTCGAAACCATGTTTCAGTGTGTCGAAACCTGAGAGCTGTGCAGAGGAGCAATACAGTGGAACGATTGAACAGAGGAAGCCATACACTCAAACAGAGAATTGATGTAACCGGAAGAACTTCCATGTAATGGGATTTATAGACAGTACCAATCAATCTTTTGATTTTGTGCCTGTATTGTTAGATTTGGTCCGTATCTGCATATACTAAAATAAAAATTGCTGGGGAAGTTCTTGAAAGCTATAATTACATATAAAAATATGTACTATGCATCATCAGTCCTGTGTGATTGTATCATGAACATGGGATGCATCTGGAGTAGCAGCTCTACAATGGAAACCCCAATGCCTAATCGGGAATGGAACTAATATTTTGAGGTGTGCGACCAGTAGCAAAGTATCACGGTAAAGCAAAGCAGAGGATCAACACGCAGTGGCAAGGGCACACCATACATGCAGTGGTAATGGATGGTTACGTTTTCTAATCATTGTTGAGGGCAATGGCACAAGTCCTCTAGTGTCAGTGGTACAGTGAAACAGTGAAATACATGGAACTTGTAGTGCTCCAAAGTAGATGATTATACAATAACAATCGAGCATTCTTATGATCAGCAGGATCCGAGGGCATTGCACTGTCAGCATCAACAACTTGATTGACAAAAAGGAACATGTCTTTCCTGAACTATACAGTGATTGCATTTAAGTGTGATTAAGTATTGGTCAGGTTCATATGTTTTGATTTACCGGTTCATCTATTTTGATTTACAGATATCCTCTAAATTTCTAGTGATGTAGAGCAGAGTCATAATACTATTTCTGTGATTAAAAATGTGCTTTTTGAGGATATTGACAAAGTCTTCTTTCTTTCTCATGGCAGGAGAAGCAAACCAAGCACTCCACGGCGATACTGTAATTTGTACACATCTAGCTTTGCACTTGCTCTTGAAGGAACATTTTTTTTTTTGTGTCCATGGAACTGTTTGTTAGCTTTTGCCTGCTTGGATGGATACATCATAAAACATTGAAATTGGTTGGTGAAATACTTTTATAGGAGGAGAGAGAGAGAGAGAGAGAGAGAGAGAGAGAGAGAGAGAGAGAGAGTATGGTCGAATAAGTCCATCATACTTCTACGTTGACATAAAAATATAAACTCTATGCCATCGTCTGTTGCATCATCGGTGACATACAAGGAATGTATTGTGTAGCATAGTATATGCAGTATAGGAAATTGCATATGCATATAATCGTAAATATAACATGGGCATGAGATGCATCTGGGGTTCCATCTGTACACAAGAATACGGTACTTGAGGATGGAGAAAAGGAAAGTGTGGGACCATTAGCGTAGAATGCAGCCCAGAGGGTCAAAACTTTATTTTAGGGCTACCTACTATACCACACTCCCTGTACGTTTAACTGATCGATCATCATCAGCTGCCAAGCATGAAGACATTGGCACCGGCAGCCTCTGTGTACTGATCCGCTACTGCAGAGCTCAATGAACCAAGCAACGGAACCCCATCTCTCATGATCATGGACACCAGCCCTTATGTTTTGAAGACCCCACGCAAGATGAAGATGCTCAAGATCTCTGGGCTTGACGACAGGTTCTTGAGCAGAAAGAGACTCTCAATCAAGAAGAGCAAGAGACTATCCATCAAGAAGTTGGGATTCAAGAACGCAGAGAGTGCTCAAAAGGCAAAAGCTCCAGAAGATGTGCAAAGAGAAGAAGACGCCTATGGCTGTCATCCCTCCACACATGCAAATGCCCAAGTCCCTTATCTTTAAACCTGGTATTGGATTGGACAAAATCCATATCAAATTGGATGATTTTATATGGATTCTAATGGACTTGGACTCCGTTGGATATAGGATATCCACGTGCGCTTTCATCCAGAAACCTGGATTGTATTGGACTCAAGACCTAGGACAATCCAAATCGTATTGGACTTCCCCGTCTCCACCGTCTCTGCCGCCGCCAGGCTTCTCCACCGTCGCTGCCGCCCCCGCGGCGCCTCCTTCCCGTCTTCTCCTCCGTCCCTGGACAGCCGGTCGGTGGGGGCGCAGCTCCCCGCAGCATCTCCTTCCGTCCCTGCGACGGCCGGCCGGTGGGGACGCCGCAGGGTGCCGTCTCTGCCGGTCGCTGCCAGCGTCGGCCACCAGGTCACCACCACCCTCCGCTGGCGCCGGCCGCGCCCACCCTCTACCGCACCCGCCTCCACACAACACATAGCGACGCCCTACCTCGCTCTTCCGGCGTCCAGGCCTACGGTGAGGTTTCCCCACGCCCTTTCTTTTTCTGTTGTGATGTATGGATCATGGTTGCCTCGTCAAGCCACCTTAGCTTCCTCCCTCTCCTCTAGATAGACATAGATCGATCCCAAGGTACCAGGTAGTGATGAGATGTGACTGAACTAATCCATGTTGCAATTAAGCCATGTTTCAGATGAAGATGTGACTGAATGTTTTTAACAATTGCTTGTCCCAGATTATAAATAGTGACTGAAGGATTTGACAATCTGGGATGTTCCAGATTGGCATGGGTTTGTGTTATAAGTAACTTATAATACTTCAATGCAAGGGATTAAGGGTTGATCTATTCAATAGCTTGCAGTGAAAATTATTATGACCTTGTCAGTTTTGAGCTGCACTAGCTAGTTAGGTACTATCATCTTTGTGTTTAAGAAATTTTGACAAAGGAATTAGATCAGCTGCAATGCTACATTAAGTTTTACCCATGTACAGTACTCATTTGCAACGAAGACATGGAAAGTCGATGCCAACATGGTACTCAATCTGGGATGTTTTTAACATCATGTGCCTGAATGTTTTTAATCTGGGATGTCCCAGATTATAAACATGGCAATCTGGGATGTGACTGAATGTTTTTAACAATTGCTTGTCCCAAGCCATGTTGCAATTAAAACATGACACTTCAAGTAATACCATTCTCTCTGTTTTGTGAACTGATCGTCTGAGATGTCCAATAGATGATTCTTTAGTTCCTAGATGATTCTTTAGTTCCTACAAGGGAAGGTGAAGAATTCGATGTGCTGCGATGGTGGAAAAGAAACCAAGATCAATACCCTGTACTAGCAAAGATGGCTCACGACTTTTTGGCCATTCCATTGTCAACTGTAGCCTCTGAATCAACATTCAGTACAGCTGGCATGTTAATTGACAAATATCGCAGCTCTCTAGGTTCTGAAATGGTGGAGGCCCTGATATGTGCAAGATATTGGCTCAAAGCGTACCTCTCAGATGACGACGATGACGATGGTAACATATTATCTTGTGTGCTTCTTAGTTATTCTGCTCTATTATTCTGCTCTATAGTTTGCTAGGAGTTAGTGTAGTTCTGTACCACCTTTCTGTTCTAAACTATAAAAATTGGTGACGCAGGAGTTGTAATCGATCAAGTGAGGAATTAGTGCTCTCCAAGGTTTTGCAAAATTTCAGATTGAAGCTCTCAAGGTGGTGGCTTTGCATTATCATCCTAAGGAGTCAATCAAGTTTGCTTTTGTAATTGAGATGGTGAATCTGAAACTCTCAAGATGGGGCTGGTGTGTAGTTAATGTCTTTGTGTTTCAGTAGTTTGCATTTTGAAACTCTCAAGTTCCAGTAGTTTGCAAGATAGAGAATCTGAAACTCTCAAGATGGAGAATCTGTTCCAGTAGTTTGCATTATTATGCTTGTTAACACCAAAATTTGGTAAAGCCTGAATGACGAGTGGGCCGGCATATAACGATTCGGTAAGAAGTCATTCGGCTAGTAAGAGGACAATAGCAGTGCTATGGTGATCGGGAAGCCGCTGTTATTCGGCTAAGGGGGCCTGAGTCCGGAGAAGAGTTGAGCGCGAGACGGTTCGGCAGATGTGAAGCTTCAAGAAGAATATACGGGATAAGGGCCCACGTCGCGAGCAATCTCACGACTCCAAGAAGACTTGGAGGACAATGTATCTTAGCTAGATATTTTCGTTATGTTTATTCGTAATTAGTTAGGACTCGTTAAGCCCAGGGTATAAATATGAGACCCCCGGCAACTGTAAATGAATCTACCAAATCAATACAACAAACCCGGCTCCGTGCCTTGGCTCCGTGCCACCCTTCGAGTCCAGTCGTGTCGTCGATCTACTGTGAGAGGAATCATCGACTTGTCGACCTCCGTAAGTACCGGCAACCTTGCACCATGTCTAGTATCGTCAGGCGGATTTAGATTATGTTGGGGGTAGGGGTGCCGGTGCGCCACCCTTCCCCTTGTAAAAGGCCCAAAACTCAACTAGTGTGAGGGCTCACTTGTAAACCTCTAATCTAAGGGGGCGGATGGAAAATGTACTCCCTCCACCCCTCTATAAATACAACCCCAAGGCCAAGGGGGAAGGGAACTCTCTCCCCACTTTCCCATTCCTGTTTCTCTTCTCTTTCCTGTGGGAAGCCCTCGCCCCCTCTCCCGCAACCCTTAGTTGCGAAGGTCAAGGGGGCAGGTGCGAACCCCCACAGTTGGCGCCGTCCATGGGAACCGATACAAAAAAGCCACATAAAAAATACCTCCGTGCAACCTCGGAAGCTCAGTGGAGCTACCTTCGAAGCCTAGCAAACCATGTTGTGCCATGCTCGAGCGTCCACCAGATACCAAAGGTCCGGCCCGCGAAACACCCTCGCACAGCCACCCTCGACGATATCCGGTTCTCCTGTAGCAAGCCCGCAGCGGAGGAGCCGCGAAGGGGCATGAGCGGCCACGCGAGGCTCTCAGCTGCTCATCGGAGGCACAACCCATGCATGTGCATGGCTGCGAAGGGGCATGAGCGGCCGGCCACGTGAGGCTCCTAGCTGCTCATCGGAGGCACAAGCTAGCCATGCATGTGCATGGCTGCCACGAGGGTACAAACGCGCGCTGCGTACCTCCGATTCACATGCAAACGACGAGGAGCCGCCACGCGAGGCTCAGAAATCCACCTTGTGCTTTAAGCCCGGTTTCGCGAAGGTACAGCTCTGATCAATTCTCATCCAGGTGCTTCGAGAGTGCGCTCTCAAAGCTGCCAGCGGCAAGAAGGCCTGTCTCCATTCCAAGAACAAATACGTATATGCACATGCGTGTACAGCCGAGACAAGTTGCCTTGACTTTCACTTCTACCAAACATATATATGCGTATACAAACTGGGATCACATATATATTGTCTAACCGCTCTCTCGAGCATGTACAGTCGATTCGTTTCGTCCTGCATTTTTTCCTGCAGGAAGTTCTGTAGCCCGGAGCACCCTCCGGCCCTTGTCGGGTCCGAGACACCTTCGCCCATTTCCTGCTGGGCCTGCCCACATGGCCACCTCTGCTGTGGCCAGCGTCCGCGGAGGTCAGCAACCTCCGCTGCTAACGACGGCGGAAGTCGAGGATTGAGTGACCCAGGCGGTGCAGCACCTCTGCAGGCTCCGCCGAGATATCTCGCAGGATCCGTCAAAGCTGTGCTCAGCGTGCAACCACACCAGCTCGATACGGCTCGGATGAGACGCCCTCATCGTGGCTGAGCGGCCCTCGTCCCGACCAGTTTGGCAAACCCTCGTCGCACCAAGATGGCCGGGCTCAGCATCCTCCGTCTCCCCGCATAATAACATCACCGTCGCAAGTTGTTTGTAAGTTTGTACAGTGCAGGATATTTCTTCCATCGCCTAGCAGGGCCGAGCGAGTCCCGACTTTCACCTACGCTGCACAAGCCAGCCCTAGCTTGCGAGGGTGCAAGTACAACACGCGAGGGTGCAGGTTCTCCAACCCAAGCGAAGGTTGTGTGTACAATGCCGAAATTAAATGTACACTTGCTTCAACTTCATATTTTTGCAGGAAAACGCTTTTCGGCGAAGGTAATACACCCTTGAAAATCAAAACATTAACACCTTACATGTTTGCACTATTCGTGCACCAAAGCACGCAGCCTTCAGTACCTACTAGTTCTGTGGGTGCCTTCTACCATGCATTTTTAGGATAAAGAAATTCTCTCAAGTGCCAGAAACTTTTTGTTTAGCACATGTCTCCATCGAAGCTATATATCCTACACCAGCAGTGTGGCGCACCAACGTCGGTTCGTTAATGGGCTCCACAGGTGACATGATGGGTCTTGCTATCGACCTCACAGTGGGAAGAACCGAGTCTCGGTTTGATAGAGGAGCCCACCAAAATAAAAAATCAACCCAAGTAGGGAAGGCATGCGGTGGTAGATGTTGTGCGGTACAGGAGAGAGACAAAGGCCGGAGAGGAGAACACTTTTTTATTCCATGGTACTCGCTCCCATGCAAAGGACCCGGTCCTCCGTTTTTTTCTTTAGGACCGATGCTCACAGTGGAAGCACCCGGGTCGATAGAGTATAGAACCGAGTAAAGAACCAGCACTGCGGACGGAAGCCTCCAACCGCCAGGTGACCTCCACTGCAGCCCAGAAAAGCACCTTTACCTGGAAAAAAGAAAGCGTCTAAGCATTCTCTTTTTACACATTGAAGTATTTTGCAGCTTAATTATGGCCAGACAAAAAGCCGTGTCAGCATCCAGATAGTTTCTTGTGAACCTAACCTCCGCAGCTATATTACCCTCGCATTTTTTTCCAGGGTAATTCCAGGCCGGCGATGGGTCCTTACATTTTTTCCACAAATTTCTTTTCTCCTGGCCCAGGACAAAGCCACCTTCATAGTTGTCAGGGTACCTCCGCCGTCCGCGGCTCTGCTAACAAGTGCATCCAAGCACCTCCGCCGTGAACAGTAGCCAAGCACCTCCGCCGTGAACAGCAGGGAAGCACCTCCGCTGTGAACAGCGGCCAAGCACCTCCGCCGAGCGAGCCTCGGTCAGCACTGCAAGCTGGGCGACCATCGCCGAAACAATCGCCAACTGCCTGAAGCGACTTCACCTTCGTCGACCCGCGGCCTAAGGCAACCCCGACGGCGAGCGGCGGCGGCACGCGAAGGGGCACGCTCCGCTGCCCCAGCGAAGGCACATGCGCCCACAAGACAACCGCGACAACCGAACCTCCGCCAAGTGATCAGCGAGGCTACCTTCGCACAGCTCGGCGGAAGAACTACCTCCGCCGCAACATGGCGAGTCTACCGTCAAGGCTTCGAGGGCCATAACCTCCGGAGCAGGTCGGCATAGCGATCTCCCGCTGCGACGTACAGGCAGCTACCTCCTCTCTGCGGCGGGCAGGCAGCAACCCCCAGCTCCAATCCGCGCCTCCACCGTCGGCACGGCCAACCACTTCGCATGACTTCCGAGCAACATCGCCAGGGGCCACCCTCAATCAGTACTTGCTAGCCTTGGCTGCCCTCCGCCCGCAGCTACCTTCGACGAGATTGCCACCACGGTGAGTATATTTAACCAACCAGACCCCCCTTAAACTACACACCCTCGATGGAATATCTTTGTGTTTCAATGTGCAGACACCCAGGTTTTTCTAAACCCTCGCAGTTTGCACAGTGTTTATTTTAAACCGTCGCTGGAGGAATGCTAGTGATCGATGAAACTATCTCAAGTCTGTTTATTTACCATGCTATATATATACATACATACCAAGGGAGTCGGCTGACATAATATAAGTTATCATATTTATTCACGAACTGACCCTCGCGTGCACGCGAGGCCAAATAAACTTTTGTGCTGCAGGTTCCGGACCCCTGGTGAGTCCTCGTACACTATTTTCTCTTCGCATATATGCAATATACCAAAGCTTCAAACTTCACATTCCTACTTGTGCTTTCAAATGATTAATCTTGCTCTTCGACGAACGCACATATATATCGAAGTACCCATGTTGGCTTCTGGCACCTTTTTTTCTTGTAAGGTGCACTTTATGCCCAAGGTTGTAAGGACTTGCAGGGCAACACCGCGGGGTGGACCACGAAGCTACCTTCGTGGTGACCAGCCACCCCGGCTACAAACACCGGCCACGGAGCAACCCGGGCGCGCGGAGCAAAAGGTTATCCAGGCCAAGACACCCTCGTCGCAGCCAGGCGGAGTTACCTTCGTCGCCGATCAGATGAAACAACCTTCGTCGCATCCAGGATGAGCGACCTTCGTCACAGCACAGTAACTCTCATCGCAGCTGGGCGGAGCTACCCTCGCCAGCCGGGCAGCGGAGCCTTCCTCGCCAAAGCCTCATCTGCTGCACCCTCGGCCAGTACCTCTCGTGCCTCCAGGGAGCTCCTCATCCCACGTGAGGGGACCAATCAACAAGAGAGCTAAGTATCCGGCAACTAGTTCAGCAAAGATCTTATTATGGCCGACGATGTGCTTGCTTACTTGCTTAACTTTTGGCCTAGCTTTGAATATATATAAATAAATCTGCATAGCTCATGAATTGATTTCATTTATTGACCAGCTCAATGGTCAAACTAGCTCACAATATGATCTGGCAGCAATTTTTAGCCGATCGCAAAAGTATAAACCACATGGTGCTAACATGCAGGTCACTACCCTTTACAAGGTAAGCTTACCTCCACATCCACGAGCAACTACTGCACTACACCTTCGAATGACAGATGTCAAACAATAAGTAATGCTCGTCTAAGTGACCATTCCTTCGCTTATCTCCCGCGCAACAGACTTCTTTTGACCCATATGGGAAAACTTTACTTGTGTGCTCAACCTTCGCAATGTGACCGGTCTTTATTAAATGCAGTTTGTCAATACCTTCGCAACACGCTTAATTTTTTAGAGCCTAAAGGAAAATTTTAAGTTTTTAGAAATATTATAATTATTATATTTTAGGACAGTTCTTACCCTTTCGTAGTGACTATAATTAAGGAATTAGCGATTCTGGCCTAGCCTGTTGAACATCCGTGTGTATTTCTCAAGTTTTAACAATACCTCAGGAACCATGCAATGCAAAGAAGTCCGAAATAGCTGCACATATATGAAACATTCAGCTACACAAGCGTGAGTGACAATAGTACATGCCGAATTGAGCCACACACAGCTGCCTATTAGCTATTTCTATAATTCTATTTGCATCGTACTAGTATATTTTTTGTTCGATGATGCAGCACAGCCTCATAATATGCAGAACGGCTGGGGAATGCCTAGAAACGGCAGTGGTACCTGTTAGCTACTAGTTCTGGTTGAACTCGAAGTTGTAGGCATGTTGCACTTGGGGTGGGCATATATATTTTGTCTGGGTGTGGGCATATATATCGCTGAAGTATATTGTTTCATGGTTGGTAGGTAACAATTAATTTTCCCAGATGGGTGTGGGCATATATATTTTGTCCGCATTTCCATGTAGCCACAAGCTGCATTGCTCTGTTCACAACACACGAGTACTAGAGTGATATGACCATATACTGCATATCCTAGTTTTGTTAGTTTTCAGTTTCTAATCTAAAAACAAATGCTAGGGATGCTATTCATGGACTCATGGAAATAGGATGCACTAGGAATTCTACTTGCAAGAGCAGTCTATGAGCTCGTTTTGTGAGCAGTGAGGGAGGAGAGGAGAAACGTCTGCACGTACGGCTCATCGTCGCCTCAGTGGACCAGGAACTTCTGGTGGTGGCTGCGTGGTCCTCATCAGCATAGCGCATAGAGATCCAGTACTTTTTCCCGGGTTAGTGTCCAGCCAGCGTGTACCCCATGATGACGCTCAGTAGAATCTTGCACAAAGACTAGTGTGCTACCGGCCTGCTTCATGGAGCATATATGTGGCAGCATGATCGATCGCATGTATGATTTGTACAGCTATGTCATGCACTCTGTATGATTTGTACGGTAATATTGCAGAAGCAGCAGCTGCCGCCCAACAGGGCGTGGTCTTCCTTTGACTGGCTTATCATTCATGAAGTGCAAGGTACAATATTATGGTGTTTTCTGAACGGCCTGACTGTTCAAACATTTTGGCCCTTTGTTTTTCTGACATATGTCAAGCAAAATGTATACAAAAATAAGTAATGATAAGATACAGTAGTGCTGCACTCAGCGTTCCTCCAAGCTAGGTGTCCACTATGTGTTCCTGTTCCCTTCCTGACTGTTCATCACGACTAGGTGTCCAGCATGCAGTGTGCTCCATTCATCCGTCAGTGTAAGTGTGACGTTGAGTGCTCAAAACGTTTGGGAACACAAGGTTGCCCTTACGTGCCGAGTATGCGGGTGAGGTGCTCTACCTTGGAACAAATTGTACGGTTCATCACATGCAAGGCTGCCATGCCATGATGCCCTTGCTCTGCGTTGGGTCATACATTTTCTGAAGTAATGGGATATCTTAATATCAAACCATTTCGGTTGTATGTAGTTTTATAGGTGATCAAGGAATGAGGGTACTCTCCAACTTCATTCTCAAATATGTTACAAGCTTGACTTGTTATGTGTCACAGCGTCTAGTAGGCCATCAATTTATCAATATAATGCCATCAAGATTGAGTTATATATAGACTCAGCTACCTTCCACACTAGTTCTACAAATACATGCTTGAGCTAAAGGCACATAGAAAGCTCATGAAAAAAAAATGAATTTATGCTACATTGCTCATTTGGCCAACTGAAATAATGCCGTTCTCAGCAGTCAGGAAATACATTTGGCATGGTAGGCATTAGGAAGCTATCACACGCCACTACTCTGGATGGCGCAGAGGAGAGAAGGGGGATCGGGAGAATGAGTGGTTCATGCCGCTTCATTCCACGATCGGTGCAAAGAGCATCCATGCGGATCTGCGCTGGAGTAGTTCCGGTTGTCACTCCTCCGGACAGTGCTGGCCAACACGCCATTGGACCTAGAAGTGTGGCGTGTTGTCTCCTACCGTCTTCTACAAGTATCTGTGTTTTCAACATTGGACTAGCTAGGCTTGATTCGTCTGGTCACCCAGCTTGGTCCCAAAGTACATGTTTGGAGTAATCAGTCTATCCTTCCCACCTCACTTTACTGATCTGGAGTTTTTATCCATGTCTTCAAGGACATCTTCACTTCGTCATTGTGGTACCTGACATGGATATGAAGAGAACAGTTTTTTGTCAAATATGAAAACAATTATAAAACATAAACATTTTTTACCGAGACTTGATAGGAAAGTGCATGCAGTCTTTTAAGTGGATTAGTTTTAAGTGATTAATGATAAAACAAACTGATGAACTAGGGGTAGTCGGGGAGATGCCTCGTTCCCAGGGAGGCGCCCCTGGGGGCGTCTTTGGCGACGCCGCCGGGCCTCACCGCCGGGCATGCTCCAGCCGTCCTGCTCTCAGCCCAGCCCCAGCTCCACTCCTTCAGCCCCGGGCGGCGCGCTCAAAGCGTCTACCGCCACCAGCCCCCGAACGGCGCCCACAGCGCCCGTCCCGCCACCGCCCAGCGCATCCGGTGACTCCCCTCATGCCCCTCGGCTCCGCGTCTGGCGACCTCCCCAAGCCCCCAGCCTCGGGGAGACACGCAGCAGCGACTCCACGCCACCCCCAGGGCGCGCCAGCGCGGTCCTCGCCCGGCAACCCGCGCCGCCCGCCTCAAGCGGTCGGACACCCGAGTGCGTCCGCCTCCTTCGCGTGCTTTCGACCAGGCACCCTATTCCGGGATCGTCTTCTCCTTGACTTCCCTCTCCACCGTTGCCCCAACGTTTCTGGGTGCTCCCCTTCCCTCGCCGGCGACCATCTGGGTCACGCCCGGCCTCCCGATCAACTGAGCAGCTGCCGGGTGAGCAACACCCTCTCCTTCCACCTTGCTTCCCCCTCCGGTCAGGCTTAGTGCTACCAAGGTCTCGCGCTTCATCTTCGTCGCCCGATGTAGCTAGCTGCTCGGTGGCTGCCGTCGTCGCCATGGGTGGATCGTGCGGATCGGGGGGGATTTCAAACTCCTGTGCTTCCCTTCCCAACGACTAGCCGTTGGTTCCGTTGGTTAGCCGAGGGCCCTCTCTGCCCCCACGGCCTGTCCAGGATCTCTCCCGATCTCGCCACCTGGAGAAATATCCCCCCCAGTTGGAAACTGTGCGCCAGCGGATCCTCCCCTGCATGGGAAAGGAAATCTTTCCGCCCGCATTTCGTCTGCTGCAGGGGGCTCTGGCTGGCTTCGGGCGAGCGATGGCCCCAGGCTTTCCCTCGTCAAACCCCCCTAGGAGGTCAGCCTACGTAGCCGCCCTGCCGCCTCCCTCCTCTCTCCCTCCTCTGCTGCCCCTCCCACTCTCCTCCACGTCGCCGGCGCAGGTGGCCGGCAAGGATTTGACGCGCCCTGAGACGCCATTTAATGGCCTTGATGCCGTTCCCATCCGGGTGGCGCCGCCTTTGATCA
The DNA here is from genome assembly GCA_015847255.1 of Hyparrhenia diplandra. Taxonomy (NCBI): domain Eukaryota; kingdom Viridiplantae; phylum Streptophyta; class Magnoliopsida; order Poales; family Poaceae; genus Hyparrhenia; species Hyparrhenia diplandra. The sequence goes on along the minus strand of JADLZK010008524.1, from coordinate 809,745 downwards.
CCGCGCCGCCTGCCAAGGCACCTCTGATCCCCCCTCTCCACCATGCTAAGCAACCCTCCTCCACTCATCCCGTCGCGACCGATATTCTTGCCCGAGCCCAACGCCCGCGGGCGCCCCTCTGCCGCCCTGCCCTACTTCGCTCTGCCAACTCCCGGTCGCCTTGACTGCCCGACCATGGAACACCGCGGACGGTGCCCCCCCGATGCTTACCGAGCCGCCCTCCTCTCCCCTCCACGCCCCCACCTTTAAAACCCCAACGCCTATGCCATTATCGCCCACGCCCAACTCTTGCCTCCGGTGCCGCCATCGACCACCACATCAAGCATTGCCGCGAGCCCATCCGTTGCCGCGCTGGCTGAGCTTTCGCCACATGGAGAAGCTTTGCCACTCCAAGTCCTGGCCGCCTCGCCCTGCCACCCCGGGCCTCACCTCGCGCTCGCGCCGACCCGCGAGCTCCCTTCCACCTTCACCTTCCCGGCCCGCCCACCGCCTCACCCACGGCCCTCCCAACCTCTCCCCCATCCCATCGCCCACCTCTGCATTCCACGCGTTCTCCTCCCCTCCGTCTGCTGCCTCTCCGGGAGCGCTCGTCCCGATGACCCGCGCTACTCTCCCTCCAGCCGCGGCTACTCCCGTTGGGGCGCAGACCGGCTCTCCGACGGCACAGCGCACTTCCTCCCCGCGCCCCGGCGAGTTCTCTGAGTACACCCTCTCCTCGGGTGTGGTGTCGGCGAGGAGGAGGTTGACTTCGTATGGCTCGCCTTTCCGCTCGGCCTCGACGGACACTCCGCGGGCAACAACAACGAGCTCCTATGGATGCACGAGGGGGACATGGGCTGCCGTGGAGGGGCGGCCTACTCGTTCATCCACCACGAGGGCCCGACGGACAACCCGGGGCCCTACATCCGCTCATACCTGCGCCGTCGCGCCCAATGTCCACGTGCGCATGCTTCCCTCCTCCATGGGGAACATCTTTGCTGCGCCGACTTCGCGGCGTGGCCGGGGCGAGGTGGTCGCGCTCAGCCCCATCATCCACGAGCACAGCCGCGTCACGCTCGTCCGCGCTGAGGCCACCGCAAACCGCCACGTCCTTGACCTGCCTTGGCTCGTCGCCGTTTCCATCCGGCGCTACCCGGCGAGACGCTTGGGCGCCCGCGCGGCATCTGGCTGGCTGCGCCCGGCTTGGTGATGTCGTCGAGATCGATGAGGAGTGCCTCATGGATGAGGACTACTCGGAGATCAGCGGTGGTGGCGAGTCGAGCGGATGGGCTCCCCGGATGACGTCGGCTCCGGCAACCCGGCCGTGGCGCGCTTGGTCTTCCCTGGGTGCTTGCTTCTCCGTCCACACCCTCAAGGTGTGCCGCCGCGAGGACCAGCTGGGCGGGCGTGGCAACCTCGGCCTTCTTCCCGCGTGCCCAGCGTGGCGGCGGCGGGCTCGGCGGCGCTCGGGGGAAGGTGCCGCTCCCCCTCCTCCGACCTTGGGCGATCCCCGCAGGCGCTCCCGTCGGCCACGGCGGACCCGCTCCCCACCGGATTGACCACGGCTTCTTCTGACCTCCTCTAGGGTTTGTGCATCCTCCCCCTCCTTTCCCATCTACGCCCCAACTCCCGATCCTTATTGATCGTGACCTCCTCCTTCCCGGCTGCTCCGCTCCGACCAGTGCGTCCCACCGCGAATCGAGGAGGATCGCACCCCCCGCCCGCCACCATCTCCGAGGGCACTGCTGCGCTCCACCCCGATCGGCGCGCCCGTGGACGCCCGTCCCGTCTGCGGCTCCCAGCCAAGACTAGCTCCCGCCTTGCGGCCCGGTGCCACGGCGACCTTCGTCCCGTGGCCTCCAAGACCATCAAGCTCAAGGCCCTTCGGGAGAGCCTTGCCTCTTGCTCCTCGGCTCAAGCGGTGGTGGCGCGGAGGCGATCAAGCGCAAGCGCTGGGAACGGAGGACTGAGCCGCCTCACCAAGGCGGCGGGGCGTGGGCAAGCGCGCGGGGGGCGGTTGATGTGGCCGCGCGGGAGCCTCCCTGCGCCATGATCGCACAACCCCCACAGCCCCTCGCCGCTCCTGCCCATGCCTTGGGATGGAGCTCCCCCACGATGATCGGCACCTCCACTCCGCGATCGGTAGCCCGCTCCCCCTACGTGCGGGGCGTTTTCAACACCCTCTCCCGGCTGCGTCCGTGGCGGTGGCTACCTTGCTCTGCGATCACCACTTGGCCCGCCTCCGCAGCGCTAGTGCGTGCCGCAGCTGCTCTGGCTTTGTCACTATGTACTGAACCAGGTGTCCCCGCGTCTCCATGAATCAAGGGAGTCTTGCGTATGTTGTCATGTCTGGGCGTGCGCGGTCTTGGTAGAACGGATAAGTGCGGCGCCGTGCGCGACACCATCTCCTTCTCCCATCCACACCTTGCGTGCCTCCAAGAATCGAAGCTTGAGGCGATCTCTACCCACAAAGGCAAATCCTTCCTTCCCTCCTCCCTAACCGATTTTGACTTCGTCCCTGCAGCCGGATCCCGGGGTGGGATTGTCACCGCTGGAACCCCAACATGCTCGGGCCGGCACCCGATTAGGAGCACCTACTCTCGACCATCCCTTTCACGTCCACAACCTCAACGCACTCCTTCATCCTCACGAACGTCTACGCGCCGTCCGATCACCATCACACCAATGCTTTCCTTGCCGAGCTTGCTGCCCTCGCCCCTCCGGACACTGATGTCCCCTGGCTGATCATAGGAGATTTCAACCTCACTAGATCCCCACGAGGACAAAAACACGCCGGCGTTCGATTGGGCCCTAGCCGATAGGTTCAACCACACCACGAACACCCTCGCCGTCGTTGAGCTCCCTCTCCTCGACCCTTGTTTCACTGGTCGAACAAGCGCTCTTCCCCCACCCTTGCCCGTCACGGATAGAGCTTTTGTCTCCATCGGCCGCCTCCAAGTTCCCCAACTCTTCGCTCACCTCTCGCCTTGGCACCCCCTCGACCACGTTCCCCTCCTCCTAACCATCCCCACCACCATCCCAAGAGCCACCGCTTCCGCTTTGAAGCTGCGGCTCAAGAGCCCCTCCTACCTCCCCACTTGTCACGGGCCTTTGGTCGGCGCTCACGTTCGGTGGGCGTTGCCGGTGCTCTTGTTGCCAAGGTCAAAGCTCTCGTAGCGAGTCAAGGCTTGGACCCGTGCGCGCAAACCCACCCCCCACCACCTACCACAATGCGTCTTTTATCACCACCGCTGCTTGATTTGTGCGAGGAGCGAGACGACAATCACGTGAAGAACGGGCGCTTCGCGAGACGCTACCGGGGACTTGATCGCGGCGATCGTAGCGGTCGGCGGCTTCTTGAAACAACGCGCGGCAAGTGCCGCGCTTCGGAAGGTGGCGCCAACACAAGGTACTTCCACGCCAAGGCCGTCACGAGCTCGCCGGAACAAAATCGGGCTCGATGGTGAACGGCGTCGGTGATCGCCCGTGCCGACAAAGTCGGCCCGGCGGCGGCCTACTACCCAGCATCCACGGGCACCACCTCGCCCACCTCGGCCTTTTTGACGGAGGTGCTGTACGCGACCACGCCCGGAGCGGACCCGGCCCGCTCATCGCCCCTTCACCGGGGGCGAGCGCGAGCAGCGTATCGGCGCCATGCGGTGCCGGCGCCCGGGCGAATGGGGTTGGGCCTGCCTTCTACAAGGCGGCGTGGCCAACGGTGAAGGGCGACATCCTCGGCTTCCACGGCGGCTTCTACTCGGCGATGTCGACCTCGAGCGGATCAACCGAGCAGCCATTGCCCTCATTCCAAAGAAGGACGCTGCGGTGGCGCTGGCGACTACCGGCGATCTCGTACAAAAATTGCCCGGTGAAGATCTAACCAAAATTCTAACCACCCGGCGCACTGCGGTTCTGCGCGATCGACCGGTCGGGGCGGGCTTCATCAAAGGGCGCTCGATATCGGAAAACTTCGCCCTCGCCACGGGCTGGTCGGACACGCCACAAACGCCGTGCACCGACCCTCGTCATCAAGCTCGACATCGCCAAGGCCTTCGACTCCGTGGAATGGAGCGACCGCTCAAGGTGCTTGAAGTGCGTGGCTTCCCGCCCCTCCGGCGGGGCCCGGATCTTTGTGCCTCCTCGCCACGTCGAAGTCCGCGGTCCTCGTCAACGGTGCTCGGGACCGTGGATCGCCGCAGCGGGACTGCGGCAGGCGGCGCCCGTCCCCACCGTTCCTCCTCGTCGCCGGCGTGCTCCGGACCTTAATCAAGTCCCACGCCAGGCATCCGGCACCCCCATCCGGCGCCGGCAGCACCCGTCCCCCGCCGACGACACCATCATCGAAGTGCGCGCGCGGGCGTCGATGGCGTCGCGGCCGCCTCAAGACGGCCCTCGACATGTTCTCGCGGTGCGGGCACGAAGATTAACCGGCAAAAACGACGATGCCGATGCATCGTCCGCAAGCGGACGTCGATGTCTTCCTCGACATCTGCCGGTGCCGGCAAAGGCACGTTCCCGGTTTTTTATACACGGGGCTGCCGCTCTCAACGTCAAGCTCCCCCGTCGGCGTTCGCGCCCGATCGCGAGCGTCGGCCAGGTACCTCGCGACCTGGAAGGCAATCCTCCTCAGCACGGCGGCGAGTGATCCTCATCAACGCGGTCCACGGGCGGGCTCATCACCTACATCATGGGGCTATGGAGCTGCTGCCGGCGTGATCGAGGTTGTCGAAGGGCGACGGCGCGCCTTTCTCTGGACCGGCACAAGCGGCGCGAACGGCGCCCAATGCCTTGTCGGCGTGGAGTACGTGTGCCAAGACAAAGAAGATGGAGGCCTCGGGATCGGCGGATCGACACCGAACGCCGCCACCTACTCAAGCTCATCCACCGCCGCACCACCCTGGCGACTCGTCGTGGGCGGCGTGGGCTCGCAGCTCCATGGATCACGGCTACATTCGGGGCGTCTCCATGGTGTCCATTGGGGGCTTCGTGGCCCTCCTACCAGCCTACCGCGCGATCACCACGACCATCGTCGGGGGCGGGAGGGGCACCTCGTTACACACGACCGCCGGCTCGATGACTTCGCCTTTGGTGGAGATCATGCCGGCGCTCACCACGACTTCACCGGCCCGGCGCGAGTGCGTCCACGCGATCCTGGCGGCACGGCCGAGGAGTCAATTCCTGCGTCGCCTCTCTCCCACCGCGACCGACCGAAGCGGCGCCTTGAGAGGAGCTGCTCGGGGTGTGTCCCTAACGAGGAACACGGCGCGGGACCAGCCCGTTCGAGGGGCGGACATCACCGCTTCTTGGCGGGACTCGTCTACAAAACCTCTGTCGCCGGCGACCACGACCACCCAGCGCGGACGCCGTGCGGAGCTCTTCGGCGCTCCATGGGTAAAATTCTTTGCCTGGCTTCTAACCAAGAAAGGATAAAGCGCCGAGCGGTGCTAGCGGCGCGCAAGAACATCGTCGGCGATGCCACCCGCCCCATCTGGCGACCTCGCCCGACGAGGCGGCCGATCACATTGTCTCCGGCTGCCCCTTTGCCATAAGTTTTGGGCGTTGCTCAATGGGACCCGGCCGCGTGGCCAAAGTACACGAAGCTGTGGCTGTCCCAACCACCGCCGACAGTGCCGGAGAGCACCTTGCACCCCCTGCTGTAGCTTCTATGTTGGGAAATCTGGAAGCACCGCAATGAGGTTGTCTTCCAGGCCATGCAACCGGACCTCGGCCGACTCAGGGCCCGATGTGTCGAGGCGATCAGGAGCTGGAGATGCCGCATCCCGGGAAGAAGACGGCCTTATTTAGAGATTGGAGTAAACTAGTTGACATGTAATCTACATCGCCACCCCCCTTCTTTGATGTAATTGAATGATTATCGAGGCCTCGCCTCCACCCACCGGCCCTCACGGGTTGGCATCTGTGGAGCTAATACAAGCAGGTGGGGATCCCCGGTCCCCCGAGTTTCCTCAAAAAAAAACTAGGGGTAGTCATTCCTATTGACACTATCCACACTCGCCATCCTTTAAATGCATCCTCTACCTCTCCTAATCATCGAGATTCTCTCCTCTATACCACTTTCTCTCGCACTCATCCATCCTCCATATGTCTACTCTATATCAAGCAAAGAGAACACTTTTTTTATTCCTTTCCCAATTCTCTCCCTCTCTCCCCATCCACTTTCTCCTTGGGCTAGCGAAGAGGACGCGACTCATGAGCGGTGGCGTGGATTCCTACCCTACTCCATCCACGCGGCGGTCAGCGCGGGCGTAGCGGAAGGGCCGTGGTGCGTGGCGGGCGGTGCGCTCAACTGCTCCGGCCTCCGTGCTACGGTGGAGGCCTGCGGTGTGGCCGTCGAGCTCGGACCCACCGTCGGGCTGGGATGACGACCACGCCCGGCGACCAAGCACCGGCGGTCCATGGCACGTGGCGGCAAGCAAGGCGCTATCAAGCTTGCGCGCGTCTTTGGGGATGCCGTGGCCACGCCGCCACGGGGATCTCCGCTGTAAAGGTAGCAAGGCCGCACGCCTCTGCTCCGCCGGGCAAGGCTCCCAAACCCGGTAGGATGCACGTCCGGGAAGACCGCCCAGGGGAGTACAAAGCACCACCTTGCTAGGGGCGGCCGGTTTCACAATAGGGGCGGTTGGTGATGCAACCGCACCTATTGTATGTGCCTCCCTACTGCCGGTGTTCGAGAAATCGCGGTTTCAAAATTTAAAAAATAGCAAAACATTTTTTAAATCGGGGAAGGGCCCCCACCGGCAGCTTCGCTTTGTCTAAGTCGCAAGTTGCGACATTTTTTGCGTAAAATTGCACACTTCGCGGCCGCCGGGTTTTGAACCCGTGACCTCCCCCTCGCGTGTAGGGCCTTCCTCCACTACACTACTCATTTGGATGTGTCCATATCCCATTCGCGTCCGCACACATTATACAAATTGGAGTGAAAGTTGACTATTTGGCGCCCTAAATGGATTTAAATCAAAAAGTGGTCAACTACAAAGTTTCATAACTTTTTAAGACCTACAATTTTCATTTAGGGTGTTTCTCCATCCAAAGTCGTTCTTAAAATTTGAATTTCAAATTTAGACATTTGAACAGAGTTTTTGCATGACAAGGTTGTTTCAAAATAAAATGTTGTCAACTACAAAGTTCCATAACTTTTCGAGCTCTACAATTCTTAGTTACGAAGTTTTTTCCATCCGAGGTCGTTTTGAAAAATTCAAATTTCAAAATTTAGACATTCAAACCCACATTTTGAGGCATCAAATAAAGTCAATTCACAAATTGGTCAACAACAAAGATTGGTAACTTTTCGAGATCTACAATTCTTATTAGGAAGCTTTTCCATCCTAGGTCATTTTAAAAAAAATATTTTAGTGTCTAATTTCAAAATTCAACAAACCACTATATGGGCGCCTCAATATAGAGCCGCCCCTCAGAACCACAAGGGGCGTCTCAGTGATGGACCGCCCGGCTAACATAGGGGTGGCTCGTAACAAAAAACCACCCCTACTGTGAGACACCTTGTAGCGGCGGCTCATACTTTGTCCACGGTAGAGGGGCGGCACATACCACAGTAGGGGCGGCTCAAAACAAATCCGCCCCTACTCAAAATGGAAGGCGTTCACATAGTAGGCTTTTGTAGTAGTGGGGTGCTGGGATAGTGGGCATCAATCACAAAAAAAAAAAAAAAAAAAAAAAAAAAAATTAGGTCCCTCCTTGCAAAAAAAAAAAAAAAAAAAAAAAAAACTTATTAGGTCGCTATATTCTCCACTGAAGCATCCTGCATGTGCGGTTTCCTATTGTATGCAAGTAATTTATGAACGAGAAACACCTTTGTTTCATATCCTTCTCCTTTGAAGTGTACTCAATTTCATTAAAACCATTCACCATTGTTTGGTGGAATTGATATTTTTGACAGTCTAACCCTGAGTGCCAAAGTACATGTTGGGACTACGTATTCAGTCTATCCTTCCCACCTCCTTTTACTGATCTGGAGTTTTTATCGACCTCCTGTCACTTCTTCATTGTGGTACCTCACATGGATATCTAAAGAGAACAGTTGTTTTTTTTCAAATACAAAAACCATTATAAAAATAAATATGTTTACTGAGACTTGATAGGAAAAAGTGCATGCAGTCTCTAAAGTGGGTTAGTTTTAAGCGTGATTAATGATAAAATAAATTGATGGAGTAGGGGTAGTCATTCCTATAGATAGATAGACAGAGAGAGAGAGAGAGAGGAGAAAATGCTTTCTTAAAACTATGTCAACATAGGAGCCAAGATATTCAGATAAAGCTAAGGTATTAAATATCTTACAAGCTTGTTATGTATTAAATATCTTACAACCTTAGAGAGAGAGAGAGAGAGAGAGAGAGAGAGAGAGAGGAGAAATAGCTTCCATCGATGTTCAGATAAAGCTAAGGTATTAAATATCTTACAAGCTTGATATGTATCACGACACCTAGACCACAATTTTTTTAGTACAAACTACCTTCCACTATTTCTGTGAACATATATATGTTGGGCATCACCCAGCTGAAGGCACACAGAAAGTTCAAGCAGAAAAAAAGGCTATACAGTGCACATGAGACCAATAGGAACTAGAGCAGCTGCTCTTAGGATCGATGTAAGGAGATACACACTAGGCATGGTAGGCACTTGGAAGCTATCTCCCGGCTCATCATATGAATATTGGTGACGCAAGAGAGAAAATTGAGATAATAAGGAGAGGGACAGCAGGATTTTGCTAGCGGTGCGGATGCTATCAGATCAGATTGCAGCATTTTGCCAGTAATTTGTGTCATGAAGCAAATCTGCGCTCCACCTGACATCCCATGCTCCTCAGCTGCCAGCTCCAAACCATTTCTTTTATGTTGTTCTGTGGTTATGATCCGGCTACGTTGAAAATTGAATCAAGCTATCGCACTATACCTGAGGAACTCCTAGAAGATGAGCCTGTCCACTGTGAAGTTTGATGGTTGCGCATCTGATGTGATTGATGCACTTTTCATGTGATTGATGCACTTTTCATCTTCTCCACTGCATCTTGAGCACACGAGAACAGAGGCAAGTAAAGTTTGAATATAGCTAAACAGATTCTTTTTGACATCTGCAAAATTATAAAATTTCTAAATTGATCTCATCATCCAAATACTCCCATCAAATTTCCTAAAAAGCCAAAGACTCCTTCCAAAATAGTTTTAAAATGAAAGGAGTATTCTGGAATAGCAGAGGTCTTGCGGACTTGGCTAAACACAGATTTCTGGCAGAATTAGATAGAGAGGAGCAAATAAATTTTATTGCCCTTTACGAGACTGGTCGTGACTCCTTCCCGGATCACATTCTCAAAAACCTTTGTGGAGGGCGTGACTTTCTTTGGCATGCTATGCCTCCTCATGGTAGATCCGGGGTATTTTACTCGGGCTGACTTGTCAATTTTTGATATTGGAGCCATTGAAGAAGGGGATTTCTATGTGAAATTCACCTTACGATATAAAACAAATGACTTCAAATTTGTCCTTTATTCTATTTATGGACCAGCACAACATCAAAATAAAAGTGCTTTCCTCGCAAAAATAGCTAATACTTGCTCTAAAGAAAGTCTTTCCTATATTATTGGTGGGGATTTTAACATAATGCGAGGCCCTGATGATAAAAGCAGCGGGGAATTTGACCCTAAATGGCGAACCTTTTTAATGCGGTCATTGAATCTCTAGACCTTAGAAAATCATTATGTCAGGCGCCAATATACTTGGGCGGACGAGGGGATAACCCAACTTTTGAAAAGCTTGATCGGGTCTTAGTTAGTACGGATTGGGAGCATCAATTCCCTCTAGCCATTGTAGAGCCGAGAGATCGAAATATCTCCGACCACACTCCCCTGGTTATTAGCACCGGTGCTTCTACCCACCGGACCGGGTTTAGACCCTTCAGATTTGAAAGGGGTGGCTCATAAGGGAAGGGTTTTTATGAAATGGTTGCAAATGTTTGGCAATCTGAAACTTCGAGGATCCAACCCTTTAGAGCGGTGGCAAGCCAAAATCCGCAAACTAAGACAATATCTTAGAGGGTGGGCTGCAAATACCACGAGGAACCTATAAGAAAGAGAAGAGGACCCTTTTAGAACTATTACATGATTTGGATAAAAAGTGAGACTAATTGTCTTTTCGATCATGAGATTAATCTCAAACAATACCTAAAAGGGCGTTTAGTATCTCTTTTGAGAGAAGAGGAACTAAAATGATACGAGAGAGCCAAAGTGAAATCCTTATTAGAGGGAGATGCAAACACCAGGTTCTTTCATTTAGTGGCCAATGGGAAACACCGAAAACAATATATATTTAGACTTGAGAATGATCAAGGTGTTGTTATTGGTGATGACTGTCTCAAAAGCCATATTACAAACTATTACAAAAATCTGTTTGGTTCACCGGAGCAAATTGAAATAACTTTGATGGAAGATCAAATTATAGATATTCCACAAGTTACCCAAGAGGAAAATGATATACTTATTGCTGACTTCACTGAATCTGAAGTGAGGGAAGCCATTTTCCAAATGGAACACAACAAATCCCCAGGACCGGATGGTTTTCTGCTGAATTCTACCAAAGTTTTTGGGAGGTGATTAAGGGCGATCTTATGTCCATTTTCCATGAATTCCATAATGAGAGTCTTGATCTTTTAGCCTCAATTTTGGAATAATTTCCTAATCCCTAAAACCCATAATGCTACTACTATTCAACAATATAGACCAATTTGTGTCCTCAATGTTAGTTTCAAAATTTTCACAAAAGTAGGAACTAACAGATTTGAATAAAGTAGCTAAAACAAAGTGGTGAGTCCGACTCACACGGCTTTCATGCCGGGGAAGGAATATTATGGAAGGAGTAGTTATTCTACATGAAACTATCCATGAATTACATACTAAGAAAAGGAATGGCATCATTCTCAAAATTGATTTTGAAAAGGCCTATGACAAGGTCAAATGGTCCTTCCAACAACAAACCTTACGCATGAAGCGTTTCTCTCCCAAATGGTGTAGATGGGTTCACAATATGGTCACGGGAGGTAGTGTAGGGGTTAAAGTCAATGATGACATAGGCCCTTATTTCCAAACCAAACGTGGCCTTAGACAAGGTGATCCTATGTCACCCATCTTGTTTAACAAATAAGTGGGCGATATGCTTGCTCTTCTCATTAATAGAGCAAAGGCCGATGGACAAATAAGTGGGATTATCCCTCACCTAATTGATGATGGTTTATCAATTTTACAATATGCCGATGACACCATTATCTTTTTAGACCATGACCTAGAGCAAGCAAAAATTTGAAACTCTTGCTCTCTGCGTTTTTGAACAATTATCCGGTCTAAAGATTAATTACCATAAAAGTGAAATCTTACATTTTATGGTGTTTGCCAAAGAGATGGAACATTATTATACAACGCTCTTTGGTTGTAACATAGGGACATACCCTTTTCAGATATTTAGGTATCCCAATGCACCATAGACAACTCCTAAATTCAGAATGGAGAAAGGTGGAAGAACGCTTTGAACAAAAAACTTTCATGTTGGAAAGCTAAATACCTATCCGATGGGGGGGGCTTGTTTTGTTAAACTCTGTCTTAAGTAGTTTCCTAATGTTCATGATGTCCTTCTTTGAGGTCTCAAAGGTGTCCTCAAAAATCTTGACAAATTCAGATCAAGATTCTTCCGGAAGGGTCTACAAAAAAAATATAGACTTACCAAGTGGGACATCCTATGTCGCCCTAAAGATCAGGGTGGTCTTGGAATTACAGATTTATACCTACAAAACAAATGTTTATTGGCCAAATGGATTGTCAATCTTATAAACACTGATGGTACACGGCAATCCTTGCTAAGGAACAAATACTTAAATTCGAAGAACCTAACCCAAGTGTCTCCCAAAAACCAAATGACTCTCATTTACGGAGGCCTCATGCATATTAAAGATGAGGTGCTTGCTAAGGGCTGCTTCATAATTCAAGATGGAACTAGCATAAGGTTCTGGGATGATACTTGGTTAGGTGATAAGCCACTCAAACTTAGATATCCGAGATTATATAATATAACAAGGGACCGACATGCAACGGTTTCCAAAGTTACGTCCTCTAATCCTCTTAATATTTCATTTAGGAGATCTTTAGTGGACAATAACCTTTCTGAGTGGCTTAACCTGGTAGCTCATGTCTCTAACGTGGATCTGGTGGATGGTAAAGACTATTTTAAATGGCTCTTATCTGGATCAGGAGTTTTCTCCGTACGATCTATGTATCTTGATGCTATAGATACAAATCCACCCTTCCATCATAAGAAGATCCGGAAATGGAAAATACCTCTAAAAATAAAAATTTTCCTCTGGTTTTGTCCAAAGAGGTGTCATCTTGACAAAAGACAACCTTGCTAGGAAAAAACTGGAAAGGGAGTCAAAAGTGTGAGTGTTGCAATATGAATGAAACTATTCAACACCTCTTTTTGACTGCCCTTTTGCCAAAATGATTTGGAGGATTATTTTCTATGCTACCAACCTTACCCAACCTTTTTTCGAGTTAACCATATGTTTGGTTCTTGGCTTCATAATCAACATAAACAGATTAAGCCACTGATTTGGGTTGGTGTGGCTGCTTTATTCTGGGCCATCTGGAGATGTCGTAATGATACGATTTTTAAAAAAATGAAATCTTACTCTATTATGCGGGTCATCTTCGGAGGAGCTTATTGGTTACGCTTTTGGTCCCAGCTGCAGCGTATTGAGCAAGCAAAGGATGCCCTCGTTGCATTGAGCAAGCAATTGGAGATGGTTGCTTTAGAAATCTCAATAGAGGCTGAAAGCATCTTTTCCGTTTGCTTTAGTTCCTATGTCTATGTTCTGCACAATCGCCTTGCTCTTATTATTTCATTCCTCCATTTTATGTAATGAGTGGCTATGTACATCCATGGATGTAGAGGCGCATTTTATTATCCATTATCGAAAAAAAATCATCCAAATACTCCAAACACTCTTTCATGCATGGAGTCACATAAATTTTTTTGTCAATGGCATACGGTTGTCATTAAACCATTTGCTTCCTGGTGTTTGCAGAAACTCTGAATGGTTTCACGTACTATAATTCTTAAATTTTACAGCGTTAATTGTGAACTGTCTTCGGTTTATGGGAAATAATCTGACCCTTAAGCATTAGCATAAAGAAGAGAAGAAGAACAAGTACCAAATCATTTCTGTCACCACGTTAAGCATCTACATTGGGACGCCCATCACTGGTTTAGGCTGGCACAATGTGAAAAAGTGCCTCCATGCAATAGTTAGGCCTGCCCTGCAACGATGCGCGTGATGGTGTGAAAGCGAGAGAGGTCCGTGATGGTTTTGCATTAGAAGGTCCGGTGATAGTTTAAACAATTTACATCATACGATGGATGTTCTACTGTGCCAAAACTTGTGCCCAGTCATCGTAGCAACCATTAGTACCGAGGTGGCAAGGCTACATATATATCGTGCCCAGGGTGCTGAAAGAGGCGTGAGTGTTAGTGAGGTTTTGGGGTGGGGGTGAAACTCTAACTCCCCAATATATACTCTAGCAGCGGGTCAGAATGGATCCGGATGAGCTACTCGGGATCTGATTTGGGATAGATTAACCGTGGCGGTTTTCTTTGCTTGCCCTCAACCCTGCCTCGGGTGAGATCGATTAAGCTAGATGTGGTAACGATGGCTCCTTAATATCATATATATATAGAGATTAAGATACACGCAAGTTGAAGCAGTGAAAAACTTGCCAAAATCTGTGTCCATTTTTTTGTGAGCATCATCTGTGTCCATGTCCTTGACATCTGAACCGCTGTAGCCAGCTGCACGCAATGGTGGGTGTGAGAAAACTGAAAAACGTTATGTGGCAAGGACAGGAGTTCACTCGATAACCTAATAATACGGGGTAAAACCTTAAGCATATGACAGTAGAATGAAATCTTTATTATATTACCTATTTTCGTATTGATAGGATCCTTTCAACCAATATTCTAGATGTGTTTTTGCACAGGTAGGCTAGGATCTTAATATATGCATCCACATTCTTAATTAACCTTTGTTATTTCTAGAAGTTCATGGTTGGGTCCCCAGTTGGGGTGATGGGATATGGGCCTCAATCGCAGAGTTTAGATGTGTTACTTGGCCATTCAAAGTATTCGTAAAGTTTGTATCGACTCTATAACAAACAGATGAATTAGTACAATACTTATCTTGTAACTTAGTGCATATATACCGAATTACCTTTAAAAATTAAACTGTTACCAAAATTTCAACTGATTTTACTGAGTTGTATACGAAAATTTTTGGGCGGCTTACCCTTAGTTAGAACTCTAGATCTGCCAGTGAGGAGAATCAAATTGTCTCCAAGTGATATGTTCGACCCGATGGATGCAACAAATCACTTGAAGCTTTTTTGTAGCTACAGTATCTATTACATTATTGTTTTCTATTATTCGTTCATGTTAGGTCCCTATATTCTCGACTGGAGCATCCTGCATGTGTTGTTTCCTATTCTATGCAAGTAATTATTTATGAACGAGAAACACGTTTGTTTCATATCGCTTTTCCTTTGAACTGCACTCAATTTCTTTAAAACCATTGGCCATTGTTTGGTGGAACAGATATTTTTGATGCTGCAACCCTGAGTACAAGTTGTGGCCTATGAGCGACAAAGACAACTTTCAATATTAGAAAAAAACTGAGGTATTAAATGTGTTACAAGCTTAGCTTGTTATGTGTCACAGCGTCTAGTAGGCCATCAATTTATCAATATAATGCCATCAAGATTGAGTTATATATATCAGCTACCTTCCACACTAGTTCTATAAATATATGTGATGGGTATCTTGAGCTAAAGGCACAAAGAAAGCTAATGAAAAAACTGAATCTATGTTACAGTGCTCACGAGGCCAAATGAAATAACGCCACTCTCAGCAGTCAGGAAATACACTTGGCATGGTAGGCATTAGGAAGCTATCACCCGCCACTACTCTGGATGGCGCAGAGGAGAGAAGGGGGATCGGGAGAATGAGTGGTTCATGTCGCTTCATTCCACGATCGGTGCAAAGAGCATCTATGCGGATCTGGGTGGCGTGTTGTCTACTACCGTCTTCTACAAGTACCTGTGTTTTTCAACATTGGACTAGCTAGGCTCGATTCGTTTGTTCACCTAGCTTGTCCCAAAGTACATGTTTCGAGTAATCAGTCTATCCTTCCCATCTCACTTTACTGATCTGGGTTTTTATGCATGTCTTCAAGGACATCTTCAGTTCGTCATTGTGGTACCTGACATGGATATGAAGAGAACAGTTTTTGTCAAATATGAAAACAATTATAAAAAATAAAAATAAATATTTTTATTGAGACTTGGTAGGAAATTGATGGACTAGGGGTAGTGATTCCCATTGAGACTATACACACTCATCATCCTTTAAATGCATCCTCTATCTCTCCTAGTCATCAAGATTCCTCCTTATACCACTTTCTCTCGCACTCATCCATCCTCCGTATGTCTACTCTATATCAAATGAAGAGGACACCTTTTATTTCTTTCCCAATTCTCTCCCTCTCTCCCCATCCGCTTTCTCTCAGGGCCAGCGAAAAGGGCGCGACTCACGAGCAGCTGGCGTGGATTCCTACCATGCTCCATCCGCCCGGCGGTCAGCGCGGGGCAGGTAAGCGAAAGGCGTGGCGTCTCGGCGGGTGGCGCGCTCCACTGCTCCGGTGGAGGCATGCGGTGTGGCGGCGAGCTTCGGACCTGCGGCCCGGCTGGATGATGACCACGCCCGGCAGGCAAGGCGCCGGAGATCGAGCTCGGCGTCTTGGGGATGCCGTGGCCACGGCCACCCCGGGGATCTCCGCCGTAGGGTAGCAGGGCCGCGTGCCTCTGCTCAGCGGGCAAGCCTCCCAAGCCCGGTAGGGACGTATGTCCGGGGAAGACAGCCCACGGGTGGAGCCGCCGACGAGGTCGTCGCAGCAGCGCGTCTCCACTGCTCTCTCCGGCCGTCAAGGCCAGCGTGAGATGGACCTTTCACCCATCTGGGGTGGACTCTGGATAGGGGTGATGGGATAGTGGGCATCAATCACAAAAAAAAAAAAACTTATTAGGTCCCTATATTCGTTCAAGTTATTTAGGTCCCTCCTCGCAAAAGAGAAACAAAAAAAAAACTTATTAGGTCGCTATATTCTCCACTGAAGCATCCTGCATGTGCGGTTTCCTATTTTATGCAAGTAATTTATGAACGAGAAACACCTTTGTTTCATATCGTTTCTCCTTTGAAGTGCACTCAATTTCATTAAAACCATTCACCATTGTTTGGTGGAATAGATATTTTTGGCGGTCTAACCCTGAGTCCCAAAGTACATGTTGGGAGTACGCAGACCATAATTTTTTGAGTACAAACTACCTTCCACTATTTCTGTGTGAACATATATGTTCGGCATCACGCAGCTGAAGGCACACAGAAAGTTCAAGCAGAAAAAAAGGCTATACAGTGCACATGAGACCGATAGGAACTAGAGCAGCTGCTCTTAGGAGATACACACTAGGCATGGTAGGCACTTGGAAGCTATCTCCTGACTCATCATATGAATATTGGTGACGCAAGAGAGAAAATTGAGATAATAAGGAGAGGGGACAGGAGGATGCTATCATAACAGATTGCAGAATTTTGCCAGCGACTTGTGACATGAAGCAAATGTGCGCTCCACCTGACATCCCATGCTTCTGAGCTGCCTGCTCCAAACCATTTCCTTTAAGTTGTTCTTTGTTTATGATCCGGCTACATTGAAAATTGAATCAAGCTATTGCACCATACCTGACGAACTCCTAGAAGATGAGCCTGTCCACTGTGATGTTTGATGGATGCACATCTGATGTGATTGATGCACTTTTCATGTGATTCATGCACTTTTCATCTTCTCCACTGCATCTTGAGCACACGAGAACAGAGGCAAGTAAAGTTTGAATATAGCTGAACAGAATCTTTTGACATCTGCAAAATTATAAAATTTCTCAATTCATCTCATCATCCAAATACTCCAAACACTCTTTCATGCATGGAGTCACATAAATTTTTTGGCATAAGGTTGTCATTAAACCATTTGCTTCCAACTGTTTGCAGAAACTCTGAATGGTTTCACGTACTATAATTCTTAAATTTTACAACGTTAATTGTGAACTATCTTCGGTTTGTGGGAAATAATCTAACCCTTAAGCATTAGCATAAAGAAAAGAAGAAGAACAAGTACCAAATCATTTCTGTCCACACTGAAGTTTGATGGATGCGCATCTGATGTGATTGATGCACTTTTCATCTTCTCAATGCATCTTGAGCACATGAGAACAGAGGCAAGTAAAGTTTGAATATAGCTAAACAGATTCTTTTGACATCTGCAAAATTGTAAAATTTCTCAATTGATCTCATCATCCAAATACGCCTAACACTCTTTCATGCATGGAGTCACATAAATTTTCTTGTCGGTGGCATAAGGTTCTCATTAAGCCATTACTGTTTGCAGAAACTCTGAATGGTTTCACACTTGTGTTTTCAATTTCGGAAACAAAAAAAATTCGAACTACTGAGAAAAGGGAAATTCCCAAAATTTTGGCTCAAATTCAAATTACATTCAAATTTGGCATGATTTAAGCTAGAAACTATCTATGGTTGATCATACACCACAAATACATGAAAATATTTGGCATGATTCTGCATTTTTATGGGACTACAGGGGGCTCATGGGTCGCGGCAGCGCGGTGTGCCGTGGGAGCCGCCGCCGCCGCCAACAGAGTAGAGTCAGAGATAGGGGATAGAATGTGGATTTTGGGTGTGATTTTAGGGTTTTGTAAGGCTATATATATGGTGGGCCGAAGGGGAAGTCGATTTTGGGCCATCTTGGTGCTATTTGAAGGTGGGAGACGAATTCACACGAATTTTTTTGATCGATAGAGGATTTCTTTCGGTGCACATCGAGAAATCCGAAATTTTGGAAATTTTGGAAAATTTCGGCTGAAATTAAAAACTCTGGTTTCACGTACTATAATTCTTAAATTTTACAGCGTTAATTGTGAACTATCTTTGGTTTATGGGAAATAATCTTACCCTTAAGCATTAGCACTAAGAAGAGAAGAAGAACCAGTACCAAATCATTTATGTCACCACGTTAAGCATCTACATTGGGACGCCCATCACTGGTTCAGGCTGGCACAATGCGAAAAAGTGCCTCCATGCAATAGTTAGGCCTGCCCTGCAACGATGCGTGTGATGATGTGAAAGCGAGAGAGGTCCGTGATGGTTTTGCATTAGAAGGTCCGGTGATAGTTTAAACAATTTACATCGTATGATGGATATTCTACTGTGCCAAAACTTGTGCCCAGTCATCGTAGAAACCATTAGTACCGAGGTGGCAAGGCTACATATATATCGTGCCCTGGGTGCTGAAAGAGGCGTGAGTGTTAGTGAGGTTTTGGGGTGGGGGTGAAACTCTAACTCCCCAATATATACTCTAGCAGCGGGTCAGAATGGATCCGGATGAGCTACTCGGGATCTGATTTGGGATAGATTAACCGTGGCGGTTTTCTTTGCTTGCCCTCAACCCTGCCTCGGGTGAGATTGATTAAGCGTGGTGGTTTCCATGCATAACCGCCACAATTAAAAATCAGAAAACGCCTCCAAAAAAGATTTTATGTAGTAGTGGAAGTCACTCATATTACTGGAAACTGACGCTTCGATATACTCAAGCCACTATCGGATCCGGCCTTTTTGCCTAGTGCCATAGGCACTTGGCAAAGGCCCAATAACACTCGGCATAGGATAAGCCGAGTGTTACAATCGGCAAACGCCGCACACGGTAATGTTTACTCGGCATAGGAAGCTTTTGCCGAGTGTCGAATATCGGGCACTCGGCTTAGGCTATGCCGAGTGTCCGACGCTCTCTACCGAGTGTCTCACGTGCCTGCGTGACGTAGAAAAGAAACTGGCGGTGGGTAGTTTTGATGATGTTCTTTGCCGAGTGTCTCTTCACGTGCACACATATGCATCGTGGTCACATACTTTAGAGCATACTCTATTGCTGACTGTATGCACCTGAAAACTTTTCTATCTTGCAGTCACCAGTCCATCGATCCCTGAGCAATATATGTTGAAGTTCAGTAATAGTAATATATGTCACATGTCAGTTCCAGGTACTCTTGGGTGTTTTGTTTATTCAACACTCACGCTTCTCATTGCCATCATTTGAATATGAGATTATATATATGTGACACGATGGATCGACGATCCAACTTGCTGGTTTTATATAGCCGTACGTCTATCAAGCTTTACAGCTTTTGTTAACACTTAAACAACTTGGTTTTGGACGTACATAAACATTTGCTTCTTGCTTTATTCCATTCCATTTTCCTTGCATGGATTCATGTAATATGGCTTCTTGTTCCAAAGTTATTGGGGGTTTCTGTGCACTACAACTGCTCTCTGTGAGAATGTGCATTTCATAGGAAAATACAAGGAGATAGATCGATCGATGAGCAGCAGAGGAACAGATAGAAAAGAATTTAAAAACAAAGGGTGGGAGGATATGGTGTACTGTCGTCCATGCCTTTCGCATTATATTGTGCTCATTACTTACCCCTTAATCATAGATATTCTTTTATCAACTATATAAAAGTACAAAACACACGCACAGTTTGTGGTGATGATAATATAATGCAATATATGAATACCGTTAACACGTAAAGTTCATGCAGACAAATTTCATGCAGACAAGTTTATGCAATAAAAATGTCACTTATGTGCCTAATTAACCATAAAATGAAATTATTTGTGTCGAGGACCTCATGATCAGGATGTGATAGTGCTGCTTTGCTCATAGAGAAATGTTAGGCCACCAAATGGCACTAACATTACAGGAGACGTGAATTGTCCTATGGGTGACATAACGTTTCTGTGCGTTTTTCCTTAGACACAGGAAAATTAGTCATTAATGTGTTAGTCTTGAAAATCCCAACACAAAAATTACTGTGTAACAATACCTATTGGTTTTGTTGAAACACACACCGGAAAATAGCAATTATTCTCTGTGAGTTCACGGATTAAACATAGAAACAATTAATGCATCGATTGATTTGGCGGTTGGCGCCTTCCATTGAATGGAAAACATATTGGAAAAAATAAAAAAGGGGAAAACCTAAAACCCGGCAGCCCCATAGGAGCATCCTTGCACACTACCACCCCGGTGCGCCGTCTCAACGACCCCTTTTCCCATTGCGCCAAGTTGCTAATGGGGGCTTCGTTGGTATGGCTCGCCCTGCCATTGCCGGGGCTTTTTGAGCCTCCCCTCTAGGGCGCAGTCTCTAGGGCTTCGGCAATGCGTTGCTTCATTCACCATGCTCAATCCGGTGTATGTTCCGACCCACCCGCCCGCCCCGCCTCCCCTCCCCTCCCTTTGCCCATGCCCCAACCATAGCACCAACAACTCGGCCCCCGACGCCCTCGACTCCAGCTCAACGTAGCACCATGTTCGCTGATTTTGTAGCGGTGAGCACCTGGAACACCATGTATGTGTCCCTTCTTTTCCCTCCATTTTGTTTGAAAATTGAGCACTCCAACCCTAATTTGAGCTAGTTTTCTATTTGGCTATTTCTAGAGCAACACCAGGTCATCACTGAAAATGAATGTAGGTTCAGCTGTAGAGGTTAATATATACGGCTAGAATATTAGTGATTGACCACAATGTTTGACAGGTTTCGTCATTCCATTGTTTCGGAGATTACCTAGGAACAGCTTGTGATTTGACCGACAACATAATATTCAATCTCAGCCTAGGCACGAAATACCGACAACCGAAACCGAACCGAAAAATACCGTGCGAAGAAATTCGGTTCTCGGTTCTCAGTACCAAAAGAACCGAGGTAAATTCGGTTCTAGGCCTCGGTTAACTGAATTACTGAATAGGTACCGAACAGCCCACGAATCTGACGGCCCCAACGGCAGCCCACGAAGGAAACCCTAGTCCCCAATCCCCCGCAGGCCCGCACTCTAGGATCACAGTCCCAGTCGCACGCCACCCTCTCTCTCGTGCGGCAGCCGGCGCCCGCCCGCCGCCCTCTCTCTAGCGCAGGGCCTGCGCCCGCCATGCCCTCTATCTCTCTATCACCGCCCGGCGGGGCCCGCCCGCCCCCCTCTCTCGCGCGGCAGCGGGCGACTCTTCAGCGCAGCGCCGGCTGGCCGCCCACCGCCCGCATCCCTCTTGTCCCTTCCCTGTGTTGTATTTGGCTTCTTGTTCCTGGTGTTCTCAATTGCCCTGCTCAATTTGGTTCTCAATTTGGCTCGTTCTTCTAGGTGTTGGATCCGTGTTCGGTTTTTTCTGTTATACCGAACCGAACCGAAAAAGAACCAAAACCGAAATGCTCGATTTTGGTAAATTTTAGGAACCGATCGGTTTTTGTTTTTGGAGAACCGAATTTGACAAGGGAATCGAGGAACCGAACCGATCGGTTCGGTAGTACAGATCGCCCAGCAGGGTAATCCATATGTTGCTTTGCTTGGGGTTGGCATGTAGATCAGCGTGTGACCCATGTAGACAATGGCAGCAGGCCACTTCCTGTCACCAGTTTGTCACCAGTTACCACTGCATGCATGGCAGATTTGGCATCTATAAATCAGAAAACATGCAGGAAAGGAAGCCAGCAACCGAAGGGGGCCCAAGAGGCAACAGAGAAAGACAAAGAGGGCGCTGAGCCCAGTTGCTCACTGGTTGCTGCTCTGTCAGCTCTCAACTGCGTGCGTCCAGAGGCATGGAGGCGAACGGCAGCAAGTCCGGCCCCTTGCCGCCGAGGAACACTGAGGCCGTCGCCCACCCCAAACCGCCAGTCCATCCCCCGGTAAGTCCCCCTCTAGCTTGTCCGGCGTTGTTCCCTCACCGCACCAACGAGCCTGATGACTTGGACTTGGACGTGATGGATTTTATGCATCCATGCGTTTGCGATGCAGGTCCCGCCGCCACGGCGCCGCAGCGAGGTGGTCCTCCTGCCGCTGGACACGCAGCTCCACCAGCAACCTCCACCCGGGTTCCGCGCAGTGCAGCAGCCTGTTTCCATCAGCCTGCCGGCGTCGCCAGGAAGCAGCTTGGGAGTCCCGACGCCCACCGCCGCGACGACGACCGACTCCGCCGACCTCCGGAGGCAGGCCATGGCGAACGCGTCGCGGTTGCCTGGGCCGCACCGCCTCGCCGCGCAGGACACTGGCAGCAACAGCGTCCGTTTCACGCCCCCAGACAGGGAGGCGATGATGTTCCGGTCGCAGCCGATCCCTCGCCCGGCGCCCGCCGCGCGGCTCGCGAGCAGGGCCGCGGCCGGGGCGGCAGTGAACTGGCGCGCGGATAGACGGCGCTACGACTCGTTCAAGACGTGGTCCGGGAAGCTGGAGCGGCAGATCACCCACCTGGCCGGCGGCTGGCCGGCGAACGACCTCGACGACGACGAGGCCGGCGAGGAGGACGGTCTCGGCAGTTACAGCCACCGCACCCACGCCACGTCCGTTCCCGAGGTCGACCGGTTCTACGCCGCGCTGGAAGGGCCGGAGCTGGACCAGCTGAAACCGTCCGAGGACCTGGTGCTGCCGTCGGACACGACGTGGCCGTTCCTGCTCCGGTTCCCGATCTCGGCGTTCGGTATACCCATGGGCGTCAGCAGCCAGGCCATCCTGTGGAAGGTCATCACTCTATCCGTGCCGACGACGTTCCTGCACGTGACGTCCAAAGTGAACCTCGTGCTCTGGTGCATCTCGGTGGCGCTCATGGCCGCCGTCTCAGCCACCTACGCCTGCAAGGTGGCGCTGTATTTCGAGGCGGTCCGGCGCGAGTACTACCACCCGATCCGCGTCAACTTCTTCTTCGCGCCGTGGGTCATCTTCCTCTACCTCGCCACCGGCGTGCCACACGCCGTCACGCACGCGGCGGTGCTCCCACACTGGCTCTGGTACGTGCTCATGGCGCCGCTGCTCTGCCTGGGGATCAAGATCTACGGACAGTGGATGTCTGGCGGGCAGCGGCGGCTGTCGAAAGTGGCCAACCCGTCCAACCACCTGTCGCTGCTGGGCAACTTCGTCGGCGCGCAGCTCGGAGCCACGATGGGGCTCAAGGAAGGTCCAGTGTTCTTCTTCGCCGTCGGCGTCGCGCACTACGTCGTGCTGTTCGTGACGCTGTACCAGCGACTGCCGACCAACGAGACGCTGCCCAAGGAGCTCCACCCGGTGTTCTTCCTCTTCGTGGCGGCGCCCAGCGTGTCGTCGGTGGCGTGGTCCAAGATCACCGGCGAGTTCGGTCTCGTCTCCAGGGTGGCCTTCTTCGTGGGGATGTTCCTGTACGCGTCGCTGGGCGTGCGCATCAACTTCTTCCGCGGGTTCAGGTTCTCGCTGGCGTGGTGGGCCTACACGTCGCCGATGGCCGGCGCGGCGGCTGCGGCGATCAGGTACTCGGCGGAGGTGGACAACGCCTTCACCAAGGCGCTGTGTGTCGCGCTGTCCGCGGTGGCCACGCTCACCGTGGCGGCGCTCCTCGCCACCACCGTCGTGCACGCCTTCGTGCTCCGGAACCTGTTCCCCAACGACATCTGCATAGCCATCACCGAGCGCAAGGTGAAGCCCATCATGGAGCTGCAGGAGAGTAGTCACGGACACGATGATATAGAAGCCCCCGATGCCGCCGGGGCCACAGCGCCAGCTTGAGCCCAAGACTGAATGAAGCACAACCAAGTTGCCAGAGCGCCTGCCTCATATCACTGTGCCCACCACTACAGGAAACATTTCCTTCGCCCGACGGGACTGCGTTTCGCCGACCACCTGCAAAGCTCACCGTCGGCGAAGATTTCTTCGCCGACCGCCCGCGTTTGGCAAAGAGACACGGTCGGGCGAAGAAGTCTTCGCCGACCGCCAAGTGCTCGGCAAAGAGCAACGCTTGGCAAAAGCACCCTCTTTGCCGGCGACCAACGATCGGCGAAAAAACCCGTCGGCATTTCTTACGCCAACGTAGCGGTTAACGGTCACGCACACCGCCCGACTCATAACCGTCCGATCGTCGGCAAAGATCAACATCTTCGCCGACCGCCCACCGGTCCGTTTCTCGGCGAAGTGTATTTTTTTAAAAAAAATTATAAAAGACAATGCCAGCGTTGCCACGTGTCGTGGGAAAAAAAAATACCGGCGTCGGCGCCGCCCGAAACGCGGATATGGGCGTCGGCAAAGGCAATCTTTGCCGGCGCTGTCCCCGTCGGGGGCTCGGCAAAAAATTGCCTTTGCAGAGCACCTTTTTCGGCTCTCGGCCCGAGTATAAATTTTTTCTTTTTGAATTTGCCATCACAACTTTTACGTGCCTTAGCTACGATTACATGGAGTTCATTGTTCAAGTTTGGAATTTTTTTAAAACTTTTTTACTATATTTTATGAGTTTTCATGTTATATTTGAATTTCTTTCAAAAACTAAAATTTGAGCGCAAGTGATTCGAATAATGGATCTAAATGATTCAAAAATGATAAACATGCTTGTGAGTCTATATTGAGTCCTCATCCATGGCGGACACCAAAATTCGAATATCTTGTGCGCCGAAACACGTCGACTCACTTGCGGGTCGATTGTTTTAAAATTCTATAAAATACAAGCGGAGTTGAAAAATCATGAAACTTGGCGAGTTGTCCTTATATCACATGTGTACACTATGAAAAAAAAGTTTGAGTCGATTTCGTGGATGTTTGCATCTCGGGTGGCGCTTACCAAGACATCTCCAAAGATGTGATAACGAAAACTCAAGTTGAGATGTCTAGGTTTTAGCGATCCGGGATGCAAACTTGCATGAAAACTCTTCAAATTTTTTCCACAAGGTGTACACATGCGATATAAGGACAACTCGTCAAATTTCATGATTTTTCAACTCGTTTGAATTTTTTTAGAATTTTAAAACAATCGACCGCAAGCAGTGAGTCGACGTGTTTCACGCACAAGATATTCGAATTTTGGTGTCCTGGCCATGGATGAGGACTCAAGATAGACTCACAAGCATGTTTATCATTTTTGAATCATTTAGATCCACTATTCGAATCACTTGCAGTTCAAATTTTAGTTTTCGAAAGAAATTCAAATATAACATGAAAACTCATAAGATATAGTAAAAGTTTTTAAAAAATTCCAAACTTGAACAATGAACTCCATGTACTCGTAGCTAAGGCACGTAAAAAAGTTGTGATGGCAAATTCAAAAAAAATTTATACTTCGCCGAGCCGGAAAAGGTGCTTCGGCAAAGGCAATCTTTGCCGAGCACCGATGGGACAGCGCTTCGAAAGATTGCCTTTGCCGACCGCCCATATCCAGTGCTCGGCGAAGAATGAAAATATTTTTTAAAAAAAAGGGACGCCCTGATTTCCTTTGCCTACGGCCCAGATCCGACGCTTGGCAAAGATGGGCCTTTGCCGACTACCCACTTGATCCGGCTGTCGGCGAAGAACGAAAAACCCTAAATTTCTTTGCCGACCGCTCCCGTGATCTGGCTGTCGGCGAAGAATTAAAAAACTCAAACGCTATCCACTCAGCTCACACTCTCAGACACACACTCAGCTCACAGACAGACGCACGCACACACACACGCCGATGCCTGCTGCCTCCCCGTCGCAGCCGTCGCCCACCGCCTCCTGTCCGCCGGCCCGCCGGCGGCGCCCCCCGCCGGCCGCGCCCGGCCCCGACGCCCCGCCCCCGATGCCCCGGTGCACGTCCCCGAAGCCCCGTCGCCCGAAGCCCCGCCCCCGAAGCCCGGACGCCCCGCCCCCGAAGCCCCGTCGCCCGCCGCCTCCCGTCCGCCGGCCCGCAGGCGGCGCCCCCGCCGGCCATGCCCGACCCCGACGCGGTCACGCCCGTCGTCACGAGCCCCGACACCCCATCCCCAACGCTCGCTCCTCCAGTCCTCCTCCGCGGCGGCGCAGCAGCCCCGGCGAACTCACCTCCACACCCCCAGTAGCGCCGGTGCATCTCCTCCTCCTCCGCTGCTTCGGCCTGCTGCTGCTCCTCGGAACAAGCGCGTGGCCTTCCTCGCGGCGCAAACGAGCACGAGCACCACGCCGGCGTCGAGCTCATCGCGGGTGAGGCGGCCTCGTCACGGGTGAGGCCGCTGCGGCCTCGACGAGTGCCGAGGTGGCGCGACCGCGACGACCTCGTCAAGTGTGAGGCGGCGGTGCCGACGAGCAAGAGTACTACCACCGCGCCGGCAAATCCGCTGCCACCTCCTGTCCCTGCGCAGGCCCCCTACGACGCCGGAGGATCCCGTGGCCCTTGGTGAGAGTTCTGCCTATCCCCCACTATGTCTCGATCTGATTCCACACCACGTCTCGATTTGATTGCATTTCGACTGTTTCCCTTAGAAATTGTTCGATTCGTTAGTTGATTAGTCCGCCTAGCTCGACAGTACCTTTGATTCGGTCATGAGGGTCAAGCTTGTTTTAGCACGGCATGGTGGAGCCGCGAGACCTTGGTTTACAAATATGTCAGATCCGTTTCTAACTTTAAAGTAGAAGTATCAAATGCTGCCATGGTTTACAATTATGTCAGATCTCGATAAACTGAAGTAAAAGATTTGAGGCCAAAATAATGCTTCAGAAATTAGGTCCAAGGATATTTAGCAGCAGCCACTCATGTTATCTTTGGATGTGTTGATAAAGCTGCAGATTGTAAATAATCTGGGTCTAATTTAATCTTGTTATATTTCCATAGGTCGTGTATGATGCAACTGACCAGGAGAGCTTCAACAATGTGGTTGAAGAGTTAATAGCTTCGTGTCCATATATTAATTAGTAGTGGAGATGACAAATCCTAAAATAGTAAGTGCAGAACCTATTTTGCTTCGTGAGTTGAAGTACTGTATGGCATGTGTAGTCTTAATTTGTTATATATGTTGTGTCTGCAGCTTATTGAATTTGGATTGTCCCAACTCAAAGTTCTGCCACTTATTCTAGAAGACAACTAGTGCCAAGCAACTGCTATGAGGTAATTTTAAGCAGTAGTTCCATGTAGTTTCATTGATTCTCTTATCAGTCAAGTCAATTCAATGTTTCGATGAAGTAGCATTTTTTAATTCCATGTATTTCATTTTTGCTCTAGTTGACCTGTATATGATCTGATGTTCATGGTGTTCTTTATTCTCAGTTTGAAGTGGACTACTGCCCAGACCATCATGTTGGTACGTGGGGGTTTTATTTTGCTGTTATTTTCTATTAAAACAAACCATGTGCCTGCCATCTAGATCTGTCAATGCTTCTGCTGAAAAAGCATTGTGCTGGACTCAAGGTGACATTAACAAATTTTCGAAGGGCCTGATACATACTCATGGTGTTCTTGTCTGACTACATTACAGTCTGGACTCTGTTCTTGGAGGTGCACAAGACGGAGATAACTGGTACACACAGCTGCCTAGGAAGGTAAGTGAGCTTAACTGGAATCCCTCCGAGTCTGATAAATAGAGCAGTAATAGCTAAGTGGAATAAATGGTATACTGTTTTATGCATGTAGCATCTTCAAAGCTGTTGGTAAGCTGTGCACTTGTTCAAAACACTGAACTTGGATAAAGTGGCCTTACTTTTCCCAATGCATTTTTGGAAGGTTTACCGTAGCTTAGTTTAATTGCCACTTCAAATTGCAGATTTCTTTTGCTGGGATTACTCTAAGCCTTCTTGTAGTTGCTATTGTATTCTACATAGAGTTAGCTATTGTTCTGAATCTCTGCGTTCGCAGGCCATAGTTCTGTACAGAACTGATTTCTTAGGAAGAGGGGAGCTACCAGTGAGGCAAATGCACATGGCTAAATTCATGAGGAGCCTTCAGAAGTTAGCTGATGAGGTCACTTGTAAGTTAGCATTCTGTGCACTGCAGGTACTACATTGCTGCCATTATCAAAGTATTATGTTCCAAAGTAGCATCAATAAGGTGAATGGCTCTCTATAATATAATTGGTATTGTGCATCCAGAAAAACCATGGAGCAGTTAGCTGTTAGAAAAACCAGAGTACTGTTAGAAATCTGCTCATGTATTGTGATCTACTAGGTTGTGGTTCCT
This sequence comes from Hyparrhenia diplandra, assembly GCA_015847255.1. Classification (NCBI taxonomy): domain Eukaryota; kingdom Viridiplantae; phylum Streptophyta; class Magnoliopsida; order Poales; family Poaceae; genus Hyparrhenia; species Hyparrhenia diplandra. The sequence goes on along the minus strand of JADLZK010008524.1, from coordinate 781,641 downwards.
TGGGCAACTGTAGCATAAGTTGTATCCAAAGTTGGATAGATAAATGTCAGCAGAGGACAAGCACAGAAGCTTGCCGACTCCAACAAGAATCTGTAAGAACATCGTAGTCACTTGTGGACATGATGTTGGACTTGTGGACATGATGTTGGATTTGTGAGACTCAATGTAGACTTGTGCAACTTGTTTTATGTGATATATCGTTGTGTTTCATATGCGGGATGTGTGCAATGTGATATATATATGTTCTGTGATTGAATAGATGAGATATATATTACACATGTGTTTGTTTGTCAAGGGGAAAGCGAAAACAAAAAAAATCATTTTTTTCGGGGCTTCGCCGGCGCGGTCTTTCGGCGAAGGAGGCTTCGCCGACCGCCCTCGCGCAATTGTGGTCGCAAAGCCGGGAAAAAATGGCGGCCGCGGCCACATTCCACAGCTTCCGACCGCAATTGCGCCAGGGCGGCGGCGAAAGCTAACTCCTTCGCCGAGCATTAAGACGGTAGGCGGTCGGCGAAGTTTTTTTTAAAAAATCAGATTTGCCGAGCACCTACATGGACGGTCGTCGGTGACGATTTTTTTAAAAATAAAAATAAACCTTTGCCGACAGCCCCCTAGAAAGACGGTCGGCAAAAAAAAAAAAAAATAAACGTCTTCGCCCGACCACCGAGGGAGGCGGTCGGCAAAGATGGCGTAACGGACGACGACTTCGTGCTCCGTTAACGGCTACTTTTCTTCGCCGACCGTCGTTTTTGGTGGTCGGCGAAGGCTACGCCGAGGTGGTATTTTGGGTGGTCGGCGAATCTCTTATGCCGACCAAAAATTCTCCGAGGGCTTGACGGCGAGCAAAAACGGTCGGCGAAGCCGCCGCCGATCCGTTTTTGCCTTCGCCCGACCCTCGCGACCGCTTCGGCGAAAGCACCGGTTCCTGTAGTGCAATCGGCGTATGTGGACCCTGGGTATACGTATGTACTCCTCCGTATTCACAGGTATTCTAGTTTTATTTTCTGTATTTTAGCTGAGCACGTATCACGAAACATCTCATCCAACGGCCGCATGTGCCAGCGTATTGCTGTGTGCTTTTCTAGTGTTTGTGACCGAGTCACGAAATAAGTGACAATTGTTTTGCAAAAAAAAAAAAATAGTAACTAATTATCTTTCTATTATAATTAGAGGGCTTCTTTTAAGCATTCCTTCACGTTCACTACCAGATTCCCATGTTTTGCTGAGTGCCTAAAGCTTTGCCCAGAGCAACCATATATCGGGCACTCGGCAAAGACCTACATTTGCTGACATGTTCTTTGCCTCGTCAGCTTTGCTGAGAGGATTCGGGCTTGGGCACTCACAAAGCCGGGAATCTGGTAGTGGTTAATCTATACACACTCTAGAGGAAAATTAGATCCTACAAAATATCGGGAGCACAAGCACCAGGACATCCGGACGGGTGTCTATGTCGCCATGCCAGCACATGCATCCTTAACATTTACAACATCTTGGATAAAATACATGGGACAAACATCATAAAACTGATAAAACATTTGGAACAAACACTTTCAACACAAGTATATCCAATACCACATATGCAACTTTTGGATCTACTTTAATTTGCAACCTTCGTATAAAACACTTTCAACATACCTATGAAATATGTGAAACACTTGAAACATATATACGCTTGTAACATGTGATTTGAACACATTGATCTGGCCGCTATCTAGATGTGCTTTGAACACATCTAACCGTTGGATCATCCTTTGCCTCATTTGTTAAGCTAGACAAAAAACTCAATACCCATATCCGAACTACCCGATCCTAAGTTCGGATAGTGAATTTGATTACAAAGCTAGTTTAGGTAATTCGTGTAACCCGAACGCCCGGGGTGAGCCATATGTCCCAAGACAATTGGCACATCACACTCAACACCCACACACCGCCCAGAAACACCAACTCTGGCGCAAGAAAATGCCTACAACCTACACTCGCACGCACCTGACACCAATTCCCAGCACGTGTACATGCCACAGAAAAACTTGAAAATGCCCTCAAAATTTGCTTCTGTGGGGATTTGAACGTAGGACATCTCTGAGGTGGGTGATACTTTTTAACTCGGGTGACCAACCGGTCCCAGGCCTGTTCGCCTATTTTTATTGTCAGTCGTTCAATGCAGAAATACATGTGTACTCGTGTCGTTCAGGCAGCATTTCCATCGTTTTTACTGCTTGTAAGGTTGTACTTCTCTTTTCATTTATGCTCCATTATTATTGTGTTCCATTTTTGCTTTCTACATACATTGATGAAATTTAGCCAAATTTATCTTTTTGAATACACTTCTTTTTTTTACTCGCTTCCTTTTTTTATCTGAAATGATCTACTGGAGTGTCACGTACGCCTCTGTTCCTTAAATAATATGTAATCCCTAGATATTTATCAAGGTGTAGTAGGTCGTTTTCTAATATCCTTATGTAATTTTCCCTAGGCCAAATGTACCGATGTAATCTTCTGGTCTAAACGACCTTTTGTTTAAACAATCTTTTCTCTCTTCATAAAGTTCCGTGTAATGCTAAGCATGTTCTAGCTTGAGAAGGAAATTAAAAGATTCACGGACATGCCGAAAAACACAAGTAAAGTCCGAACAAGATCCTACCAAAATTTTTAAAAAACAGCCACTTCTACTGGAGCACTTGCTGATAACTTGAAACATGACATGAAAAACTTGAAACTCCAAAGGCGCCTAGATAAGGATCAAAAGCTCAATCTCCACTATCATTTTGCCTCTAGGCTTGCCATCAGCACCTTCATTCCCTCGAACATATCCTAGCGCTGGGGAAAGTTTACCAACTAATCAATGTGTTCTGAAACAATCCGTAGGCAGCAAGAAGTTAACATGCCGATCAGAACCCTTACAATCCGTTGGCCCGGTCTTTTCCCTCACACATGTCAACCAAAATGTATACGGAAATAAGTAATGATAAGATACAGTAGTGCTGCATTCAACATTCATCAAGCTATGTGACCACTAAGTGTTCATGTTCCTTAAATTGTATGGCCGGTTCATGCAGTGTCGTCCGCCATTTAATCGTCAAACATATACCAGCCGTGTTAGTGTGATGGCGAGTGCCTAACACATTTGAGAACACAAGGTTGATATGTGCCTTTTGTATGTAGTTTATGATGGGTGATTGTCAGGAGATGATCAGATTTGGTTGAGTTTGAAGAACCATTGCGTGAGTGTGTGTGCAACATGTTTCTTTGGATGTGTTAGTGTGCATGTGTGAAGCGTAGAGACGGTTAATGACCATGAAGAAGGTCGGTGCCAATGGACCGAAACGGTGATATTAATGTGGTGGCTCAAAAAAAAAACTCCAGTAATAGTAATTAAATTCTAGCTAGTCTGGAAGATAAGAAATGAAACAGATTGTACCAAAACGGTGTGATATTTGTTGCACTAGCATGCTGGTGCTATACAGCTGCAAAACTGCCGCTTCTGCATCTTTGATACACCGAGCTTTCTACATGTGAAGCTACCTGTACATGGAACAGATTGTACCTTTCATCACATGCAAGGCTGCCATGCAAACGATGGAAAGCATTATGGACATATCTCCGACTGGCTTTGAAGATTTGTGCACTTGAAAACTTCTGACAGCTACAACTTATCCGGGGTTAGAGAATTAGATGCAACTTCAATATTAATGACCTGAAAAAAAAAAAGTTAAAATGCTTTCATTCCTGGGTTATACAATTTTAGGATATCTTAATTTGAATCACTTTGGTTGTATGAAGTTTTAAGTGATCAAGGAACGAGGTGTACTCTCGAACTTCACTCTAAAAATTATATGAGCCCACTACCACAAAACTGAATACCCTTGAGGGTCAAAAACCCTCAAGGAAAGCCCCAAAACCGCCAAAGGAAACAAATCCTGGCTGCCAGCCCTCAAGTAATATCCGCCAAGGGTAGATGGACAGAGAAATACCTATTAACTTGAGTGCCGGCCGCCACATATTATTTCCTTGAGTGTTGCACCGTCAAAAGGAAACAACTAGGCCGTCAATTTTTTAACACCGCCAAGAAAAAAAGTAATGACGCTCAAGAATATATATTTCCTTGAGTGCCAATGACACCCAAAGGAAAGGTAGCACCCCTCAAGGATGTGTATCATTTCTTGAGTGCCAATGACTTTTCTTGAGTGATGATAGTGACTCTCAAGGATACAGTAGTGCTGCATTCAACATTCATCAAGCTATGTGACCACTAAGTGTTCATGTTCCTTAAATTGTATGGCCTGTTCATGCAGTGTCGTCCGCCATTTAATCGTCAAACATATACCAGCCGTGTTAGTGTGATGGCAAGTGCCTAACACATTTGAGAACACAAGGTTGATATGTGCCTTTTTGTATGTAGTTTATGATGGGTGATTGTCAGGAGATGATCAAATTTGGTTGAGTTTGAAGAACCATTGCGTGAGTGTGTGTGCAACATGTTTCTTTGGATGTGTTAGTGTGCATGTGTGAAGCGTAGAGACGGTTAATGACCATGAAGAAGGTCGGTGCCAATGGACCGGAAACGGTGATATTAATGTGGTGGCTCAAAAAAAAAAACTCCAGTAATAGTAATTAAATTCTAGCTAGTCTGGAAGATAAGAAATGAAACAGATTGTACCAAAACGGTGTGATATTTGTTGCACTAGCATGCTGGTGCTATACAGCTGCAAAACTGCCGCTTCTGCATCTTTGATACACCGAGCTTTCTACATGTGAAGCTACCTGTACATGGAACAGATTGTACCTTTCATCACATGCAAGGCTGCCATGCAAACGATGGAAAGCATTATGGACATATCTCCGACTGGCTTTGAAGATTTGTGCACTTGAAAACTTCTGACAGCTACAACTTATCCGGGGTTAGAGAATTAGATGCAACTTCAATATTAATGACCTGAAAAAAAAAAAGTTAAAATGCTTTCATTCCTGGGTTATACAATTTTTAGGATATATTAATTTGAATCACTTTGGTTCTATGAAGTTTTAAGTGATCAAGGAACGAGGTGTACTCTCGAACTTCACTCTAAAAAATTATATGAGCCCCAAAGCAAATGAAACTTACGGAATCGTAGTTCTAATCATTTTTGATGCATCACACATAGCCCGTGTGCTCAAAGTTCCCCCCTAATTATACTACCTCCGTTCCAAATTGTAGTTCACTTTGGCTTTTCTAGATACATTGATTTTGCTATGCACTTAGTTATACACTATGTCTAGATACATAGTAAAAGAAATGAATCTAGAAAAGCCAAAGTGAACTACAATTTGGAACGGAGGGAGTAGAAGAATTGCATCCCTCACCCCCAAAACAAGAATCATCTCTACAAGGACGACGGCCTCTACTCCTCTTCTTTGTACTAATATATAAGCACAACGCTACTCGGTCCGCGCTGGCATATGCATCCTCCATCCACCATTTGTGTGCCGAATCCTCATCCCGATCTTCTTCACCGCAGTTTGCACTGCAGTGGCAGAAGCTGAGCCGAGAACAGCCACCAGCAGCAGGAGGGAGATGATTCTTGGGGGCGAGGGACCGTGTGGTGAACAAGGCAATTAGCTATCATGAGCCCCAAACGGCCCATCACACGGATGGGCACAGAGACACAACAGAGTATTATATGGAGAGATGTACGATGCAGTGTTTATTGCGGTATATGGTTCACAAGCAATCAAGAATGGCAGTCTCATGCAGCGCGTACATGCCTTCTACATGCTGAACAACTACCAGTTGCGTGAGTATAACGCAGCAGCTGCATGTGTGTGGTGTTGAATCCATCATCGATGTGTCTGGCCTACCTGATGGATGGTTAGGTGTCTCGAATTAAGAAAACATGAATTACTATTATGTACTTGAGTCAGAGAGTGCCTATATATAGCCTATGCTATTCTGCTTCCACAATGCATGACATATAATATGTAGACTCTGGTGCTTCATATGTTCCGTCGATGAGTGACACACAGTCACACACAAACAAAGAGGCAAAACATTTGAGGCCATGATGGGAGTGGGATGCATCTGGAGTACAAGCCATGTCGACGAGTTGTCGCAACAAGCTTGAACTCGTATGCAGCTATGGTCTGTGTGGCGCAAGTCGTGAACTTCTTCCCTGGTAGATCTGCAGGGGCCGCTTACCCCGTGGTGATGGTCACCTTCTTCCCACCGGGCAGCTAGGTAGCCACGATGGCAGCTGCCGCGAGGCCGGCGAGGAGGAGGATGGGTAGATGGTATATGGGAGATATGCAGCAGCCGCGAGAGGCCGGTGAGGAGCAGGATGCCTATGGTTCCACATGTTGGAGCATCCATCAGCCGTCTTCCATGTGTGTTCAGTTTAAGGGCAAGAACAGAAAGTATACATGTTCATGACTATATGTACAATACGAATATGAATCCGATTATCCAATGCATATACAGTATAGAATGTATATCTCACAAATGGACTTGAACACGGGTAAGACAAATTTTGCTAATATAGTCTACCAATGGCATGCTTACTTGTTTTAGGGAACATATAGAATGTATATCTCACAAACGAACTTGAACACGGGTAAGACCGATTTTGCTCATAGTCTACCAATGACATGGTTACTTGTTTTAGGGTCATGTTTAAACTAGAAAAACAAACTACTTGTAGGCTAGGGACAATTACTAGGATGTAAGAAAAAGGAACTGCTACGCTTGATACCGAGGGATTACATTTTTTCACTACAGGAGGCTGGTCCTTCGCCCGAAGGTCCCCGGACCTTCGGCAAAGGCCATTTGACCTTCGGCGGCGGCCGCCCGACAGTTTTTCAGGCGATCGGCGAAGGTGCTTCGGGGAATTTTTTCGGCAAAGGCCCTTCGCCGACAGCCGTAAGGGACCACTTTCGGCAAAGCCTTCGCCGAGAACCGAAACGATCGGCCGGCGAAGAAAAGTGACCGTTAACGAACCGTGTGTTGACGGTCATTACTCGAGCCGCGAACGCTTACCCGATCGGGCGAAGAAGCTTATTTTTTCATAAATTTTTTTTATTTCCTAAAAATCCTTTGCCGAAAAGCCCGACGGTCGGCGAAGAATTTTTTTTTTTATTAACACCTTTGCCGAGTACCCAACGAAAGTACTCGGCAAAGATGGCACCTTTTTTGCCGAGTACCCAACACAAAGGTACTCGGCAAAGGCGCTTCTTTGCCAAGTACCTGTCATTCCGACTCGGCAAAAAGAATTTTATTTTTATTTTTTAAAACCTTCGCCGAGCACCGTGCATCGTGGTACTCGGCAAAGAAGAAGCCTTTGCCGAGAGCCCGAGCAAAACTGTCGGCAAAGGTGGTAATCTGTTCGCTCGGTTCCAGCTTTTTACCGAAAAGTAATTGCAAAAAACTGTCGGCAAAGGCTTCTTTGCCGAGAGTGCTGCCGGCAAAGAACTGAAAAATTGCCATTTTTTATTTGTTTTACGCTTTCCACCTTGACAAATAAACACATATATAATATATATCACATCCATTGAATCACGAACATATATATATCACATTTCACACATCCGGGGCGCAAAACACAACGATATATCATAGAACCCATATTAAACATGTCTCACAAGTATAACATCAAGTCCACAAGTTCAACAACATGTCCAACATCATGTCCACAAGAGAAACATCAAGTCCACAAATGGTCCGGACAAGTGTAACGAGTCTCACAAGTTCATTCTTGAGGCGGTACGGGTGGGAAAGGTGGATACTGATGGTTCGGGAAGGGAAGCCTTGCTCAACACCGGACCACCTACAACCGGTTGATTCGACCTGCCGATCCGGAGTGGAAGCCTTGCACAACGAAGACAAATGTTAGACATGATTATTTGAAAACAAAAATTGAAACTCTTTGCTATCATACTCATAGGAGTACCCACTGACCGCCCGAAGTCTCAAGGTACGTGGGAGCGGCCGCCCTAGGAGCCCAGTGGTAGAGTCAAACCAATTGTCGTGGAAAGGAACCTAGTAAGCTCCTCGAACTTGGCCGCCATTGTCGCTGCGCGTCGCTCCACCTCCTCACGGCGCCTCCTTTCCTCTCTGGCTGCGGTGCTTGCTCCCTCGGCGTGCCGCCTTTCCTCTTCTACGAGCCTACAACATTTAGTCGCCGTTGTTTGATAATGCAAATGTTACTAGGCATGTAAAGAGGAATGTATGTCGAGTAATGCAAACCTCAAAGGCGCCGACACGCCCATCGCCATGCTCGATCGAGGGCGTATCGGCGGGTCCGCCTCCGTCCCTCTTTGCTCGGATTTACGCTAGTTTGAGGCCGGAGGCGTTGATGATGCCATCGGCCGAGGGCCAACCTCCCATGCTTCTTGCCACCAAAGTGGCCCATGACGATGTCGATATCAATGTCATGGGCGCTGGATCGTAATCTTGCCCGTATTTCGGTGGCCGTGTGTACTCAACGATCCGGTTGCCCACCCCGGAGTTGCTGTATGCCTCCGCCCGTCGTTCACGTCGTAGAAGCGTCGAGCTCGACTTGCCCTTGTGCGACATGCGAAAGGCCCGCCGGTCGGTGCGGTCTTGCCGGGATGATCCCGCACCGTGAGAAACAAAGGAAGAGGATTAGTGTGGTGGACTGGATATAAAAAGAACTTTTTACGCTTTACGTAAAAGAAAAACACATACCAGTTCTTTTGTACTCAGGAAGGCTCAGGCTGCCTTGGTGGTGTGCTGGCCCCGCATCACCAAACGCTTTTCCGTGCAACCTCATGCGCCTTTTGCCGGTCCTCAGTGAACCACTTGCCAACCATCTCCGGCCAAAGAAGGGCCATGGACAAACCAATAGGGACGATCTACACGTCATGACAAAATTACAGATTACAAGATCGCACTAAATATATTAAATCTAAAAGCAAGCTCCACTTAGTGTTGTTCATGTACCTCTATGAACCGCCACAGTCAACATCATCGTTCTCGCTTTGTTCCTTGGTCACCTTCCCGCCAAGCACCGCCGCGTTGTATGTTATGATGGCCTGGTGCTTGCAATCACATAGCATGTCGGCGACGCGTTTTTTGCGGGATTCCTCGGCGCTCTTTCCGCTTCCTCTTCCTTTCCTTCCTCGCATTGGAAGAAGTCCCGCATACAAAAGAGGATATCAGGAATTCAAGAATGCGATGTATTGAGAAAAGGCTTTGTGCGAGGGCGAAGTTACCCAAAACTCCGCGAGCACCAGCGCTGCCTTGTGGTCGTAGACGGGGTCTTCTCCCCGGTAGTAGGCTCCCCAAAGAAGGGGCCGGTGCTGTCCGCCTGTGGTAAGTGACGATGCCGGGGTAGTGCTGCCTCGCACAACCCCCGATAATAGTGGCGGGTTTGCGTGAGGCACCGCCGACACAATGACCCGTTCTCGCACAATCAAGACATAATATTAGTTTCACTAGAGTGTAAATGAAGTAGGCATCTAAATCCACTTACTTTGTCCCTTTGGGGGCGAACAACAGTATGGCCGTGAAGGCTAGGAGCCCGAGGTAGTCGTGTCGGCCTCGCAAGTATACCTTCGCCGCCTTTGCCGCCCCTCGTTCGCACCCGCACCCGAGGAGTTTGTGCCACCGCACGTGTCCTCCCCGGGCGTCATCGCCGTTGTCCTCCTCCTCCTCCTCCTCGCCCGGTGGTGTGGGCTGCGTGGCACCCAGCTCGTGCGGTGGCGTCCTCGCGACCGCCAGGCTCCTCCTCCTCCTCCTCACATAGTGACCATGTGATAACACGAACTCACGGAGAGATGTCGGCGAACGGCCATCCGAGATGCAACCGTGCACGAAATCGACTCAAATTTTTTTTCATAGTGTGCACATGCGATATAAGGATAACTCGTCAAATTTCATGATTTTTCAACTCCGTTTGAATTTTATAGAATTTTAAAACAATCGACCCGCAAGTGAGCGGACGTGTTTCGCACAAGATATTTCAATTTTGGTGTCCGGCCGTGGATGAGGACTCAAGATACACTCACAATCATGTTTATCATTTTTTAATCATTTAGATCCATTGATCGAATCACTTGCAATTCAAATTTTAGTTTTTAAAAATTAATTCAAATAATACATGAAAATTCATAAAATATAGTAAAAGATTCAAAAAAATTGCAAACTTCAAAGAACGAACTACAAATCATTGTAGCTAAGCTAAAGAAAAAAGTTGTGACGGCCAAATCAAAAAAAAAATTTGTGCTTTGCCGAGAGCCGGATAGGGCTCTCGGCAAAGGCATTCTTTTTGCCGACGGTGATAATTAGGGTTGTGTCGGCAAAGGCAAGCTTTTGCCGAGCCCAACAAATCGACACTCGGCGGCTACCTAACACTTTCGGAAAAGTTTGATGACACGTGGGCGATGTTTGGTGCGATAAAAAAACACACTTTCGAGAGATATTTTTTTTGTACTTTAAGCAAGTTTTTTCCTTTGCCGAGACGGACGGGAAGTTGTCGGCAAAGGTTACGCAACCGACGTCGTTACGGGCGACCCGGTCTTATGCCGATGCCCCCATCCTTCGCCGACGTCGCCCTTCGCCGATTGTCGGACCCAAGTTTCGCCCGTTTTTTTTTCTTTGCCGAGAATCGAGTACTCTCGGCGAAGGAAGCCGCCGAAGGTTTTTTGCCGAAAGCGGCCGCCGGGCGAAGAAAATCTTTGCCGAAAGTTTATTTTTGTGCCGTCGGCAAAACGCTAGCATCACGTCGGCAAAGACCCTGTTTCCGTAGTGATTTAAGGAAAAGAGGCCGACAAATAATGAAATCCAGCAGACCACTTAAGGTGAAAAGGTATTGCACTTAAAAAAATACAGTTGCTAAATTTGATTAATGTACAAGCCAAAAAAGAAATGGAAAAAATTTAGCATAACTGAAAACAACAATACAACTGTAGTACGAGCAGTAAAATGATCCATATGTTGCCCGAATGACGCAATGGATTTGTATCATACAGGCCGTAGACATTTAGATCCATGAACATGTAACACTGGCCCTAACCCTATGATAAAAGTTAAAAAGCCTTGGACCCACAGTACTTGATGTTAACAAAGTCACTATTGACACTCCAGCACTTTTCTTATTGTTGATTTAGCCAGAGTTTCCGCTGCGGTACGTAGCAGCACCTGGGGCGAGAACAGCTTCCAGCAGCAAGAGGAAGATCAAGATGGCCAAGGCACTGGGGACATGTGGTGAAGAAGCTGAGCTATCTCTAGCGCCAACAGCCTAGCACATGGATGTGGGAACAGAGGTCGAGCTCTGCTCCTAGATAAGCGACGACGACGTCAAGGAACGACGACAACAGCGGTGGCTAAACCCTAGCTAGAACTCACGCTAATATCTAGAGACAGGAAACACACAGATTAGGTGCTGCCAAAGTCCGCAGCTTCGTCATAGTTTTTGATTGCTTTATATAGATGGATACATTGGCTCTAGGCCGGCCACCCCGTTACACGACCGGCTCCACGAAGTCCGACACTTTCGGATCATCATGGGACGCGCAGCACACGCCGTTGTGACGGGGAGAGACTTTGGCGGTCATGGCATGGTCAGGGCACATCACGTGCCATCCACAATTCTGCACGAGATTACAGGAAAGTTTACTCCACTTGATGTAAAACTTCTAACAATGCATTGCCGCACAGGCAGAGCAGATCAGAGCTATATGGAGAGATGTATGGTTCGGTGTTTCTAATTTAGAAAACATGAATAGCCTCTATATTAAGGGAGTGAGAGAGAGTGCCGATATATAGCCTATGTAGTCTATCCTTGTTCCAAGATGACATGTAGCTGGACTCTTGTGCTTCATATATGTTGCCTAGATCAGTGAGATAAACATGCTTCAAGGCATAACATTTGCAGCCACGAAATTGAATACATATAGTCCTCAGACTAGCGTCATGGGAGTGGGGTGCATCTGGAGTACAAGCATACCTTTGATCCCCTCTACCTTCTTTGCTGACCGCTTCATGTCCATCAACGCACTTAGCTGTGACAAGCTACAACAGACCAGGCGGTGGTGTCATGAACGAAGGGCCTCAGATCACAGGGCATGAGGGTCACAAGGCGGTGTTGTGATGAGCATGCATGCTGGATGGTGTCATCTGAACACAGGAATGTATGCACTGGTAGTCTTTGTCAGACTATGGCATGTTCTAGGCAACACAGCCAGAAGGTGCTAAATGGCATCGCAAGGGTTCCATAGATGACATGGAGGGCACCGCATATCTCATGGATGTGCACAGCTGCTTGGACAAGGGTGGAGCTGACGTTTCATGTGAGCGCTAGTGTGCCACGACCAATCATCAGATGTCAAAGGGCCAACATATGTTATTATGCAAATGTTGTCTCTCATAGCAGAGCCGTGAATTAGCGAGTCCACCAGCAAATTAGGCTTTTTTTTCAGTGTCCATTGCCAACACAATTTCTGTAACACAACATAAGATATCCATCTAATTCAAACTTTGTTATCAAACAATCCATTGCGGCGGGCATGACCTTACGACTCAAGGCATGAGTTACATCATTGTCTCTACCTAGCATATACTGGATATTTAAAATGTTTAGGAACTTTTGACCTGATTTGAGTAGGTCTCATGAAATTAATTATCTAGAAGTGAGATGATTGAGGTCGAGATGTCCTATTTTCTTATGTCATTTACATAAATGGACAAATGACAACATTATTGTAATCAACCTTGTGGAAGTGATTAAAATACATTTTGTGTTTCTTAATCATGTGCATGGTGTATGATTTACATGCTGAAAAGAATGTACTCCCACTGTATCACTATTAGAAGACGTTTAGGACAATGACACGGTCTCCAAAGCATAACTTTGACTTCTCTTTTCTATAAAAGTAGTTATTGAAAAGTTATATATGTATACTTTTATGAAAGTATTTTTTTAAAAAAATCTATTGATATGATTCTCACATTTCTGAACTTAATGACTTAAAAATTATTTATGATTTATGTTTCAATGTTTGACCCACACCTTTTCTAAAAAACGTCATCTAATAGTGATATGGAGGGAGTAACTTATACCCTTAATTCGATTGAAAAACCATGGCAATGAACATTTAACTGTAGTCTAGCATTGAATTGTAAGAGAGATAAATATCAGTATACTCTTAAATACAGTTCATACTATATAGCACACACTCCACCAACAAGGGGGTTATATAAGTGTGGCAATCCATGACTATATGCTTGCATTAGAGGGGAAATATGAAGAGGAGTTTATTACAGAACTTGCCTACAAAATAACTTGAGTATGCATGGGAGGCATGGGGAGTGTGTTCAAGTTATACAGATGCAGAGGTAGGGCATGAGATCTTAACTATTCGCCATTTGGGACTACGGATTTAAGACAAATGTGAGGGGCCTGGATAGGGAGGATACACAAAGCCCTTTCACAGGCTGGTGACCTTCTGATTTTTCCTCACTCTGCATTCAAAACTGCCATATGGGACTCTTGTTCCTTATTGGGATTCAACTGTTCTGTTTTGAGGCTTCTGGAAAAGGATGCTTCTTTCCTTATGTAGCACAAAACTGTTCTAGGATAGTTGTTACCCTTTTGTAGTGACTATAATTAAGGAATTAGCAATTTTGCTTAACTGAACATGTTTCTCGCAGGCAGCGTCCTGTCTCCTTAAACACGTAGTATGGTCATGTTGTCCCTGGTATAGCCTGTTGAAAAGCCGTGTGTATTTCTCAGTCTTAACAATACCTCATCAGGAACCATGCAATGCAAGGATGTCCGAAATAGCTTCAGATATATGAAACATTCAGCTACACAAGCGTGGGTGATGAGACTACACTACACCACAACACCGAATCACCATCAGAGCGTCTGACGCTAAATATTTTTTTCAGGGACAGATAATCTGACGCTAAACATACTTAGAGATGGTCTCGGCGCAAAAAGTAACATTTATCGATGTTCCGTCGGACGCTATAGATATCTGACTTCAACATCTAACCATCTCGACGCAAAATATATACTGAAGACATCTTTCTCGACGCTGAAAATATTTGGACCCCTACATAGGTCAAGCCCGCCACTTACCGCCTAGATTACATTGGGCTCCCCGCTTAATTCCAAATACGCCCGGCCCTCCTTGTAGGAAGCGCCCACTCCCCACATTTCGACCCCCCCCTCCCCGCACCAAGACCGCCCGCCGCCGCCCACCCTCCCTTCCGTCAGCCCTACTCTTCCAGCCCCCTCCCACACGGCCGGCTGGAGGATTGGACGGGAGGAAGAGTCGCCTCACCGCTCCCTGGGATAACCCGCATCTCTCTCCCCCCCCGTGCTCACTTCTCCCCTAGTCAATGGCGGCTAGGGTTTTCACACTAGAAGAAATAATGCTGTACACGATGTGGAACCTGCCTTTCGATGACTTTAAATGTATAATAGTTATTTTTGTTTGAAAGTAATTGTGCAAAAACATATTGTCACATAAACAAAAGGACGTGGTACATGCCGCTAAATTACATTTTTTTTGAAAATAAATGTACATGGAACCTGCATGTCCATGACGTTAAATTACAAAGTTATTTTTTGAAAATAAATGTATAAAAATTATTGTACACTTCTTCTAATCTTCCAGGAAAGCAGACCTATTGGGTCCAAGACACGTACATATGAAGCTACGTGGAGCAGCGAGGACACAACACAGCCTAAAGCCCAATAATCCTACTCGGGCCCAGTATCGCTAAATATGTAAATCCACATCCCGGTCCCCTAGCCAGGCAGCACCCTAACCCTATCTCTCGTTCCCCTCCCTCCACCAAACGCATTGCTGCGGCGGCTTGCTGCGGCGGCTGCGGGGAAGCGGGCCGCGGACGCCGGACGGTGCAACAACAGGAGGCAAGCGCGGCCACGAGCGGCGCGATGGCAGTGCGGTGGTGGTGCCCAGGCACGAGTTGGGAGACGGCGGCGTGGTTTTCGGACAACGGCACGAGGCAGCGGGTGGTCGGATCTGCGGCATGGAGCTTAGGGATGCGGGCAGCTTGGATCTGCGGGCGGTGGGATCTCCGGCGTGGAGCTTCGGGCTGAAGCTGCGAGATCGCAGTCACAGGGGCGGATCTGCAGCGCCTGTCTGCTCTTCTTCGTCCTGAGCCCGCCCCTTGCGGCTTCGCCATGGATGCTACGGCTAGTAACCACGGTAACCCAACGCAGGACCTCAACATCCCCCTTCCCCTTCTCTCTTGGTTACGTTTACATCTTGCAGTACTGGGTTCAATTAGCTTGTATGATCTGTGAATCCCATGTGATGCTTGTATGACCTATGAATTCGATTTGCAAGTTTCAAACCCTAGCCACGGATCTGCTCACTCCCGTGCATCCTCCCACCCCATGTTTAGTCCCATCTTTGCCCTGTTGTGGCTGCTCAGGTTTATGACTCGATTTGTTCAGATTAGTTCTCCTGATAACACTTAAATTATTTGTCTGTGTTTTTTTCTGGGTACTGAGTCGATGAAATTGATCTCTGAAGCCAACTAATTGATGAGAGGTGATGCATTGTGGCCTTTATTTAATTGGAGCTATCACGGTTGGCCAATGATTAATATTTTCAATTTGATTAAGGACACACTATTACTTGTCTATAACTGAGTTTGCATATAATTGGAGGGCATATGAGCACTATTGTTAGCCAAATAGAGTTTAGTTAAAAAAACCTTTTAACTTCAGCTTAGCTGGTAGCGGTAGTGCAGTATGGCTGTTGAGTAGTTGGCCCTTATTGCATCCTTGCCTTCCATATAGAGATGCAGGTGACCAAACTGCTACTATCAATTTACTATTTTTTTTTTTCTCCATGAAATATGTTCTGCCCATGTAGATATGCTATTCCTTATTGGAGATAGGAAGCTTTTTTGACATGCCCTGCTTGTATGTTACAAGTTAGCTCTATTTTTCAGGAAGCGTTGGGCACCACTGATGTTTTGTAAA
This sequence comes from Hyparrhenia diplandra, assembly GCA_015847255.1. NCBI lineage: Eukaryota > Viridiplantae > Streptophyta > Magnoliopsida > Poales > Poaceae > Hyparrhenia > Hyparrhenia diplandra. The sequence continues at coordinate 765,685 of JADLZK010008524.1, read as the reverse complement.
ACTACTGTATATCACAAAGCTAGGCTATTTAAATGGAAAGTTATGTTGTGTGCTCAGATGAGTAGGGTCTTAGTCTTATGGGCTGTACTTGGAATTGCCGTTTATGTACAAGAACCATAGCAACGCTTTGATGCGTTAGGATGTCCATCATCCGATCCTTTCTCAAGATCAACTGGTTGGAGATCTTCTGATATGATAGCAGAGCTTAACAAGGTTAGGCATTTAACTATTTCTTTTTGATATTGCCATTTTGTGCAATTTTTTTTTTTCCTTGCTATCGCCACTAATTAACTTATTTAACTAGGTACAAAGGTATGTCATGTAGGCCCATTCTACTTCAAACTTAATGAAACTGAATAGAGTGACAGGTTCAGTACTCTAGGTTCCAGACATGTAGCTGTATAACAATTTCAGTTAAAGTTAAAACACAATCGCTTCTACTGATGCCTCGAGTATGTTATTTTTATGCCTCAGTTAAAACAATATATGTGTGATTCCTGATGTTGACAACCAAAAGTCACGCATTATTATATTTGTGAGTAGATCACATGTACAAATACCACAATTCCAAATAGAGAAATCAGACGAGTATTCACAATTCTAAAGTCATACCCCCTTTTTACTTTCCAAGCTGCTCATGAGTTTGAAACTTGTCACTTAAATTTACACCCTTGCAGGTGCTGCATTATAAAGCAATATCCAGAAAAGGCTAAATATTTGTTTGTAGTTTTGTCCTATGCGATGTTGCATACATGTGTGTTTAACTTTAAATAGTTGTTGTGTTTTCAAAGGAAAAATTTGTTCCTAATTATCTCAAATATTCTGATTCTAGGCAATGGAGTCAATATTTGGTGAATCTCGATCATCCATTCCTATGGGCTGTCCGTCCCACCAAGTAGCCTGACATAGTAATAGAGCGGAAGATATGAACTCCTCTACATGCGAGTGTGACATGCAGCTGTTCTGTGAATTATTTTTCTTCATATTTACTATGTTATAGTAATACAATATGGAGCACTGCCGGATCTAATTTATATATATATTATCTTGCATTTCGAAATCATTCCTAAAAATCTATTGTAGCAGAATCTTTAATTTTGGAAACCTGAAATATATTATGGTGCAAAGGCTAATGTAATTTCTAAATATATTATCTTGCACTTTATTTATATTTCATCTGGTGTTGCCATGTCTATGTTGCCTCCACAAGCCACATTAATGGATGCGATCAATTGCGGTCATCCTTAGAGTCCAGATTTGATAGAAGTCATGTGATGATTACAAAACAAGTAGAACAATTGTAATTATGGAATCATGTTACAGTTCTTCATTTAACATCATATCCTACACTGGCCCAAATCTGGTGGGCGGGCAAAGCCACACATGTTTCTAGTCTCTCTTATTCATGAACTGGTGGTTTGTGTATGCATTTAAGATCCATTCTTTTGATCTGATCACTCGTGCTATGTGGCTACAGTCTAATTGCCAACCTGTAACCTCTATGGTTGCCAACCTGATTGCCAACTCATGTTCTTCTTTTGGAAGATTTTAATTTTTGTTCGTGATTTTGATGTTTGCAGCATAAATCCATTGATTGATAGGGTGCTTGGGTTGGAGAGCCTATTGGAGTGTGAATAAGAGTTCTGATCTAAGTTCCGCTTTACAGGTAGGGATTTTTTTGCTATTCCAACTAGTCATGTACAGGGTGGGGCACTCTGATAATCAACTTATTTTCATTTCGGTTTTTAAACTGTCAAAGTTGTACAGCTCGAGAAAATTTGATAGAAGTTGTACATTTTGTGTGTCTGCAGTATTTCTGAATGTATCAACCTATTTATGAATGTATCAACCTATTGTGATATTTTTCATATTACATATATGAGTAATTGGTCCTATTCACTTTTAAGAATTGTGAATGTGAACTAATTCTTAAGATAGCTTGTAGCTGTTCATGGTATTTGCTTAACAAAACTGGTATGCTACCCATCTCCTTCCAGCCTTCACTTAAATGATAGATATTTTGAATAGCCAATATTTTTTTCCCTGTGTGTGATATCTTAACCTATATCACTGATAACTGTGATGACTTTATTCTCATAAAAATTCAGACTTCAGCTATTGCAAACTTCTTGTCACTACTACAAAAATTAGTTGCATAAACTTCTTGTCTCTAGTAATTGCTTAATTGGTCTATAGAAAAATTGTTAATTTTAATATCATGGTAAGTTCTTATTGCTACAAATATTGAGTGGTGTTGTATTGATATTTTTCCTTGGAAATCTGATGTAGGGGTAACGGGAGACGGATCCTTGCATGTTTTAGCAAACCTGGCACAAGGAACGAGGCTTGTGTAAGCTGTCTCAGTTTTGCAGCAGCATAGATTATTATGGAAACTATCTAGTTATTGCAATTTAGAATGTAGGTTATGTTTGTTGTGCAGCAAACATCCTCCATTTTGACAAGTAGTGTGAAAGGCTGTAAAGGAAGCAGTAGTTTCATGTTGCTTCCTCTCATGTATGACTTATGGACATGACTTAGGATATATTAGCATCATATTGATATGTAATAAATATTGACCTCCATCTGATATATATGTGTTTGTGTGCCTTCATGTGACTGTGGAATATATATTAAGCTTGAATTTGCATATGATATGTGCTAAATTTTTCTAGTTGTATTTTTTTTTTTTTTATCTATATTATCCTGATGAACAATCTGACGCTATAAATAAAATTACAATTGATGATCTGACGCTAAATGCATGGTAACCGACTGTCTGACGCTAAAGAGTAGTAGCAGACTATCTGACGTTAAAGGTATCCAGTCATCAGAGCGTCTGACGCTATAGTCTGGTCTGACGCTAAAGAGTTTTAGCGTCAGACTTTACAGCGTCAGCTGAAGTCTGACGCTATATGTTCTTAGGGTCAGATCGTCCCGACGCTATATGTAACTTACAGCCGACCATCCGAGGGTAATTGGGGTGTTGTGGTGTAGTGGCTTCACCGAAAGTTTTTTAATGCGACCGTCGGCAAAGGTGCTACTGGAATTTGTTTTTCGGGCATAGGCCCTTTGCCGACAAATACCGCCAGTACCACTTTCGCAGAAAGCCTTCGGCCGAGAACCGAAAAACAACCGTTCTGGCGAAGAAAAGTGACCGCTAACGAACCGCTCATTTCACCTGGTTAATTGTCGCTTTTTGCCGAACACCGCACGGTCGGCGAAGAAGCTTATTTTTTTCAAAATTTTTAATATTTTCTAAAAACCCTTTGCCGAAAGCCCCATACGCGGTGAAGAATTTTTTAAAAAAACCCTTTGCCGAGTACCCCACGTAGAGGTACTTTGCAAAGATGGATTCTTTGCCGAAGTACCCGCACCCGTGCTCGGCAAAGAATTTTATTTTTAATTTTTAAAAATCTTTGCCGAAAGACCGGCCCATGGTGGTACTCGGCAAAGAAGAAATCCACGCCTTCCAAAATTCGAACATCTTGTGCGCGAAACATGTCCACTCACTTGTGGGTGAGTCGCTTTTAAATTCTACAAAATGCAAATGAAATAGAAAAACATGAAATTTGACGAGTCATCGTTATATTGCATGTGTACACTCGTATAAAATTTTGAAAAGGTTTCATGCAAGTTTGCATCCCTGGACCACCGAAATCTAGACATCTCAACTTGAGTTTCGTTATCACATGCGGTGATGTCTTGGTAACCGCCATATGAGATGCAACCGTGCACGAAATCGACTCAAATTTTTTTTCATAGTGTACACATGCGATATAAGGACAACTCGCCAAATTTCATGATTTTTCAACTCCGCTTTGAATTTTATAGAATTTTAAAACAATCGACCCAAGTGAGCCGACGTGTTACGCGCGACAAGATATTCGAATTTTTGGTGTCCGCCATGGATGAGGACTCAATATACACTCACAATCATGTTTATCATTTTTGAATCATTTAGATCCATTATTCGAATCTCTTGCGCTCAAATTTTAGTTTTTAAAAAGAAATTCAAATAATACATGAAAACTCATAATATATAGTAAAAAGGATTGAAAAAAATTGCAAACTTCAACAACGAACTACAAGTAATCGTGAGCTAAGCTAGAGAAAAAGTTGTGACGGCTAAATAAAAAAAAAAAGCTTTACGAGAGTCGGTAACTAGGCTTCTAAGAAAGGCCTTCTTTGCCGAGAGTGAAAATTAGGTTCTTGGCAAAGGCAAGCTTTGCCGAGAGTCCTACAATCGACACTCGGCGAAGCACGAACGATCGGGTAAAAAGTTTGGGGACACGTGGCGACGTTTGGTGCGATAAAAAAACTTTGCCGAGCTATTTTTTTTTGTTCTCGCAAAGTTTTTTCTTTGCCGAGGGACCAGACGGAAGTTGTCTGCAAACACTACTAAGAATGTGTTGATACATGACGTGTTGAATTGGTCATAGACACACTAAAAATTGTCACAGATAGTTATCCGTGATGGCTCTAAAATTCATCACGTAATCCTCGCCATAATTCATCTTTGCTCAAAAATTCCGTCATAGACGCTGCTTAGATCGATGACGATTTGCCATCGCCAAGGATAGGTTTTTCATATGGTTCACAAGTTTGTTTAGTGATGAAAGTGGACGCCATAGACATGTTCCATGTCATCACCGCCATCTCAAAGATGTCAAGGTGGAATCGACGTGGCAAGGATGGCCACATCAACTTGCCGATGGGCCCGATGGGCCAAACCTTGTTTTTTTTCTTTTTATTTACAAATACCAAGAAATCGATGGGCTTAGCCTCGCATGATGGGCTGGGTTGGGATACAATCAGCCCATTCCGCCCATTATTCATTTTGGTACGCTCTCAGCCCAATATTCATTTTGGTTCGTTCTCACAGCCCCAAATGGGCACCACAATTTAACAAGCCCAACTAACAACAAAGATAGTTAAATACAATAATACATTAATAGTAATGGACCTAATGGTTCACATTCGAATACAATCAGTTTTGTACAATGCTCAAACAAAGGATGCTACAAGTGTTCAAAAAATTAACCACTCGACTAAAATAAAAGTGCTCGTAGTAGTACTCCGTGATCGAGATAGATACAATGAAATCCACAATCATTCAGGATTCAGCCTTCCTTTCGCAACCGATTACCCTACCATCGAGGAACTGCGCAAGATAGAAGTTGTAAGCAACAAACAAAGCATACAAGCTTCGACATATACTATTAGGATGAAACAAAATTGAATAATTCTCAAGCAAGGGGCGCCTATATAAATTTGAGAGAGAGAGTAGCATATTACCTCTAATACCTCTAACAGCTTCCTTGACCCTGGCAATGAAGTCATCTTTGCTTGTGACCCCTCGAAGTGGCACCTACGCAAGCTGCAAAGTATCGAGACAGTAGCATTGACAAGCTAGCATGCTGAGAAACAGTTTACATACTGCATCATTGTACAGCAGGGAAACATTCAGTTTGTATCCTCTGTATATGTGTAGAGAATAAAATAGACAAGAGCTAACTTTTACGGTACAACATTCAGTTTTCAATACAACATTCAGTTTTTACTTTTTAGCAAGAATGTAAACTCAAATGCGTAGATATGCATCACGTGTGGTGAAGGAAAAAAAATCTAAGTATACATCAAGCTAACTATCCTGTGGTCTTATATTATTTAAACATAATGCTGATACAGCCATATAAGTAAAGCGTAGCGTGATACAGGCATTTTAGCTTGACTGACATTTCGACAAACACTTAAACTACAGGGTAGTAAGCTTGCAAAAATGAAGAAAAGCGTATAGCTTCAGCTGCAATCAGAGCACAGCGGCGACTAGCGAACCATCCTGTAACCAAACCACAGTGTGCTACCAACATTTATTATTAAACCTTTAGAACCACAAATTAAGTCAGCACTGCATCACCTGCACGTAAAATAAATTGAAGGTGTCACCCACTCACTCAGCAGGGATCCCAACGGCTCGCCGCCGACAGCATCAGAGCCGCCGCCGTCAGCTCGCCCATCACGACACAGCTGCTACAAATGAAGAGCACCCAAAGAAGGAAAGGGAAAAAAAAGTGGACAGAGTGAGCGCAGCGCCGTACCAGGTTGTATCCGCTCCTCTTTGCTTCGCCCAGCGCAGCGCCGCAAGGCGAGCTTCGCACAAGCCGCCACCTGTGCACGGGAAGCAGTCATACACACAGAGGGTTCAGTCGCCTGGATAAAAATACAAGGCGTCGAACAACCAACTGAAGTGCGGCGGAAAGTACGTGGAAGGCTGTAGACATTACATTATAACTGAAGTGCCTGCTCCCATTGTTTCAGAAATCGGCTGCTTTGTCAATATTGATATCCAGCTGATACCTACAACATGAGAAAACAAAATAACCAATTGTCACCTCTATGATTATACAAATAAGAAAATCAAAAGTACCAATTGCCCATCTTCAGGCCTAGCAATGTAAATCAAAGAGTGTCTGCAGCTACCATCTTCCTTTGGTTCAAACAAATATTAAACTAATATGCATATAAAGATAGCAATCTTCCCCTTACCCATCTTTAGATCATTACTCTAAGATGCAATGCTGCAAAAACTGCAGTACATGGATGGCAAGGAAAACCAATATTCAATCTGCAAGCTTGTACATGGAAGTAAATTACGCATCTGACCACTAAAAAAGTTCAATCTAATGTACTGGTTAGCCTCCCCAAACCGCTATTCAGTCAGTAAATGAGTACGATCTGACCAAAATCAGCTTAACCCATAATGAATCCGTGGATGCATCAACTGTTATCAAATCACAAAAAACTAAGCTACAGAAACTAAGCTACAGAGATCCACATGACAGAAACTGCAGACATAATAATCTCTAACAAATGGACCATTCGGAGATCAGAGATCAGCTAGAAGGGAAGGAGTCCAATGTGTGATGCGGAACACAACTGGATGTTGGGGCTGTACCTTTCTTGGCCGGCCAGGACCTAGATTGGAGGAGATCTGCCACCTCCCTAGCCTCCGTAGATGGATCCAGACCTCCCTTCACCCATCCTGCGAGCCAGAGCAAGTATGTCAACTGCGGGACATAGAGATGCGAAGGAAGAAAACACATCGTCAATGGGGGCGGCTGCCGGTGATAGCGGTGCAGACCGAGACGAAGGAGCAGGACGGGAAGTAGGACACCCCGCCGTCGCCCGCAGAAGTGCCGTCGTCGCGCCGCAGAAGCGTTGCCGCCGCGCCGGCACAGCTGTCGTGCAGCAGCAGCCTCGCTCGCCCCCAAATCCGCCGCCGCCGTCTTCTGCTTCAGGGTCACGGGATGGGAGGGGATAGTGGCTAGGGTTACGCAGGATGGGAGTGGACACGGGGAGCACCATCTCCATCCCTAGGATGCAACGGGAGGAAGAGGATAGGGAGTAGAGGAGAAGAGAGTGCGTGCGAGACTAGGGTTTGGGGATCAAGAGGTGCTTATATATAGCAGTGCTTTGGATCCAACGGCTGCAATTCATTAGGTGCCAATCCAACGGCTGTAATAGATCGGGCCGAAGTAATGGGCTGCGCTGGCCCCTATTGTTGGGCTTCGGCCTGCATAGTACTGGGTCAAAAACACCCTTTTTTTTTTAAAAATTATATATATGGAATATAAATTGAATAAGAAATAGTTTTTAAACTACAAGTGAATTCGAACAAAAAAAGACATCAAAACCAAATTTTTATAAATAATTGATATTTACAATTTTTATAAAGATCTTAAATTAAACTTGTGGAGGCGGTATGAAATTATTTTGTTTTCAAAGTGTAATTCACCATATTTGGTCGCAAACTAAGACGTAGAAAAATACGGTAATTTCAAAAATGACTAAAAACCTAGGATTTTGCGTCGGGGCCATATTTTGGGTGTAAATGACCACGAAAAAATTTGAGGAAGTTTGGACATAGGCGGAGCATACGTGCTTCATAGTGGTATACTGGAACCTTTCACCGAACCCTATCCTCACACTTAGGTTTCCCATGGTTGTGTGGCTTGTGCGCTTTGCAGCGTGCTATCGGCCTCAAACTTTTTTTCTGAGGCATCTACATGGCATGTGTGAAGGCACCGCCAAGTTTGAGAATTTTTGAAATTGTTTGGTAATTTTCTCTCGATTATTTTAATTACCGTGCGACTTGTCCCGATAATTATACGTTGAACTATGACCACCCCCAAAAAGACCTGAAACGGTGCCAAACTTTGCCGCAAGGTCTCTTGTGCCCTAGGAAGCAAAACTTGTGGAGGTCGATGCGAAATTATTGTGTTTTCAAAGTGTAATTCACCATATTTGGTCGCAAACCAAGACGTGAAAAATATGGTAATTTCAAAAATGACTAAAAACCCTAGGATTTTGCGTGGGGCCATATTTTGGGTGTAAATGACCACAAAAAAAATTTGAGAAAGTTTAGACATAGGCGGAGCAGACGTGCTTCATAGTGGTGTACGTAACCTTTCACCGAACCTTATCCTCACACTTAGGTTTCTCATGAATGTGTGGCCCGTGGCGCTTTGCAAGTGCTATCGGCCTCAAACTTTTTTTTTTGAGGCGTCTACATGGCATGTGTGAAGGCACCGCCAAGTTTGAGAATTTTCTCAGTAATTGTTTGGTACTTTTCTCTAATTATTTTAATTACCGCGCGACTTCTCCCGATAATTATACGTTGAACTACGACCACCCCCGAAAAGACCCGAGACGATTGCCAAACTTTGCCGCAAGGTCACTTGTGCCCTAGGAGGCAAAACTTGTGGAGGCCGGTGCGGAATTATTGTGTTTTCAAAGTGTAATTCACCATATTTGGTCGCATTACCTACACGTAGAAAAATACAAAAAAATCCAAAAATGGCTAAAAAACCTAAGATTTTATGTGGGGGCATATTTTGGGTGTAAATGACCACAAAAAAAAATTTAGGAAGTTTGGAGTCAAGCGGGAGCACACGTGCTTCACAAATGGTATACTCAACATTTCACGAAACCCTATCCTCACGCTAAGGTTTCTCATGAATGTGTAGCCCGTGCGCTTTGCGAAAGTGCTATCGGCCTCAAACATTTTTTGAGGCGTCTACATGGCATGTGTGAAGGCACCGCCAAGTTTGAGAATTTTTTGTAATTGTTTGGTACTTTTCTCTAATTATTTTAATTACCGTGCGACTTCTCCCGATAATTAGACACGTGAACATGAACAATGTAAACTTCTGTCTATTGCGATATATGTATGTACATACACAAGAGCACGGCTACGTATATATGCACACATAATGATATTTATACAAATATGTGTGTGTATAAAATACAAGTATATGGAAAATGGAAAATACAATTCTAATTTAGCGTTTCATCCAACCCCCTGCATGCTCCAAATGACGGTAAAATAACTCCCCCACTGACCTGGGGCGATAACCGGACCAAAACCAGTGTCCAGGTGCGTGAACCGGAGGTGAACCGCTGGATCTGGCGCTGTACTGCGTTTCTGGTGCAGAAATCCGAGTTCTGGGCAGCTGAACCGGCCAAACTAGAGGGCTGGACCACGCCTGGGCGCGTGAACCGGACAACCGCCTCCAGCGCCCCATTTGCAGGCCGCCACGTGTCCAGCGAGCCGGCCGAACCGCGCGCTCCGAGTCTGCCTGCGCGAGCGGCAGCGAGCGCCGACAACTGGGCCCGCCTGGCCGGGAGTCGCGCTCGTCTAGGATTTGAATCGCGTGCGCGCGATGGCGCCTCTCGCGTGGGAAGGAGCTGGGCTCCGCCTGGCCTGCGTGCCGTCGGCCCATAGGCCTATCCTGTCCAACGTGTGGACGTGGGATTGAGCAGGGCCCCGCCTGGCAAGCCCGGTTTGGCCTGTTCGTGGCTTTGAGCGGAGCGCGTGCGTGCCTGGCCATTTTAGCTGCTGCAGCGTGGCAAGGCCTGTTTGCTATTTTCTTCTTTTTTTGTAACACATATTATTAAAACAAAATAATCCTATAATAACACAACAGCTCTCTAGTCCTGTTGGTTTGGCCCCATTTTTCTGTGCCAAAGGTTCTAGGTTCGATGCCTACCTGCGACAATGTTTTTGCTATTTTCTTTCATTTTAATAAACAAATAATAAAGTGTTAAATACTACTCCCTCCATTCTAAATTATAAGTCACTTTGAAATGCATGCATTGCATACCAACCAAAGTGACTTATAATTTGGGATGGAGGGAGTACTAATAATTCAATATTGGCAAATACACATGCTTGTTCTAGTGGTTAGCTTGCTTGGTTTTTTTTTTTTTTTTACCACTGCTTGCTTGGTTTTGAATGAAAGGTTCCAGGTTCGATACCCATCCGCCGCTGCCACAATGTTTTCAAATTTTTTTTATGATTTCTCACATATAAATAAATTGAATAGAGCAACTCAATATAGCATACTCCCAGATGGTTGTGCAAGTGGCTAGTGCATTTTTGCTTTGTTCTAGAGGTCTCAAGTTCAATCCTTGTATATGCACAATTTTTTTCTTTTTCAATTTTTTAGTTTTTGTTCAATCCCCATATAAGCACAATTTTTTTACCTTGGATGATAGAATTAAGATTTGACGATACTAGAGAGTAGCCACGTAGAATAAATATACATCTTTTAAAAAATTACAATAGACAACTAATCTACACAGTTTCACCTACAGCCCCATCGTCCATGTCACCATCCATGGTCCACGTCACCCTACAAGGTTTCTATGATGTTTCGTCTTAACCGTCATGGACCACTACACGTACAACTACATAGGCGATGACGATCATGATCATCATAGAGCAAGCACCTAATTTGCGAACCGTCATAGATTCAAAATTTGATGACAGTTTCAAAACCATCACGAAAACCGTCATGTATCAACACATTCCTAGTAGTGAAAGGTTACACGAACCGACGGCGTTACGGGCGGACCCGTCTACGCCGACAACCCACTCTTCGCCGACGGTCGGGGCGTTGTTTCGCCGACAAATACCGGCCCTTCGCCGACTGTCGAGGGCGCCCTTTGCCTAGCGTGCTTCTTTTGCCGAGAAATGGGTACTTGGCGAAGGTTACCGAAAGTTTTTCTTTGCCGAACGCGGGCCGTCGGGCGAAGAAAATCTTTGCCGAAAAGTTTTATTTTTGGGCTGTCGGCAAAACGCAGTAGCGTCGGTGAAGAACTAGTTTCCCGTAGTGTCATCTCTATTGAAATGTAAGGGGCAAGACCAAAAGGGCATGTGTGATTGGTCTTAGCACGCCAACATGCAGGGGAAATGATCTCCGGGCAGTAGTGTGCACGCATCAGATACACAGTGCCCTGCCTGTCATCTATGGAGTCCTCGACGCAATTCCCATGTGATGCCGTCCAACATATGATGGCTTAGCCGCCTCGTGCGCATGTTCAACATAGCCACCTTGTGAACCATATGGTCTGTGGTTGTAGGCCCTGGTCCATGGCAGAAGTCCTGCCGAGTGTTTAGCCTGTCGTAGCTAAGTGCATTGAAGAAGATAAATCGGTCTTCAAGGTAGAATGTATCAACAATAAGCTTGTACTCCAGATGCACCCCACTCCCATGAAACTAGTTTGAGGACTATATGTATTCAATACCATGGCTGCAAATGCTATACCTTGAAGCACATTGTTTGTGTCTAGCTTACTGATTGACAGAACATACGAAACACAAGAGTCTACTTATAAGTCACTGTGGAAGCAGGATGGAAATAGGTTATATATATGCACATTTGGTGTAAATACTGGAAGCCTATATATAGATATTCTAGGAATATATTTGAGTTTAGATAGCTGTAGTTTACTATAATTTGGGAGTCGAGCCTTGGCTCCCATATAAATATGCCAACACAGTAACCAATTGGACATTTTAGAATAAAGAGACACAGTGGGAAAAAATCTCGACCGAGAGTATCTGAAATTTCCGAGGTATCCTGTTTACCGATCGGGCTGAAAATTTTCATTTATGGTCCAAAATTTTCGTAATTGTAAAATTTCCCCATCCAAATAGACGCCAAAGCCCACCAAATACTCTAAACATAATCCATGCTTCATTTGCTCTCCTCTTCTCTCTTCTAAGATCAAGTTTCCACTGACACAACACACTCACTGTACTAGTGATACTCCCTCCATCCAAATATCTCCAGCGTATATGCATCCGGCGTAATGACCAAGGAGGCCGCGCGGCGCAAAAAAATTGCATTAACTTCGCCCTAATTCTCGCAACGCCGGCGCCGGTTAAGTTCCCAGCGAAAATTTCCGCTTGACGCTGTAATCCCACGCGCTGTTTCCCTCAGATGCGCCCAAGGCGCCAGCGCCCGCGCGATGGTAGAATTCTTTCCCGCGTACAGACACCCTCAGTACTCCGCAGTCACAGTTCAAGTTTTAGTCACGGTAGATTAGATGCATCCATTGCATACTGACCAGCATCCCATCGATTGGGATGAGATCCACGAGTATGATGGCTCAGTACGATATGGTTTGGCAGGATGCAAACCAAGGTACCGATCTTCTTTCATTCATGTTTTCTCTTTACTAATTGCTGCACATGATCCTGACGAACCTGAACCTCTTTGCTGTTGTCTTAGGCGAGCAAGGTGACGAACCTGAACCTGTCGACGGCCAAGCGGCCGAACCTGAACCTGAAATGTAAGGTGTTTCGCTGCAGCTTAGTCCGTGCCCAATTCACGCCACGCACGAGGACCTCATCGCTGTTGCCTCCATGCTGCTCCATGCAGCCGACGGCCCGAAAGCGTGAGTGGGCGATGGTGAATGACGCCGCAGCGATGTATCGGATGGAGGCCTAACGGGAGGGAACGGCGCCGCTTTTGTATCCACGAGTGAGCCGCAGCATCGGGGTCGCGATCTCGTATGAGGAGCCGTGCACGCTTGGTAACCCCACAGCGCCGTGGGTCCACACTTCACACGACGGAGATTTCTGGAAAAAAAATTTTGCTCACGCGCTGTAGATATTTGGATGGAGGGAGTATTTGTTACTTAAACAAAGCAACAAATCATGTATATTAAAACAATATATAATATCACATAACAGAGGTTTCTATTTATACCCTTGGGCGGGACCACTACCGGTGCCGGCGGCAGGGGATTCTCCAACAGTGTTGGGTCGACCAGTACGCTAGCCGTTGTGGCAGCGCCGGGCACAGCTCCGCTTCTTATCTGTGTCATGGTGGCGTCGTCAGGTCGGTGAAGAGGTGGCGTGAAGAGTGTCGCGCCCGAGCGCCCTCTAAAAACTTGATCGCCTGCTTACCCGCGCAGGTACACTACCGAGCGGAGTTCTGCAGAGGCCTGCTCGCTGGAGCCCCTTGTGCGGGAAAGGAGCTCGGGTGCCGCAGATGCAGAGTATCACACCCCAAAGGATGGGGCCCAGAAGACCCGCCAAAGAGGCCCGCGGCCGAGGGGCGCCCCGGGCCTGCCGCGCAAGACGCGCGCGCGCTTTTCGGCCTCCGTGACTTCTTCGGCAATTAAATATGGAGTTTGATTAGAATAAGATTATGACTTTTGTGTGAAGGGGATATTCCACTCTATTAGGAAATTTGTATTATGAAATAAATAAGGATTGCTTGTAAAAGGCATTGCAACACTATAAAGAAATCTTTAGAGATTTCTTGAGTTCTTGAGATACAAGTCCCATAGGAGAGCCATATAAATAGGGAGAATGTAATCTTTAGGGGCAAGCAATAAAGAATTTTTCCCTGCCCCGCCTCCGCCGCCGCCCGCCCCTCCCCTCAAGACGCCGCGCCCCCAGCCAACCCTTGCCGCCGCCATCGCCGCCCAATGCCCCCAAACACCCGCCCAATTTGGATGTGGCCCAACAAAGGCCCATGAGTGCCGAGTGCACATGTTTAGTACCACCTTGCTAGTTTAGCAAGGGTGGAGCCAACTTTTTAAGCCTTTGTCTTCCAGCCATATCACCTTCGGATTAACCCTTTTACACGGCGAGAACGAAGTGTAAGCAGGGTGCTATGTGCACGCCCCTCGGAAGGGGGTGCGGTGCGACTTTGAGGGCGGAGTGTCACACGCCCACGCCCGCCGCCCCGTCCTGACTCCGTGAGCTGATCAACAAAGCATTGTTGCACCAGCATGGCAGCTGCACGTACTCGTCCAGACCAATATTAGTTTGTCACAACATTCTTGCTCTTTGAAGAATTGCAGACACACCCGAGGACTCGGAGACTAACATGGCACGGTTGCATAGTAGGCGTGGTGTGAGACCGCGACCAATAGTTCAGCTGCCCTCTGCATGAGATGTATAACTATAGCTGGAATTCCTGGCATCACATGCCCAGTTATTTAGGACTGTGTGCATGCAGTTTTCTAGTGGAAATAAAAATAGAAGGGAAGATATTGCTTGTATATATGCTACCAATCGATGCAACATATGATGATATCAGCCTAGAGGGAGTCGCCTATATTTATATGTCTGCATAGAGGCAAGATGGGCAAAATAAGTATATCACAACCCAAATGTGTTTCTTGCGAGCACAGCCACACTGCATCATCGATCAATACTCTTACTTCGATCGGTTGTAGTAAATTGTAGTTGGCCATATTCTGTCTATAACTTTCCCCGAATTTCTGTTAAATGCAAGAACATCTTCATAACGCCAACTCATTTTTCATGAATGTGAAATATGTTTTCTTACTGTTGTGTTTATTGAAATTCATAAATTTTTATATATTTTCCTATAAATAAAGCTTGGTTCAATTTAGAGATGATTAATTTAGAACATAGTGAACTTTGAATTGGACTGAAGGAACTTGTGGGTGTTTGTCATCTTAGGTTTCACAAATAAAAGCATCCCCAAAAATTGTCCATGCTTCAGCGTTTTCCGGTGTCCATGACCTAAGGCGAGGCAGGTCAATAATCTGTTTCTCATCAGGTTACCCCGTTCTGGCTGCTGAATCTTTGATTAGTGGAAACATAGCTTCCTTGGTGAAACTGCCGTTTGACATTTGGGTGGTGTGACATGGTAGGCATAGTGTAGTATTTTTTTTTGAACAAAGGCATAGTGTAGTATCACCACCTAGTGTTTATTATTTTCCCTCTGACTGTCTTTAATTTGGCATCATGTTCCGCTGCTACTGTGGTGTGGCACTGCCATGTAAACTCTCGCCTTCTCCCTTGCTTTTGGGTCAGGCTATGTTGCTGCGCCTAATAATCTGATTCTTCCTCATGTTTGAGATCTGTAGATCTACCTGGAATTCCTAGTGTATCCCATGCCCAGACATAAACGACTGTACACATGCACCTTTCTAGTGCAAATAGGAACCATATTTTAATTGCTAGTATGCCACCGATTGATGCAACATATGAGGCTGGATGGAGTCACCTATTTATATATGTCAGGATAGATGCAAGATGGAGAAAGGATATATAGACCCCGTCTGCCTTACATATTGGGTGTTGACGGTGAAGTCATGTTGCTGATGGACAATGAAAACATCAAGATTCCTTGCATACATTCTAAGTTGCCATGATTTTTCTGTGACAGAATATATTTGCAAAATGACAGATGCTGGGTGTGTGATTGGCCAAGGCATGCCAGTGCACAGGTGAAATGACGACGACTATGCCCTTCTCCAAGTGGTTCTGCGCACGCATGGGATACGTTGTGGCCTATCCAAGGGACACTATCCAGTTCCAGCTGGTTGTACGTGTGCCATAGTCTAACACCAGCCGCCCATGATGTACTTCCCCTTCCTCGAGTGATGCCATCCAATGATCTAGCACCTCTGCTTGCTCAATGCAGCGCCACCTTTTAACCCTCATGGCCTATGATTTGAGGCCCTGGTTCATGATTGATGACACAAGTCCTTCCTCACTTCTGGCTTGTCGCAACTTGGTGTGTAGATGACCAAGAAGGACAAGTCAACGTAGAGCGTATCAACAATAAGCTTGTAATCCAGATGCACCCACTCCGATGACACTAGCTTGAGGACTATAAGAACTCAATTCAATATCGTGGCTGCAAATGTCATGCCTCGAAGCATGTTGTTTGTGTCATACTGATCGTCGAAACACGTGAAGGACAAGAGTCCACTGATAAGTTCTATGTCATTGTGGAAGCATGGTAGACAAAGGCTATATTTAGGGACTCATTGAGGCTATTCATGTTTTCATGATTAGAGACACCTAACCATCCATAAGGCTAGCCACATGGATTTAACACCACACACATGCAGCTGTGTGAGACTGCCATGCTTGATTGCTTTGTATTCCAATGGGCAGCGGCGGCAGCGGCAGCAGGAGCACAGCAATCAACACTGCACCATCATATCTCCATATAATACTCTGTTCTACCTCTGTGCTGATCCATGTGCTAGGACGTTGGCACTGGCGATGGCTCGGCTTCTTCAACACATGTCCCTCGTCACCCTGCACTACAGGAGACTGGTCCTTTGCCGAGCGTGTCGGGAGCTCGGCAAAGGCCGCCATGCTCGGCAAAGGTTTTGCCAAGCACGGTGCTCGCATAGAACCTACGGGGAAATTTTCCACAGTAGAGCTCCTTTGCCGAGCACTGTTTAGGCGCACGCTTGGCAAAGCCGTTGCCGATAAACCGACGCTGCCGTCGGCAAAAAAAAGTAGCCGTTAACGGCCATTGCAACTGATGGCAGTTACAACTGCCTTTGCCCCATCCATGGAGCTCTCAGCAAAGGTTTCCGTTTTTTTGACAAAACTTTGCCGAGTAGCACCGAGCTGAGCTCTCGACAACGATTTTTTTTTAAATTCGCCGCCGAGCACCTCAATAGTGGCCTCTTGGCAAAGAATTAAGTTATTATTTTTGGGAAAATCTTTGCCGAGAGTTACGCCATTGAGCTCTCGGCAAACCTCTTTTTTCTCTGCCGAGCGCTCCTCTAGTCCGCCAAAGAAACCTGGGTAGGAGGCCTTCGGGCAGCCATTTTTCATAGATTTTCCGAGCATAATGGCAATAACGCCGACAAAGACATCTTTGTCGAGGGCGCCCTCGACAAACGAATTGAATATTGTTATTTTTTTAGTTTTTGCTTTCCACCTCGACAAACAAAGACATATATTACATATATCACATCCATTCAATCACGTAACACATATATATCACATTTCACACATCCTGCGCACAAAACACATCGATATATCACACAACACATATATGACATATATAGCATCACTAGATCAAGTCCACAAGTGCATCACAAAACTACATCAAGTCCAGTCCCTGCATTAAGTTGTCCAGACAAGTCCACAAGTCTAACTAGTCTCGTCACATCATCAAGTCTAACAACAAGTTCACTCAACTAGGCGAACGTCTCGCGGCTACAAAAATAGAGCGGTAAGTCCCTACGTCACTACCATCATCTCGACATGGTAAACACCAAAAGCGCCAATGCCATTACCGTCTTCGATTCCACAACGACGTTGCACGACGTCGCCCTCGGCGCCCCAACATCGACAACCCCAACGATGTCTCCATCACCGACAACCACGCCAACCGGGATGCCACCGTCAACAAAGCTACTACGGAGCGATGGGATCATCACTAACAAGGAGGAAGTCAACATCGATGCCATCCAACTATTCGATGATGAGCCCGACCATGCGGCGCATTGCCCAACAGTCGTGACCATGCCAAGGACAACAACGGCGGCGGCGACTATGCCAAGAGCACCACCGCAACCTACGACCATGCTACCAGGGCACCCGACCAATGACAAAGAACACAATGACTTCGCTTGACGTCACCATCGAGAACACAACGGCGTGCGCGACATTAACACCGTCTCCACCAACCTCGACAAGGGCGTCTTCATCAAGATCGCCGACAACATGAGCGCCGACCATGTCGCCCACCCCGAATCACCACCACCAACACTCCAGCCATGGGCATCGCCATCAACAACGACCACAACCCCGTGTGCTTGACATCGCCATTCCTACCACCGACAACAGTGGCGCCATCGACAACAGTCTTCAGTTCATCGGGGGAACGCACATCAACATCAACATCGCCATCGACGTCCACAACATCATCTCCATCACGAAACACGCCCTCATCGACGCCACACCAACAAGGGCAGCGCCAACATTAGCACCACCTGCTTCAGCCACCGTCCTGCTCCAGTCGCCAACCATCTGGTCGCCAACACAGAAGGCGCCCCCTACATCACCATGGCCGCTACTCTTCAACCACGTGAAAACAAGCAACCTCCATCTACCCCGACTGGACGACTCCAGGTGCGACTACGACACCATCAAAAGCTATCTCTCACACATCGGACTTGACAACGAGCTGCACCAAGTCCACCCCTTCGTCAATGTACTTCCCTCTGCGCCGGACTACGACGCAACAACAGGAGCCATATGCATTGGAAGTGGCGATCTTCCTCACCCACAAGTTCTTCAATGAGCTCCAACTCGCAAGCCCCACCGACGATGACATGATGCACATGCCACACACACTAGTCTTTTATCGCGTCTACCTCGTCGCTACCCCGGAGGTTGTCATCCTACCTCAACTCGCTACACCGACCGACCACAAGCTACATGGCATCATCGGAACCATCCAGCTCAAGACAGGAGCACCAGCTTGGGTGCATCTCAAGGTGATTGGTGTTCACCTCCCGATGACCTCGCTATCTGTGCCAGGCTTCACGACAAGCACCTTGCTGATGGGAGAGCTACCACATAGCTTCTCACCATCGGTCATGATCTTCTTCCTTGACAACAACGATCGCGACCTCGCCAGCATCTACGACATTTTCATGGGCCAAGAGAGCAATCAACTTCCATCCATCGGACTCACAACGGAAGAGGTTAGTAACAATGTTTGGGAGATGCTGCTTCGACTACCCCATCAACACTGACAGACGTGCAACACCATAGTGTGTGAGGGCGCTTTGTCTAGAAAAGGGGGAGGAGATGGCACAACCCGGGATTGGCCTTGGGAGGCGGGCCGCGCGCGTGTGACACGGCGGCGCCGCCGCCATCCGTCGTTATCCAAATCTCGTTATGATAAATATTAGGGAACCTCCTAGATATTTCTTAGCGTGCATGTCTCCCTTGGACTATAAATACAAGGGGCACGTAATCAATTGAATCTAATCGAGAAAAAAATTAAGGGGTAACTCACAACATCTCCGGTCTTCTAGCTCTTGCCCTAGCCCTAACCAACGCCGCATGCGCCGTCACCGATTACCACCACCCCCTGCTGCCACGCCACCGCCGCCCGCGCCCGCCGGCGCCCATCTAGCCGCCCCCAAGGCTCTTTGTGACAGATCACTTTGGAGTACTATATTGGGTCATGAGTGTCGGTTTGTTTGCTTCAACTGGCGTGGCGGGGATACACCTGCGTTTTGTTGCTTGAACCGGCAGTTAGGCGATCCACGAAAAAATTTATAACTTGCATTGCACGTATTTTTAAATCCGATGTATTTTCAGCAGCAAGTAAAAATCAATTTTATAGAGACTGAAAGAATTGGTTGAACGAGGTTACCCGACCTAGGGGTCTCGGCTACATGTTATATAGGTGAGGAAACGCCCCTCATGTGGCTTACAAGATTCACCGTGACTTACAATCCAAGTAACACGGGATTACAACCAGATTACAACATCCTGATCTCTAGATTACAACCGAACAGCTTGTCATACAAGAATGGACCTAGACAGCTAACTAACTAGCTAATCTAGTGCGGGGATATGTTTACAATATCTTTAACACTCCCCTCAATCTTAGCCACTAACAAGGTTAAGATTGACTCTAAAAGATTTCATCTTTTGCAGCTGACACCGCCTTGGTGAAGCCATCGGCTAACTGGTCACCGAGTTAATAAATCGAATGTCTAGTAACCTTCGTGCCACTCGTTCTCTGACAAAATGAAAATCAATCTCAATATGCTTCGTCCTCGCGTCAAACACAGGATTTGCTGAGAGGTACGTGGCACCTAAGTTATCACACCAAAGCCGTGCTGAAGGGCGATGACGAACCCCCAATTCAGATGAGCAGCTGTTGTACCCACATGACTTCTACAGTGGCATTCGCAAGTGCTTTATACTCCGCTTCAGTACTAGAACGTGAAACGGTAGGCTGTTTGCGTGCTGTCCATGACACCAGATTGTTCCCAAAGAAGACAGCAAAACCGCCTGTAGATCGACGATCATCCACATCACCGGCCCAATCAGCATCTGTGAACGCACTCACCAAAGTGCCACTCGATCTTCTAATCTTTATGCCCAAATTAATAGTGCCTCCCACATACCGCAGGATTCTCTTTACAGCACTCCAATGTACCGTTGTTGGAGCATGAAGATATTGCCAAACCTTATTAACTACAAAGGAAATGTCAGGCCGAGTGAGAGTCAAGTATTGAAGTGCCCCAACCACACTTCTATACCGGGTACCATCTTCTGAACTGAGGAGAGTACCGTCCGTCAGGCTGAGTTTCTCGACGGTGGACAAGGGAGTGTCAACACTCTTGGCTTTGTCCATGCCAGATCTTTTCAATACATCCCTGGCATACCTTTCTTGAGACATAACAAGCCCATCCGGTAGCTTCTTCACTTCAATGCCGAGAAAATAGTGTAGATCCCCTAGATCCTTGAGAGAAAATTCCTTTTCTAGATCTTTCAACAATGCCTCAGTTGCTTGCTGTGATGAACTGGCCACTATGATATCATCAACATACACAAGTACAAAGATAACATGACCCCCTCGATTGTAATAGAACAAGGACGTGTCCGACTTTGAAGCGGTGAACCCGAGTGCTTCCAATTTCTTGCAAAGACGAGCATACCAAGCTCTAGGAGCCTGTTTGAGTCCATAAAGTGCTTTATCTAACTTGCACACATAACTTGGATGTGTCTGATCTGCATATCCAGGGGGCTGATACATATAAACCTCTTCCTCAAGAATCCCATGAAGGAAGGCATTTTGCACATCAAGTTGCCTAAGTGACCAGCCTCTTGACACTGCAATTGATAGAATCAAACGAATAGTAGCTGCCTTGACAACTGGGCTAAATGTTTCTTCATAATCAACACCATATTGTTGCTTAAAGCCCTTTGCAACTAGACGAGCCTTGTACCGATCTATGCTGCCATCGGCTTTTCTCTTGAGTTTATACACCCATTTGCATCCTACAATGTTTTTACCCTTGGGTTTTGGAACAAGGTGCCAAGTTTTGTTTTCGCATTAGTGCTTGATACTCACTATGCTATTCATGGCCGCCTTCCAATCCTTGCCGTCAAGGGCCTCGAGAGAGAGTGGCGGGTTCCTCCGGATGAACTGTAGTATGCATGCACCACCCGATGGTACCATCAGTTCAAGTTTTGGTACGGGAAAATACCATGTTGTAGCCATGTGGACGGTCGCCGTGCGGGAACGACCGCGGGAGAGGGAGCCGCAGACGATCCGGGCGAGGAAATCTCCTGATCCGATCCCGACGCGATGTGCTCCCCGCGCACGGATCCGGCCGTGGCTCGCTGGTCGGGGGCGTAGTCACGTGTGGCGAAGAGGGAGCCGCGAAGATCCAGGCGTCGACACGGGAACAGACCCGATGCTGATCCTGGCGAAGATTGCCCGGCGGTGACGAGACCGACTCGGGGAATCAACCGTGCTCCCCCGGCGTTTTCTGTCGGCGGCATGAAATAGCGTTGCCGTGTACCGAGTTCTTGACCATTTTCAATCGGATTTGAACCTGCATCCATCACAAATTCACCGGATCTCGAAGAAGGATTAGTGGGGTTAGTGGAATACATACGATGATCATGCAAGATCGAATACCCCGTTGCGATAGATGAAGTAGGAGAGAGATCGGGTAAAAGCTCTATTTCTTTGCGTAGGCGTGCACCGACATTAGGATGTAGGCTGGCAAAGGGAAAAACCCCTTCATCAAAGACGACGTCCCCGAAAAATATATACTCGACCTGGCGAGGATCAAGACATTTGTAACCCTTATGCAAGGAACTATACCCAAGAAAGACGCATTGCTTGGAGCGAAAAAGCGAGCTTATGGGTGTTATATGGTCTAAGATTTGGCCAAACCGCACACCCAAAGACACGCAGGAACTTATAGTCGGGTGTTTGACCAAAAAGACGATGATAGGGTGTATCATTATTGATGGCTTTGGATGGAAGGCGATTAATGAGAAAAACGGCAGTGGTGAAAGCTTCATCCCAAAATTTTAGGGGTAAAGACGCATGAGCAAGGAGAGTAAGACCCATCTCCACTATATGACGGTGTTTTATGTTCAGCGGAGCCGTTTTGTTGGTGAGCATGAGGGCATGAAACATGATGATCAATCCCAATTCGGGTAAAAAAGCTATTTAGTGTGCGATATTCGCCACCCCAATCTGCTTGCACTGCACTTATTTGCCGATTGAATTGTCGTTCTACAAGTTTTTCGAAATCAGAAAAGCACCGAAAAACTTCAGATTTGTGGCGAAGCAAAAATATCCAAGTAAATTTGCTGAAGTCATCAATAAAGCTCACATAGTAATTATTATGACCAACTGAAGTTGGGGCAGGACCCCATACATCTGAAAAGACGAGGTCCAAAGGATCAGCCAACACACTCGTCAACTTAGGGTAGGGAAGCTGATGACTCTTGCCTAGTTGACAGGCGTCACAAACCCTATCTTTATTGGACTCGTGAACAAACGAAAGTTTATGACTAGCTAGAACTTGTTGAACGACTCGAGATGATGCATGACCTAGACGATGATGCCAAAGGGAAAATGATGGCTTCACGGCAGTGGGCTTGCTTATTGGGTGGTGCGGCTCGGTGGTTTGCGAGGCCGAGCGTAGCGGATAGAGCCCTCCTTCACATCTCGCCTTTGTGGAGGGTTTTCTTCGTCGCTTTGTTCCTTGATCAAAAAATGATTTGGATGAAATTCAAGGAAAACACTATTATCTTTAGCAAAACGATTTATTGAACATAGATTCATGCGAGCCTTTGGGACATGCATGCAAGACATTATTAAGATGGAAATTTGCATTAGGGGAACGAATAATGCTATGACCAATGTTTGCAATTTCCATACATGCCCCGTCGGCCGCCTAAACATGGTCACCGCCCTGGTACTTGTTCCGGAAGGTTAGCTTCTCAAGCTCCCCAGTTATGTGATCAGTGGCCCCAGAGTCGACATACCAATTGGTGTCGACCCCGTAGGAGTTTGTCATTGCAGACGAAGCGTTCTTCCGTGGAGGGCCTTGAACATTCTGGTCGAACCTCTTGAAGCGGCGCCATGCATGATGTCCCTCTTTGCCACATACCGGGCGGATGAGGCCGGGAACAAAGTTCCCTTTGGGGTGACTAGGCCCGCGACCACCATCCTTGCCACCGCGACCAAAGCCGTCGCGGCCTCCACGACCACCACCGCGGCCGTTGCCCGGCCGTTGCCCGCGGCCTCCCTTGGCCACCATGTTGGCCGAGGGTTGATGACCCCACCATGGATCTCCATGCGTTGCTCGAACGCAAATCGGTTGTGCATACAGCTCGGGCATCGTGATCGGCTCCACGCCGGTGATCGTCGAGACCACCGGGTTGAATTCAAGATCCAACCCGGTGAGTATGTAGGAGACTAGCTCCTCATCATCAAGTTTACGCCCGCCGACGCCATGTCATCCGCCAAAGACTTCATCTTCACAAAATAGTCACCGACGGAGCTGGTACCTTTGACGCCGTAGCGGGGGCCATCCCCGGGTGCTCATGATACGGGCGCGGGACTGGGACGCATGAAGTCCCCGGATGGCGGCCCATGCCGCCGCCGCCGTGTGCGCCCGAGGTGATCTCGCCCAAGAATCTCGGGAGAGATGGCGTTGAGCAAATAGCTAAGGATCTGTTGATCCTTCGTGAACCACTTGGTCCAATCCGGGTTGACGACCGGGGGTCATCCTTCCCGCCGGGGCTTCGGGTCGAGGTACTTGGCCGGCACAGACGGTGCCGGCTCGGCCAGTAGTCCGCGACTTCAGCGACCAGGGGCCGCGAGGACTTGTCTTTCCCACATGGCAAAGTTCTTCCTCGTAAGCTTGTCGGTGATGGGGAACAAGCCGAGAGAGAATGCAGCTAAGGCTGCGGAAGACGATGGGAGTGCCATGACCTAATTCCGTTAGGAAACTAGCTCTGAATACCATGAAAGAACTGGTTGAACGAGGTTACCCGACCTAGGGGCCTCGGCTACATGTTATATAGGTGAGGAAACGCCCCTCACGTGGCTTACAAGATTCACCGTGACTTACAATCCAAGTAACACGGGATTACAACCAGATTACAACATCCTGATCTCTAGATTAATTACAACCGAACAACTTGTCATACAAGAATGGACCTAGACAGCTAACTAACTAGCTAATCTAGTGCGGGGATATGTTTACAATATCTTTAACAGAGACAAGCTCTGTTTCAATCTACCAGTGAAAACTGAGTTGAAGAGGCAACTCTAGAATGAGCGGCCTCTAAAGATATAGGGGCATCTTTAGAAGGTTCTGTAAATTTCAGTTGTCGCTAAAAAAAAGATTTAGATGCTGACCATATCGTGAGAAATTTTACAAGTAGATTCTTATTGAGTTGTCTCCGATACAAAATGCATTCATTACTAGAAAAACATTTGTTCAGTAGTTACATACACTAGAATACACCTATGCACACCTACGTTAGCTGA
This sequence comes from Hyparrhenia diplandra, assembly GCA_015847255.1. NCBI lineage: Eukaryota > Viridiplantae > Streptophyta > Magnoliopsida > Poales > Poaceae > Hyparrhenia > Hyparrhenia diplandra. The sequence continues at coordinate 741,038 of JADLZK010008524.1, read as the reverse complement.
ATAGATTTGCAAAAGGTAGCCTGCTATCATCACGTATATGTGATGGGCATGTCACTGTCGCATTGCGTGGTTCACAAACGGATGGAGAGCTTGGCTCATAGTGCGGGTGGGTGGCGCTCCACCAAATGAACGTACCATCAAGCTATACATGAATCATTGGCACAGACAATACAAGTCATTGATCTTAGCCTCCACCAGTGTAAGATACACTACTACACAGAAGCAGACAAAGTAGAAACTATGGCGAGCAAAGGAAGGTGGTCCTGGGCATAACTCCCATCAGCCATATCATACCATATAGAAGGAAAAGGAAACAAGGAGCGTACAAAAGCACGGTGACCAACTGAAACTGTTCACGCTGGAGTCACACGATTCGTCAGTGTACCACTTGGGCCAGTGCTGACCACTAGAGGTGGACCATTCGGCAGGGCATGAAGAGCTTCTCAAGTTGGAACTCCGGATGCATCCCATTCCCATGACACAAGCCAGCTAGCTAGGTTCAGGACTATATGCATAAAACTTCATGTTATGCCTCAGAACATATATGTTCCTTGTGTACATATATAATAGCTAATTGATGCAAAACAAATGAAACACGGGCTATATATGTATTTTTCTATAGACCAGCGCGCGTTGAAACACGATGGAAATTGCCATATGTATATCGGGACAATCTGGTTCACATAAGTTTTTCACCAACCAGGGTCGATACTTAATTGTATATTCAAGTACTGAATTTTCATATTGACAAGGGCAGAAAAATTTACATATTGACGGCCGCATGTTGTACTAAATGTGTCACCTGGGCTAATGTAAGACATCACATGGTTTTCAATACTCATATGGCAGAAAAACATACCAGTCAGGGGGACACATTCGACAATGATACCTGGCTTCATGATGCAAGGTCGAGGACGACCAATCTGCCAGTGCACGGGTTGCTGCAGCTAGTCCTTCTATAGAACATAATACACAACTTGAAGCTTAGCATAGGGAAGAATGGGAGAATGTGCTAATTTGGAAGCATGCACAAGTAGATTATACTGCATCATAGGTGTACATTGCACAATTCTTGAGATCAACAAGAACCAGCTATTTATGACCTTCATATGGAAGATTAGCTAGGGCACAACGAAAGTGTAACTTCTTCTCTTTCTCTTGTAACTAGGGCTTGGACCCCCAAACCAACTTCACCATTTTGTAAATGATCATGAATAATTTATACTCATGCGAACGTTTGTTAATCTCTACGACATGCAATTCCACTTCACCCACCCCAAATGGCCAATGCCGCACGACACAACAAGACACGAGTTGAGTGATACTAACTCATGCTTATGCCAATAATGTTTATAATCCAATCCTCTCAGGGAGAGCAATAACAAGGAAATCCATGGTGGGAACCTCCGTTGAGCTGAGCTCTCAGAGTTCAGACGTGGTTGGTTCTGCTCAGGCCTACGACCAAGCTACACAGCTCGTTCACAGAAACATTGCAAGTTATTCATCCAACCTCCACCACTGTATAGTAAGACAGTAAGACATACTACTACACTTTGCGAACAGAGAAGCACACGACAGGGTCGACTTGATCACCAAACTGTGCAATGAATCTGCGTGATTCCTCCCAGGCCATTGGTTGATATTAATCCTGAAGGCACAGTCTCCTTTGGCAAAGTATTAAGATCCCATTTGGCCTCTAATTCTGATAACCTCGAACACACTCCACATGCCTCCCATACACAAGTTAGTTATAGACGAGTTCGGTATACATTCCTAGCAAGTCATACTTCTCCTAGAATGCAAACATAGTCATGGACTGGGACAGTTATATAACCCTTGTTTTCGGTCGAGGATATGGTATATGGTATCAACAATATTTAAGAGTATAATGATATCTATGTCTCAGGATTCAATGCTACTGTGAAAGATGTACCAACTAGCCTACAGTTAAATGTTCACTGCCATGGTTTCCATCAAATTTCATTCTATATAAATTGTAGGGTGTTGGAAACTAGAGGTTCCGAACAGGGAGAGGAGTGAGAGGAGGTAGAGTAGTTAGGGTTTGGATTATGCGTGTGAGGGGAGAGAGAGCCAAAAAGCCCCCCTCCATGCCCATGGCACTCTATATATATAAGGAATGAAGATTTACATGCGACCCCCTAGTGGGGGTCAGTTTTACAATTTACTCTCAATAGCCCTACTTGGGCCTCTTCTAGTGGACTTGGCCCATAGGGAAATGCCAAGTCCCAACAGTAGCCCCCCCATCTACTAGGTTATGGCACATGACCTAGTAGATGTTTAAGCTAGGAGAGGCGCAATAGATCTTGGACCTTGGTTGTGAAGGGTTGCCCTTCACATCCAATCGTGCATGCCTCGCTAAAAACTCCATCCCAAAAACCCAGTGGGAAAAAAGGGCACGGAGAAAAGAGCACATGCACGACTCTTATCTTCCATATGTTCTAAGTCTTCAAGCTTTTAGCTCCAAGTGCCTTCGGCTTTTGGATGACTTCATCGCCAATTTTGAAACCTCCTTCTACTCGACACGTAGGTCTTTCGCGATCTTCTCTAGGTTTTCTTTACGGATCTTCTCCAATGCTTCCATGCACGGAGATCTTCTTTTGCGGAGATCTTCTTCTTGGGCGGAGATATTCTCGAACTCTTCTTCTTCGTATGCCTCTCGCAACTCTTCCCTTCCCGCAGATCTTCTCATGCGGAGATCTTCTTGAACTTTTTCGCTCACGAGCACCGGGCAAAAAACCTTCTTGCTTCAAGTGTACTCCTCTAGCCCCCCTTGGCCGGAGCTTGTGAGTGAATCATCAGCCACGCTTGAAGTAGTTGATGTAGTCGTGGTAGTGGAAATAGATGTCGGCCGGTTGTTGGTGAGCCCATCTCGCTGGAGTGTTGGCAGAGGTTCGTGGGTTGTTTTGCTGGTGACGAAGATGTAGACGAAGCCCCTCTTGCCGAAGTGTTGGCGGAGGTGTCCATGAAGCCCCCCGTGTCAAGACGTTAGCGGACGTGTTGATCAAGCCCCCCCCCATGCCGAAGAGGATGGCGGAGGTGTTGATGAAGCTCGCCCGTGCCAAAGACGTTGGCGGAGGTGTTGATGAAGCTCCCCATGCCGAAGAGGTTGGCGGAGGTGTTGATGAAGCCCCCCATGCCAAAGACGCTTGGCGGAGGTGTTGATGAAGCCCCCGCTAAAAAAGACGCTGGCGGAGGTGTTGATGAAGCTCGCCGTGCCAAAGACGTTGGCGGAGGTGTTGATGAAGCCCCCATGCCGAAGAGGTTGGCGGAGGTGTTGATGAAGCCCCCGTGCCAAAGACGCTGGCGACGGTTGATCAAGCCCCCCATGCCGAAGAGGATGGCGGAGGAGATGCCAAGGTTGACACCGCTATCACGAACTAATGGCCGGAGAAGTCGCGCGGAAAATGCACCCGAAGTTAACCTCCCCGTATTTTTAAGGGACTTCAACTTAGCATTATAGCTTTGTCGAATATCGACTGCTAGTAAGTCTTTCGACACTCGAAAAGACATGATGATTTTTCCATTTGCTGCAAAAAGATGATTAGTCATTTATATGTGATAAGTGGGGTTAGCGCGAGGTATTAGCTTCACGACACGGTGCCCGATGCCTTTACTTAAAAGGTCTTTTTTTTCGTGACTTTTTCCGTGATTTGGGAATTTGCGCGAGGTATAAGCTTTTAGAGGTCGCCCCTAGGTTAGAGTCTCCGCGCTCGCCTAGGGAGGTCCTCCTATCGCTTGTTTTGCTTGTCGAATTACGTGGCTCGTTGCTAGCCACTTTCGACCGTTTTTCTTTAAAAACCATGAATATATTAAAAAGGGAGTAAATATTTCATACACCCCGCAAAAGCAATGGTTATAGCTGAACAAAAGATAAGCTTTGTATATCGTAAATGTTGTTCTCAAAAGAAAAGGTTGTAATTTGGGTAGCTAGTGAATGCTGCCATTCAAGGACCTGCATGGTTATAGATATGACTTGAAACATTTATCGAACGGTATCGCTCCCTCGCGAAGGTTAATTCAGATAAGATCTAGGCTGCTAGCCAAGAACCCGCATGGTTAAGTGTGTGGTTTGTAGTATTGAAAAGCAAAAGTTTGGTTTCATGCGAAGGTTAGTGCAAGAGTCGTTGTATTGATTCATGCTATAAGAAAAATCAAGCGATGCGACCTGCAAAAAGACATGCTCATTTTTTTGTGTCGAGGGTTGAGTGTTTGCCGGAGGTTGATTTTGATAGAGGTTGCCAACTAAAAGGCTGCTTAGCCTCAGAGATAAACCGAGGCTGCTGAGTGATACAGCTGATGACTAGCGAAGGTTGCTAAAAGCCACTGGTAGATGAGATCTGCTGACAGATGAGAAAACCCAATAATTTGACGGAGGTTGCTGAAAACCAACAAATGATGAATTCTGGTGACAGTTTGATGAAGCCCACCGACCGACCGAGGTTGCTGAGAAACCAACACCGATGAGTTCCACCGACCGATGATGAAGTCCGGTGACCGACGGAGGTTGCCGAGAAACCAACACCGATGAATTCTGCTGATGGAAGGTAAAGCCCGATAACCGGGGCAAGTAACTTTGGATTGCTGAGATATATAGCTTAAGGAACATTGACTGATACAAGTTCGAGAACTAGGTGTGGTATGTTACGAATGCTGAGCACATAATGAGAACATCTAGCACACTGATATTTACTAATAGCTTGGCTTGGAAAGGTGAAACAAGTATATAATAATAAAATACATATTTTAGAGTGCTACCTTGAGGGTAAGAGATACTTACAGCGGTGGTGACCTGCATGTTAGTAACAAAGAGGAGGTTTTAAAATGTATTTTATGCTTGCCGGTTAAGGTCAAGCATGTGTAGCCACTCAGGCCATGATTTTGATATAGCGGAGGCTGCATCAACTTTCTTGGTCACCTTGGTGACAAGTTGTATGCGAAAATTATTTTTTTGAAAACTGCCTTGAGAGGCGAAGGTTGATTTTTTTAAATTTGCCTTAACATGCAAAGGTTAAATAAAAAGGTGGCAAAATAAGTCATAAGAACAATATTTATTAGATGCTTTAATCTGGTGAGCGATGGTCACTTTTAATATCAGCAAAAGAAAACAACATCTGCCTATGGAGGCGGAGGTTGCATCAGCAATGTGATAGATAAATTATGAGAGCAAGAAAGCCAGGCATTAAAGACTATTGAGAATTATTATCTCACTTTAGCTTTGTACCTTTTGTGGTAACTTAACTATTTTAAGTTGCAAAAAAGATAAGCAACTTGAATCATGGCAAGGGGTTAGTTTATAAATAAGTGTTTGAAAAACTATATATTTATCCTCCTCTACGAGGTTGGACAAATATTAGTAATGAAATGATCATTTGATCTAAATTTGCATGCATGCTGGATTATAGTATGTATTTACGCAAGAACTGCGGCAAGCTTTTTACTTGTGCTTAGTGTATGTGTTAGCAACTGGTAGTTAACCTTCGCCAACTTTTGGACCTTCGCCTGAGCAAAACGCCATAAATTAGAAATGCAGAGATATACGTTGGCTGCATGTCTCCGCTAGACAAGAGACCATTTGTCCACTACTGCCCAAAGTTCATTATTTAGAAAACCCAAAATGAATCTAGAAATCCAAGTCAGGAGCTGTAGCCCTTGGGAGATGTGAGAAATCGAGAATATCTGCCTTGTCCATGATTACTTCATGACCTGCGTACATTACGCACACGAAACTACGTGGTCTCTTGGTTAGTATGTAACATGTAGAGAAAGTGCTCCCGTCGGAGACTTAGCTCAGGCGAAGAGCCTGGTGTCTTGGAATCATGGTTGGATCACCGGCATCCACAAGGCTGAACCTCCAGGTGATTAGGTTCCCAAAATAGCTTTGAAGATTGCTAATAAAGATTAGTGCGGAGGTCATGCGAGTGAAGAGCCTGCAACCGAGGGAAACCAAAGTTAGAAGGCTTGTGCATGATGCCATGCGGAGGTTCCCGAAGGCGTTACACGTGTGGTGTTGTTTTGTCAGTGGCTTCGATTGTCGGAGGCTGGACCTGGCCTTCTCATAACCTGCGCATATCAAACGAAAATCTATAATGTTTGCTAGTTAACATGCAGCGCAGTTTTGGAGCTTCACCTGAGCTGGGTCCCAGTATTTGCTTGGACCTTCAGGGCGACTGTCACTAAGCATGCCCGTGCAGCTGAGCCGAGCGTGACGCGGCCCGACCTGTGCATGGCGGGCGAAGGTGAGAAGCCAGTGAAGGTTGGCAAAAAATTTCTAGCTCCATGAATGAAAAGATAATTCCATCTTTGGAAGAATGAGCTTCACTAGATATTTGAAAATCAGAGGCCAGCTCGGAAGTTTCAGCTTTTCAATATCAGGAGCACGGGCGGAGGTCAGTTTCTGGTGCTTACTAGTTTTAGCAAATAATCTGCAAATGTCAAAAAAAACTTGCATGGCTCTTGGTTAGCAGTAACACACAAAGAAAATGACGCGTAGGTTTCAGGAGTGAAGATCGGGTATTGCTTTTTGTTTTTAGCAAGCGAAGGTTGCGTATATTAAACCATATACATAGAATTTTCTATTGTTCTTTTATTGTTTGTGAGACGGGATTTCAAACCTTCGTTGTTGGTTACTGAACGATTCATCATACCTTCGCTCGGCTAGCAGCTGATCTATCTTAGCTCCGTTTGCTAGGCGGAGGTTTTGCATGCTTGCCAGTATATATAGATATATATGGGCTGTCGTTGTAGTGGAGGTCTTTGGCTTCGAATCGCTGCAACGCGCACCCTCGCAGGCGTCGCGTCCTGTCCGCATGATGCAGTTCTGCGGCATTGCCTGGCCTCTGCTTGCTAATGGCCTGATTGCGCTTGCACCATCGATCGCCTGTCCATCGGAACGAAGGAAGCTCTAGCGAGGGTCCAACGGGGGTTGTTCAGCCTGGCTGCGGTGCAGGTTGATCAGCTCGACCGCGACGAGGGTTGCTGTGCTGCGATGAGTGTTTGCCGCGTTGCCCGGCTTGCAGTGTTGGCCGAGGCTCGATCGGCGGAGGTGGACTATGAGCTGCGAAGGTAGCCTCCATTGGTGGCAAGGGAAAAATAAATGATGGAAAAAATTTGTTAGTCGGCCTACAAATATATGAGTACGTGATGTATATACACGTGTACAAGCACCAGGGTATGTTGACTGCCGTGTGTACTGAAGCATCATGATATCTTCACGGGAGCTCCGCGTGCCTGGGCCACAACCTTCGAATGGACGACGAGACCAGTAGAAAGTGGAGGTTGTGGTGGCCATCGAAGCCTCGTGACCTCCGCATGATTGCAGCGAAGGTTACTCCATGCGCCCGTGGCACTTGGGCTTTTTGCTTGTGGACCTGTAACACAACTGGTTTGCAAGTGTCAAACGTAAATTCCTGCAGTGTCATCTGGTTAGCTTGATATAATATCTTTAACTTTTGGACGATGGAGGTCTGGGGTTCAAACACTCTTGTGGCGGAGATGGAGGAGGTTCTCCGACGACGGAGATCCGCGACGAAGGAGCAGGTCTCCACAATGCCGGAGGAGGTCGCGGAGGTCCCCACGGTGAAGGTCTTCACGACAAAGGAGGAGGTTTCTGCGACGTAGGAGGAGGTCGCGGAGATCTCCATGGCGAAGGTCTTCACGACGAAGGAGGAGATTTCCGCGACGTACGTAGTAGGAGGTCACGGAGATCTCCACGGCGAGGTCTCCACTACGAAAGAGGAGAGGAGGTCTCCACGACGCAGGAGGAGGTCGCAGAGATCTCCGCGACGAAGGAGGAGGTCTCCACGATGTAGGAGAGGAGGTCGCGGAGGTCCCCGCGGCGAAGGTCTTCACGACAAAGGAGGAGGTTTCTGCGACGTAGGAGGAGGTCTCCACGATGCAGGAGGAGGTTGCGGAGGTCCCCACGGCGAAGGTTTGCAAACTTCCCCGAGTCGAGGCAACGATAGTGGAGGAGGTCGCGGAGATCTCCGCGACGAAGGAGGGGGTCTCCACGACGAAGGAGAAGGTCTCCCCGACGAAGGAGGAGGTCTCCGCGACGGAGGTGGAGGAGCTTTCCACGATGAAGGAGATGGTCCCCGCGACGAAGGAGAAGGTTTTCTGATGAAGGTTCTCATTCTCAGCTCTCCACAATTTTTTTCGTGTCGAGCACGGTGGGCGCCAATGTTGGAAACTAGAGGTTCCGAACAGGGAGAGGAGTGAGAGGAGATAGTGTAGTTAGGGTTTGGATTATGCGTGTGAGGGGGAGAGCGCCCTTCCATATGCCCATGGCGCTCTATATATATAATGAATGGAGATTTACATGTGACCCCCTGGTGGGGGTCAGTTTTACAATTTACTCTCAATAGCTCTACTTAGGCCTCTTCTAGTGGGCTTTGCCCATAGGAAAATGCCAAGTCCCAACATCATGCTCAGGTCAACCAACAAACAAAATTAAAACCCTATTCAGACAACAAAATTGTAGCATTAATATCTACCTACATGTAGCATCAAACAAATGTCATGTACAAAATGGATGGTGATATGTTGCATTGGCCTAGTATTTGCAGTAGGAAATTGTAAGCATGGTCCTAAATAAATGATTGTATATATCATCGGACTGGGGTATTTCCGGAGCTCCTGCTACAGCAGGTGGAGGCCGCAAGGCGGCTCAATCCATCTTGGTTCTGGTTTCTATGGACCATATAGCACAAGGATTTGGTGCATCTCACCATCTTAATCTGTTGCTGTAGAGGAGATAATGGAGGCTGGTTAGTTCACCTCGTCGAGAGGATCATACACATGTCACAAGTACCAACACAGACAATTGTCTTCCCTTCTCCGCTAACGATCATCACACCTTAAATTTATTCCATCCGCTGCAATGAGACCTCCCTTTAGAGCTGGAGCTCCTGATGTATCCCTGCACATGATATAGTCAGTTAGGATTACAAGCATGCTACAACATGCTGGAAATTTTATGCCATTCCACACATTATAGTTTTGTTAGCAACTGCCCCAATAGAGGCCATAGAGCTGTCTATGTTTACTAGTCGAAATGCACATGCGTCATGCACGTGCCTATAAAAATGTATGATGGAAGAAGATATTCATGGGATTTGGTCCTGAAGCGAAGCCCGTTGTATGCTCTGTGAAGAAGGATCCACGTGTGCGATGGTATATGCCAGATATGTATACAAAAATTTTCTGCTGCCCTGGATGCATTACCAAACTTGATCTTTAGCGTCTACCAGGCCCATATTCCCGGTACCTCCCATATACTCAAGTGTGTAGTAACAAATTCTCTCCTTCTTCATATTTCACCATGAGCAAGCTTAGCTTTGGTCATTCGATTGGAGTTTTTTATATAACATCCCCCGCTGGATAATGACGCACCGTGAGTGAGCATAATCAATCTATCTATAACTCCTATATAGAAGGAGGCCACTAGCGGAGTTCTCTCGCACATGCGCAGAGGCGACACATCAGCACATTCAGTTCCATCGGTACCCCTCCGCGCCGTGGAAATCGCCCCTTTCTCTCCGGCTTCCGATCTCGCCCTTCCTCTTCCGGGTCCCGCTCCTCTTCTCCTTCCTCGGGCGGCCTCTTCCTCTGCCCTTTCCCCATCGGCGCGGCCTCTTCCCCCGCCCCCCGTCGATGCTCTTCCCCATCGGCCGGGCGGTCGTTTCCATTCTCGTCCCTTCACCTCATCGGCCGACTCTTCCCTCTCGCTAGATCCCCCACGCACGCCCAAATCCAAGAGTCTCCTCCCCTCCGCCAATAGGGCAAGACGCCCACTCCGATCCCTGTACCAGGCGCCCCTGCTGCTCTCCACCGCGACGCCACTCCTCTCCTCTCCCTGCTGCGCCGGAGGAACAAGATGCCGCCGCCCTAGCCCGATCTGCTGGCACGCGCCGCCGCTGCCATGGCATGGGCAGGCGCACCCTGCTCGCCTGTGTGTGGGTTAGTTGGGCCTGGACATGGTCCCAATCCATGTCGTCTCCGTCCGATCTGTGTCGCATCGTGCTTCTCAACCTGCGACGGTGAGATCCGGCGACGTTTTCTCCCTGACCAATGTGTATGGAAGTTCTGTGGAGATTTATTGTAAATTGTGGTTCTAGGATTAGGTTCGTCCCAGCAATCCCTCTCATGTTTGTCTTCACTTTTCTCTTCTTTAATTGAATTCATTTTGTATCAGGCTGTTTCAGTTAGATTACAATTTATTTGCCAGTTCTCTTGGCTTAATTGGGTCCGGATAATCCAAACAGTGGGCCAATAATTTTCCTGAAACAACCAAAGTGGGTTGATTGTAATGGTCTTCTTAATTTTTTTTCGCATCTCAGATGTTTGTTTAAATGTTTATGCACAATATGCCATGTTCTTTTTGTAAAATCAATTGCTTCAAATTTCTGGACTAGCAATCTGTCAGCCTAGAAACTATCGCTGTCAATATTTTTAAAATTATCGATTGAACCTGATTGCAGGGTGAAATTTATATGAAGCATATATCTTCTCAGTCTACCGTCCCCATCACAGGCAAAGGTACCAATCTCTTTGTTCCTCGCTCTTTTCAGATTCCACGCTCATGGCCATGGATTGAGGATTTTTGTTATATCTCTATTCCGATGCAGTAGGCCATGATTGGGTATGTTTCCTAATATTTACAGTGCATGTATATATACTGCTAACTCTCACAAAATGATTGGGTATGTTTCCTAATATTTACTGTGCATGTATATATACTGCTAACTCTCACAAAATGTTCTTTTTAGCATATAACATATATATATTAACATCATGAGAACCAAATAGAGGTGGACAATTGGTTGTTTTGAGTGCCATAGGCTGCAAGGACTGCTTTTCCATAATATAGGCACAAAACAATGTGTTCCACTGCATATCTGATTGGGGCCCTTTGTCGCCTCAATTTTTTGTAATATTTGTTCAGATTGTATGGATTGAGTAATCTCTCCCCCCACCCGCCCCCGGATAATCGGGCCCCCGCAGGGTCGCCTTGCACCTCCATGAGTTCATGCAGGAGAATCCACCGAAAATGCGAAGGAGATGAAACGAATGGATGAGAGGCCGACCGTCCACACATATCCTGAACTTACTGCCGATTTTTATTAGGTATGAGTATATGACTAATTTGTTGGACGAGACTCGAGACAAACCGTGAGTATGTGTGGAATAATACAACATATTTGTTCTTGAAAGTAGTATCTACCGTTTTCATTAGCCTGTCACACACATATAATATTTCTTAAATAAGTTGTAATATCTTTTCTAGGTTTCTTTAAAAGGTGCACAGATAAAATGGTTCTTAACTTATCTTTCAAATCCTATATGGAAAAATGCCAGTGTTGTTAGAAATTATCAAGTATGAATCGTCCATGTCATGCAATATTCATATAGCAATGCCCGTAACAACGCATAGCGCACTAGATATTTTATGTCTTAAAGCAAGGTGTCTACATCATCCCCACAAAGTTCATGGCATCCCTTATTTAACCCCATTAGATGTTTTCTCTCTTTATGAATTATATTCCTCCTCCATATCTCCAACCTTCATGGCATCCCTTATTTAACCCCATTAGATGTTTTCTCTCTTTATGAATTATATTCCTCCTCCATATCTCCAGCGCCGGCGCTTGCGCCGCATACAAGCACATCAGCTAGCCTGGCTGAGAGGTAACAACGAAGCAGACACCTCATTCCTTCCCTCCTTTTTAGATTTCTGTCGACGTGTTGTTGCCTACAGGAATGGGCAAAATCAGGCTGTTCAGGCGTCCAGCTACGAGGACGCACCAAGGTTGCCCAGGTCCTCCTCTCCCTGTTCCATACGGAGTACAAATTCTGCCAGGCATAAAGTCCAAGTTTGTGCATTAGTTGTTTTGACAGCAGGTAATTATTTACATCGACATATCTATTATGGCTTATCTGATAAATCTATCTGTCGGGTTCATATATTTGCTTTACCATACGAAAGCTTTATGCCTCATCTATTTTTGTGCTTTCTCTGATCTACTATGGTGCTTTGCTGATGTTTTGCTACCCTGCCTGTTGATTGACAAAGAAATATCCTATTAAGTGCTGACAAGTGAAAGCATATGTGAATTGTTCAACATGTTTAACGTATTTAATATATTTATTTAGCTATTTTGTATATAATCTAAAAATTCATTTGCAACAGTGTAGAAGTGTACTGTATTTAGATGAAACTTGCCTATGATAAGTCTATAGGAAGTACTCTTTCTGATGTATTTGTCAACCTGTTTGATTCTTTCACCATCCATAATCTAAAAAACATTCAGAGATCTCACATCTGTGCTGCCATTTGTCGCCTTCCTCCCTATGCTGCCTGACATTTTTACCCTCTGTATGTATGGTTCTCATTGTGTTTTAGCGCAAACAGTATTGGACATAATTGATCTACAAGTGATTATGTGCCTTCAGGATTTCTCTATTACATTTACCTTATTTGGTACCATCAGACATCTATGAGTGCATTGTGTGAACTCAATCAGCATTGAAACTTTTCTTTGGTTATCTATTTGTTGAGCAGAAAACTAAAACTGCTCTTTTTCCGAGGTGGGCCAACAATCAACAAAAGAAAATTTTGAAAGATTTTTCACCCTTTGTCACGTAGGGACAGTGAAGCAAAATAACTAACATAAATAACCATGGCACTACAACTGGGTAATGGTCTGTGGACATGAGTCATAGCTTACATGTTATGCAGGCTACACATGAACTGGATACGCTGCCATACGCTTCTCCTTCAGGTATGCAAAAACCCCAGTCCGGGTCCTCCCCACATGCACTGGCATGCCCAGGTACTTTTCACTTCTAGTCTCTGAACGAATAGCTAAGATATTCATAACTGAATTTTTCTATGCATTACCTGTGTTGGGGCTAAACATCACCGTGGATTTCTCAGCATTAATAACCTGGCCCGAACATTCTTCATACACCGACATGTTCTCTTTTAGTTTTGCTGCATTTTCCTCATTGGCCTTACACAAGATAAGAGTCGTCTGCAAACAAAAGATGTGACACAGACGGGGCTCCCCTACACACCTTTATACCTTGTAATTTCCCCTCCTCCTCAGCCTTTGTCAGGAGCGCCGAGAAGCCTTCCACACACAGCAAGAACAGATATGGTGAAATAGGGTCACCCTGCCTGAGACCTCGTTCCGGAATGAATTCATCAGATAACTCCTCGTTCACCCTTATTCGATATTTTACAGAGGTGACACAGTTCATCACCAGATCAACCCATCTCGTGGCAAAACCCAATTTTAGCACCATCTCCTTTAGAAAGAGCCACTCCACTCTATCATATGCTTTACTCATATCAAGTTTGATCGCAGCATAACCATCCTTCCCCTTCCTCCTCTATTTCAGAAAGTGTGTCATCTCATATGCAAGGAGGATATTGTCCGATATGAGCCGGCCCGGGACAAAAGCACTTTGTGACTATAAGATCACCTCAGGCAAGATTTTCTTCAGTCTGTTGGCAATGACTTTGAAGACCATCTTATAGATTACATTGCACAGGCTTATAGGACGTAGATCCTTCACCTTTGTTGGCTTCTCCACCTTTGGTATGAGTACCACAGTTGTATCGTTCCACTTATCTGGCATAGCTCCCCTCCTCAACACCTCCAGAACCGCAGCCACTACATCACCCCCCATAATAAACTCCCAGTACTCCTTGTAAAAGATGGCTAGGTTGCCATCCGGGCCTGGAGCTTTCAGATTGCCAATGGATTTCAACGCAGCCCATACCTCTTCTCTAGTAAACTCACAAAGGAGGTCATTATTCATCTCCTGGTGTGACTTTATTGTGCACACCGTCCAACAACCTTTGGATATTTTGGTTGCCAGATGACCTGAAAAGGTTTGAAAAATGGTTAGTGATAAAAGCCCTCTTCTCACTATACCACAACCTATCTATAGCGAAGCTACGGATGGTCGCTATAAGTCAAGTATAGCGACATATCTGGGCGGTCGCTATAAACATATAGCGACCAATGTAGTCGGTCGATATAACCGGCGCCGCTATAAGTTTATAGCGACCAACTTACTTATAGCGACCCGACCGTTTGTCGGTATCGCCAAACATACAAATGACCGACCGTCCAACACCAATTACAAACTTATAGCGACCAATGGTTTGACGCTATACATTATATAGCGACCAACCATCAAACACTCTACATAAAAGGAAATTACAGCATAATATTATATGTTTATACATTAATCTCATGATCAGTACTAATCATACGATCTATGAAACATTCAATTGACAATTCCATTTTGAAACAATACAGTCACAACACAAAAGCTCATCATAGCAAACACTTATATTATATCCATAAGCATTTGTCTTGTGTCTTTTTTCCACAAATCTTGCATAAACAAGTTACATCAAGGCAGCATGTTGTTTAACCATCAAACTAGAATAATGCATAGCTCAAAGATGTTTTGCACTGGTTGTGCAACAAACATCTCATATGGGTTGCTTGCACTCATTACAAAATGATTCGTCACTTGTAAGTCTTGACAAAAGCATTCGTCTCTAGTTAAGCTGTCCAAAATAATGCACCAACCATGCGGACTTCAATCCAACTGCATGCATCAGGCTTCCTCTATCTATTACCTCTCACCTGAAAAATAAAAGTTTACAGCTATCATGAATACAACCTTAAAAATGCAGTGGTAGCAAGCTACTAGATTGGCCTGCCATTCCATGGCATACAATTTACAAAAGTCATGTTAAAAGGAGAAACAACTATGTTATTTGGTCCCTGAACTGCTACACAAGCTGTTAGCCTGTTCCTTTTTTTGGATAAAAAGTAGTTAATTGTAATGCTCAAAAAAAGTTGTTAATTGTATTAACACACTGATCTTCTATGAGGAAGTGTCCAAAAGGAATATATATACTTACTGGTTTGGATATGCATCTACAAATAGTATTTGAACTTATTCCAAATAGCATGTAATTGTACAAATGAAACTAGTAAGTTGTCAGCATCAAATTTATTTGTCATAGATATCTCACTAGCAGTACACTTGCCATCAATTTACTAGAAGGACAAGCCATCCATCACAACTAAAAACAAATGCCATTGACGTATTAGGAAACAATCAAAGTAGATTGTTCTCAGCCAGGATTGCACTAGTCAAGCTCTTTCAGTCTACACCAGCATGTATGTCTTTACAGTATATACCTTTGTCTATTTGTCATTCTTCAGTCTTTCAGTCTACACCAACATGTATGTCTTTATTGCTGAAAAATAGATAATGGATCAGTAGGTTAGTAATAGGTGTTATCACTATTTGTGCAGCTAAAAATTCAACAACTAAATCTTTAGATCCAAGGAAATAGCTAGCAGATCTGGTAGTTCCCACTGATTGCAATTCTGTACTGCTGTGAATGAACATTGAGGAAATTCAGAATTGCATTCCTGTATCATGGGATGATTTTGATGTCTTGGTGAGCTTCAGCTATTAGAAACATCAGTAATTAGAAAATCTTGTCACTCATCACATATGAAGACAAGAAACAAGATGTGTTGTTTATTACCCAATTATATGGCCATACAAAAATTGCTTGCAGCTTCCACAGTCCTCATGGACACAAAGAAAATGTTTGCATGATAGAATGGAAATTTGGGAATCAGATAAAATGCAGCCAAGCAGCCATAAAAACTATGCTAGAACTGACCCTAGGATTTTTATATATGTATGGACGGCAGTTAATACACAAATGTAATATAGCAAACTGGTAGAGCATCACACCTAAGAGAGTTTGCACACAGATGATTCAATGACTGAACGTTGTGTGCATCAAACAACTGACCATTCTTGTGCTTGCCTAGATGGTTCAATATCTCAGGCCTCCAGAAGTCACTTTCAGTAAAAAGCATGGTTGTGTTCTCCCTACAAGTAAAAACAAATATGATGATTTCAAAGGTCATACAAACAAGTATATAAAGTGTAGAGTTTGGTGCTTTAAGAATGTTTAGGCCAGCGAGGATAAAGAATTACAGGTTCACTTTGACTTGTTCTGTAAATACACACATATATTTCATTCAAACCTGTGCAAATGCTAGGATATAATCTCTTCTACTCTCCAAATCTCATTTAATATCAATTGGAAAATACGCTAACATGGCCTATATTTTATTCAGAAGTGTGTTGCAAATACACTTACATGGCCTATATTTTATTCAGAAGTGTGTTGTTATCGATTCTTCATTCAGAAAACTTAAAAATCATGTTACAAAAATTACAGATTCACTTGACTTGTGCTGCAAATACACTAACATGCATTTAATTCAAACCAGTGCAAATGCTTGGATATAATCTCTTCTACTCTTCAGATCCCATTTGGTACCAATTGGAAAAAGAATTGCTGGTTCAATTTGACGTGTGCTGTGCTGAAATCGAGCACTTAAAAAAAAAAAATCTGAGAAGGTCTGTGTGTCAATGGAGGGGCTGCCGATCACAGCATGAGTCAACGACACAATACCTCAAATCCATAGAGGAAAAAAAAAAAAAGAGCTCGTCAGATCCGCATAGGAAGATAGGGAGATTTGAGGAAGGGCTCACCACATGCAAGTACCATGTTGTATGGCTGAGACAAGCCAATCCACGTTGTTGTGGGGTTGAGGACGCCGAGCGCCAGCGACGCAGGGGCGCACCGCCTTCATGCCGGCGGCGGTGGCCGGCGCCGCGAGGGACGCGTCGGGCGTTGGGGGCGGCAGGGGAGCCGGTGGTAGGGGCGGCAGGGCGCGGGCACGGGGGCAGCAGGGGTGGCGACAGCTGGGGGTCCGCGTCGGGCGTCGGTGGTAGGGGGGCGCGTGGGAGGGGCGTCGGTCGCGTGGAAGAAGCGCTGGGACTGTGGGAGAGTGGCGGCTGGGAGCTTGGATTGGGGAAAACAGAGAGGCTAGGGTTTGGGCACTCTCAACTAATTTTAGGCGGCACTTGCCGGGGCGCCAAGGGTCCACGAAATTTTAGGTGGGCTAAATCATGAGGCCCAATTTAGTATACCGACCGACCGATGGACATCTAGTAAATAAGTTATGCCGACCAACCGTCCAACACTAAACCAAAATAAAAATAGCGACCAACCTTCAGCCGCAATAGTAAGATATGGCGACCGACCTTCTGTTATTACGATATACCGACCGACCGTCCAACGTCATTTCGATATTTTTAGCGACCATTGGTCAGACGCTCAATTGGGTTGTGGTATAGTGAGGAAGTACTCTTTCTGATGTATTTGTCAACCTGTTTGATTCTTTCACCATCCATAATCTAAAAAACATTCAGAGATCTCACATCTGTGCTGCCATTTGTCGCCTTCCTCCCTATGCTGCCTGACATTTTTACCCTCTGTATGTATGGTTCTCATTGTGTTTTAGCGCAAACAGTATTGGACATAATTGATCTACAAGTGATTATGTGCCTTCAGGATTTCTCTATTACATTTACCTTATTTGGTACCATCAGACATCTATGAGTGCATTGTGTGAACTCAATCAGCATTGAAACTTTTCTTTGGTTATCTATTTGTTGAGCAGAAAACTAAAACTGCTCTTTTTTCCGAGGTGGGCCAACAATCAACAAAAGAAAATTTTGAAAGATTTTCTCCCTTTGTCACGTAGGGACAGTGAAGCAAAATAACTAACATAAATAACCATGGCACTACAACTGGGTAATGGTCTGTGGACATGAGTCATAGCTTACATGTTATGCAGGCTACACATGAACTGGATACAATTATCACGCCAAGTATCACAACCATTGCACCTATGCCCTCAACTTAAAATGAATGATTGACACTTAAACACAAAAGTGGCTCTCTTTTTCTATCTGTATCTGCTGATTCTTCCAGAATAGAATACAGCAAGACCTGAATTACATGATATGAGTTCATAAAAACAATCTATAAATCAATTTATATCTTATTATTTCATTTGATAATGGTTTGTGTTAAACCACAGGTTGCAAATACCGTTGTCTAATATCATTTTTCTTTGCGCAGGATTAGAGGTTCATATACATGGCGATAGGTACGACAACAATATCTAAAATCATGATGTATAGTCAACAAAGACGATGTTTCTTTTCTCTCAAAAAGGCGCAGTCTTCCAGAATTGAAATGAATTGTGGATATGTGGTGATCAAAATTTTAACGTGCCTACAAAGTGATATATATTATATCCTGTAATGCTAGGATTTTGATGTTTCTAGGATTTTGTATGTGACTTTCATGTATCATACTTCATATAAATGTTTGCATATTATATTACGTTTGTATATTCATATGAAATCAATTGTTAGACTTTTCGGATCATTGATTATAGGATTTGAGGGTTCCTCTCTTAGGTGCCGCACTGGACCTCACCATGTGCGTGTATGCCATATATGTATAGCTACATAACAAGTATATTATATATCTATAGGTGACTCAATAAACGTACTTCTTCAGTGTTACTTTAAGTATCTCTTCAATTGATTAGCCACGGCGGATGAGAGAATTAAATAGTATTACATTTAATTTGATTTATCTGAATATCTTTGTTACGCAAGTGCTGGCGGATGAGAGAATTAAATAATATTATATTTAATTTGATTTATCTGAATATCTTTGTTACACAAGTGCTACACTGTGGTGTGTCTTATTTTCATCAAGCATATAAAAATAAAGAGTTATATATATATATATAGAAATCTCATTTATATTCCTTCTTCGTACCACGACAACGCTGAATTCCCTAGTATATTTGTACACACAAGGACTTGCATTTATAGACAATAGTGACGACAAATAAAATGATGTGCATTAATTACCAGTGAGTAATAATATTATCTACCAGGCTACATCACAAGTCGCCCCTAGCTTTTGCATGCTCACCATCTGCTACTTTTGTTTCTAGATCTAGCCAAAAAAAAAAAAAAAAAAATTAGAGAAAAGGTTTCCCCGCTTTTATTCAAAAGCGAAACATAACATCCAGGTTCAGATTACAGAACAACGCTTAAGCACCCTCACTCACAACACTTAAACTCGGAGTGGGGTTATCGGACCTAGCCAGGCACTGAATGTTCAGATTATTACAGAGCAAATCCACCCTCTGCCCCTCACTGGCGGCCTCTGAACAGCGAGCAGGCTATTGAACCGACTGTGATGACGACCCCATTGATATCCACTCGACTTGCTCCGGTTGCCTGCAAAGGTCTTCCAGCTGTTGAATCACTCGCTCCAGACTTTTTTTTTTTTTTGAGATTACACAGTACAACGCAGACGCTCAACACGCACGCACACTCACCCCCTATGAACACACGTCACGCAAAACCCTACCCCTATGAACACCTTCGAACTCGACTTGCTCCGGTTGCCTGCAAAGGTCTTCCAGCTGTTGAATCACTCGCTCCGCACTTTTTTTTTTTTAAGATTACACAAGACAACGCAGGCGCTCAACACGCACGCACACTCACCCATATGAACACACACGCACGCAAACCCTACCCCTATGAACACCTTCGAAGGACTGCGTTGGCAAATCTTGAAGTTCGAAGTCACCACCGGCGCCTCGCTATCGACGGGGGCGTCGCCTACCACTTAATGCAGAGCACCGGAAAATCCTAAAATAAATCCAGGATAAAGTGTCGCACCCGTGATTTGAACCCTGGGTGTGAGCCCCCAACCAATGGCTTTTGCCATTGCACCGTGAGCCCCTTGACCGCTCCCGCACGGATCTTGTCCTCCTTGAACAGAATCAACCATCCCCGCAACATTCTTGTCAACTTCAACAGCACCATCTTCCTGCCCATCCACACAAAAGATCCTCGAAAGCATAGCTCGTTACGAGTTTTCCAAATTGTCCACAAAACAGCGGATGAAACCGCGTTAGTAACAAAATGTTTCTTGTTGGACAACCAGCAGGTAACAACAGTTTGAAAATTTGTACCAATATTTGTGCCAAGAAGTTCGGACATAATAGTCCACCGCAGATTGAGCCACACAACAATCAAAAAATAAATGGTGAATTGTTTCCTCATCAGCACGAGAGACAGCTTAGATCAGCCACTTCCCTTCTTTTCTCGTAGATTGTCTCTAGTGAGTAATTTATTATGAGATAGCAACCACGAAAAGAATTGGACTCTTGGGGGGATAGTTAGCTTCCACACAGATTGAATAGGTGTGATGCCTCTATCATTAATGATAGCATACAAAGTCTGTACAAAGTTCATCTGAGCTTCAGAAACATCTCTTCTGAAAGAGAGCTTAAGCTCCTCATCCTGCCAGACCTGGCTAATTGTTTTACCATGTTGCTCATCAATCAAATACAAAGGTCAAAAAATAATAGCCAGGCTAGTATTCCCTATCCATTGATCTTCCCAAAACCGATCTTATTCCCATTACCAACCACCCACCTAATACCCATTGAAGCAGCCTTAATAGCCTAGAGTACACCTTTCCAGAAAGGGGATGTGCCTGCCTCAGGGCAGCACAACAGATTTGGATGGTCAGTCCTATATTTGTAGTCTACTATATATATTAACCCAAATAGCATCCTTATTTAACTGATACCTGAAAATCCAAGAATATAGTAAGGCAAGAATTAAATTCCTCAAGTCAGGGATCCCCAAGCCACCTTTTTCTTTTTTGCTGGGAAGCCATCTGCCAATTGGCCAGATGGTATCTCTATTTTTCTTCTGAGTTATCCCAGAGGAAGTTACTCATATGAGAGTTTAACATATTTATAGCCCATTTTGGAAACTTGACTATAGATAAGAGATAAATTGGAATGTTTGCCAGACATGCTTTCCAAGGCACTAATCTAGCAGCATAGGGGAGAAAACTGCCCTTCCTACCAGCAATTCTAGCAAATGTTGGACCTCTTCCTTCCAACACTGTTGAGAATGTGTATTGTGCTCAACATGTAACTGCTAGCCAGGGATGAGCATAGTCACCTTGCTCCTGAACTTGTAAATATTAATTTTAGTGTGATTTATCTGGCAGCTAAACTATACGGTGTTTAGTTATAAATGAGTCAAATCCTTTATGCTTTTTTTTTTTTGAAACCCGACCTTTTTATTACTTGGCCCCGGCTAAATCGCTGGCTACAAAAGCCTCAAGAGACTGAGGAACATTTTCCCAGACAACACTAGGGTTGCTGGTCAGCTTACATCCAAGAGCAGCTAGCTCGTGTGCTACTTGATTAGAAGAGCGATTACAATGATTAATTCTATAAGCAGAGAATTCAGAGGCCAACAGATGTTTGGCTTCTATGGTCTTCCCTCCCATCATCGACAGTCTGAACTCATCGCTTTCAAGTGCTGACTTAACTGCGGTTGCGTTAGTCTCAATCACGAGTTTTGAAACCCCCATGGAAGCTGCAGCTTTGATGCCCTCCACACATCCAATCATCTCAGCCTGGAAAGCGTCGTTGAGGAAGCCCTGTCTTCCCATCCCTGCCTTGTGCACCTGGCCCTGGCAATCTCTGATAACGAAAGCCCACCATGCTGCTCCTGCTTGCTCAGAGTAAGCACCGTCTGAGTTGAGTTTCAGAAAGTCTGCCTCAGGTTTGCACCATGTTGAAGTCTGACAGGAATCCGACAACACGAGCTTTCCATCTTCTTTGGCCTGTTCCATCTTCCATGTGTTATCAGACATCGTGGCTGTTAGGTAGGCTATCTCCATGCCCGGTCGCTTTCTCTTTTCTACCCTCCTTTTATTTCTTTCATCCCACCATAGCCAAAGTAAAGTTACCACTGTAACTTGTGTTTTTTGCTCCATTTTCAGCACCTCATCGATCATCTCTACTACCGTACATGTTTCTGAGAGCTTTTTCCTGATTGATTCCAGATTTAGCTCTCTCCAAATAGCTTTTACTTCTTTGCATTTGAAGAACAAGTGTCCTCCATCTTCATCAAATCTCCCACACAAACGACATACTGGGTCGATCTTCATACCTTTTCTCTGTAGTATTCTCTTGAAAGCCAGGGTGTTGTGACCTAGGCGCCAAAGGAAATGCTTGACTTTTGGCATGCATTCCATACTCCAGATCTTCCTCCAAATATCTCCAGCACCTGCACTACTTTCGACACACCCCGGGCTCTCCTTCATACAGTTCCGCTTCTGTGTATTCCTGTGATTATTTTGACATCCTCTTCTCTGAAAGTCTGGGACAACACCTGGGCATCCCATGACTCCTTACAGGGTCAATGAGCTCACTAACATACCGTAACAGATTGTGGCCCTTAGGAGTTACTGGTTGCCTTGTCATATTCCTGGGCACCCATGGATCTCTCCAGATATCTATGTGATTTGCATTGCCCACACGCCAAATGATTCCCTCTTTTAGAACTTGCACCCCCTGCATTATACTTCTCCATGTATAGGAGCACCCAGTCTTTGTGTTCGCATTCAGTAAACTCTCCCTTGGATAATACTTTGCTTTCAGGATTCTCACACAAAGAGAATCGAGTTCCGTAGGAGCCGCCACCCTTGTTTAGCCAGCATGGCCATGCTAAAAGAGTGTAGGTTCCTGAACCCCAGCCCCCTTCATTCTTTGAGAATGTCGGTTTCTCCCAACTCAGCCAGTGTATGCTCTTCTCTTTCTATTGGTTATTCCACCAGTATTTTGCTATCATAGCACATATCCGGTGGCACATTTCATTGGTGATGTCAAAACATCCCATCACAAATACTGGGATAGCTTGTGCTACCGCTTTAATTAGGATTTCCTTCCCCGCTTTTGACAACATTTTTACTTTCCAACCCTGAATACGCTGCCATACGCGCTCCTTCAGGTATGCAAAAACCCCAGTCCAGGTCCTCCCCACATGCACTGGCATGCCCAGGTACTTTTCACTTCTAGTCTCTGAGCGAATAGCTAAGATATTCATAACTGAATTTTTCTATGCATTACCCGTGTTGGGGCTAAACATCACCGTGGATTTCTCAAAGATTAATAACCTGGCCCGAACATTCTTCATACACCGACATGTTCTCTTTTAGTTTTGCTGCATTTTCCTCATTGGCCTTACACAAGATAAGAGTCGATGCGCAAACAAAAGATGTGACACGACGGGCTCCCCTACACACCTTTATACCTTGTAATTTCCCCTCCTCCTCGGCCTTTGTCGGGAGCGCCGAGAAGCCTTCCGCACCACAAAGAAGAAGATATGGTGAAATAGGGTCACCCCGCACGAGACCTCGTTCGGAATGAATTCATCGGATAACTCCTCGTTCACCCTTATTCGATATTTTCTGGAGGTGACACGCTTCATCACCGGATCAACCCATCTCGTGACAAAACCCAATTTTAGCACCATCTCCTTTAGAAAGAGCCACTCCACTCTATCATATGCTTTACTCATATCAAGTTTGATCGCAAAGCATAACCATCCTTCCCCTTCCTCCTCTATTTCGAGAAAGTGTGTCATCTCATATGCAAGGAGGATATTGTCCGATATGAGCGGCCCGGGACAAAAGCACTTTGTGACTATGAGATCACCTCGGGCAAGATTTTCTTCATCTGTTGGCAATGACTTTGAAGACCATCTTATAGATTACATTGCACAGGCTTATAGGACGTAGATCCTTCACCTTTGTTGGCTTCTCCACCTTTGGTATGAGTACCACGGTTGTATCGTTCCACTTATCCGGCATAGCTCCCTCCTCAACACCTCGAACCGCAGCCACTTGTAACATCCCGCCTTCGCCTTCCGAGAGGTTTATCTAACATGCTAGGGCCGCTAGGTATCTTCCGTCGGTCCGGGTGATCAACCCGCGGGAATCCCTCGATGCTGCGGCGGTTCCGTGTGATACAATCCCTGGGGAGATCCACGGCTGTTTTCCCCTAACGCCTTTGGTAACCACTTAACAAGTTAAAGACCTCGACCGACTAGAGCCGGTGCCACATGTGACACCCGCTTTCCAAAGCCGCACCGCCGCGGCCCTTCCGAGGCGCGAGCACGCGTACACATACCACCACCCTACACTTTACCTCGCCGTGTAAAAAGGGTTAACCCGAAAGGTGATATGGTTTGTAGACAAAGGCTTATAAGTTGACTCCACCCTTGCTAAACTAGCAATGTGGTACTAAATATGTCGCGCAGCCCTTAGGCCCACATCCTTATTGGGCGGGTGTTACAAACACCCCCCTCAAAGGACTCGGCGTCCTCGTCGGCGCCAACAACAAGACCTCCCCTCTTGGCACACGCACCCGTGCGCCCTTGCGGCACATGTGCCATGCCGTGCACTCCCGAGCTACACGCGCAATGAACCCCATGTCGAACATCGGCCCGCACGCGCCCGTGGCCGCGAAGGTCGGCTTTGATACCACACACAGAACATCCGCCTTCGCCTTCCGGAGGTTTATCTAACATGCTAGGGCCGCTAGGTATCTTCCGTCGATCCGGGTGATCAACCCGCGAGGAATCCTCGGCCTGCGGCGGTTCCGTGTGATACAATCCCGCGGGAGATCCACGGCTGTTTTCCCCTAACGCCTTTCGGTAACCACTTAACAAGTTAAAGACCTCGACCGACTAGAGCGATTGCCACATGTGACACCCCGCTTTCCAAAGCGCACCGCACAGCCCTTCCGAGGGGCGAGCACGCGTACACATACCACCACCACACACTTTTCGTCCTCGCCGTGTAAAAGGGTTAACCCGAAGGTGATATGGTTTGTAGACAAAGGCTTATAAGTTGACTCCACCCTTGCTAAACTAGCAATGTGGTACTAAATATGTGCGCGCAGCCCCATCGGGCCACATCCTTATTGGGCCGGGTGTTACACTAGAGCCGGTGCCACATGTGACACCCCGCTTTCCAAAGCCGCACCGCCGCTGACCCTTCCGAGGGGGCGAGCACGCGCACATACCACCACCCCGCACACTTTGCGTCCTGCTCGTGTAAAAGGTTAACCCGAAGGTGATATGGTTTGTAGACAAAGGCTTATAAGTTGACTCCACCCTTGCTAAACTAGCAATGTGGTACTAAATATGTGCGGCGCAGCCCTTCTCGGGCCACATCCTTATTGGGCCGGGTGTTACAAACACCCCCCCTCAAAGGACTCGGCGTCCTCGTCGGCGCCAACAACAAGACCTCCCTCTTGGCACACGCACCCGTGCGCCCGGTCTTGCCGGCACATGTGCCATGCCGTGCACTCCCTTGAGCTACACGCGGCGCAATGAACCCCATGTCGAACATCGGGCCGACGCGGCGCCCGTGGCGCGAAGGTCGGCTTTGATACCACACTGTAACATCCCGCCTTCGCCTTCCGGAGGTTTATCTAACATGCTAGGGCCGCTAGGTATCTTCCGTCGATCCGGGTGATCAACCCAGGGGAATCCTCGGTCTGCGGCGTTTCCCGTGTGATACAATCCCGCGGGAGATCCACGGCTGTTTTCCCCTAACGCCTTTTCGGTAACCACTTAACAAGTTAAAGACCTCGACCGACTAGAGCCGGTGCCACATGTGACACCCGCTTTCCAAAGCCGCACCGCACAGCCCTTCCGAGGGGGCGAGCACGGCGTACACATACCACCCTGCTTACACTTTTCGTCCTCGCCGTGTAAAAGGGTTAACCCGAAAAGGTGATATGGTTTGTAGACAAAGGCTTATAAGTTGACTCCACCCTTGCTAAACTAGCAATGTGGTACTAAATATGTGGCGCAGCCCTTGCGGGCCACATCCTTATTGGGCGGGTGTTACACCACTACATCATCCCCATAATAAACTCCCAAGACTCCTTGTAAAGATGGCTAGGTTGCCATCCGGGCCGGAGCTTTCAGATTGCCAATGGATTTCAGCGCAGCCCATACCTCTTCTCTAGTAAACTCACAAAGGAGGTCATTATTCATCTCGGTATGACTTTATTGTGCACACCGTCCAACAACCTTTGGATATTTTGGTTGCCGATGACCTGAAAAGGTTTGAAAAATGGTTAGTGATAAAAGCCCTCTTCTACTTCGTCTTCCACCCAACCCCCATTCTCCATTTGTAATTTTCCTATACTATTTCTCCTCTTTCTCTCTGAACACGACGCATGGAAGAACGCCGTATTCCTATCCCCAAAATTCAGCCACTTCACATGAGCTCTTTGCTACCAATATATGTCTATTTGCTCCTGCGCCTTGTCTAACCTTTATCTAAGGACTCCTTCTCTCGTCACAGTCTCCTCACTCAGCCTACTCCGCCTACAACTCTCCAATTCTTTTTTAATTTGCTTGACTTGCTTCTCCAAACCTCCTAACACATTCGAGCCCCATCTTTGTAAGTCCCCTGACACCGCTTCTATTGCCTCGTACACCGGTATATCAGCTCTTTCCTTTGCATTGTCCCATGCCTCCTTCACTATCTTCCTGCTCTCTTCCTCTTCCACCCACGCAGCCTCAAAACGGCCGTAAGGCTTACTCCCCCACGTTCGTCTTATTTCTTTTTCTCCAAGCTCAATGATGACCGGTCGATGGTCTGAGTGTTTGGGGTCCCCGTTTATTATACGTACATTGGGGAACATCTCCTACCACTCGTGGTTGGCCACCGCCCGCGATCCAGCCGTTCTCTTATATATCCTTCAATGTGATGATTATTGTTTCTCCACGTAAAACGATCGCCCTCAAAACCCAAATCTTCGACTCCACACACACCTCCAAAGTCTCCCTGAAACCATCCATTTTCTGTTGTCTCCTAGGATTACCACCCTCCTTCTCATGTGCATAGAGGATTTCATTAAAATCCCCCGCTAGCAGCCATGGTTTAGTTTGCACCATGACTAGGGATTTCAGAGTATCCCACGTCTTCCACCGGTTTTCCTTACGTGGTTCACCATACACTCCGGTGAATCTCCAGTCTCCACCATCATCATCTTTTACATCCATATCAATATGGTACTTCGAGTAGTTTCGAAGTACCACATCGACCCCCTCCGCCATAACAATGCAATTCCCCCTCCTTTTCCTTCATTACCTTTCACCACCATGTTTGCTAGACCCAAAGACCACCTGAACTTTTTCATCCCCCTCTCGTCTAATTTCATTTCCGACAGGGGAAGAGGATGTCGCCTCCACCGACTTCTGGAATTCCAGAAGCCCCCGAACTGTCGGGCAATTGCCCAAACCCCGGCAGTTCCATGCCACAATCTTCATTGGGCACTGCGGAGCTGTTCCGACAGCCCCACTTCAATATCTTTTGCCTCTTTCGTAACGTGAAACACCCCTTCACTGCGCACCTTCTTATCGCTCCTCCCTAGCTCTTCATCCACCTCCATTGAGTCCTCTGCACTTCTCTTTTTGTTTCCCTCGAGATGCTCACTACCCGGACACCCCCCTTCTCTACGCGAGCCTGTCTCTTGAATTTCCTCTGTGACCCCTTCTTCACCTCCTTCTGCACCCCTCCCTCTAGTGCTATCTCTCCTGTTGGCAGCTGCTGCTCACTGCTCATCAAAGTGCTCCCATCCCCCTTCTCCACTCCCTCTTTTACCTTGCATCCCTCACCACCTTACATCTTTTAGGGCTGCGATGAGGTTTTTCTTCGTATTTGGGGCAAAAACACTAGCACCTAGCTGCAGCTGTTTTTTTGCGGGCTTGTTGCCTCCTCATCACCTTTTTCCCGTCCCTCCTTGCCACCTACATTCTTCCTCCGGGACAAAACATCACTTCTTGCTCTCCCTCCACCTTGACCTCCCCGATCCACGAGCCCCATGAGCGGATCCTCCACCTCCTCTCCCCCCCCGACGAACTCTTGTACTCTTGCGGACGCCATGCCTCCCCTCCATAGCGTTTCTTGGGTGGGATGAAACGCAGATCCCGGTCATCTGCGCCCTCTCTCTGGACCAAGTTTCATCAAACACGTTTTATCGACATGCCCTATCTTTCCACAAATATAGCAAAAGTCCGGGAGAAACTCATATTGGATGGGGCTCCAACGTTCTTCAGCATCCTCGCCCATGTCCACCATAATGCCTCTTCTCAGCGGTTTTGCGGAGATCGATTCTGACCTTGACCTGAAGGTATCTACCCGCCGCCATTTCATCCTTGTCAAAATCGACCTCCATAAAGCGTCCAATATCAGCACCGATCATCTCCGTCGCCTCTCTGTTCATCATTCCCATTGGGAGCCGATGCACCCTAATCCAGATCGGGATGTAGTGAAAATCGACTTCATTAGTGGACTTCGCCTCATCAAACTCTGTCACCACTAGCACCTCCTTCGATATTGTCCATGGATCATCATCAAGGGCCTTCCGTTCGCCCAAAGCTTGCAGGAACGTGATCAGGAAGCTGTTGTCCCCCAAACTCTTGCACTCGATGCCCTTCATAGGGCACCAAATCCACCCAACAGCCTGCACCACCACCTCCGGTTTGATCTCCTTCTCTGACATCAATTTGGCGAAAGCTCTAGGGTTTGTCTCCACCGATCCCACCGCCACCACTTTCTTCCCGATCCGGATTTTCTTTCTCTCATCCTCTGACGGTTTCAGCGCCTTCATCATTCCCTCCACTCCCTCCATGATCGCAGGGAGGCTGCGACGGTGACACCGGCGAAGAGAAGGTGGACACCGGGTGATGGCTAGAAAGACTAGGTTTAGGGTTTTTGTGGGGACTCGTGGACTCAATTCCCCAGATCAAGAGAGACTGGGCGCCGCATCGATCGATGGGGGTGATCGGGTGGCAGATTCACGGGGGCAGGATTGGGTTCTATAAGGATCTTGATCAAGGTGATTAGGACCGGGAAGGAGATGAGAACAGCCGTGTCACCCTACTCGAGTCGCCTAGGGAACCCTAGGCGCCGTGCTTGTGTGTCTATTCTCTAGGAACCCTAGGCGCCGATGTCGGGCACTCGGCAAAGATTTTTTTAAAAAATACAAATCTTTGCCGAGTGCCGTGTCGGTCAAGACTCGGCAAAGGACTGTTCGCTTAACGGTCGACGTTTTCTTTGCGAGTCTCGACACGGCATTTTGGCGAAGCCTTTGCCGAGTGCCCGACATCCGGCACTTTCGGCAAAGATTTGTTTGCCGAAAATTCTTTTGCCGAGTGGGCTTTTTCGAGTCGCGGCACTCGGCAATGGCTTTGCCGAGTGCATTGATGCCTTTGCCTAGTGCATCCAAAGACTTTCGCAAAGCGGCCGATTCCTGTAGTGAAGGAAGGGGCAAGCTCTCGAATGTCCGAGTAACCAAAGATTGCCAACAAATGAACTAAACCACAAGAGATATATTAGATTTTTTTTAGATAATGGAAATAACATTCCGGCCTCTGCGTAACGCGACACAAGATAAAAGCCCGTGCGTGACCACACCGCCAAAACTTATTACAATAACTAAGAATAAAAAACTTTAGTACATGAAGATAAATGTACTAAAGATCTACATCCAAAAAGAATTGAGTTTACTACTCAAGACGGTGCTAAAGATATCGATGTCGCTTCATGACGGTCTTCGAATCAGCCACCACGCCTTGAACAAAGACAACCCCCACTGCAGCTAGTAAATCGGCCCACGCTTGAAATCGTGTGCCCTCACCGTTGCCTCTCTACCTTGATGTATCAGTGACATTCAGAATAGTCATCATCGATCTTTTGTGCGGGAGGAAGACCTCGAATTGTCTTCGATCCGCCGACTCTGTGCGTTGCTGGGTCGCTGAGGTGCATCATGACGCCAAATATTGTCGCCAATGGAAAAGCATAGGCCCCAGCGAAAGAGTGGTCGTTGCTCACTGTTAGAATGCGTGAGGAACGGCTATCATTGCAATGCAAGAACACCTCCGCAACGCCTTCGGGAAGGAACATGGCGTCCATAGGTGTCATCGTTGCAAGCTTTCGCCCGATGATCTTGCATTTTATGGCAGCACCATCTCCGGCAGCCAAGGGAGGTGATGACACGCAGACCCGCCGGATCTGGTCCCACGCCCAGCCTCCGGACATCGTCCGTGGACCGCGCGCACCGGGGAGCTTTCTGCCATGCCGTCGTCACCACCACCGGTAAAGGGTGGTGCCTCCTCCGTAGATTTGGAGAAGAAGCATACCGGTGTGGACCGGAGTCGGCGCCGCGTAGAACGGGGGCCCGACGCCAACCATCTCCATGGGCGCCGTCCCCGTAGTATGGAGGACGCGCACCGCTGCTCCCGCCATGGAAAAGCCGGATCCGGAGAGGACGGGGTAGGATCTTCGCCGGGCGTGCAACCTGCACACCAACGGCGCCGGGGCGACGGTGAGGCCACGCGGAGGCACCGCTGCCCAGATGTGGGCAGATGGCAGTGCGCGGCGGACAGCGGCGCTGCGAGGTGCCCGCCCGACGCGATGCCCCACGGCCGGTATCCGACGCGCGCTACGCCGACATCCTCGCGAGACATGATCCCCGTCGAGGGCACGGAGATGGGCGAGGCGGACGCGAGCGCTAGTGGGAGCGGACTCCCGCGCGATAAGCGCACAGCCGCGGCGCCGCCCGTCGCAAGGCCCGCCCGCCGCGACACCCCCCGCCTCCTCGGCCATGTCTCCAATGCGCGACGCCTCGACCTCCACTCCCGTCGTGGGCAGGCGGGAGGATCCCGAGCGCCCATCGGTTGACAATGGCATGTCGGATCCCAAGCCATGCATGGTCGATCGGAGCAGGTTGCCGCGCGATGAAGAACGCGGGCGAAGTCGGGATGCCGCGCGATCGGAGCAGGTTGGCGGCGAGTGGACTCAGCGGCGGCGCTGGATGAGGAGGGGCCCGGCGAGTGGGACTCTGCCGCGGTTGTGCGTCCGCGGGCACTGGAGGTGTCGCGGTCGCGGGAGACGGCCGGGGATCGGATTGCACGAGCGGTGGCGGCGGCGCTCGTGAGGGCGCGCGCGCCTCCCACGACCTTCACATCCGTCAATGCAGATCGATGCTGCAGCGGCTGATGGATGGAATTGGCTGGCGTCCGTTTCAAGAGATATATTAGATAGGTTCATCCAATGTACTAACACACAATAGTAGACAGCTCTAATACTATTGACGCAGGTCACTGTGTCCATGAATCTTCATTTGACAGATGCAGCAGCAACAGCAGATATTGTTTAAAATTTATTCGCCAAGGATGCCTGCAGCTGAAGCTTGGCCATAGACTACGGCGCTTGCTTGCTCATGAAGACCTTGAAGATGAAACTTGAGCCTACGACCCGAGCTGGAGCAGCCGCTGCCGCCGCCACCTCGGATGAACACGCGCCGCCCTGCGAGCTCGAGGCCTGGAGCTGCCGTCGTGGTCTGCGTGGAGCGCTCGCGACCAGCGTAATCGCGTGTGCATGGCTAGTGTGGAGGGCGGCGTGGGCACAGAGCACGGCGAGCGGGCGACCCTCGCGGGCACGAGAATCAATTGCGATCCCGTGCTCTACTCTGCCCCTACAACTTTCTAGAGAAGCAGCTCCTCATTAGACATGAAAAGACCATTATACCCTTCAAATTTAATTACGGCTTAGTTTCGATCGCACATGATTCTTGGTTCTGGGCCCTCACTTAAGTTCCTCCTACTTTTTAACTGTTGGATCTAACAAAATGGAGGGCTCATATTAATCTCAAGCGCGGTAAAAGAAAATCTCTAGTCATGTAATTCAGTGTCACTGCAAACAATTAATACTGATTTTTAGAGACACTGATTTTTTTAATCTCTTGATATCGTTTTCTAGTATTATTCCTGCATATGTGTAGCACTATGTATTCATTACTAAAACACCTATGCCTTTTTCCAACGTGCACTACTTGACCAAGAGAAACAGATGACTAGCCTGTGACTAAGAACTAACACATCTAGCAGATAACATGCATGTGTACACACACCCAAAAACATAGGCAACAGAGCAAGCTCATAGATATCAACCAGTCCAGAATGCCTGCCATTGTTATCGACACACCTCTTGCTTCTCCTGAGCTCAGAGGTGTGCCATTGACCAAGCATGTGCACTCTTGATCCTGGTCCTGACCGCGTGCCATGGCTGGACCATGTTTCTAGCTGGCCACACATACCTGCACTGCTGCATGTCTTATTCTTACCAGAAACTGCTGAGCCTCAAACAATGCTGATTTTAGCGGGTACATAAGAATCCGCTCTTGCATTGCAGGAACTCCAGATACATCCCATTCTCATGCATGGCACATGGTTTAGGACCACTCTATATGTATATAATTTTGCAGATACAAATGTTATGCCTCGATGAAGAAGTGTTAGCTTGTGTTGTGTCTCATCGATGAAGCACATAGTCTATTTATATGTCATGGTGGAAGCCGGATATATATGTAGATATATAGGCCATACAGGAAACTGAAACTCTGGCTCACGTAATAAGTGTTTCAACCACCAAGCAATTATGATGTTTGATGGTACGTAAATATATATATAAATATAATAACATATATGCATTATTTTACATCTATCAGCATGTTGGCACTGCACGTATCATAGATGTATTTATATGCAGTTTTATATATAGCCATACATGGGCAGAATGTTGTTGCTAGCAATTCAATTGTCACGGCCAAATGCAAGATTTCCTCTTCCCAAAAAAATGATATTTGCTAATTCTCAAAAAAAAAAAAAAAAAAATTGCTCATGGGTGCTCCAAGGCTTGTCGATAGGCGTGCGCTGACCTCGACGACTTTGATGCCAATGTGCCACCGAGCATGCCTAATTCCCTATCTCAACGCGTTTCTTCATGAGCCGAAGCCACTAAGGATGTTGACACGGTCCATGAGTAACTGCCCCACTATGGCCGTGGCGCAAGTGCAACTGATGTGGAAGGTGCCCACCCTTGACGAGGCATCAACATCAGTGTGCGTCAAGCAGCTGTGGGGGCACCGTTAAGGTCGGTTGGGCAGCTGTGGGTGTTCTGTGGCAGTGAGAGGGTCAAGGGGTGGGCGACACAAGCTGCAGTAGCATTCCTAGGTGACGATGACGTCGTGACAGGAGCTATGGTCGGGTCGGGTCGGGTCGGGTCGCGAGCCTTTGGTCCTTGAGATCACTCTAGCTGGTCCTCTACTTCTAATGCAAATGGTTTGTGTGTGACGCCCAGCGGAGACTTGGTCCTTGAGATCACTCTAGCTAAGGTCGACGTATCTCTTAAAAATACTTCTAATGCAAATGGTTTGTGTGTGACGTATTAGTTTCATAATAATCCTCAATGCCTGGTCCATGCCTCCCAAAATCATTTACACAGGCTGGCGTCCTAATGAACCTGTCTTTTGATAACTATCGATTAACAGAGGTGGTTGCCTTAATTAGGACACGGAGACTCTGAAAACCGATTTTCTGACAAAGACATCTTAAAATACTATACTTTCAAAGTACTAACTGATGATCCAATATTGACTTTAGCTCTGTCACCCAATGTGTTTCTTGGTGATGGTCACATATATGTTGAGTTTGAATGATAAAAATAATACATTCTAAATAATGAATTTGGACGATTTCTCTCATTAAAGGCAGCCCAGCTGGCTAAACTCAAAAATATTGTTTAAATATAATTTTAATTTGAGAATACAACACTTCTGATTCCAGATCCATCCGGACTAGGCCGTGCTCCTTGATTTTTAGCACCCCGACCAAGAGTTTAGCTGCCCTCTGCATATTGATGTGTGTAGCTGGAATTCCTGGTACATCCCATGCCCAGCTACACATGCCGGTACTGGAAATAAAAATGGATGGGAACATATTGCTTGTATGCTAGTGATCCATGCAACATATGAGGCTAGAGTGTCACCTATGTTTATATGTCGGCATCGAAGCAAAGATGGGCAAAGGACAAGTATTTCAGCAACCAATTATATGATTCATGTGAGTTCTGGTGTTGTCTACGCTTAGAGACTAGTGTTTCACCAACCAATTATGTTATGTTTGCTTGACTGCACATGAAGGTAGATTTACTGTCAACAGCTATGCTTATAAATTAAAGTGTAACAACCAACACTATTATATTATCATATTTGGAGGTACCGAATAAATTTAGAAGTCAGTCTTTGATATACGGTCCCTTCTCAAATCATATTTGAGTCATGGCCAGGGTCCACCTCTGAAAATGGGTTACATGCCACACGATCCATGCAACCACGTACTGAAAAAAGTTGTGAACGTACCAAATAATTTTTTTTTTGAAACCTCTCATCTAAGTATAGCTGTAGCATATGTTCGGATACAGGTACACCCACCACACACCACCAAACACGAACACCTCACACGCACTGTGTATACCAACAAACCTACAATTATACCTAGACAACTAACGCAGCTGAGAGGTACTCGAAGATCAACCGATTCCGAGCTATGGCGGGCACGTCACTAAACCATTGTGGCACATCTGCGCGAGAGGCAATGGAAATTATTATGGGAAGCATAGTTCCCGAAGCTGGGGTTCGAACCTGGGCGGGTGGCTTGCCCACCGGCAAAGCGCACCAACTGAGCTATGCTCACTGTGCAAACGTACCAAAATATATATTTTGCACAGTGTTTTTACTTTTTTGAGCTTGTTGAAAAGTACTAAAAGTTTCTTAGATCTCCGAATGGGACACACAAAATTTTGAATATCAAAACAATCTAGGATGTTGACATGGTCTGGTCTAAAGATGAAAGTAAGAACCGTTTGGAAGACAGTGTTTTTTGTTGGGAAAAAATCACAGGGGGCTCGATCGCAAGCATATTGCAGGCACAGGCTGACCAAGCATTCAGACACACATACTAAACTTTCTGGCCATTATATGGGACGTGCACAAAACTTGAAGGACACACACACATACTAAATTTGGAACCAAAATATTTAAATATGGAACAAAACGTTGGTAGTATTATAGAATGATTTTTTAAGACAAATAGGTATTAAAATACAACTTCCGTGTAGACAGACTGACCAAGCATTCAGATCGATCTACTGCGCTTGACGAGGTGGAGATTGCAGAGGCACAGGCCGAGCCAACTGGGAGGTAGACAGAATGGCGATCGATAAAGCTTAGTATGTTAGTGTTAAACGCGCGCGCAAACAGGACAAAAAAAATATAGCCGGAGAGCTTATCTTCGACGAAGTTTAGCTCCCCTTCGCAATGACATGGATGAGGTTGTCATGGAACTCGATGCACCATTGGCTACTTCCTTGAATGCTTCCCACTCCACCTTTGGCAATTGTGCCCCTGCCCTGCATGCGACTCACTGCGTCGGTTCTACTTGGAAAAGACATACGCACTGTTGAACCCCTCCAGCCTGGCTGCCCGATGCCGATTACATCTACAGAGGCTTCCAACTACCATGTTCTATCCTCAGACGCAGTCTATCTATTGGTGCAACTACTACTCCAGATGCATCTCATTTCCACCACACAATAGATGATATGT
Source organism: Hyparrhenia diplandra (assembly GCA_015847255.1). Lineage (NCBI taxonomy): Eukaryota > Viridiplantae > Streptophyta > Magnoliopsida > Poales > Poaceae > Hyparrhenia > Hyparrhenia diplandra. Next base: position 705,669 of record JADLZK010008524.1, on the reverse strand, counting down.
GGACAACTATATGAAAAGAATTTTTGTAGTTGCAAATATTCTGCCTCGAAACACATTATAGGTCGTTGCAATAGATGAGCTTGGCACAGAGTCTATTAGTATGTTAGTGTGGAAGCAGCGCAGGATGGACATATAGCCCACATATATATGGATACCACGGAACTCACAGACTCCATGTCTTCACATAACCAGGCAGAAAATTTATTTCTTGCGCAGCTCACTCAGTAATAAGTTGGCGAAGGAAGCAGCTCATTCAGTTACCACTAGTCCTTGTGCCTGCCACCAGATATGTGTTCTACTAAATATTATTGCACCCACTGATAAAAGTGGAATTCAAGCCAGCAAAGCAGATCAATGCAATTAAAAGAAACAAGAGGACATTGACAGTGGCATTTGTCAAAGGCCCTCACGAGCTACAAAGCATTGAACACGGAAAACAAATGGAGCAGAGGGCCCACTGGTACAAGATATATAATCAGCAACAATCTCTAGGTTACCCGGTTCTGGCTGCTGTGGGACTTAGCTGAAAGAAGTGCTTCAGCGTGTTGGCTAGAACTTTCGTTAGTGGAAACATCTGTTTTCTTAGTGAAATCGCCCACTGGACAGACGTTAGACATTGGGGTGTTCCGCTACTACTCGCCACACTTCAAATTTATTCCACACTCGATCAGCTGTTTGCTTCTGGGTATGAGCCAAAATCTCAATAATCAGGCGAAGTAAATCAGGTTATTTAAACAGTCTCTAGGTTTATTCTCTTTGGTTTTGGCAATTGATTCCTGTTTCTTAGCATCATCAGTATGTGGTCCTGACATTATGAGCAGATCAACAGAGGGAAACGATCAACTCTGTTTAACCTTGTAGACGCACTCATCCTAGATTAATTTGTCACCAAATTCTTAGTCACTGGAGACACACCAGGGACCGTGGACACCAACAAGGCACGGTTGCAAGGTAGATACGTGGTGTAGCATTGCAGTGTTAACTCTTGTAGCTGCATCTGCCCTGGTTTTGCGTCGGGATCTGTCTTTGGGCTAGGCTCTGTTGCTGGTCGCTACGCCAAAAGGTTTGGTTGTTCCTGCTTGATCAAGACATCTAGGTGTAACTGGAATTCCTGGTCCATCCCATGCCCAGCTATTTATGACTCTATACCCATGCAGCTTTCTATTGCAAATGCAAATGGAAACCAACATATTGCTAATATGCCGACTATCGGTGGCCATGGTTTCAAGGTAGAGTGGGGCCGGCCAGGCACCTTGCCCACCTCCGAGCAAGAGAGAAGGGTTTTCGTTATGATTCTTGCTCGATTTTCCGCCGCAGATTACATATATTTATCTTTTTAACCACTCAAACTCAGCCAATGAAACCTAGTCTTACTAGATCCTAAGAACGGGCCATGATTTGTATGATTGAACTCCTTTTTGTTAATAAATTGATATATATAAGTATGTCCTAGTTGCAACACATGATAGCAATGATTTGTGAGATTGAATTCCTCTTTTTATAAACAAATTGACATATATAAAACCTCTTTTACAAAGGTTGGTAAAGTACAATGGTACCTCTAGTTACTTTTATTTTTTAGTTTCTTAGCTAATTAATTGAGGAAGATTATTTATAAAAGATAATTTATATTATAGAGGGTATTTTGGTAACACACGATGGCCTTCTTTCTACTAGACGGCACCATGCCCAAACTCCCAATAGCTAGTCATCGCTGCTGCCACAGTTAGGAGCTCCTCTCTTCATCTGCACTGAAGATCCCAAAACGCCATGACGCTCGTCCCTCAAGCAACCGAGGACAGCAGCCATGCTGATCTGCTGCTAAGCCATCCTTGTCAAACACGGAGTTTTCTGAATGCGAAACTGGACCGGGAAGTTAGCATTCAGTAGACCGTGGAATCTTGCGTGGAAGCAATTCCTGACAAAGCATCGTATTTGTTTCTCAAGCTCCTCCTTGATGAACACCGTGCACTAGCAGCGCCTGAATCAGAGAGGAGAGCAAAGGCCTCTCGCTGTGTGCCACCAAGTGGCGCTGGAGGCGCACGGGAAAACCATGACACGATAAAAGCTTGGGGTTCCTGCCTTCTTCGTGTGCGCATGCTGCCAGCATTGATGGACTCATCCATGCGGAGGCGGGCGTGGGCGTCATAGACGGGGAGGAGGACGCCGGCGGGCTTCGACTTGTTATGCCAGGTAGAGCTGGAGCTGGAGCCAGCGCTGGAGCTGGTGGCAAGTGCCAAGGCCAACCTTGCTTTCATCTACAGGATCCTGAGTTCGACGACATTTGTGTCGGTCAGGGTGCTCACGATGGTGAGAAGTAAGAACAATAGCGTCTATATGAACACGATGAAATAAAGAACGGTCCCGATGCCTCCCATACATAATTTCTTTTTAATCAAGTTTTGTATATCCCTATTCATAATTCACCTATTGTGCAATCCGTATTCATAATTCACTCTCCTGCTCGACGTCAATATAATGGTTAAGGCCAACAATGAGTTACCAATGCCTTAACATATAGCATCAACAATATTCAAGAGCAGTGATGATCTCTATCTGTCTCAGCATTCATTTCTACCATGAATGACCATGTGCCAATCAGAGTAGAACTGAATGTTCAGTGCCACTGTTCTCAGTCACATGAACATAAGTTAGCTGCTTTTCAACATTTGAGTCTTACAGCATACACAGGATCCAGAAACAAAAAAAAAAATTGTTTTAATCACTTCCACCATAACCTTCTGAAATATATATCTAGCAACAACTTGGTAAATTTGTCAACAAGTTTGAGAATTCATCCTGTTCTGTAAAACAACATAAGATAGCCACATGCCCACATTTAATCCTAATTCTTGTATGGGAACATATGTTTCTGACGGTGAGATATTAAGAGTTATGAGTGGTAGTTTATTGGGTGGGACGGACAGTAATGCTACACATGTACTAACCTGTGAATCAAATATGCTTAGTTCCTGCAGCTCAATTTTTCTCGTGAGTGATTAGTATTTCTCGTGTACATATGGAATTATATGATGCATGGGCATTGTGAATTAGAGTAAAATTAGGTAAGAGCAATGCATTGTACATCATGCAACACATGGTCCTTTTCTACAAGACCAATATGAAGAACCAATCCATGTGTGCTACCCAGCCTTCTCTCTAGATAAAAACTAATACGGCTGAAAATGTATGTTTAGTGTTAATTATAGACAGATTGTCCTGCTGTTCACTATAACAAATGGCTTTCTTTTATTGTTGCAAAACATCACTATTTCGATTTTGTATAGTTCAATATGTTCTTGCTTGAATTCGAACTTCACCAAGATTTGGAAGCATTAAAACTTGAAGCAAAATATAGCAGGCATCATCACTCTATTCATATCATTGAATCAAAGCGGGTTGCCACCATTATTAGGCTCTGCCAATCGTGACAAGAGCCCACCATGATGACAGAAATTTTAATTTGGTTGATCCATTTAAAAAGCTATTTAATTTAGGTACAACTGATGAAGCTACAGGAAAACAATAATGTGTTAAATGGGTCTGCTCGAGCTAGGTTAAAACTCTAAGAAAATCAATTAATATTGCAGAAGCAACAAATTCAAATAAATATACTGTTTCCTCATCATCATCATGAGGAATACAAAAATATCACAAACCCAATCATGAGACTGGTGGGGATTCTGAGCCTAAAGAGGCTCAAGAACAGCGAACCCCACACACAGTAGGAAGGTGCGACACCCGAAGGCTCAAGAACAGTGGACCCCTCACACACCCCCCGAACGCTGTTGCATCGCCCCCAAAAAAAAAAAAAAAAAAAAAAAAGTAGGAGCTGATGTTGATAATTTAGTGAATTGAGTGATGTATTGAGACACCGATGCAAGTTGAATGATATTGGGAACCTAACGAATTTGGAGCTCATGCTGGTAAGTATCAAAATAATTATGAACAAGGCGACAAAAAGAGGACCACGAGCAATTCATCAACTCATATTGCACGGAGTGCACCACTTAGGGTTCAATTCTCGGACTGCTAGAAATTAGATGTGGTGCTCACTAAGCAAGTTGATGGTTGGTTTGTGACATGAGTTCACGGTCCCCGAGAGTGAAGACAAAATGAGTCGTCAAACAACGCGGTGTCCCCGTTGCTTGGTGATCTTCTTGATCCTTTGGGTCATTGGAGTGCCTTATTAGCGTCATCCCCTTCGTTATCAGCGTGCATGACGCTGAAGCACTACAAATCGGTGTGGACTTGTTCATATGTGGGCGACAAGGCACCGATCCTCGGCTGCTGCACAGCTGTCGTGATCAAGGTAGAGACGCTCATCGGTTGCCATTTGGGATAATCCTCATCGACGCTGCAGCCGAACTCGTTGAGGACATGATCGAGATTGGGATGCATCATGCCGCGGGAGTGCTGAAGGTGAGTGAAATCGTTGTGGGATGTAGTCAACAGTTGTGTGGACAACTTGAATAAAGTTTTTTTTTTTGTTACAATCTTGTTAGCCTCATCTCATGTTTACACATCTATAAAGAACTAGGTTAACCGAGGATGTGCCAGCAATAACTATGGCGTTGAGCTGCCTGGTTCTGGTAGGCCTACGTGTCATACTACTTTTCCCATGTTATAGGACCTAGTTCATGTTCTAGCTGATCCGATGTCAATAGTGACAAGTGCCTCCATGGAATAGACTGGTGTCTTCATTATCCAGGACATGCTGCGCGACGACTTGACTAAACACCAGGCCGCACGAACCTGGGAGACAGAATCATGTGATACACGTCCACCTAAATCAGGATTGCCGTTTCGGTGCGACAGATAGTAGCCACTATGCCATGCAGCACTCCTTTACCCATGTCGTTGTTGCAGCTAGAACTCCAGATGCATCCCACTCCCACGTGTCCGCCAATGCATTTGTTTGAGGACAACAAATGTACGTAATTTCTTGACCGCAATCTTATGTCTCGAAGGATATTTTTTGTGTCCTACTAATCAACGAAGGAGATACACAAGTCAACTTGTTTGTCACTGTGACATATATATAGGTCATATAGGCACTCTGCCCCATGTAACAGTAATTCATTTTTTATTAATTGGGGACACCTAACTATCTGTCAGATAGGACAAAGGCATTATGGCGTCTCAGATTTTTGTAACAATTTTTTTCCCAAACATGAGGCTCAGATATTATACCTCACCTTAGTAATTATAATGTTTTGGATTTAATTATATTTGGATCTCGCAAAAAGAAAGAACAAAAGGTGGCAAGGGCATTCATTACACCGGAATATGATATCAATTTAATATAATTGATAAAGACGAAGTCATTAGGAACGTAAGTCTCAGTCTTAACTCTTATTACAAACTAAATGGAGCACACCAACTGCAACTGGTCACCAATTGAATTACTTTTTCAGTATCTCACAATCCCGAATTTTTATCCAACTTTGAACATGGCTTACAATTACAACACAATATAATATTTTTCAAAGTTGGAATAACTAATTGAAAGTGCACACAGTTGAAGCACAAGTATTGTTACCTGAGCTTCCCATTTCATTCTCTATGACTCATCGCTATTTATCAATAGTGGGAACTAATGATGGTGTACCGTGTGCCTCTCTCCTGTGAAGCGACGACTAACGAGCTAAATAACAGCACCAACAGCTATTCTGAACGGTTTAACAACCAATTAAGTCCAACATGTGCAGGACACGCTCTACATGAGAAAATTTTATCCACTTCGAATGCATAACGTCCTCGAGCAGTTTTGCTCGCTGCACAGTTGGGTCATCAGCGCATCGGCAGCTCCTGAGTGGTGCGGAACAGCTACACATAGCGTGAACGGCTCTTCATTCTTGCACAGTCAACTCACTGAGTTTCTGTGCTGGGTGACTGCCATCTGCTTGGTGCATGCAATTTTCAGTTAGAAAATGTGTTCCAGATGCATCCCATTCCTTATGCTATACAATTATTTACGACTAAGGGCATGCAATTTTCTGGGAAATATTATGTCACTACAGCACATCGCTTGCATGTTACAAGCAAACTGATGCAACATATATATGCATGCGACACAGGCTGTGTATTTATGTGTAAAAGCAGGATGGACATAGGCTACATATTATATCACTTCTCTGACTCAATTTATATCTTCACCAGCCAATATTGATGTTTGCCGGCTCACCTTACATGTAGGTACTAATTCTAGAAACGCTCGAGCAACTTGACCAGTTAATTTGACAGATGCACTGTCAGAATCTCCTCTGTCCCATGGGTTTTACATACTGGAGATCCTATTAGGAAGAAAAAAAAAAGAAAAATTCAGTGCAATTAGCGAAGATAGAGTTGACACAAAAGAAGTTGGAAGATGGCGAGGAAAAATTAGGAGATTCTAATTGCTGCATAGTACATTTCCAAAAAAAATACTGCATAGTAATAAACATGTCTTGGTGAGAGGTTTGGTCGTAATATGATGTTCACGAAGCTTACATCGCCTATAAATAATTGTTATAAATTTGTGTCATCCAAGTAATAATTAATCTATGCCTAGAGAGATTACAACATAAAATCTATTACTATAACTAACATGTGTGGCGTTGATCATGGTGACCTGGAGAGAGAGTTGACGAAAGAAGGTGATCAGAGCTGGCTCCAAACAAGGAGCATGGTAGCTGTATATATTTAAGGCAATGATGAGATGAAGCAACAAAGCATTGTGCTAGATGGCATTGACCTCCAACTCCACGACACGGTTGTCCTGCTTGGCATTGTTTTGTGCGGCGCAGAGGACTCCAGATCAACATAGACTGCCTCTACGAGGTGCTGATCCACGATTGCGCCATGGGCAACATGGTTGCTATTTTGGTTTGACAAGTTTTGTTCGCATTTGGCATCAAGCTTGTCAAAACGGTGGCTGAACTCATTGAGGACATGTTACATATTGGGATCCATCACGCGATGGGACTGATGGAGGTGAGTCAAATGGTCGCGGGATGTAGCATGATCTGGATCTAGCGAGCCTTCGACACCAATTGTCAGATACCAATGGATGACAGAGAGAAGAAGACTTGAGGAAGGCGAAGAACAGACAACAGTGGCTAGGAGCCGAGGCCAATTTGATTAAATTCAGTTTTCTGTTGCAAACTTGCATGCGAGGATCAGTTGTGGCACAACAACGCACAGGTGAAACAACAAATATTCCCTACTCCAAGCAGTTGTGCGCGCCCATGAGATACGCGGTGCTCACCCTGTTGTCTTCAGACCCTTGCAACACTGCTCCTGCGATGCTTTCCAACACCGGTTGGGTTTGTGCCACAGACCATGCCACAGTCTAACACAGACTGCCGGTACATCTCATTACTTCCCTGGGTCATGACACCACCGATTCTCCAAATCTTGGTTGTCGCAGCAAAAAGGTAGCTAGAGTGGATCAAAAGTAAGCTTGTACTCTCCCATAATATTTGTGGCTGCAAATATTATGCCTCGAGGCATGTCGTTTGTCTTACTGATATAGGCAACACATATGAAGCACAAGAGTCCACTTATATGTTATTGTGGAAGGATAAACGATCGACATTGGCTATATATAGGCACTCTGACTCACTTAATATATATAGAGGCTAATAGTCAATTCATGTTTTCTTAATTAGAGACACCTAACCATCCATCAGGTAGGCCCTGCCAGCCACATTCATTCAACACTACAAACAGACAGCAGCTGCGGCCAGTACTTTCTTTAGGACTACTCACGCAGCTGGTACTTGTTGGGCAGGTAGGAAGGTATGTGCAGCGTGAGACTGCCATGTTTGATAGCTTGTAAACCATAGCAGCACAGCAATCAAAACAGCATCAACATATCTCTCCATATAATGCTCTGCTCTGGCTCTGTGCCAATCCATGTGCTAGGCTGTTGGCCCTAGAGATGTCTCGGCTTCATCACCACATGTCCCTCATCGCCCCAGCCATCTTGATCTCCCTCCTGCTGCTGCTGCAGGCTGCTCTCGCCCCAGCTGCTGCTACACAGCGGAAACACCAGAGAAGAAGATTGGCATGAGGATTCGGCAAGCGAACAAGGAGGAGGCACAGTGGCTGGACCGTTACGCGGAGACACACGAGCCACTCGGTGCCGGCCCGCTCAAGATGGTTCGTGCCACACCGGAGCAGGAGCACTGGCTGAACCGCTTCAGCAACAATGATGGCACCACAAAGCCCGGCGAGGACGGCGCCGGCGGCAACGGCAGCGGCTACATGGATTTCGACGATGACAACCCGTATGTCTCCTCTCCGATCCGTGCCATTGAAAATGCATGCAGCTTGTGTGAATTTTGATGCATGCTACCTGTGATTGATTGTTTGCTTGCTTCTCTCGTTTGCACTCAGTTACGTTGACGCCCTGCGAGATTGGGTCTCCCACTTGACCAAACAGAGTTTGGAGAAAGCTGGTCAGGTGGAGGTACGTACAATTGCCACTGCTGCAGTGTTTTATTTTCACACTCTTTTGTTTTGTTCATTTCATTCTTGATGGTTATTAATTATTTCAAAAATCTCTTGGCAGAATCCGTTTGAGGATCTTTAGGGATGCATGGAGGCAATCGATCGATCAACTCGGAAATGGTGTATGGAGGAGGCATCCCAGGAGGATCGGATCGAGTATGGTCGTGCAGACATTTTATTAGTACGAAGAAGAGAAGTAGAGGCCGTCATCCTTGTAGAGATAATAAAAGAGAGGTGCTTTGGCTGCTGTGTTATGTTGTCGATCTGTTCACGATTTTTGATAGTCAGCTAGTAGTTGTGTGTGCTGTTCTATACCGTGCATGTATCTCTTTCCTGTTCATGAATAAAATTGATTTGCTCGAAATAGTAGCATATTTCTGAAAAATTACAGTGATGTGAAACCCAAATCGCCTCATCAAGATTATAAGCATGAGTGGAACAATAAAAAAAGAATTCCAACATTTGGCATTACCCTGGTTCGTAATTTCCTCTTACTGAGGTTTAGACTAACTAGCATGCTACAAAGATAGTGGCATCTTGGGTCATCGAAATTGCAGGACAGATTTCTAAAGTTCTGGGTAGATCTCGTGCATGTTCATGAAAAAATATACTCGTTTTCTTTTTATTTTATATATGAACTAAAGCTTATTCTGATGTGATGAACTAAAGCTTATTCCATTACTTCAAAAAATGTATGACCAACGCAGAGAAAGGGCATCATGGCATGTCAGCCTTTCACCTGTATGTAGAAAGCTGCATGCAGTGCAGTGGCTCCCGGTGAACAAGTGCACACCTCAGCGTATCAAACATGTAGATGCGGCAGTTTTGTAATAGTCAGGCCGTTCAGAAAACACCACAATATTGTACCTTACACTTCATGAATGATATGGCAGACAAAGGAAGACCACAGCCTGTTGGGCGGCGGCTGCGGCTGCTGCTCGATCATACAGACCATCACCATGGGGTACGCGCTGGCTGAAGATCCACCCAGGAATAAGTTGAGGATCTATGTGCGCCACGACCACGGCAGCCACGACCACCAGTTCCTGCTCCAATGCGACGACGACGATCGGTAGGCCCAGACCTATAGTGTCTCCTCTCCTCCCCTGCCCTCCTCACAAGACGCACTCACAGACTGCTCTTGCAAGTAAAATTCCTAGTGCATCCCATTTCCATAAGTCCATGAATAGCATTCCTACCATTTGTCTTTAGATTAGAAACTGAAAACTAATAAAGAAGCTGAAAAGCAATAAAAACTAGGATATGCAGTATGGACATGTCCCTCTAGCACTCGTGTGTTGTGGATAGAGCAAGGCAGCTTGTGGCTACTTGGAAATGCGGACAAAATATATATGCCCACACCGATTTGGGAAATTAATAGCTTCCTACCAACCCTGAAATTATATACTTCAGTGATATATGCCCACACTGATATTGCGGTCAAAATATATATGCCAACGCCAAGTGCAGCATGCATAACATTTCGAGATCAACCAGAACCAGTAGCTAAGAGGCACTACTACCGTTTCTTTGTATTCCCCAGATGTTCTGCATATTATGAAGCTGTGCATCATTGAATAGAAAATATACTAGTAGGATGCAGAAAGAATTATAGAAACAACTATTAGATAGCTGTGTGTGGTTCAATTCGGCATGTACTAGTCTCACCCACGCTTGTGTAGCTGAATGTTTCATATATCTGAAGCTATTTTGGACATCCTTGCATTGCATGGTTCCTCAGGTATTGTTAAAACTGAGAAATACACACAAATGTTCAACAGGCAATAGCAGGGACACGGCCATACTGCAGGTTTAAGGAGACAGTACGTTGCCTATGAGAAACATGTTCAGTTAAGCAAAACTGCTAATTCCTTAATTATAGTCACTAGGGTAACAACTGTCCTAAAACAGTTTTGTGCTACATAAGGAAAGCCTGAGGTTACAGAAAGCCTCCATTTCAAGAAGCCTCAAAACAGAACAGTTGAATCCCAATAAGGAACAAGAGTCCCATATGGCAGTTCTTCAAGCAGAGTGAGGAAAAATCAGAAGGTCACCAGCCTGCGAATTAGCTCTGTGTATCCTATCCTCCCTTTCCAGGCCCTCACATTTGTCCTAAAGCCGCAATCCAAAACGGAACAAGAGTCTTAACTATCTGCCAAATAGTTAAGATCCCATGCCCTGCCTCAGCTTCTGTTTAACTTGACACTCCCCATGCCTCCCATGCATACAAAAGTTATTTTGCAGGCAAATTCTGTAATAAATCCCTTTTGTATATATTGATATCTATCTCTCTTACGATTCAATGCTAGACTACAGATAAATGTTCGGTGCCATGGTTTTCAATTGTATTATTAATTAATCGTATAAGTTAGATACTTTTCAGCATGTAAATCTTACATCATGCACATGATTAAAAAGGTCTGAGGAGATTTAGCGCGAGGCCTTACCTTCACACTGTGCAATGTATGGACGCTGGTGCTCGAACACTATTTTAATTACCTCCACAATGTTATTTACAATAGTGTTCTCAGTTGTCAATTGACATAAATGACATAAGAAAATAGGACATCCCGACCTATCATCCCACTACTGCATAAATAATTTTGCAACACCCTACCCAATCATTAATGCAGGCGGTAAAAAATGTGACCGTCTCCTAAAATAACTGAGCATTTTAAATATCCAGTATATGCTAGGTAAAGACAATGATGTGGATGATGCTTTGAGTCCCCCACTGCATTGAATTATTTGATTACAAAGTTCGAATAGACGGATATTTCATATTGTATCACGTAAGTTGTGTTGCCAGGCCTAATTTACTACTGAGGACTCTAATTCATGACAAATTTGCTATGAGAGACAACAATTGCTTATATGTTAGCCCTTTGCCATCTCCACTGAAAACTAGTGGACAAGACAAAAAAAGGGCATGTGATGATATTTGCTATGTGGCACATTAGCGCACAGGTCAAACGGCAACTCCACCCATCTCCAAGCAATTGTGCACATAAATGAGATATACGCAGTGCCATCCCTAACGTGGAAGGACCCCTCGCAACACTGTTCATGCAACGCCATCCCACACCTGGTGGCTACGTGCCACAGAACAAGCCATAGTCTAACACAGACCACCGGTACACCCTGTCCTCGCATGACGCTAGTAAGCTTGTACTCCAGATGCACCCCACTCCCATGATGTTAGTTTGAGGACTATATGTATTCAATACCGTGGTTGCAAAATATTATGCCTCGAAGCATGTATTGTGGAAGAAGGATAGACGACATAGGCTATATATAGGCATTCTTAGACTCACTTAATATAGAGGATATTCATGTTTTATTAATTAGAGCCACCTAACCATGAATCAGGTATTTTTTTTAGATCAAAGGTGTTCACCCGGCTTTATTGAAAGCTTATCGAGCACCAAGATCCCGGTTTACTGGGGATACCAGTTTACAATGCAGCTAACACAGAGAGCTGGTGTACATGTTGAGCCACCTAACCATGAATCAGGTATTCCATGCCAGCCACACAGAGAGCTGGTGTACATGTTGAGCAGGTAGACGTCATGTGGCGCGTGAGACTGCAATGCATGATTGCTTGTTAAACCATGCCCGCAGCAGCACAGCAATCAAAACTGCACCAACATCTCTCCATATAGTGCTCTGCTCTGCCAGTGTGCCAATCCATGTGATAGGCTGTTGGCGCTCGAGATGTCCTGGTTCACCAAGTGTCCCCCATTGGCTCGGCCATCTTGATCTCCCTCGTGCTGCTGGAAACTCTTCTCGCCTCAGGTGCTGCTACCGCAGACCGCAGTGGAAACTCCGGCTAATTGAAAAATAAGAAAAGTGCCAAGTGTCCATAGTGACTTTGTTATACTGGAGGAATAACTCGACTCATTTTCCATTAATCTCAAGATGTGTTTCTATAGAAGTGCATGGGGTATATGAAAGGGTAAAGGGGATATGAAAACAAAGAGGCTAAAACACTTGATATTCTAACATGTTAACATCAACTACTGTGGGTCCAATGCCTTTTAAGTTTTCTCAAAGCGTAGTAGGGCCAGTGTTACATGTTCATGGATGTAGATGTCTACGACATCCAACTCTGTTGCATCGTTCAGGCAACATATCGATCATTTTACTGCTTGTACTATAGTTGTACTGTTGTTTTCAGTTATTCTCCATTTTTTCCATTTCTTTTTGGCTTGTAATATTAATCAAATTTAGCCTGCCTAATGTATTTCTAAAGTACATTTCCTTTTCACCTTCAGAAGTCTGCTCGATTTCATTATTTGCCGGCCTCTTTTTCCTTAAATAATATGTAATGTAGTAGTTCCTTTTCTTACAGGCTTGTAATTTTTCCTTGGCAGCATGTATTTAGTTTTTCTGGTTTTCGACTCCTTTGGAACTAAGGAAAAATGGAGGAATTTTGTAGGATTTGAATCCTATAGGAAATTTCCTATGGAGCCCTTTGGAACAAACTAAGGATTGAACCCTTACCATTCCTATGAAATTCCTAAGGAATAGTTTGTTCCACAGGAATTTTGGAGAATTTCTAACATAAGGTCCAACCTCTTGAAAAAAAATCCTTTGTGTCTATCTCTCTCTCTCATTCCTATGTTTCATCCAAATAATCATTCTAGCAACTTTCATATGTTTTCATTCCATATAGGATTCAAGATAGCATGACACTCTAATCCTATATTTTTCCTATTTCTATGTTTTGGAAATCCTTTGTTCCAAAGGAGCCCAAACATGACCCTAAAACAAGTAAGCATGTCATTGGTAGACTATGAGCAAAATCGATCTTACCCGTGTTTAAAGCCATTCTATATGGTCCCTAAAATTCCCCATACACATTGGATAATCGCATAATATTCATATTATTCATATAGTCATGAACATGTATACTCACTTGCCCTTAATTTGAACACACATTCAAGACGGCTGATGGATACTCCAAACTGTCGAACCATACGCTGCCGCATGTCATCAGTCGCCGCTGTCTTCCACGGCTGCTCCTTTTCGACAGTTTGCAGGCTGCTGCAGTCTTCCAAAGCAGCGGACCAATTAGATGCTACCCAACGATCTCCATGCAACCGGTGTTCTTCCTATTTGTGCCGGTGCCGCACCCAAATTGTCGTCCGTGCTGTGGTCCATGATCACCAGTGGGGAATTCAGCATGTTCTCCGGGGTTGTCTTCCTCGTTGGTTAGATTCCTGGTGCCTCGCATACCGAAGCATGCATGATATTCGTTTCGAAAGAAGCTTCAACCATCCAGTCCATTCATGAAATTTTGCCCCACCATAGGCAAATTATGCTACTATATGTCATTGTGGAAGCAGGATACACGTAGCTAGGCTATATATATGCACTGACTCTCTGACTCACGTCACGTGATATAGAGAGGCTATTCATGTTTTCTTAATTAGAGGCACCTAACCATCCATCAGGTAGGACAAGCCACACATGGATTTAACACCGCACCTAAAGATGATACTAATTATCTAAAGTAATTATTATTTTTCTTATATATATTTAGTCAAAGTTAAATATGTTTGATTTTCTCCGAAATTGAATACAATATTTAAAAACAGATTGAAAAAGTATATACTGAGCAATTTAATGTACAGACAGTTTGTCCAAACAAAACTCGTGTGGACATGCATTGCACAAAGGTCTCAAACCCATGGAACAAAGTAGCATTGCGTTGCATTGGAACATGCTGGATATTCATGACACCACATCTTCAAGAAATGTAGTTTGTCACAGCTAAGTGTGTTGGTGAAAATGAATCCTCCTGCAGCCGTTCGATGAGCCTGGACGGTTCGATTTCGGTGACTGCAGCCACACATCACTCACGGTGAAGTCTGCTGATCTGAATCTGTCAGGAAGGTATTTCGTATCAATAACAAGCTTGTACTCCAGATGCATCTCACTCCCATCCTGACTTCAAATGTTATGCCTCGAAGCATGTAGTTTGTGTCACACTGATCGACGGAACATATGAATTGAAGCACTAGAGTCTACAGATCAGATTATGTCATTGTGGAAGCAGGATAGCATAGGCTACATATAGGCACCTAGCCATCCATCAGGTAGGTGTGCCCGTGGCAAGTGTGGCCGCAGCACTGGAAAGGCCATGTATATATATTACACATAGCCGACGGGCATACACACATGGAAACCGACATCCCATTAATTATTTCTCGGATAGGAAATGCAGTTTTTTTTTTGATAAAAAGGGAAATGCAGCTTTTGTTTACAAGAAAACAGAGCATGCAAATTCCACTCCGGAAAATGCACCATGTGATCTGGGATAGAAGGAGACCTACGGCCTGTCATTTGTGCGTCCAGATGGGCAGTGTTTGGGTTCACCATGCATGTCCTCTGTCAACAGGTCCGCTTATCCCAAGAGAATTGATACCAGTGCTTTATTGGCTTTTAACGGATGCTCCACTACACATTGAAGACGGCTGGCGAATGCACGTGTCTATCGAACCATAGGCGTCGTCGCATCTCGTTGGTTGCCGTTATCTTCCTCGTATGTCATTTCTGGCACAGTTTGCCGGTCACTGCAGTCTCGCTCGTCAGCCTCGCCTCTCAACCGGTCTTCTTTCTCCTCGTGGTGGCGCCCACAACCAGGGTGTCGTCGGTGGCGTGTTCCAAGATCGCCGGTGGCGAGCTCGGCGTGTTCTCCAGGTCGTCTTCCTTGTTGGCCAGATTCCTGGTGCCTCACATACCAAGCATGCATGAGACATTACGAAGAGAAGCTTCAGCCATCCACCGTTGAGTACAATCATCAAATTTTGCCTCACCATCATATATATAGGCAAGTTATGAAGCAAAAGAGTCACTTATATGTCATTGTGGAAGCAGGATACACACTCCATAGCTGGGCTATATATAGGCACTCACTCTCTGACTCACGTGATATAGAGAGGCTATTTACGTTTTCTTAATTAGAGGCACCTAACCATCCATCAGGTAGGCCAAGCCACATGGATTCTACACCACACACAGCTGCTGGGGCCAGCCAGTACTTTGTTGAGGACTGCTCACGCGGCTGGGGTACTTGTTCAGCAGGTAGAAGGCACGAGCTGCGTGAGACTTCCACCGTACCGGCAGCGTGTAGGAGGTAGCAGCACACCAATCAACAATGCACCATCATATGTCCATTTGTGTTGATCCATTAAAGCCCTAAGCGGTATTAGGCTGTTGGCGTTGGCGCTGGAGATGGCTCATCTTCTTCACCACAACCACAAGTCCCTGATCACCGCGGCCAGCTGCTCTAGCCCTAGCTGCTACCGCAGCTGATTTCTTCTGCTTGTCTTGCACAAAAGTATAATAAAAATTGAATGATCAGTCGGCGGCGGCAGCGTGTGACCAGGCGTACTAGTTGCCTTATCGATCACTCGACACAAAATACACATCATTGTTCGTTATTTTGCTTATCATCATCGATCCAAGGCGGCCTGAGGCCACCAAATCAAATCCATAAAGACTGAAACAGTGTACATATATAAATTGGCCACCGCTTCATTAAAACAGCGGGCCAATAAAATGTTTGAATCAACGATTAATCCCCACTTGGAACAGTCAGGCCGTTCAGAAAACACCACAATATTGTACCTTACACTTCATGAATGATAAGCCAGTCAAGGGAAGACCACACCCTGTTGGGCGGCGGCTGCTGCTTCTGCAATATTACCGTACAAATCATATACAGTGCATGACACAGCTGTACAAATCATACATGCGATCGATCATGCTGCCAGATATATGCTGCATGCCAGCTCTGGATTCAGTTCAGTCCACAATTGTTGCAGTGTTGAAGCAGGCCGGTAGCACACTAGTCTTTGTGCAAGATCATACTGAGCGTCATCATGGGGTACACGCTGGCTGCAGACCCACCCTGGAAGAAGTACTAGATCTCTGTGCGCTATGCTGATGAGGACCACAGCAGCCACCACCAGTTCCTGGTCTACTGGGCAACGATGAGCCATACGTGCAGACGTGTAGTGTCTCCTCTCCTCCCTCCCTCCTCACAAGACGCACTCATATACTGCTCTTGCAAGTAGAATTCCATGTGCATCCCATTTCCATGAGTCCATGAATAGCATCCCTAGCATTTGTTTTTAGATTAGAAACTGAAAACTAACAACACTAGGATATGCAGTATATGGTCATATCACTCTAGTACTCGTGTGTTGTGAATAGAGCAACGCAGCTTGTGGCTACATGGAAATGGGGACAAAATATATATGCCCACACCCATCTGGGAAAATTAATTGTTTCCTACCAACCATGAAATAATATACTTCAGTGATATATATGCCCACACCAAGTGCAACATGCCTACAACTTCGAGTTCAACCAGAACTAGTAGCTAACAGGCACCACTACCGTTTCTAGGCATTTCCCAGTCGTTCTGCATATTATGAGGCTGTGCTGCATCATCGATCAGAAAATATACTAGTAGAATGCAAATAGAATTCTAGAAACAGCTATTAGGCAGCTGTGTGTGGCTCAATTCAGCATGTACTAGTGTAGTCACTCACGCTTGTCTATAATGTTTCATATCTATGAAGCTATTTCGGACTTCTTTGCATTGCATGGTTCCTGAGGTATTGTTAAAACTAGAGAAATACACACGGATGTTCAACATAAGGAGACATGACCAGGGACATGACCATACTGCAGGTTTAAGGAGACAGTACGCTGCCTCCGAGAAACATATTCAGTGAAGCAAAATTGCAATTCCTTAATTATTGTCACTATAAAAGGGTATGAACTGTCCTAAAACAGTTTTGTGCTACATAAGGTAAGCCTGAGGTTCCAGAAGCCTCCATTTCAAGAAGCCTCAAAACATAATAGTTGAATGATCCTAATAAGGAACAAGAGTCCCATAGCTGTTCTTCGAGCAGAGTGAGGAAAAATCAGAAGGACACCAGCCTGTGCAATGGCTCTGTGTATCCTCGCTCACCATGCCCTCACATTTGTCTAAAGGGCACAATCCCAAATGGCAAATTGTTAAGTGCCCTGCCTCTAATTCTGTCTAAATTGAACACACTCATCATGCCTCCCATACACAAGTAAGTTATTTTGTAGGCAAGTTCTGTAATAAATCCCTATTCATATTTCACCTCAAATGCAAGCATAGTCATGGATTGGGACACTTATGTAACCCTCTTGTTGGTGGAGTGTGTGCTATATAGGATGAACTGTATTTAAGAGTATAGTGATATCTACCTCTCTTACGATTCAATGCCAGTCTACAGTTAAATGTTCAGTGCCATGGTTTTCAATTGAATGAATGGTATAAGTTAATTAGATGCTTTTTCAGCATGTAAATCTTACATCATGCACAAGATTAAGAAACACAAAATATATTTTAATCACTTCCACAATGTTATTTACAACAATGTTGTCATTTGTCTATTCACGTAAATGACATAAGAAAATAGGAAAATCTCGACCCATCTCACTACTACATAATTAATTACATAAGACCTACCCAAATCACTAACGTGGGCGGTCAAAAATGCGTCTATCTCCTGAAATACCTAAGCATTTTAAATATCGAGTATATGCTAGGTATAGACATTGATATGGCTGATGCTATGAGTCTAAGGTCATGCCCACACGGATTATCTGATAACAAAGTTTGAATTAGATGAATATTTTGTATTGTGTTACAGAAGTTGTGTTGCCCATGGACACTGAAAAAGCCTAATTTGCTGGTGGACACTGATCTAATTCGCGACAAATCAACTATGAGAGCCCTTTTCCATCTCTACTGAAAACTAGGGGACAAGACAGAACGGCATGTGTTGATTGGCCATGGCACATAGCGCTTGCGCGAAACGGCAGCTCCACCCTTCTCCAAGAAGCTGTGCGCATTCATGAGATACGTGCAGTGGTGCCCTCTCTGTCATCTATGGGCCCCTTGCCGCACTGCTCGTGTGCGTGCCCCAGAACTTGCCATAGTCTAAATAGTCTGCCGGTACACCTCAGTATATCCCTGGTTGATCACACCACAGCTGCACTAGATCTGGCTTGTTGCAGCTAAGTGCGTTGATGAAGATGAAACAGTTAGCAAGAAGGTAGGGAAAAGATCAAAGGTAAGCTTGTACTCCAGATGCACCCCACTCCATGACGCTAGTCTGAGGACTATATGCATTCAATTTCATGACTGCAAATATTTTGCCTTGAAGCATATCGTATATCATTGTGGAAGAACGATAGACGACTTTGGTTATATATAGCTACTCTCTGACTAACTTATTATATATAGAGTCTTTTCATGGTTTCTTAATAAGTGACACCTAACCATCCATCTGGTAGGCCATGCTAGCCACATGAATTCAACACTACACACAGACAACTGCTGTGCTCAGTACTTGTACTGTCTTGAGGACTCACGGAGCTGGAACTTGCTGAGCAGGTACATGGCATGTGCCGCGTGAGACTGCCTTGCTTGATAGCTTCTTGTAAACCATACCTGCAGCAGCACAGCAATCAAAACTGCATCAACATGTCTCTCTATATAATGCCATGCTCTGCCTTTGTGCCAATCCATGTGCAAGTTAGGCTGTTGGTGCTCAAGATGTCTTGGCTTCTTCACCACATGTCCCTCAGCAACGACATCGGCACCACGGATGACAACGAGGACACGTTAGAGATTGGGATCCATAACGTGATCTGGGATCAATGGTCGGTCCTTCGCATGTCTTCACGGTTCCCGAGAGTGAAGACAAAATGAGTCGTCGAACAACGCACAGTCCTCATGCTTCGTGATGTTCTTGATCCATTGGGTCATTAGTGCTTCATCAGCGTCATCCCATTCGGTATCGGTGTGCGTGACGCTGACACGGGGGCGGATTCACGCCCCGGGCTAGGGGGGCTGCAGCCCGGGGCAGCACGCAAAAATACAAGGAGCAACTCTTCAAGTAAAAGCCATTTGGGGAAGGCACTGATCCTCGGCTGCTGCACAGGCAAAGCTGTGTGGACTGGTTCATATATGGGTGACAAGGCACTGATCCTCGGCTGCTGCACAGGCAAAGCTGTCGTGATCAAGGTAGAGACACTCATCCGTTGCCATTTGGGATCCTGCTCATCTACGCTGCAGCCGAACTCGTTGAGGACGTGATCGAGATTGGGATTCATCATGCCGCGGGAGTGCTGAAGGTGAGTGAAATGGTTGTGGGATGTAGTGGGCGCTATCCAAAAGAGAAGAAAACATGGAGAGGAAGAATAGACAACAGTTGTGTGGACAATTTGAATAATGTTTTTTTTGTTACAATCTTGTTAGCCTCACCTCATGTTTATACATCTATAAAGAACTAGGTTAACTCCGAATGGGCCAGCAATACCTCTGGCGTTGAGCCTGGTAGGTTTACGTGTCGCACTACTTTGCCCATGTTACAGGACCTGCTCCAGTAGTTCATGTTCTAGCTGATCCGATGTCACTTGTACACTAAGGAGGCACAAGTGCCTCCGTGGAAGAGATAGGTGTCTTCATCATCCAGGACATACTCCGGGACGACTTGAATCCTATGTCGCACCTAAATCAGGACATACACCAGGCTGCACGCACCTGGGAAACAGAATCCTATGTCGCACCTAACTCGGGTTTGCCGATCCTTTCGCACAACAGATAGTAGCCACTGGTGTTGATGTAGCCATTACGCCATGCAGTACTCCTTTGCCCATGTCGTTCTTGCAGCTAGAACTCCAGATGCATCCCACTCCCACGTGTCCACCAATGCATTTTTTTTGAGGACAACAAAAGTACATAATTTCTTGAACGCAAATCTTATGTCTCGAAGGACATTTTTTGTGTCCTACTAATCGACGAATGATAGGTCATATAGGCACTCTGCCCCATGTAACAATAATTCATTTTTTTATTAACAGGGGATACCTAACTATCTGTCAGATAGGACAAAGGCATTATGTCGGCTCAGGTTTTTGTAACCATTTTTTTCCCAAACATGAGGCTCAGATATATATATCTCACCTTAGTAATTATAATTTGTTCGATTTAATTATGTTTGGATCTCGCAAAAAGAAAGAACAAAAGGTAGAAAGGGCCATTCATTACACCAGAATATGATATCAATTTAATATAATTGATAAAGATGAAGTCATTAAGTCTCAGTCTTAACTCTTATTACAAACTAAATGGAGCACACCAACTACGTACTGGTCACCAATTTAATCACTTTCAGTATCTCACAATCCCGATATTTTATCAAACTTTGAACATGGCTTACAATTACAACACAATATAATATTTTTCAAAGTTGGAATAGTAGAGGCACAAGTATTGTTACCTGAGCTTCCGATTTCATTCTCTAGGACTCATCACTATTTATCAATAGTCGGAACTAATGATGGTGTACCGTGTGCCTCTCTCGTGGATCAGAGCTGGCTCCAAACAAGGAGCATGGTAGCTGTATGTAAGGCAGTGATGAGATGAAGCAACAAAGCATTGTGCAAGATGGCAATGACCTCCAACGCCGCGACACGGTTGTCCTGCTTGGCATTGTTTTGTGCGGCGCAGAGGACTCCAGATCAACATAGACTGCCTCTACGAGGTGCTGATCCACGATTGCGCCGTGGGCAACATGGTTGCTATTTTGGTTTGACAAGTTTTGTTCGCATTTGGCATCATGCTTGTCAAAACGGTGGATGAACTCATTGAGGACATGTTACATATTGGGATCCATCACGCGATGGGATTGATGGAGGTGAGTCAAATGGTCGCGGGATGTAGCGTGATCTGGATCTAGCGAGCCTTCGACACCAATTGTCAGATACCAATGGATGACAGAGAAGAAGACTTGAGGAAGGCGAAGAACAGACAACAGTGGCTAGGGGCCGAGGCCAACTTGACTAAATTCAGTTATTGTGGAAGGATAAACGATCGACATTGGCCATATATAGGCACTCTTTGACGCACTTAATATATATAGAGGCTAATAGTCAATTCATGTTTTCTTAATTAGAGACACCTAACCATCCATCAGGTAGGCCATGCCTGCCACATTCATTCAACACTACAAACAGACAGCTGCTGCGGCCAGTACTTTCTTTAGGACTACTCACGCAGCTGGTACTTGTTGGGCAGGTAGGAAGGCATGTGCCGCGTGAGACTGCCATGTTTGATAGCTTGTAAACCATAGCAGCACGGCAATCAAAACTGCATCAGCATATCTCTCCATATAATGGTCTGCTCTGGCTCTATGCCAATGCATGTGCTAGGCTGTTGGCGCTAGAGATGTCTCGGCTTCTTCACCACATGTCCCTCATCGTCCCGGCCATCTTGATCTCCCTCCTGCTGCTGGAAGCTGCTGCCGCTACTGCAGCAGAAACTCTAGCGAAGAAGATCGGGATGAGGATTCGGCAAGCCAACAATGAGGAGGCACAGTGGCTGGACCGCTATGCGGCGACACACCAGCCGCTCGGTGCCGGCCCACTTAGGATGGTTCGTGCCACACCAGAGGAGGACCACTGGCTGAACCGCCTCAGCAACGATATCGGCACGGCGGAGAACGGCGAGGACAGCGCCGGTGACAGTGGCTACATGGATTTCGACGATGACAATCCGTATGTCTCCTCTCCTCTCCGTGCCATTGAAACTGCAGCTTGTGTGAATTCTAGTGGTTGATACATGCAACCTGTGAT
Organism: Hyparrhenia diplandra; assembly: GCA_015847255.1. NCBI lineage: Eukaryota > Viridiplantae > Streptophyta > Magnoliopsida > Poales > Poaceae > Hyparrhenia > Hyparrhenia diplandra. Next base: position 683,478 of record JADLZK010008524.1, on the reverse strand, counting down.
TGATTGTTTGCTTGCTTCTCTCGTTTGCTCTCAGTTACGTTGACGCCCTCCGAGATTGGGTCTCCCACTTGACCAAACAGAGTTTGGAGAAAGCTGGTCGGGCGGAGGTACGTACAATTACCACTGCTGCAATGTTTTCTTTTAACACTGTTTTGTTTGGTTCATTTTTTTCTTGATGGTTATTAATTTGTTCAAAAATCTCTTGTCAGAATCCGTTTGAGGATCTTTAGGGATGCATGGAGGCTTTCGATCAACTCGGAATGGTGTATGGAGGAGGCATGCCAGCGGGGATCGAGTATCGTCGTGCTGACATTTTAGTACCAAGAAGTAGAGGCCATCGTTCTTGTAGAGATAAGAAGAGAAGAGACGTGCTTTATTGGCTGGTGTTATGTTGTTTGTTCACTATTTGTGATCGTCAGCTAGTAGTTGTGTGTGCTGTTCTTTAACATAAGTAGCATATTTCTGCAAAATTACAGTGATGCCAAACCAAAATCGCCTTATCAAGATAATGGCCATCAGTGGAACAATAAAAAAACCACCAACATTTGGCACACTGCTGATATATGTGGAACCCTAGTTTGTAAGATCAACTATGCTGCTAATTAAGTCCAATTTCCTCTTACTGAGGTTTAGACGAACTAGCATGCTTCAAAGATCGTGGCATGCTGGGTCATGCCACCCTGAGGTAGCTAGTAATTTTGTAAATTGAATAGAACCATCAAAATTGCAGGATGAATTTCTAAAGTTCTGGGTAGATCTCGTGCATGTTCATGAAAAAATATACTTGTTTTCTTTTTTTTTTAAATATATGAACTAAAGCTTATGCTGATGTAAGGATACTTCTTCTGGTGGGGCTGGGGGATGAGGAATGCATATTTTTCTGCAAGATTTAAATTCATTAGGGGAAGTTTTTAGTGCAGTGGCTAGCTATATGTGATGAATAAAAATAATTAGAACTATGATTTCGTAAAATTTATTTGTTTTGGGGTCATGATAATTTTTGAGAATGAAGTTGGACAGTACCCTCATTCCTTGATCACCTATAAAACTACATACAGCCGAAGTGGTTTGAATTAAGATATCCCATTACTTCAAAAAAATGTATGACCAAACGCAGAGCAAGGGAGTCAGCCTTGCATGTGATGAACCGTACAATTTGTTCCAAGTTACCAGTAGTTCACCTGTATGTAGAAAGCTGCATGCAGTGCAGTGGTTTAAGGTCAACAAGTAGAGCACCTCACCCGCATACTCGGCACGTAAGGGCAACCTTGTATTCCCAAACGTTTTGAGCACTCAACGTCACACTTACACTGACGGATGAATGGCGCACACTACTGCATGCTGGACACCTAGTCGTGGTGAACAGTCAGGAAGGGAACAGGAACACATAGTGGACACCTAGCTTGGAGGAACGCTGAATGCAGCACTACTGTATCTTATCATTACTTATTTTTGTATACATTTTGCTTGACATATGTCAGGAAAACAAAGGGCCAAAATGTTTGAATCAAGGATTAATCCCCACTTGGAACAGCCAGTCAAAGGAAGACCACATCCTGTTGGGCGGCGGCTGCTGCTTCTGCATATTACCGTACAAATCATATACAGTGCATGACATAGCTGTACAAATCATACATGCGATCGATCATGCTGCCACATATATGCTGCATGAAGCAGGCCCGTAGCACACTAGTCTTTGTGCAAGATCCTGCTGAGCGTCATCATGGGGTACATGCTGGCTGCAGACTCACCCGGGAAGAAGTACTGGTTCTCTGTGCGCTATGCTGATGAGGACCACGGCAGCCACCACCACCAGTTCCTGGTCCACTGCGACGAGGATGAGCGCGCTATGCTGATGAGGACCACGGCAGCCACCACCACCAGTTCCTGGTCCACTGCGACGAGGATGAGCCATACGTGCAGACGTGCAGTGTCTCCTCTCCTCCCTCCCTCCTCACAAGACGCACTCATAGACTGGTCTTGCAAGTAGAATTCCTAGTGCATCCCATTTCCATGAGTCCATGAATAGCATCCCTAGCATTTGTTTTTAATTAGACACTGAAAACTAACAAAACTAGGAGATGCAGGATATGGTCATATCACTCTAGTACTCGTGTGTTGTGAATAGAGTAACGCAGTTTGTGGCTACATGGAAATGCGGACAAAATATATATGCCCACACCCATCTGGAAAAATTAATTGTTTCCTACCAACCATAATAACATGCTTCAGCGCTATATATGCCCACACCGATATTGCAGACAAAATATATATGCCCACGCCAAGTGCAACATGCCTACAACTTCGAGTTCAACCAGAACTGGTAGCTAAGAGGCACAACTGCCGGTAGCTAAGAGGCACAACTGCCATTTCCAGGCATTCCCCAGCCGTTCTTCATATTATGAGGCTGTGCTACATCATCGATCAGAAAATATACTAGTAGGATGTAGAGAGATAGAATTATAGAAACAGCTATTAGGCAGCTGTGTGTGGCTCAATTCGGCATGTACTAGTGTCACTCACGCTTGTCTAGAATGTTTCATATCTGTGAAACTATTTTGGACTTCTTTGCATTGCATGGTTCCTGAGGTATTGTTAAAACTAGAGAAATACACACGGAATGTCAACAGGCTAGACCAGGGACATGACCATACTACAAGTTTAAGGAGACAGTATGCTGCATCCGAGAAACATATTGAGTTAAGCAGAATTGCAATTCCTTAATTTTTGTCACTACGAAAGGGTAAGAACTGTCCTAAAACAGTTTTGTGCTACATAAGGTAAGCCTGAGGTTCCAGAAGCCTCCATTTGGAGAAGCCTCCAAACAGAATAGTTGAATAATCCCAATAAGGAACAAGAATCCCATAGCTGTTCTTCGAGCAGAGTCAGGAAAAATCAGAAGGTCACCTCAAAACATGTGTATCCTCGCTCACCACGCCCACACATTTGTCTAAAAGGCACAATCCAAATGGAAAATTGTTAAGATCCCTGCCTCTAATTCTATTTAAATTGAACACACTCCCCATGCCTCCCATACACAAGTAAGTTATTTTGTAGACAAGTTCTGTAATAAATCACTATTCATATTTCACCTCAAATGCATGCAGTCATGGATTGGGACACTTATATAACCCTCTTGTTAGTGGGGTGTGTGCTATATAGGATGAACTGTATTTAAGAGTATAGTGATATCTACCTCTCTTAGGATTCAATGCCAGACTACAGTTAAATGTTCAGTGCCATGGTTTTCAATTGAATGAATGGTATAAGTTTGGTATAAGTTAATTAGATGCTTTTTCAGCATGTAAATCTTACATCATGCACATGATTAAGAAACACAAAATATATTTTAATCACTTCCACAATGTTATTTACAACAATGTTGTCATTTGTCAATGTACGTAAATGACATAAGCAAATAGAAATATCTCGACCACAATCATCTCACTACTACATAACTAATTTCATAAGACCTACCCAAATCACTAACGTGGGCAGTCAAAAATGCGACTGTCTCCTAAAATACCAAAACATTTTAAGTATCCAATATATGCTTGGTATAGACATTGATATGGCTGATGCTATGAGTCCCAGGTCATGCCCACTACAACGGATTATCTGATTCCAAAGTTTGAATTAGATGGATATTTTGTATTGTGTTACAGAAGTTGTGTTGCCCATGGACACCGAAAAAAAGCCTAATTTTCTGGTGGACACTGATCTAATTCACGACAAATCTGCTACGAGAGCCCCTTGCCGTAGTGCTCGTATGCGTGCCCCAGAACATGCAATAGTCTAAAACAGTCTGCGGGTACACCTCAGTACATCCCTGGTTGATCACACCACAGCTGCACTAGATCTGGCTTGTCGCAGCTGAGTGCGTTGATGAAGATGAAGCAGTTAGCAAGAGGGTAGAGCAGATCAAAGGTAAGCTTGTACTCCAGATGCACCCCACTCCCATGATGCTAGTCTGAGGACTATATGCATTCAATATCATGGCTTCAAATATTTTGACTTGAAGCATATCGTATATCATTGTGGAAGAAGGATAGACGACATTGGCTACATATAGCCACTCTCTGACTAACTTATTATATATAGAGGCTTTTCATGGTTTCTTAATAAGTGACACACCTAACCATCCATCTGGTAGACCATGCTAGCCACATCGATTCAACACTACACACAGACAACTGCTGCGGCCAGTACTTGTACTTTCTTGAGGACTCACGGGGCTGGAACTTGCTGAGCAGGTACATGGCATGTGTTGCGTGAGACTGCCATGCTTGATAGCTTCTTGTAAACCATACCGGCAGCAGCACAGCAATCAAAACTGCATCAACATATCTCTCTATATAATGCTATGCCCTGCCTTTGTGCCAATCCATGTGCTAGTTAGGCTGTTGGTGCTCAAGATGTATTGGCTTCTTCACCACATGTCCCTCAGCAAAGACATCGGCACCACAGATGAAAGCGAGGGCACGTTAGAGATTGGGATCCATAACGTGATCTGGGATCAATGGTTAATTGGTCCGTCGCATGTCTTCACGGTTCCCGAGAGTGAAGGCAAAATGAGTCGTCGAACAACGCATGGTCCTCATGCTTGGTGATGTTCTTGATCCTTTGGGTCATTAGTGCTTCATCAGCGTCATCCCTGGCATCGGCGTGCGTGACGCTGAGACACTCCAAATCGGTGTGGACTGGTTCATATATATATGGGCAACAAGGCACTGATCCTCGGCTGCTGCACAGGCAAAGCTGTCTCGATCAAGGTAGAGACGCTCATCCTTGCCATTTGGGATCATGCTCATTGACGCTGCAGCCGAAATCGTTTAGGACGTGCTCGAGATTGGGATGCATCATGCCGCGGGAATGCTAAAGGTCAGTGAAATGGTTGTGGGATGTAGTGCTATCTAGGAGAGAAGAAAACTTGGAGGGGAAGAATAGACAACTGTTGTGTGTGTGGACAACTTGAATAAAGTTTGTTTTTTTTTGTTACAATCTTGTTAGCCTCACCTCATGTTTACACATCTATAAAGAACTAGGTTAACCCAGGATGGGCCAGCAATACCTCTGGCGTTGAGCTGTCTGGTTCTGGTAGGCTTACGTGTCGCACTACTTTGCCCATGTTACAGGACCTGCTCCAGTAGTTCATGTTCTAGCTGATCCGATGTCACTAGTACACCGAGGAGGCACAAGTTCTTGTTACATAGATTGGTGTCTTCATCATCCAGGACATACTCTAGCTGATCCGATGTCAATAGTGACAAGTGTCTTCATCATCCAGGACATGCTGCGCGACGACGACTAAATACCAGGCTGCACGTCCACATAACTCAGGATCGATTGTCGATACGCTCCGACAGATAGTAGCCACTATGCCATGCAGCACTCCCTTGCCCATGTCGTTGTTGCAGCTAGAACTCCAGATGCATCCCACAACCGTGTGTCTACCAATGCATTTGTTTGAGGACAACAAAAGTACGTAATTTCTTGAACGCAAATCTTCTGTCTCGAAGATTTTTTGTGTCCTCCTAATCGACGAATGAGATGCACAAGAGTCGACTTGTATGTCACTGTGACATATATATAGGTCATATATAGGCACTCTGGCCCATGTAACAGTAATTCATTTTTTTATTAATTGGGGACACCTAACTATCTGTAAGATAGGACAAAGGCCTTATGTCGGCTCAGATTTTTGTAACCAATTTTTTCCCAAACATGAGGCTCAGATATTGTATCTCACCTTAGTAATTATATTTTTTGGATTTAGTGATATTTGGATCTCGCAAAAGAAAGAACAAAAGGTAGAAAGGGCATTCATTACACCAGAATATGATACCAATTTAATATAGTTGATAAAGATGAAGTCATTAGGAACCTAAGTCTCAGTCCAAACTCTTGTTGCAAACTAAATGGAGCACACCAACTACTACTGGTCACCAATTTAATTACTTTCAGTATCTCACAATCCCGATTTAATATACAGTGCATGACATGGCTGTACAAACCATACAGGTAACACACACTCTGCTGTGATTCCGTTCAGACTTCAGGCCACTTAGTCCATAGTTTTTGAAGAGAGGCTCTAGTACAGTCCATCCTGCTCCTCACCGGCCTCGTGGCAGCTGCCGATCTCCTGCTACCATCTGTCCATCCTCCTCCTCGCCGGCCTCGCGGCAGCTGCCATCGTGGCTACCTAGCTGCCCGGCCGGTGGGAGGAAGGTCACCATGGGGTAAGCGGCGCCTGCAGATCAACCATTGCGCTACACAGACGATGACAATGGCAGGCAGGACCATAGACGCATACGAGTTCAAGCTAGCAAGCTTGTTGCAACAACTCGTCGACATGGCTTGTACTCCAGATGCATCCGACTCCCATCATGGCCTCAAATGTTATGCCTCGTTGTTTGTGTGTCACTGATCGACGGAACATATGAAGCACTAGAGTCTACATATTTTGTAATGCATTGTGGAAGCAGAATAGCATAGGCTAACACTAGAAAAGCACACAGCAATACGGGCACATGCGGACGTACGGACACCTCGACAACTTGGTTGTGCTTCATTATTCAGCCTTGGGCTCAAGTTGCTGCTGTGGCCCCGGCGGCATCGGTGGCCTCTATATCATCATGTTCGTGAGTACTCTCCCGCAGCTCCATGATGGGCTTCACCTTGCGCTCGGTGATGGCGATGCAGATGTCGTTGGGGAACAGGTTCCGAGCACAAAGGCATGCACGACGGTGGTGACCAGGGTTTTCAATTTTGGCCGAAATTTTCCCGAATTTCGAAATTTCGTGTTTCTCGATGGGTACCGAAAAAATCCTCTTCCGGTCAAAAAAATTTCATGTGAATTCATCTTCCACCCTCAAATAGCGCCAAGATGGCCCAAAATCGACTTTCCCCCGGCCGGCCCACCATATATATAGCCCTAAAAGACCCTAAAATCACACCCAAAATCCACATTCTATTCCCTCTCTCCGACTCTCCTTGTTTGTTGGGGCGTGCTCCTGCGGTGTACCGCGCTGCCGATACCCGTGAGCCCTGTGTATCCCCATAGAAATGTGGAATTATGTCAAGTTTTTCATGTATTTGTAGTGTATGATCAACCATTGATAGTTTGTAGCGAAACCATATCAATTTTTCAAAAAACATTTTTGAATTTAATTTGAATTTGAGCCGAAATTTCCGAATTTCGGAATTTCCCTTTTCTCGGGGGTTCGAAATTTTTTGTTTCGAAATTGAAAACCCTGGTGGTGACGAGGAGCGCCGCCACGGTGAGCGTGGCCACCGCGACAGCGCCGCGCGGCAGCGCTTGGTGAAGGCGTTGTCGACCTCCGCCGAAAACGGATCGCCGCGGCAGCCGCGCCGCCATCGGGCGACGCGGTACGCCCACCACGCCAGCGAGAACCTGAACCCGCAGAAGAAGTTGATGCGCACGCCCAGCGACGCCGCGTACAGGAACATCCCCACGAAGAATGCCACCCTCGAGACGAGACCGAACTCGCCGGTGATCTTGGACCACGCCACCGACGACACGCTGGGCGCCGCCACGAAGAGGAAGAACACCGGGTGGAGCTCCTTGGGCAGCGCCTCGTTGGTCGGCAGTCGCTGGTACAGCGTCACGAACAGCACGATGTAGTGCGCGACGCCGACGGCGAAGAAGAACACCGGACCTTCCTTGAGACCCATGGTGGCGCCGAGCTGCGCGCCCACGAAGTTGCCCAGCAGCGACAGGTGGTTGGACGGGTTGGCCACTTTCGACAGCCGCCGTTGCCCGCCGGACATCCACTGGCCGTAGATCTTGATCGCCAGGCAGAGCAGCGGCGACATGAGCACGCACTGCAGAGCCAGTGCGGGAGCACCGCCGCGTCGTCCACGGCGTGCGGCACGCCGATGGCGAGGTAGAGGAAGATGACCCACGGCGCGAAGAAGAAGTTGACGCGGATCGGGTGGTAGTACTCACGCCGGACCGCCTCGAAGTAGAGCGCCACCTTGCAGGCGTAGGTGGCGGACACGGCGCCATGAGCGCCACCGAGATGCACCAGAGCACGAGGTTCACTTTCGACGTCACGTGCAGGAACGTCGTCGGCACGGAGAGAGTGATGACCTTCCACAGGATCGCCTGGCTGCTGACGCCCATTGGGATACCGAACGCCGAGATCGGGAACCGGAGCAGGAACGGCCACGTCGTGTCCGACGGCAGCACCAGGTCCTCGGATGGTTTGAGCTGGTCCAGCTCCGGCCCTTCCAGCGCGGCGTAGAACCGGTCGACCTCCGGCACGGAGGTGGCGTGGGTGCGGTGGCTGTAGCTGACGTCCTCGCCGGCCTCGTCGTCGTCGAGGTCGTCCGCGCCACCGCCGGCCAGGTGGGTGATCTGCCGCTCCAGCTTCCCAGACCACGTCTTGAACGAGTCGTAGCGATGCCTATCCGCGCGCCAGTTCACCGCCGCCCTGCTTGCGAGCCGCGCGGCGGCCGGCGGGCACCGGGCGAGGGATGGGCTGCGACCGAACATCATCGCCTCCCTGTCCGGGGCGTGAAGCGGACGCTGTTGCTGCCAGTGTCCTGCGCCGCGAGGCGGTGCGGCCCAGGCAAGCGCGCCGCGTTCGCCATGGCCTGCCTCCTGAGGTCGCCAGAGTCGGTCGTCGCGGTGGCTGTGGGCGTCAGGACGCCCAAGCTGCTTCCCTGGCGACGCCGGCAGGCTGATAGAAACGGGCTGCGGCTGCACTGCGCGGAACGCTGGTGGAGGATGCTGGTGGAGCTGCGTGTCCAGCGGCGGGAGGACCACCTCGCTGCGCCGCCGTGGCGGCGGGACCTGCATCGCAAACGCATGCATGCATAAAATCCATCATGTCGTCCAAGTGCTCCGCTTCGTCGGTGCGGTGAACGAACTACGCCGGACTAGCTAGAGGTGCCGCCGGGCGCTCACCGGGGGATGGGCTGGCGGTTTTGGGTAGGCGACGGCCTCAGTGTTCCTCGGCGGCAAGGGGCCGGACTTGCTGCCGTTCGCCTCCATGCCTCCGACGCACGCAGTTGAGAGCTGACAGAGCAGCAGCCAGTGAGCAACTGGGCTCAGCGCCCTCTCTGTCTCTCTCTTTGTTGCCTTGGGCCAGTTTTTGCTTGGTTGCCTCTTCTCTGGTTTCGCATGCCTTCTGATTTATAGATGCCAAATCTGCCATGAACGGTACCGATTTTTTTAATATGAGATAGGGCACCAATGCTTCAGCTGCATGTATAGCCACAACGTTGGCACCGGTGCTTTACTGCCTATGGGTCTCGTGAAACACTTTCCCCATCGACCCAATATCTCTTCATCTACCCTCGGCCTCCACCCATGCAAGAGCCGCGACCCCCTCACTCCCCTTCTGATGGAGGCAACCCAGGCCCCACTGGCCTCATCCCCTAGTTCGCCGGAGATCCACCTGCCCTCGGCCGGTTGCCTTCTCTCGTCGCGGGGGTTCCCTCGGCGACCGCTCCCTAGACCCTTCCCCTTCCCCCATCCCAAAGCTCACTGTTTAGGGATGGCCGGGGCCGCGGCGCGACGGAGGCGGAGGTGGCGTCCTTCCCGCGACGTGCCCGCCTCATCACGCTGCGCGCCTCCGCATGTCCTCGAGCTCCGAGAGCCGCCTCTCCCCCCGTCTATGCGTCCCGGTTGGCCGCGAGGCAGCCCCCGTCAAGGCTCCACCCATCCTCTTCCTCTTTGGCGGCTCCAAGGACAGGGTAGCCGCCACCAGGTGGTAGGAGGAGCAGAGGATAGAGTGACCGGAGAAGACGAGGGGAGCGCTGGCGTAGAAAATAATATTTTATTCTTCACGCACCGGTGAACCTACATGATACGGTGCCTGCTTTTTTTTCTCAACTTGGCACCGGCTACCGTGTGTGGCACCGGTGCTTCAACGCTCTCTCTCCTCTTTTTGGCACCGACAATACACATTGTGCCAGTCTAACTGGTGACAGGTACTAGCCCCTCCTACCATCGTCTCGTCTGTCACCTTTCACAACAAAAAGTGTGTGTGTGTGTGTGTGTGTACTCCTCCTCTATCTCATGGAGACTGTCGTTTTTTCACTTTTGAATTTCATGTTTGACCATTCGCTTTATTCAAATTATTTTAGAAAATCAGAAAATAAATAAATTATAATTAAATTATCTTCAATGATAAAATAAGTTATAAAAAACATTATTTACATAAAAATTTCAGATAAGAAGAATGGTCAAACTAAATGGCACAGAGTCCAAAACGACAATCTCAGTGGGATGGATGGAGTATATACCAAGAGGTATCACACGCTGATCTACAAGCCAACCCAAGCAACATGCAACATATGGATTGAACATTATGTTGTCCGTGAAATCACAAGCTACTTCCTAGGAGGCCATGCTCCTTACAATTTGCATGTCCGGAACATTGGAACGACGTACGAAACCTGTTAAACATTGCGGTCAATCACTAATATTCTAGTCATATATCTTAACCTCTACACAGCTGACCCTACATTCATTTTCAGTGACCTGGTGTTGCTCAACAAATAGCCAAATAGAAAACTAGCTTAAATTAGGGTTGCAGTGCTCAATTTTTACGCAAAAGGGAGGGAAGGGAAGGGGAATGCATACATGGTGTTCCGGGTTCTCACCGATACAAAATCAGCGGACATGGTGCTAGGTGGAGCTGGAGAGGGCATGACGGGGCCGAGTTGTTGGGTTAGGGGGCTATGGTTGGGGCGGGCGAAGGGGGTCTGAGCATACACTGGATCGAAAGCGGCGAATGAAGCAACCCATTGCCAGAGCCCTAGAGACTGCGCCCTAGAGTGGAGGCTCAATAGCCTGATGATGCCGGGACGAGCCATACCAAGGAAGCCGCGTCGGCAACTTGGCGCTATGGGAAAAGGGGGCGTTGAGACGGCGAACCGGGGGTGGTGGTGTGCAAGGATGCTACCGTGAGGCTGCGGGGTTTTAGGTCTTCCCCTTTTTTTTGTTTTCTTCCAATATGTTTGCCATTCAATGGAAGGCGCCAACGCCAAATTAATCGAGGCATTAATTGTTTCTAAGTGTAATCCGTGAACTAACAGAATAATTGCTATTTTCTCGTGTGTTTCAACAAAACCAACATGGTATTGGCAGGCAGTATTTGTTGTGTGGATTTTCAAGACTAACACATTAATGACTAATTTTCCAGTGCATACCGAAAAAACGCACAGAAACGTTCTGTCGCCCATAGGACAATTCACGTTTCCTGTAATGTTAGTGCCATTTGGTGGCCTAACATTTTGCTATGAGCAAAGCAGCACTATCACATCATGATCATGAGGTCCTCGACACAAATAATTATATTCTATGGTTAATTAGGCACGTAAGTGACGTTTTTTATTGCGCAAATAGTCACAAGGGAGTCATCAACTTTGTCTGCATGAACTTTATGTGTTAATGGTTTGAATATATTGCATTATATTATCATCATCACGAACTGTGTGTGTGTTTTGTACTTGTATATAGCTCATAAAAGAATATATATGAATAAGGGTAAGTAATGAGCACAGTATAGTGCGAAAGGCATGGACGACAGTAGACCATATCCTCCACCCTTTGTTTCTAAATTATTTTCTATCTGTTCCTCATCGATCTATCTCCTTGTATTTTCCTATGCAATGCACATTCTCACAGAGAGCAGTTGTAGTGCACAGAAACCCCATATTACAAGCATCCAGGGAAGGAAAACGGAATGGAATAAAGCAACAAGCAAATGTTTATGTGCGTCCAAAATTGAGTAGTAGTTAACAAATTTGTTAACTAAAGCTGTAAAGCTAGAGAGACGGCAATATAAAATCAGCAAGTTAATGTAGAATCAGACGGCCATAAATAATCTCACATATTCATAGATGCATGGCAATGAGAAGCGTGCTTGTTGAATTAAAAACACGTACACCCAAGAGTACCTGGAACTGACATGTGACATATACAATTAATCCTTGAGCTTAAACATTGCTCAGGGATGGGCTGATGACTACAGGAGAGAATAATTTTGAGATAATGCATCCTCGCCCTGGCTAGTTGTTTCAATGAACCCAATAACACACACCTTTGAGTTACTTTTGCTGTACTGATATTGGTAAAAGTGGGTAATTAGTAGCATACATAGGAGTATTGTGTAAGCTTCCTCCTCCTCATGGTAATAGGCTCCTCGCTCGCGTGCGTTAAAAGGAAGGACAACACAGGCTTGAGTTGATTCGGAACAGGTGCCGAAAACTAGGGAGTCTTCCTTGCAATGTTGAGCCACGTACATAAAGATAGCCTTCTAAGCTTGAAGCCTCCATTGTCACTCCATACCCTTTTGATCTGTATTGCTTCTTCCATATATCCACCAAATCCTATCTTTCTACTAAAGGACATCCAAATCTTTACACATTTCATAACCGCTTGTCTCTGTCTTTGATTCCCAATGCCTCCTATTCTAATGATTACTACAAATTTGAGTAGTCTCTATACGGTTGTCTGAATCTTTGGTCATTCTCGCATATTGTAACATTTTTTGTGGTAACCATGTACCCCTCTCCTTATTGTTATGTTTTCTCTATTCATTTGCTATCTTATACTATGATTCAGTGCACTATGTGGTTCCTTATTTATAGTTGGTTCCTCCGATTTTGATGCCCATGTAGCTGTCATAACTGCCCAGCATGCATCGGCATGGACCACAGCATATTATTTGATTAATGAGTCATGTGTAGCGTCGAAGAGAATTAAAAGTTAACTGAATTCTCCATTCAAGTTTGAATCATTATACGGTATATCTCTATCCGGTCAGCCATAAATAGTAGGCTTCAAATTCTTTCTATCTCCTTTTTTTTGATTTTCTTCAGGCAAATAGAAAGATATGTAATACCCGGATGAAAACAAACAAAAAAACTCTTCTAGAGAATTACCACACTACACCACAACGAAAAAAAAATAACAAAAAACGAGTAAGACGAAGCAACAACGAACATATAGATTAACTATAAAGCGAGACTTTACTGTTCATCAGCCTACGATAACTCAAACTAACCATCACCATATGTTCTAACATAAAGGCAAATTGATGAACGAATGAACGATCGAACTAAACCACCATCATCATCGTCATCATTAGTATTACTACAGTACATGTGCCACAAAGTTATGTATTACTCAAAAGTGATGGAGGGAAATGCAAGGGCACCACAAAAACCAGACTCCATCCCCTTCCGGCTCAACAGAGGTACAAGGGAGGCAGCAAGTTTTGGCACTAGCACCCCAGGCACGACATTGCCACTCATGGTACTAATGGTTTCTATGATGACTCGACAAAAGTTTTGACAGAGTAGAACATCCATCATACGATGTAATTTTTTTAAATCCATCACTGGACATACTACCAACCATTCAAAACCATCATGGATCACTCCCCGCTTTCACACACCATCACACGCATCATTGCAGAGCAGGCCCATCTATTGCATGGAGGCACTTTTTCGCGATTCCCGCCCCCCTAAATCAGTGATGGGTGTCCCAATGTAGATGCTTAACGTTGTGGTTGTTGGGCGAATTGTCATTGTGTCGGTATGCATGTTGTCGGTCAGGTGTGACGTGCAGGTGTGTTGAAGGCAACCGATCAACTCAAGGTGTCGGGGGAAGCTTGAAGTTTGAATTGGGAGAAGCACGACGAGCCGGGTAGTTAGCCAAATACAGTGAGTGCGCCCACGATCGTGTCTCCGTGTTGCAGTTGTTTTTTACTCACTTTGTATCAGTGTGCGTTTGTATCCTAGCTACTTAAGCGTGAGTCTAACTGGTGTTGAGGTTACCCCGTGTGTTAAGGTGTATAGAGGTGCCTAATTTCCAATAATATGAGTTGCTTCTCTCTTTGTGCTTAAGCAGGGCAAAATCATGTTTATACGCTACTCATACCAAAATCAAACAACTTTTGACGATCCATATATTTCTATACCAAAATCTCTTTTTTCCTTTCTCGCTTCGTTCCTTTTTGAGGCTGCAACAATTAACCCCTTTTCATTTTCTTTTTTTTTTATGTATGTATTCAAGGACTCCCATGTAAATTTTTTTTCTAATTAATGTATAACAAGCACTCCGTTGCTGCCTATACCAAGAAGGAAAAAAATAGAGATAATGCATCCTCACCCTGGCTAATTATTTGAATGAACCCAATAGTACTAACACACACCTTGAGTTACTTTTGTTGTATTGATATTGGTGAAAGTGGGTAATTAGTACTGTGTAAGCCTTCCTCCTCCTCGTGGTAATAGGTTCCTCATTCGTGCGTCAAAACATGGAAGGACGACAGTCTTGAGTTGATTTGGAACGGATGTGAGTTGATTTGGAACGGATGCCGTACTAGGGTGTCTTCCTTTGTAATGTTCAGCAACATACATAAAGATAGCCTGCTACCAAGCTTCGAGCCTCCCTTACCAATCTGTATCCTTTTGATCCGTATTGCATCTTCCATATAACCACCAATTCTTTATTTTCAACTAATGGACATCTGAATCTTTACACATATCATAACCTCTTATCTTTGTCTTGGATTCCCAATAATGCCTCCTATTCGATTCTGCAAATTTGAGTAGTCTCTATATGGTTGTCCAAGCTTTGGTCATTCTCGCATATTGTAACTTTCTGGTGCTAGCCATGCATGTACGCCTCTCCTTACTGTTCTCTCAATTCATTTGCTATCTTATATGATTCAGTGTGCACTATGTGGTTCCTTATTTATAGTTGGCTCCTCCAGTTTTGATACCCATGTAGCTGTCATAACTGGCCAGAGCACGGCATGGACCACAGCATATTATTTTCTTAATGAGCCATGTGTAGCGTTGAAGAGAATTAAAAGTTCACTGAATTCTCCATTCAAATTTGAATCATTATACAAGATATCTCTATCTGGTCATCCATAAATAGTAGGATTCTAATTCTTTCTATTTCCTTTTTTATTTTCTTCAGGCAAAAAAGAAAGATATGTAAGACCCAAATGAAAAAAAAAAATCTTCTAGAGAATTACCACACAACACCACAACGAAAAAAATAACAAACAAAGTAAGACGAAGCAACAACGATCATATAGATTAACAATAAAGAGAGACTTTACTGTTCACCAGTCTAGGATAACCCAAATCAACCATCACCACATGCTCTAACACGAAGGCAAATCGACGAATGAATATGAACAAAGTAAACCTCCGTCATCATATTATTACTACAGTACATGTGTCCCAAAGATATGTATGACCCCAAAAGTGATAGCGGGGAACTGCCAGGGCATGCACCACAAAACCGACTCCATCCTCTTTTTTTTTGGCTCAACAGGGGGTACAAGGGAGGCAGCATGTTTTGGCACTATCGCCTCTTTCAAAGCACCACAGGCACGATGTAGTAATGGTTTCTACGATGATCGGGCACGTGCTTTGGCACAATAGAACATCCATGACACGATGTAAAATTGTTTAATCTATCACCGGACATACTACCGAACATGCAAAACCATCATGTATCTCTCTCGCTTTCACACCATCACATGCATCATTGCAGGGCAGGCCCAACTATTTCATGGAGGCACTTTTTTCGCATTCTGCGCCCCCTAATAAATCGGTGATGCCGGTGTCCCACTGTAGATTGTTAACGTTGTGACAGAAGTGATTTGTTACTGATGGTTCTTCTTCTCTTCTTAATGCTAATTCTTAAGGGTTAGATTATTTCCCATAACGCAAAGACAGTTCACAGTTTAAGCTGTAAAAATTAAGCATTATAGTACGTGAAACCATTCAGATTTTCTGCAAACAGTAGGAAGCAAATGGCTTAATGATAAGAAAAAAATCAGACCTTACGCCACTGACAAAAAAAATTGTGTGATTCCATGCATGAAAGAATGTTTGAGGTGTTCTGATGATGAGATCAATAGACAAATTTTTTGAATTTTGCAGATGTCAGGAGAATCTGTTAAGCTATATGCAAACTTAAATTCCTTTGGTTCTCCTGTGCTCAAGATGCAGTGGAGAAGATGAAAGTGCATCCATCACATCACATCGATGTACTTGATGGTTATGCATCCATCAATCTTCACAGTGGGCGCAGGTGTGTCGTAGGCTCATCTTCGAGGAGTTCCTCTGGTATCTTGTGCAATAGCTTGATCCAATTTTTAACTTAGCCGGATCATATGATGAGCCGGGTGATAGCTTCCAAGTGCCTACCATGCCTTGTGTGTATCTCCTTACCCCGATCCTGAGAGCAGCTGCTCTACTTCCTATTGGTCGCTTGTGCACTGTATAGCCTTTTTCTCCTTGAGCTTTCTATGCACTGTATATTCACAGAACCAATGGAAGGTAGTTGTAAAGATATTTAATAACTTAGCTTTATTTGAACATCCATGGAATAGACTCAGTGTACGTATGTTCTATGAAGCAAAATATGATGAAAGATTTACAACCCACTACACACACCCCGCCCACCCCATCATCTCTTTTCGGATATTGTTTTGTCGAAATATTTTTTGTCCAATCACATATCCTATTTCTATCATCTCAATGTCATATCTCTTAGTATCTTGGTTCCCGTGTTGACATTAGATTTTTTAAGAAACCATTTTCTCCACACACACATTCTCTCTCTCTCTCCCATTAATCAGAATTTAACATCACCACTTCACTTAGGGGTGTTTGGGACTGCTCGATTTAACTCTACTCCACAAACTCCACTGTGGAGAAGAACCTGAGTTTGTGGAGCACCCCTTTACGTGCTCTCGCAACTCCACCCGTTTTTCTCGAACCGAGTGTGTGGAGATAAAAACCATTTGACTAAAAAAATGTGGAGCCGAGCTGGAAAAATAGAGCGGAGTAGTCCTAAATAGGAATGACTACCCCTAGTCCATCTGTTTTATCATATAGTTTCTCAATAGGAATGACTACCCCTACTCCATCTGTTTTATCATTAATCACTTAAAACTAACGCACTTAATAAGAGACTGCATCCACTTTCATATCAAGTCTCAATAAATATATTTATTTTTATAATTGTTTTCTTTATTCGACAAAAATATTGTTCTCTTCAGATCCATGTCAGGTACCGCAATGACGAAGTGAAGATGACCTTGAAGACATGGATAAAAACTCCAGATCAGTGAAAGGAGGTGGGAAGGCAAAATAGGCTGACTGCTCCCAACAACAAGTACTTTGGGACCAATTAGCTGAGTGTCCAAACGAACCAATCAAGCCGTGGCCTGTTGGGCTGTCTCGAGTTGTGGGAAACACAGGTAGAGAAGAGATGAACACTGTAGAAGAGGGTAGGAGACAAACCGTGGCCTGTTGGCCAGCTGTCTCGAGTTGTGCCAGAGCTCAAGGCGCGCCCTGACCTTGTAAATATAGAGACCGAACTCATTGTCAAAACCCCATGAAACCTTCCTAAGATGCTATAGGGTGAGTTCCAAAGTGAAATTTGCACTTTTTTTGGCGCATTGGTATCCAGACAATGCTCATGCCGCAGTTCATCATGGAGGTTCTTTGCACCGATCCTGGAAAGGAAGCGACAAGAAACACACCTTCTTTCTCTCCTCTCTACCTATGCCTACTGTGTATTTCCTGACTGAGAGTGGCGCATTTCAATTGACGAAATGAGCACTGTAATATAAATTCATTTTCGCCAATGCTTTTAACTTTCTATGTGCCTTTAGCTCAAGGTAACCATCACATATATTTATAGAACTAGTGTGGTAGCTGAGTCTATATATAACTCAATATCGATGGCATTATATTGACAAATTGATGGTCAAGCTGCTGTGACACATAGGAAGCTTGTAACATATTTAGTACCTCAGATTTATCTAAATATAAATATTGAAAGGTCTATATTTGTCACTCATAGTCCGCAACTTGTACTGAGTCTATATGAAACAAAGGTTTCTCATTCATAAATATACTTGGCATACAATTGGAGACCACACATGCAGGATGCTCCAGTGGAGAATATAAGGACCTAACTTCAATATTAGAGAGTAATGTAATAGAAACAGCGTATAGTAGATACAAAAACTTCAAGTGATTTGCTACATATCCATCGGGTCAAACATATGATGAGTCCGGTCCAGGTGGGGGCTGGATGAAAAGCCCGACAATAGGGGAAGGGTGACTCTCCCTTTTAAGGTGACTTCCTCCTCCCAAGCTAAGCAACGTGGGATTATCGAGACTCACACGGTCGCCGTCCGACTACAACTGGGTCACCTGGCCCATTTAGTGTTGCGTCTTTGCCAACGGGTAATAGTGGAGGATGTTCTCATCAACATATCTCTTGAAGCCAACATGATTCGGCTCAGTGGCGGATCTAGGAGTTTAACTGAGGGTATGTCGTCCAAAAAAAATTCATATACGACTCCATAAAATCACATGAAAATTCAGTAACAATTGATATTTTTTAATGTAATTCGGTATATATACACTAAATTACAATATAAGTATTCTACTGATTCACTTGTTTCTTATGGAGCCGATACAAACTTTATGAATACTATGCATTAAGGCCAACTATCCCGTCACCCCCTTCCTCTCTAGTCCTCCCCAGATGGGTGAAAGTTCCATCCTGTTGGGAGGTGCATACCATGCGTCAACAAAATTAAGAAGGTTCTCCATCCTGTGTAAACTCTGCATTCAGAGACAGCAATAAGCTACGCTATATGTTCTAAATGGCTTAGGGTTCTAGTTCGTCAACATCTTGGCAAAAACACAGCAAGCAGTTTTCTTTGGCGAATTTTCTTGAGCAGGTAATAACACTACCCAGCCAGTTTCAGTTTCAGTCCTTGGTAATGCTATTACAATGATTCCATATCTTCTTGTGAAAGAAAGTTCTAATTTTGAACAGGTAACACTACCCAACTATTTGTATTGTTCTCCGGAATGTCAAAGCAGATGAAGACCAATAATCAGGCTGGGACATGTTGAATCACAGCTCAACTTCGACCAAAGAACCCAAACAGGATTACATCAAACAACCTCTAGGTCTTGATTCCATTATGGTCCAGTGCAACCAAGACCCACCTAAAGCATCAAGTATCAGGTCCTAAGCATATATAGATTCCTTGTGTCTACCATGCCAAGTGTATCTCCTGACAGCGCTTCATTATTGTTGCCTACATGTGTGAACTCTTTACGCACTAGCTTTCTTTGTGAGTTTGTGTTGCGAGAAGCAAAACATATATACTTATATATAGAAGCAGTCAGAGACTCGGAGGTAGCTGTATTTATAACTCCATAGCATACTGTGTAGACTCGCAAATTGATGGCCTAAGTGATGTGACACATAACAAGGTTGCAAAATATTACTACCTGAGATTTATCAGAAAAATACTTAGATATCAACAAGCATAAAAGATGGAGGAAAACATATGTAGTGGCTTAAAGAAGTTGTCCCATGTTCACGCCAAATCGAAAGTCTCCCTTGATTAACCCAAAAATAGATAATATAATAAAGATTCCGTTCTACTCTCATATGCTTAAGGTTTTACTCAGTATTAGCTTATCGCGTGAACTCCTAGTGTTTTGTCACGTTATAATGTTTTTCCAGTTTTTTTTCCACCGTTGCGTGCAGCTGGCTCCAGCGGTTCAGATGTTCAACTGTCAAGATTGCACTACGTTGGTTTTTCTTTTGTTTTTTTGGCTGGTTGGATCCGGTTCAAGCACAGGGACACATGATGCTAAAAAAAGGACTGGGACACAGATTTAGACAAGTTTTTCACTGCTTCACAGCGCATGACTGAGTTAGAAATGTACTGTATAAGTGCTTTAGCCGCTCAGATGCGATTGGCGCCTTGCTCCGCCGCCGTTCTGGCCCGCCTTGATCCGGGGTCGACGCATTCGTTGCCGCCGTCGTCGACGTCTGGCCGAGGGCCACCGACGACGCGTTTCGGCGACCGGGATTTCCTCTACATATTCGGTACGCGTCCCCTGGGCTTTGGCGGTGTGGAGTTGCAACTTCGCATAACGTGGCGGCATTGCCGTCATCTTGGCCGCTCGCTCGGATGTTCACGCCATCGTTGTCGCCGTCGTCGTTGCTTGGCCGTGGGCCACCGACGTCGCACTCGCCTGGAGTCGTCTCGGGGGTTGACATCATTGCTTCGCCATCGTCGTTGCTTGGCCGTGGGCCACCGACGCCGCACTAAGATCCACCTCGGGCAGTTGCTGCCGAGGTGTGACGCCCTTGATGCTCGGCGGGAGTGGGTTTCGGCGACCGGGACTTCCACTACATTCAATTGGCGTCTCCCGAGCTTAGGCCTAGCGATGTTGCACTTCGGCTAGCGTGTTGTGTTGAGTTGGGTGGCTCAGTGCCGGGCTCCTCTCCTTGTTTTCGGCAGTTGTTGCTGTCTCGTTTGTTGTGGCCACTTCCTCTGTGGTTGTGTCGTGTAGTGTTGTGTTGTGCTGTGTTGTACTGTTTGTTCGGCCAGTCCGGCTTCTTCTCTTAATGAAAAAAGACACATGAAGACGTGTTCGAAAAAAAAAAAAGATGTGAGACGGAAAAATTATGGAGATAAACTATGGACCCGGTTGTCAGAATCATTACACAAGTTTCATAACAACACCAAAACTATGCTGCTGAGTGAGCTTCGTCTCTCAAGGATCACTCGCTGGCTGTCTATTTTCATCGCAAGATCCACCTAAAACATCAGCAACGATGGATGGTTAGCCATAAACTTTGCTTCCTAGTGTCTACCATGCCTAGCTAGCTAGCCACAATGTACTTATCTCTTGAGGGAAGATTTTTCGCTCGTGTTGCTGACTACAAGTGCACTGTCACTATCTTTTGAACCCCTAATGCCCCCAATATATATACTCATACAATAGAACTAGCTATTGAGAGGTAGATGCGTCCATCACTACTCGATTTATTGTACATTTGTACTTGCAAATTGATGGCCTTGGTGATGTTACATGTTGTAATAAGCTTTGTGTAATTTGTAGTGTGATATTTGATAGCTTCAGGTTTATTTAAAAAATGGAAGGCTTCAGTGTGAATACATTATTTCCATTTCTCTCAACCATATGGAGTCCAGCTAGCTTTAAGATGATATTGAAATTACCAATTTACTCTTATGCAAAATAAATAAATAAAGAACAGGTAAAAACGCAAACTATTCTGTTAAGCATCCCTCCCAACAGCTCCCAGCGATTCCTCTGACCCGGCTGCAGGGGCCACATACATACCAAGGATGAATATGTCAAGTGGTGAAGCAGGTCATTAGCAAAAAGCATATTATTCCACCAAATTACTGCTGAGGATTTTTAAAGCACATTAGTCCACTTTAATTCTTTCATTGATATGGACACAAGTTTTCACATTCAGTACGCAGTACAAAACCCAAATATACAGGATGCTTCCGTGGATCGAATACATGGATGTAATGTTTATGAGGTTTTATACCACACTTGAATTAATTTGGGCCCTCCATTTGGTCTTATCCAATGGTCAAAAAGCTAGAGAAAAACCAAATAAGATGAACTAAGTGGCGGTAGGAACCACAAGACAAGAACTGAATTATAATTAGCCTTGAAGGGTATAATGGTCTTTTTAATCTGACGAGGAGCAGCTTCTCCTAACTTCATGTGAATATGCGTGTGAAGCTGATTCTGAATCGTGCTACGAGGAGTCGTCGAGTAAAAAAAAAAAAATTTGTTCATCCGATCCCCACTCCGGCCTATCGGAAAAAGCTGGCACCCTCACGCCGCCGCTGCCGTGCTCGCCCACCCCCACGCCGCTGTCCCATCCCCAGACCCTCGCGGCCGCGCTCACGCCGCCGACCCCACGCCGCCTCGCTGGTCCTGGCCGCCGTCCCCTTCATCACTTATCGAAAACGCCGCCGTCCCAGGACCCCGCTCGTCCGCCCCAACGCCGCCGTACCATCCCCAGCCTCGTATCCAACCCTCCCCGTACGTCCCGGTGGTGTGCCTCGGCGGTTGGCTCGTCATCCTGGCCGCCGAAGCAGCCCCCGTGTCGTGCGCCGACCCGGACTGCGGCGCGTGGAGCAACGACGAGGACGACCTCTGTTACGGGTTCGAGTTGTGCAAGGCCCGCGTGGTGGACGAGCTCAAGCTGGACTGGAAGCGGGCAGCCATCGTAAACGTCGTCAGCCTCGCCTTGCTCGTCGTCGTTTACTCCGTCGGATGCTGCACCTTCAGGAACAGCCGACGGGACAACTACGCTTACCACAGCGGACGCAGATGGAGACGGGGCGGTGACTACGCTTAATCTGACTACTAATAACATAGTGACCGTGACCGCGATGGCCTCGATGCTGTTGACGGGTGCACAACGCAGAAGGCTACTGTGCTCGGCAGTGTGCAGCTCCGCCGCCTGGATTTCAGCGTGGATGAGCAGCACCCGCTTGATTCAGTGCTCTGTTATTTGCGTGAGACAGTTTGCATCTCCTTCCCACCTTTTTTCTTCTGATTGGTTGGAACTAGTACCGCAGGTGGTGCTCGTCGTGCTTGCAGGCATGCCCATGGAGTGCACCTTGGGCTCATCGTGATCGCTTTGGTTGCTTGTGGTGTTGTTGGCCTAGGATGGCTGGGAGCCCATCACACATGTTGGACTGGGGAGGTTGAGGGCGAGGGAGAGGCACCTCCGTGGCGGCAGTTGACATCGGCGGCGGCGGCGGCGGCGGGGATCCCGCCGGGATAGGGAAGGGAGGGCAATGGAGGTGGAGACTGAGGAAGTGGCTGGCGCCGGCGTGAGCCACTTCGTGGCTACCCGATGGGGAGGAGGCGGCCGCGGCGGCACCCGAAAACTACGATGGTCAATGGAGAATGATCGGTTCCTGTTTTGGACGTGAGAAGCTGAGAAGCTGTACATCAAAGAAATTCTAAAGTACCCTTGATTATGATAAGTGAGGTGAGGAACCGGGTTAAAACAAATGAACGGGAGGAACTATCGGTTCCTCCAAGCACAGTAAAAGCTTCAATGTTTAAACATCAAACATTTGTAAGTAAAGTAAATGATACAGTGCAGAGAGCAGAAACTTATATGATCCATCAATTAAAACCAACAGACATTTCCTTCCAGATTATCACCATATAATTCAATTTCAAATGCCTATTATTATAACTTTGCATACCCTCGTCGACACACTCTTCAGTCCATGTACCAAATAGACAATAGGTTTTTACAATATATTTGGATGCCCAACGACTGCCCCATTTGGCATAGCTCAGCTTCACCACTGAAATTGTTATTTTACAAAATAGCTTCACAAGCAGCTTTGTCAATGAAGCTAAGTTGTTTTGCAAAAATTATTTTGGCAAGACAGCTTCACATGATGGACTAAATGAATAAAATTACTATATTGCACTAAACGTTGGTTTTTATCCTGTTTTTTGGCAGGTTTTTTGATCCGGTTCAGGGACAGGGACACAGTTTTTGGCCAGCTTATTTTTACTGCTGTGCATGAGTTGGAAACTGTGAGTGCTTTATCACTCGCTCAGATGTGAGACGGAAAAATTATGGAGATAAATTTGTGCTCCTTAATATCAGGTATAGAGATTAAGATACCCACGGGAGGCAGTAGAAGGCCAATGGGGCCATGCATATGGAGTCATTCCACAAGTTTCAGAACAAAGACCAAACTATATGTTGCTCAGTGAGCCTCCTCTCAAGGATCACTATTTGTCAAGTGTCATCGCAAGATCCATCTAGAACATCAGCATCCACGAATGGTTAGCCTTAAATTTTGCTTCCCAATGTCTACGTACCATGCCTAGCCTGTAATGTAGTTTATCTCTTAAGGACAGCTTTTCGCACCTGTTGCTGACTACTTAAGTTCGCTGTCACTATCGTTTATACACGAGCCCTCTGTTGCTTTTGAGCTCCAAGATGCCCAATATATATACTGATACAATAGAGCTAGCTAGTGAGAGGTTGATGCGTCCATCACTACTTGATTTATTGTACACATTTGTACTTGCAAATTGATGGCCTAGGTGAGGTTACATATGTTCTAAGCCTTGTGCCATTGTGTAATATTTAAGAGCAACTCCAACCATCCCTCCTAAAAATAGCTAGAAATAGATAGCTAACTTGTAAAGTTTGAGAGCCCAAATTAATAATCCGCTCTAGTGGAATAAAATGGACTCCCATTTTCATTTAGAGGGTGGATAGGAGGCTCCTATATTTAGCTAGCTATAGGGGCTTGAGAGAATTTTAGGAGGGCATGAAAAATAAAAGTTAATTTAGGAGCTCCACTAGTGTTATTTTTTATACCAAAAATAGGGGCTTCCACTAGAGTTGCTCTAATAGCCTCAGGTTTATCTAAAAAATGGAAAGCTTCAGTGTGAATACATTATTTCATTTCTCTCAGGCATATATGGTGTCCGGCTAGCTTTATGATACTCATTAGAGTATCGGGCTCTTTTTAATGTTTTTATAGGTTGAGTACTGCTACGTAGGGGCAGGTCGAATGTGGATTCACGATTATTGTATCAAATCAATCTAGATGAAATGACCTTCTAAAAAATAAAATCCTTCATATCGAGAAATCGAAAGAGTAACCTGATGAAAGTTGCATGGCCCTGTACATTCAAAGTAAATCTCATGGCCATGCATGCACCTACTGCATACCCCTGGTGGGGGCCTCAACTGAGCAGATAGCTAACGACGAACACGTTGGCTAGGAGCTCCTCCAGCATTGGGTCGAAGGAGACGACCGAAGCAGGAGGATCATAGTCTTCGCAAGCGGGTCATGCTTAGGGAGGCACTGGGGTGCCCGCCGGTGCTTTGGGTGGCGATGTGCGTGGGCGATGAAAGTTGTATGGCCCTGTACATTCAAAGTAAATCTCATGGCCATGCATGCACCTACTGCATACCCCTGGTGGGGCCTCAACTGAGCAGATAGCTAACGACGAACAAGTTGGCTAGGAGCTCCTCCAAAGATTGGGTCGAAGGAGACGACCGAAGCAGGAGGATCATAGTCTTCGCAAGCGGGTCATGTTTAGGGAGGCACTGTGCGGGCACCCACACAGGGGTGCCCGCCGGTGCTTTGGGTGGCGATGTGCGTGGGCGATGAAAGTTGTATGGCCCTGTACATTCAAAGTAAGTCTCATGGCCAAGCACCTACTGCGTACTGTCCAAGAGTAAAAATTTCAGTTTTGCTCTTCGTATAATGTATGTAATTGCAAGGAGGGTACACCACCATGATGAGATAATGACTCCATCAGCCCTGGATGGATCTAGAAAGCCCTATACTAACGCACAGTGTATATTTTCTAAGTAAATTAATTGTGAAGGTGGCAGAAAGCTGAATGAACAAATAAATTTCCAAGTGCACGGTAAAAAACAATCCGAACAAGATAGGATGGAATGTTCCAGTTTTGCCCGTGATTGATGATATCGAAATTACCAATTTACTCTTATGCAAAATAAATAAATAAAGAACAGGTAAAACGCAAACTGTTTTGTCATGCATCTCCTCCCAACAGGTCACAGCGAGTCCTCTGACCCGGCTGCACGGGCCACATACATACCAAGGATGAATATGTGAATTGGCGATCGAGGCAGGTCAATCTGTGTCTAGCTAGAGAGCCGCAATTTGGTCCTTGTTCCATGGTCATTAGCAAAAGCGTATGGTGGATTTCAACTGATTGATCTTGCTAGCGGAGGAGATTTGTCAGCACCGGCACCGATCACCATTAGGCACCGGCACAGAAGGAGTCGGATACATTAGACCAAAAGCGTCCACTTCTTTGGCCCACATTGGCAGAACGCGTGAATGTGTATGAGAGGCGTGAGCATCAATCTAGTCTACTTAAGGGCTCGTTCGTTTCGGCCGGATAGGCCCGTTTTGAGGTCCGATCCGTGTGGATTGTTGTGGCCCGTTTTCAATCCGGATGAGAGCTGGAATGTGTGTGGCCCGGAACGAATTCTGGCCTCTTACCCTCCGGAACGAAGTCAGACGGAGGCGACCGCGACCGCGCGCCGGCACAGGGCGAGACGAGGCGACCGCGGGGCTTGGGGCGCTGGAGCCGACGGCGCGGCGGCGCGGCATGGCCACCACCGCGACGGCAACGGCGACGGTGAACACATCCCCTCCGACGTCCACGCTCCCCACCGCCTTCTCTCCGGTAAACCGCGTTGTCCTCCTCCTCTCCCCTGGCTCTCTAGGGTTCTCGGGACTGGGGACTAGTTAGCTTCGGTGCGGGCAAGATCGAGCCACCAGCCGCCGGCGGCAGCGGTGGCCGTGGGTGTTAGGGTTGTCCATTGGGTTAGCGAGGGGCGCTGTACTGCAGTCTTGTACATTTGACTTGGGCGTTGATCGGTTTGATTACACCTTGTGATGTTCTTGCTTGCGGGTCTCTGCTTCCATATCACGCAGAGCAGGCCAGGTATTGTTGCGATTCTTGTACTGGTTGCTGCATAAAGTTTGCAGATTTTCAGCAATTCGGTTTAGCATCTGCAATGCAAAGCTTCCCTCTTTCTTGTTCAGAAACCAGAAATTTCCAATATTTTTCTTGCCTTGTTAGGATTTCTTGGTGCTCCCTTGTCGATTTCTGTTGCATTGCTTGGATGGGGTCCAGTAAGGGTGATGTGTGCAGTGCATGTGACAAGTCAAATATCCGTTACCTCTGCTGTTCATGATTGTCGCATTCATCACTGTGCTTTGTAGTTTGTACAACTGTTGAAGCGATTCATATGTTTTTTATCCCCTTTCTTCCTACCAAATACCAATATTTGTGGTTGGGAGATTTTTCCTCGTCAGATTACCTAATCGACCTAATTTCTTTGACATGGTTTAGTTAAATTTGTTATATGTATTGTCCATGATTATTGATTAAGGTCTGTTTTCCTCATCACTTAATAATAGTTAAACTACACACAAAAATTTGTCCATTTCTCTGTCTGATTGGTGTTCTTCAAATGCAAAAGGGGAATGGTACGCGCTGTCAGCCGGAGGGAGCTTCACGCCTCATGTCATCATCGTGGGTACTGGGGAGGTAAGACATGTACTCCATCTCAATACATAGCATCTTGTTTGTCTGCAGCTAGAGCTAGTTTGGCATTTGCTTGGCTAGTGTGCAGTTCTGCTTATCTTATAAGGGTGTCGCTGAGCTCTCTTGTCTAATTCGTTGCTAGGATGTGGCAGCGCGCATTATGTCGTTTTCTCAGAAGGGTCCACTCTCGGTCTGCATCGTCTCTGCCAACGGGACAATCTCTAATATAACACTGAGGCAGCCGGATGCATCTGGTAGCACCTTCACCTATGAGGTACATACTGTCGTGTTACTATACGTATCTTATTATTTCGATCTCCCACTAATGTTCGTTAAGACTTAGGGAATCCTCGCTACTCTGGACAAATTCGGTGTATATGTAGTTTTCGAGTTGTTTATGGACACATGAAGCATAGCAGTTTCCTTGTCAATGAGTTCTTGTACAAAGAAGGGCAGCCTTGATTTGATCTATCATGTTGCGGTGACATAGAAAGAAAATATCATGTTCAGTATAGGTTTGATTTACTTGAGGCACCAGAAACACTTCTAACTGTAAATTAGACTCCATAACACTAAAAGAAAATCGCCAAAGGCATAAATGGCCATGGAACTTCTGAAATCATCCATGTGCATGAGAAGTGGCAGCGTAAGTCTTCGAGTTGTTTCGTTGTGGCAGCATAAGCCATGGAACTTCTGAAATCACCCATGTCCACATGTACAATTCAGTTTTGTGGTCCGCATGTACAAATGTCACCGTTTCTGGTCTTCAGGGCCGTTTTGAGATTCTGCAGCTGATGGGCTCCTTCACTATGGCTGAGGAAGGTCGGAGGAAAACTGGCGGGCTCAGTGTTTCTCTTGCTGGCCCTGATGGCCGTGTAGTTGGTGGTGTAGTGGCTGGGATGCTGCGTGCTGCAAGTCCTATACAGGTAAAACTAACCGAAACCTGAACCGATTTTCAAATGCAGTCACAGCCACACTGAAAACACCAGAACAGGAACCATTCTTTCCCTGTTGATTCAGTGCCAATAGCCTGGAGCAGCATTTGTTGACATTGCAACATAAACCTTGGCATTCAGAAAAATACTAGTATTCTTACAGTTAACTTCGATCTAGTGCGAGCTGTCACATATTTTACAGTTATCCTCTGTATATATTTCTTTGCTGCACAGGAACTAATTAGTGTTATGCATGTCAAGGAACTGATGACAGGGTTTTGTTACAGTTCAGAGTGGCCACATGGTTTTGTTACAGTTCAGAGTACAGGCACCATTTTGCTAGTAAGCGTGTCTACTTTTATATACTTGTGGTTATAGATGATATAGTAGGCAGTAGGTTCATGTGGTACTTTTTCATTCAGTTGTCTTCTGACACTTTTGTGGTATTAATTTTACTTGTGGACTGTTCCATTGCTCGTTTTCTTGAATAAGCATCTACCAAACACTACTTGTTGGTTTGTTGCAGGAGGCTCCAAGGTCAAAGCTACTAGGCAGGCATAGGACGACATGGTCGAAGTACAAGAAGAGGATTTATCATTCTATTTCATCCTGCATCATCACAAGCTCTATTGACTTTTGTGATTAAGCTTTCTCAGTTTTGTTTATTTGTTGCTTTGGGTATTATTGTAAGTTAAGTTTTGAATCTAGGAACCATTTTCATGTTTAAAAACATGATATAATGACACTTTGGGTACTGAGTGGTCAGGTCATAATGCACTTCAATTTGGGCCACTGTTGTGAGGTCATGAATGGTTTTGCTTTGCATGTAATGTAAAATTCTCCAAGCTTGGTAATACTTCTGTTGGGATTATATGTGAGCTAGAGTTCATACACCTGCAGTTTTTTTATTTGTACATATTTGGTAAGTGCTTGTTATAGCATGCAAGGAATGAGGCCTGGATTCATCTCAGGTTGAAACAAACAACAACTTCAGCCCAGCAGAATTGTTTTGGAAGGGAATTGAACCCAGGCAATGAGTGACACAAGTGGATCCACTGGTTCCAGCAACTATGCCCAGCACAAGGGCAACAATAGCACGACCACAATAGCATGACCACAAAACATCGACGAGGAAACAACAACAAGACATAAGGGCTCTTTCAACGATGCCTCCAGGGAGGTGAATGACGTCGCAACGTAATCATCTTCAGCCCTGAAGCTTGGCAAGGCTTTCGCCTGAGCCTTATGGCAAGGTGTTGAGCGGGCCGATCACAGAGACAACAACAAGTGGTTCTTCAATGACGCCTTCAAGAAGGAGATCTCGTCACCGCCCGCACTAATCTGAACAGAGCTTTCGCCTAGAACTTTTGCCTTGCAAGTGCTCGTGTTGACCCGCCCGAGAAGGAGGAAGGCTTGCAGCACCGAGCGTCGATGCCTTGACGGGAGGGGGTCGCCGGTCGCCGCCACACTGCACGGAGCCGTTTCCGGATTCGCCCGTGACAGGGGGAGGCACGCACCGACATACATCCCAGCGGGAGCTTTCCGCCGCCTCCACACCACGTGGGAGCCGTTGGCGGACTCGCCCACGGCGGTGGGAGGCGCGCCGCCGGAAGGGAGATTGTCGGCCGCCGCGCTACACGCAGCCGCTCCCGGACTTCGCCCGTGGCGCTGGGAGGCGCCGCGACCGACATTGTCCTCGACAAGGGCTTTCCGCCCGCCACACCATGCGGAGCCATTCGCGGACTCGCCCGCGATAGTGGGAGGCGCGCCGGCGATTGCCAGCCGCCGCCACACCATGCGAGCCTTACGGACTTCGCCCGCGATGGTGACGCGCGAGGCGACGGCACCACGAGCACGCAGCCCCACCCCGCAAGCCCGCGGCCAAACTGCGTGCAACTGCGCCACTGGGACCCTACAAAACGAAGCCGCGAGAAGATAGCGGACAAGGTGCCCCACCGCCGGCATGCATGCCGGCCGAAAGCATGCCCCGCGAACCGCTCCATTGACCCCATCCGGATCCGCCACCGTTGAACTCGGCGTTGCTTGCAAACAACCACCATCCCCGACGCCCGGTGCGACTCGAGAGGATGCGGATCTGGCCAGGCAAGGGGATGACGAAGTCGAGAAGACGCCGCTGCCCTTCATGCCCGGAGCTAGAGGGCTCGGGCGTCGCTTCCGTGCCCGGCGACGACAGACTGACCCGGCGGGGAAGGGCGGCCGATGGAGGGAAGGGGGTGACCGACCCACCGCCGCGCCGCGCAAGACCACCGACCGACGCCGGCGGAGCCGAGGGGAGAAGGGAGTAAGGCCGCGAGCCGCCGAAGGCGAGCGGGCGCCGGTCGGTCGTGGGGTGACGGATCGGTCTTGGCGTAGCCGAGCCACCGCCAGACCCACCCAAGGGCGCCCGGCAGCCGCCGCCGCCGCCGACGTGACGCCAGCGGCGCCAGGCCCAGCCCCACGCCGCGATGGCGAGGGAGCCGCCTCGGGCCGCCGTAGCGCCGGCCGATCAGCGACCCGCCCGCACTCCACACCCGCCTTCCGAACCGACGCCCGACCCCGCCACCACCGGGGAAAGGCGCCTGCGCCGCCCTCCCTCCCGGCAGCCAGCGGGCCATGCCGGCGGCTACTCCGGCGGCGGCGCGGCGGAGGAGACGGAGATAGGTGGCGGCGGAGCTAGGGGTTTGAGTCGCCGCCCGTGTCGACCGCGTGGGGCGACACGGGGCCTCTTCCGTCCCAAAAGATTGGATCAGCTAGAACCGAACAAGGCCTAAGTAGGACAGCGTGTGCCTGAGAGGGTATGATGAATGTGACAAACTATTCCCTGTACTAATCGAGATTCCTCTGTTGGTTGTCACCGTGCTCTGCTTCGCCTCCTCAACTCCGATTCCTCTCCCTTCCTACATTGCTGCTAAAAACACTAGATTGGGGCACCACCGGAGAGGATCAGGGACGGGCGTTAGCGGTTGGGCTGTAGTGCGGCACAGCCATAGAGAAATTTTTCCTGTGCTTTTGCTTAACGTCATGCTTCGCCAACATGGAAGGATAGTGTAATGCCTGAAGGGAAAAAAAAAAAAAAAAAAGGATTAGAAGAGCAAAGGCCCAGCCAGCCCACCATCAGCACCAAGCCCAAGTCGCCTCCAGCTCTAGAAGGCGCCTCCCTTCCCCATCTGCCGCCCTCCCTCATCCTGTTCGTGCACCTCCCCTCCAGGAGCGCCTCCCACTTCTTCCCTGCATCCTCTCCCTCTCTAGAACCTTCCCCAAACCAGTGATAATCAAGAGAAAGAGGAAATATGGATTAAGGGCGAGGAGGGGATCAGCTAGAGCTGCAACGTGGTGTAGATCGACTTTTTTTTCCCGTTCGTTTCTTGCTGCCCTAGCTTGGGGATAAGTAAGGTGAGAAGATTTCCTCTTTTGGTCCTCTGATTAAGAAGTCTTGGATGGTCTTTGTCCTTGGTATTAGTTGCTTTTGGGAAAAAAAACAGCGTGGGGAGCTCCTCCACTGCCCAGCAGCAGCCACACGTGGAGGAGAGGACTAGGTGTTGTGCAGGAGAAAAAAAATCAAGGAGGGAGAAGGGGGGGATTAGGAGATGCTATATGAATGAAAATTGTAGAACTTTTCAATACCTTTCCAATGATTATTTAAACATTTTTTTTCGCTGAGTTTATGGGAGATATCATGTTCTGAATGTACTGTCAGTTTCTGTTAGAGTACAGATTCAGTTCGACCATCAGTTTTGGGTGTCAGTTTAGGAGTTGCTCAAAGCCGATTTGGTTCAGGGTGCTGTGGAGATTTTTATAGTACTTTTTATGAACTTTCCATCAAGTGTTTAAACTCTAATTTTGGTTGGATGGATAGGGAAATATGTTTTTTTCGGAAAACATGTTGCTGCTGCTAATAAACAGAGCATGTCTGTCACTTGGTAGGCTGTTTTCAAAATAGAATATGGCAAAATTTGATCTTAGATTGAATACCAAAGTGGTAGCTTGTTCAGTGCAGATGTTTGGGGATTGTTTCCTTGTGGTTATCTCTGTTACCTTTTCAAAGATATAGGAAAAAACAGCGCTGCTGCTGTTTTTTTCAGAGTGAAGTGAATTTGTTTTTCGCAGGTTGTGGGTTTAAACGTAGGAGCGCTTCGTATATTGTTTGTATATGATCTTTATAGTGTGTGTACTGAGTTATGTGCTATAAAGCAGGTGGAAAGCACTCGAACGTCACTAGCGCTTTTGAACTCCTTTGATAAAAAGGCAAGTGAATGTGGCATGGGTTCGCTACTGTTTTTGACTTGTTATCTTAATCACCTACACCATAATGTTCGGAACCATGTCATAACAACTATGAATTGAACCTTATGATATTCCTTTCTCAGTCATAATGGGATGCCTTATTCCTTTATATATGATGTTGTCGTGTTGTGAGCACGATTCATGTGGTCGAACCACATTCTTTGGAGAAGGTGAAGGTTATATTGCTATTATTGTAGCATATCACAAGCATTGCATCATTCAAATGCATTGGAAGTTATGTCGTTGACCTATGGTCACGACCGTATACCCGGGTCAGACATCGCGGGATGCAGCTCCATACCTTGTTGGGTATGCGGGCGGGAAGTCATTTGCATTGCATTCATATGCATTTATGAATTATATTGGAAGTGGCGTGTCCTTAGTATTGTTATCGAAGATGTATCATCTCTCGATTGTTCTATTTGGAAGTTGTTTTTCTTTCATCAATATTATATATTTCCTATACTAGAAGTGTAATTTTGGTATTAAATTGTGAAAAACACAACTTGTAGTTAAAATAGCTTGGCAAAACAAATTCACTTGCTGAGATGTTTCATCTCACCCTTGCATTACTCCTTCCAGGTACTTTTTGATGGTTGCTAGGATGGGAAGGGAGCTAGCTGCACGTTACACACACCTTCTTTTGGAGACTTTTCCATAACCATAATAACTTAGCTGTATAATTAGTTTTGTGAATGGTTGTTTTAAAAGGTGGTCATGTAACCTTATCTCATAGTGTAACTCTTTTTGCTCTTGGATGTTTATCAATGCTAGTGTGGTTATTATGTGGCATATTTTTTTTTTTTTTTTTTTTGTTCTCGTTTCTGTGTAGCTTATAATTACAAAGGAGGTGCTGTCGTTTTTTTAGCATGTTTGGCTAGTTTTTGTGATGTTTAGTGGCATCCCAGAGTGTTTGTGGGTTCTGGAGTGTTACAGATAGGTGATCTACAAGGCCACATTCTACCATTTGAGAAGTTGTGGTTCAAGATCTTCGGTAGCAGTGTTGACTGCCAATAAGGAAGGCGATATACATCCCCCCGAGACCCAGATCGAGCTCCATCGCTCCGCCGCTGCGCCCTATGTGTCTACAAAGAAACCAATTGCCATCGTTGATAGAGCTCTGTCCCTCCGCCGCTCCATCCTTCATATGCAGCAACTTTCTAGTTAAATTAATAGAAAACATGATAGGAAACTCAAGAAATTTCCATGTGCACGAGAAATAACAATCCAAATCTACGGCGGATACGTCGGGGAGGGGTCCGTTTCCGTATCGACACGTCTTGGATACGGATCGTCTAGGATACGGCTCGGATACATATCCAGGCGTCTTCGAAGTATTGGATGCGTATTGACTCGGTCGTGTATCGGACACGTATGAACCAAATTAGATACGACTGTGAAGGCCAACATCGTGCGTGAACGTAGCAGCCAGCACTTCCTCGGTTCCTCCCCATCGTATTGATCAGTGATCGCCTCGATACTTGCAGCCACACTTGGCACTCCACTCAGGCTGTCAGCCAAGACGCTCGACGCCAAGTCTGTGTGGCAAGACACAGTACAAGAGTTTTGTTTATTATATATATTTTTCTCTGGTCTTTTTTTTTTCTTGTCTAATACGTATTTTCTTAATACGAGTAGATGGACCCACGTGATGATTATTGAGTTATTAATACATGAAATTACTGGTTCTATAAATATACTAGACGTATCCGCGTGTCACTAGTTTTTTACAAAATGCGTATCCGCGTATCCGATACGTATCGTGTCCGATACTCGTATCCGTATCTGGGCAACGTAGATCCAAATAGAAGAAACACTGAACCCATTATAATACAACAGATCTGCCACTCTCGACTTGAGACGATCATTTAAGTGTTGATTTTGAACATGTTCCGTTTGAGCCTCGGCAGCTGCCTTCATTCCTTCACTGAGTTGACCAAAGCCCTGGATGGATGATGGATCTCTGAGTCAAGGTCCTGTAATAACGGTGTATATCTGTCAAGGGGTTCACGGCGCAATGGCAAAGGTCATTGGTTGGGGCCTCCCACCCAGGGTTCAAATCCTGGGTGCGACACATTATCCTGGATTTATTTCAGGATTTTCCGGCGTTGTGCATTAAGTGGTAGGCGATGTCCCCGTTGATAGCGAGGCGCCTGTGGTGACTTCGGAACTTCAAGATTTGCCGGCTTAGTCCTTCGAAGGTGCTCATAGGGGTAGGGTTTGCGTACGTGTGTTCATAGGGGTGAGTGTGCGTGCGTGTTGAGCGTCTGCGTTGTACTGTATAATCTCAAAAAATAACAGTGTATATCTTCTAGTTAAAAAATTAATAGGGAACGTGGCAGGAAACTCAAGAAATTTTCAAGTGCACAATAACGCTATCTAGTAAGCGCTGGCTGGCGCTGGCCAGTGAGCGCCTGACGCTGGGCCGATGGTGGCGGGCGCGCAAGTCGCGTGGGGCGGCGCTAAGTGGCGCCCTGGCGTTGGGCCAGTGAGCGACTGGCGCGACAATCGCGTGGAACGACGCTATCCGATGGCGCGGCGCTGGGCGGTGATCGGCCCGCGCTAGTCGCGATGTAATTTCAGCGTTCGGCGCGAGCCTTCGCTGTAGGGTCCTCTGGACTGTGTCGGCGCAGCGTCGGCGCGCCAGGCACATGAAAGTTGGGTGTCTGGCGCGTGTTCCGTGCGCCGCGTTGTTGCTGCTGTTCATATCATTGTAAGTTATTTTTGGCACTTGCTGTTCATATCATTGTAAATCTCTTCTTACATACTAGGATTTGTAAGATGAGCTTGCTGTTGCTGCTGCTTGCATTTGTAACATGAGCCTGTTGTTGCTTCCATTTGTAACATGAGCCTGCTGCTTCTTGCTAACTGTCAAGACAAATGCATAACATTGTGATACAATGCATACATATTTTTGGCACTTGCTGTTCATAACATTGTGAATCTCTTCTTACATACTGCAGAGGCCTAAGTACAACAACATGGAGCCAGATCCAATTGAATTCTTTGGGGAATGTATGACTAGTCCGCAGCATGGACGTACTCTGCTTGCAGATCAGATATATGTAAGTTACATAATCCGTGCATACATGTATTGTACTGTGGCAGAACCGACTGACTTAATGCGCTTTCAAGAATACTTGTCTTCCATTAGACACTAAGTACCCAAGTGAGCACAATAAATCACACGAGTTACATCGAGCACACCCAAAGGGAGAACTTCGAAAATCCACAATTTTACATCAGGATCACAAATGAGAGAGTAAAGCTTACAACATTCTTAATCATTTCATACATCACTTTTAGTACAATGTTAAAGTATTTCATCAATTAATTATATCAACAAAATCAGAGTTCTGCGGAAATAAAATTTATTTAACAACCAGTTATCATGGTAGCATTTATTTATATATGAGATGATAACAGATTGTAAGACTTTTCCTTGGTAAAACATTTTTTGGTGAGAGTTTTTAAATAAACTCTATGTCGCAACGCGAAGGAAATTCTCGCCGAGCCCACGGGGAGATTTCCACACACAAAGTCGACTCATCGGCACACATGTAACCTTGCAACAGGTAGAACAAACCACGAGTACTCAATTGTACTCCGCAAGACTTACCCGTCGGGGAGGAAATAAAAAGACTCCAAGGATATGCAAGGCTTTCTGGCTTGTGGGTTTATTGCATCTGCAGGAAGCATTACTAAATGTGCATCCTTAAATTCATTTTATAAGTAGTCATGATTAGTTCAATTACTTAACCATTCTAGGTAAGCACCTTTGCTACTTTCAAGCAAGAGTTGAGCCATCAGAACAATAATCTTAATTTCATCTTCCATATTCCACTTCTTACTATGTTGCTAGACCATAGCCAAGTCGTTACCGTCTTTTGCAACGGCGATTCGCGAATCAATGTAGCCGCGTGGGTACCCTAAAACACACGCCTCGCTTGTGCTACTAAAATTTGCACAAGCAAAGACTAACCCATTCCATTCCTGCCAAGGGTTCCAATTCCCCGCCCTAAACTTGGACTCCTAGCTCCCACAACTGAGGGCCCGGCCTCAATGCGGTGCTAGGACCTCCAACTATCCCGCCTCCATTCAGTCGGCACGGAAAGAGATGGAAACCACGACATGAAAAGAACAAGTTTTCCGCTCCCATAAACAAGTATGTGCTCGGGATAATAAGTCTGTGACCTGACTACCATCCATTGCAACGGACGGTCCTTAATCGACACAGGCGGGACAAGTACCACCAGCCTCAACCAAGTCCATTCCAAATCCATATGGTCCCGCCGGTCTCCAAATTATTATCCATATATATTCCATGTGATAGATATTTCCTATATCTCGCGGTGACAGGGAATCACTCGTCTTCTACCGGAAACCTGTAGCATAGCAATTCTACACGTACCTGTCATGCTAGTAAGGCTCATAGGATAAAGATATATTTATGCAAGTGGATTTCCATTCAACTCCTTAAAACGTAAATGCACAAACATATTTATATAAGGTGTAGAAATAGTAGGGGTTATGCACCGGGGCTTGCTGGGTAAGATATAATCAAAGTTAGCATTCCATCGAAGAGACACGATCAGCGTTGCACCATCTTTCAGCAACTTCCAGATGACTTCACGATCCATCGTCGTTCCTATTACGATATCTGCGGATGCAACGTAGAGACAAATACAACGTAACCGTAACTCTAAAGATATGAACACGTCTCTCGAGCCAACGAGCTAGCTCTAATGACTAACGAACTAAGTTTCACAGCAACTTGACAAAGCAAAACGTCATTCCCCAACCAGTCTATATTTTAGTAACATTAAGCATATCGAATTATTTAAAGAGCTCCTATAAAAATTACAGAACTATGTGAGATAAATATATTAACAGATAGGTCATGATTTTAGGAAGCTAACAAAATTGATTTCACAATTTTTGGATCTCTACACAAATTGATATAGAAATTACAGTTAAACTAGAAACTATATTAGAAATTACTTTTAGAAAAGAACAAAGGCAGCGGCAGCTAACCAGCCCAGCAGCCCACGTGCGACTGCGCGTACGTGCTGGCTGTGACAAAGGGGCCTATGCTCATCTGAGGCCCTATAACCTACTCCAGGCGGTGCCAAGAGGACAAAAGGGCGAGCGGAGAGGCGCAGCGGCGGTGCGCGGCCGTTTACGACGGCGGCGCGAGCGTTCCGGCGAACCTACGTTCTCCCGAAGGACTCAAGATGACGGAGAAGCATTAGCGGCTCACCGTGGTTCCTTCTGTGGTGACGGTTGAAGCCGGAAAGCTCTGTGGCGGTCTGGCCACGAGCGTCCGAGCACGGCGACGTTGTCCCGCGACGGATACGGTCGCGTCACCTCACTGTCAGCGAGCCCCCTGGCCAGGTTAGCGTGAGCACCAGATAGAGGGACGTCAAGGCGAGCTCGGAGACGTGAGCAACCGAACCAAAATCGACCGTAGAAGCTTACTCCTAACCTTGCTCTGCTTCCGGCGGTGAACCGAACGGCGAGCGCGAAATGGCCAAATTGGCCGGCGACGGTGCACGTCCGTGGCTCTAGGCAGACTGGGTGCTTAGCTAACTCCGCTAGCTACTCACTGGACAGTGGAATTGAAGTGGGAAGCGTTGTGATTCTCGTATTTGAAGAGGACGGCAGTGGCACAGCAGGGCGAGGTCAAGGTCGTGGGTGTGGTAGCAGGCGCGCTCAGACGCCATGAATGCTGGGGCACGACTTGACGCGAAGTGCACGGCACGAACTGGCAAGACCGAGAGGGGTCGCCGATGGCGTCGAGAGGACTTAACTGCGGAGCTGCGGACGAGAGGAATCGAGTCAAGATGTCCTGCTGGTGCCTAACTTGGCAGAGCGGAGACGACGACCATGGCGGCAGTGCACAAGGAGGGAGGATGGACTTCGATCGTCCACGCTTTGGCTCGACGCGACGCCACTGCGGCACGGCGTTCACACGGGTGCTGGAAGTCGCGGCCAGGACGACGAGCGAGTCAAGGGCAGCAACAGCGCGGCAAGGACACACATGGGGCGACCGAGGCACCGTGTGCCGAGAACGGCGAAATCGATGTCCAAAGTCGCGACTTGTGGCAGCGGTCGGTCACAGCAGCTGTCCAGCCGACCCTCGCTTGACGAGGCAGCGTCCGCGGCGAGCGCTAGCAGGGCCGAACGGCACCCGGCCACGAGCGCGCCAGCTGTCCCGTGGAGCGACGGGCAGACTAAACGAAGGCGGTGAGCAGCGAGCAGCGAGCAGCTGGGCAGCGAGGCGCGTTGCAAAGATGGCGCCTGCGAGGCACAGCTCCGCAGCGGGGCAACAGCGATGCACGGTGCAGGCAAGCAAGGCTGTGCGTCCCAGCGGCAGCGGACTGGAAGGCAGCGCACAGCGAGCAGCACTCGGAGGCAGCAACGTGCAGGGCAACTCTGCGTTGTATGCGTGTGTGTTCTGTTTTCTCATTTCTTTTCTTTTTCTTTTTACTAGCAAAACATGCCCGTACGTTGCTACGGGTGAATCTCATTTTTTTAAACTTTTTTTATGTAACAATTAAAAGTGTAATAGTTTGTTGTGTGGTTACCTAGACGATCGCACCATCTGTTTGCATATTTATTGGACTACACCGTTGTGGTAGCTTGTGTGTGCATAGGTCATAAGTCCAAGTTTTTTTGTGACATGAAGAGGTACAAGGGCATTGCAGGAATTAAAGAATTGTAATTAGGTAAATACCATTTTAACTTCAATATTAAACATAGATAGCACAATGCTTGATATGAATCTGTTGGTTCATTTTATGTTAAATAAGTCTTAGAGCTTTAAAAGTTTTCCTTTCATAACAGCTTTAAATTGTTTTTTGGAGCCATCAAAACTTATAGCCAATTTAATGAAAGGACGCTTTACGTATGTCTAAAAAAAAAAAAACACTGGCTTTACGTGCACTCGCATTGGCTTAATGGGCCGTGGAAACGGTCATCCGGGCATGATGCTCTCCAGCCCACTTATTGCCCGCCTGATATCCACCATAGATGACCATCTGACGGTTGTGGAAGCATGAGCGCGGAAAAAAACCTGGGCCAACTGAAAACCCTAGCACATTTTCTCCTCCCCTTCCCGTTTTTTCACGGTGCGGCCACTGGGCCTCTCGCTGGTGCACGCGCGCCACGGATGTGCGCGGCTCCGTCAAGCGCTCCCGGCCTGTGCCTAGTCAGTTCGCGCATGCGAGGAGTTTCACCCCGGCGACTACGGTGGCACAACAACTCGCCCTGATACGCTCGCGTGGTGTTCATCGCGACATCAGCGGTTGTGGGCACCTGGCGCGGCAACGGCGACGCCCTGATCCTCGGTAGTGGTGGCACTCCGTTGCGCGGTGCGGCTCAGACGCACCTGGCGGGTGCGCGCGGGGAGGCGACGGCGCGGGCACCCTGGCTGGCGAACGCAGAGGCAACGGCGCCGGCGTTCCAGGTGTCTTGGAGGCACCCTTTTTTCCCCTAATTTCGTTGCCGATCGATTCGTTGGGCGGCCTGGAGGCACAACCTCGTCTGATTTTGTCGTTCTGATTTCATCTTCGGTCGATTCATGTATGGATGGAGGAAGGAATTGAATTTTTGTTGATTTTTGGTGATTGCTGTGGAGATCGGAAGAAGAAAAGATTTTGATTTGATGAGTTGTGGCGTCGATAGCTTATATTTATATAGTTTGGAGGACGGTGTCCGGTTTTATCTATTAGCCGGAGAGAGGAGTATTGTATTCGATTTTAGAAGGGATTCAAGGACGTTATGGACTCTTTTTATTTGATTTGTGGTTTTGCTTGAGTCGTAGCTGAGTGGGAGGCGGACAGCAGGAAAGTCAGAACGTGTCCAACTCGTTTTGTACGCCAAAGCAGACCACGGGAATCGGGATATAGATAGAAGGCTGGCTGTACGACGAAAGCCGGAAATTTTCTCTTTTTATTAGTAGGTATAGATTTCTTTTTAATAAGAATAAGATAAACAATTATTTATAAACAATTATATATATAAACTAGGTTAATGCAAAGCACTCAAGCAACACTATATCACACATTTACGCACAATCTTTTAATTAATAAGGTAACATGTTCATTCACGGTTTTGTTGTGATTATTTCTTATTAAGCCTTAAGCTGGTGTTAAAAGCTCGTAACACCAGGGGGTGTTACATGTACTTAAATTCAAGCCTTGTTGAACACTATTATATGGCCTTCTAATGAAGTTGAATCATTGTATGTAGGAACAAATGGTTGCTGAGAAGAAAAAAACAACTAGAAGAAGGAGAAGAACCAAAGTCTCCATCGAAGATTGTTGCTGAGTCTAAGCCAGATCAGTCGTTCCTCAACCTTCCTACCAAACATTGGTGAAACTAAAGAGAGAAAGACTATGAGGGTCACGACAGCCGAAGTAGAAGCACGCCTGCAATCTAAGTTTGAGGCAAGACGCAAATAGAAAGAGAGGATGCTGCTAGGAAGCAGAAAGAGCTGCAATCACAGATTGCAGCTCAGCAGGCCTCACTTGAAGAAAATCAAACTCTGTTGTGCCAGACACAAGAGGAGATGAAGGGGATGAATACCAGGTTTGAAGAGACTAATCAATCGCTTCGCGCTATCTTTGAGGCTTAAGGATTGAGGTAGATCTGAATGCATTTTCTGTGTTGGAACTTTGTGCACTTGTCTCCTGATGGAAGTGGAACAATGTTGGGATGTTTGAACATGTGTGGTGGAACAATTTGAACTTGTGTGGTGAAACAATTTGAACTTGTGTCGATGTATGTGGTGGAACAGTTTGAATTTATGTCAATGTGATGACAATGTGATGTGTATGTTATCTTATGAGCTGTGATCATTGCTTCTGATGTATATATATGTGTGTGCATGTATGACCTGTGGTGACAGAGCTAAGACCAATGCAATAGGCGTCACTGAATGCTAGTGCTGTTAGTGACGCGGTAACGTATGACGGCCAAGAGGGTGTCACCAAAAGTACGTAAATTAGAACCTTCCAAGACTATATATGACATAGAATGTATTACTTGACGCGTTGACCCAGTGTCACAAAATGAAGAATTGTATGACATAGAGTGGAGGTAGCGTCACATAATGTTGGGATGTTATGTGACGC
Source organism: Hyparrhenia diplandra (assembly GCA_015847255.1). Classification (NCBI taxonomy): domain Eukaryota; kingdom Viridiplantae; phylum Streptophyta; class Magnoliopsida; order Poales; family Poaceae; genus Hyparrhenia; species Hyparrhenia diplandra. The sequence continues at coordinate 642,143 of JADLZK010008524.1, read as the reverse complement.
AAAAACGAAAAAGTTTCATCACGCCCGACAATATGTGACGGTCGTTATATGACAAAAGCCATGACGGCTGGTTTTTCGTCTTAAACCGCTTTTTTTGTGCAGTTTTAGGCTATACATGACAAAATGAGATCGTCCTAGAAGATCATATTTCTTGTAGTGTGTAGACTCTATAGGGACCGACTAACTAGTTGATCACAAGCCTAACTTCTTCCCGAGGTGTGGGGAATAGCAAGGGTGAGTCCATGTCGAACTCCGCAAATATAACTTGGGGTTCATGTGGCTTAAACAAATGACATTGGTTTGACCATGTTAGCTTTTAGTATAAGTCATAATTTTAAGCTTAAGCATCAAGGTTCCTATTAACCCACATTCACATGATTGAACAGATATAAACAACAAGTATATCATAAACAAAATAGTAAACCATGTGCTTCTATTCATATATGTCTCCAACGCCGTTCATGACTGTGAACACGTCTGTGATAACAGATTTTAACTCTCTTGTGAGGTGTACACTTTTATTTGTGAGTCATGTTTTCCAAATGAGTAGGTTAATTAGGCCTAAACACCGAAACCATATGAAGCCTTTCAAAAGTCCTAACCAGCCGGTTAGCGTCCCGCAGGGGAGCATCTAGGCGAATGGAATCCAACACGACACCATTCTGCAACCTAGGCTACCGCAAGATCGGCAACAACTAACAAACTAGAAAAGATCCTTTGATCGACTAAAGCCAGAGCCACATGGCCCCTACACCTATACTGTATATCCCGGATGATCACAAATGAATAAGTCCTTATGGATAGCTAAGAGCATCATAAATAAAACACAAGCTCTTTCGCCCTATAGCAACAATATCATCAACTTCATATATCATGATTTCTTTGCATAAAACAAGAACTGTAAAGGGTGTTTGTAGAGCGCTAGCATAGTACTACCCAAATGCATAAACCCATAGGAATCACGGTACAAGTATTCAAAAGCTAGGAAATCCTTAAGGGCAATCAAGGTGGACACATGCATCATGAATTATTAATTAAGGTGAATAGGACAACAAGGATGGTCCCAAGCTATACTTGCCTTTAACAGAGATCCTTTCTTCAAGTCCAAAGCTTCAAAAGAACTCCTTGATTGTCAACTTCTTCCATATCACCACGTGTTGACACCCGAAAATGGCCGGAGTTATTTTGGATGATTGAACGTGTCAAAGTGATCATAAGCGTGACTAACATGAGGAGGTATAGCGCCAAGATCACCAAATCCGGCGAAGGGGGGAGGCAATCGGCGCTATAACACGCCCGGACGCCGGGTGTTGTGCGAGCCGCGTCTGGCTTGCGAGCTCCTGGCGTGTCTGACGCTATCTTGTGAGCGCTGGTGCTGCTTGCGATGGCGCCGCCGCCGCTGCGATGGCGGCGGGCGCTAGTCGCGTGTAATTTCAGCGTCGGCCGCGAGCCTTCGCCGAGGGTCCTCTCGGACTGCGTCCGGCGCGCGCTGGCGCACCAGGCGCATGAAAATCGGGTGTCCGGCGCGTGATCCGCGGGCACGTTCGTGACTTATCCGAACCGATCACTTTCCTAATCGGTTTTTGGTAAGTTTTGGTGCTTGGAAATGCATCTAAGGCGGTTCCTATGGGGATAAGACCACCCCCTCTATATAATGAGAGGTTCATGGCCGATTTGATCCCATCTACATCCAATCGACAAAACCCAACCTACAAACCCTAATTCCTCTCCTCTTCCTCTCTCCTTCGCCACCACCGTCATGAGCAGTGTCGGCGGCACGACGAAGCCCTAGAGCGGTCAGGCGGCAAGGGCAGCCCATAGTCGCCGTGCGCCCTTACGGGGTCCGTCCCCGCATGTGGAGTTTCGGGTTTCAAGAGACTTCATCGGCGTGTCATGCGTAGGCGCTCCGGCGAGGCTCCTCCGGGCGACGTGTCTTGTGTATCACGCTCATCGGCCGGAGGCACAAGGTTCAGGTGTGGATATCCCTAGGCACCGCCGATTTCCAAATCGGTTTGTCCTATTTTGAGCGATCTAGCTCTTTATTTGGTGTGTTGCCAATTTAATTGTCAACACCACGTAAAGCTTCGGCGTCTACTTGATTCCAATCAAGAACACACAAACATATGTAGCCAATCATGCATAACAAACAAAGCTACAATTAGAACAATACACCAACAGTGACAAATCAATTTGAAAAGCTTATAAAACTAATCTACACGTCACTACGATCACACAGACGCAAAAAGATCACCGAAATCGAGCTATAACAACGGTTACTTAATTAAACAAGTTTTACTTTAATAAAATAATAAATTAAATATAAAGTCGAATTTTCAAAAGATGAAAACATGGTTAACAGGAAGATAAACATGTAGGTTATGAAGTTACGAGCCTAACGCAACCTAAACGGAGCTAAACGGATTTAAAAACGTAAAAGACATGATGATTTGAATATGCATGATTAAGTGTATGAAGACGGCATGCTATGCGGGGGTTTTACTTTTTTGCCACACCAATGCCAATCTTACGACCATTCTTTATTTATTTGCCACTCAAACCCCACATGTCATTGACTCAGATGGTTCCACTTGTCATTGACACACACCTGGTTGTCATCCGTAAGAGTGGCAAATAAATAAAAAACCCGCATGCTATAGACGTGTATCACACGTGCAAAAGTAGTCAATGGTACTGTGTTATAAATTAACGGAGAAAATTGGACACATGCAGATGCTCACCAACGAACTACTGCGAACGGATACGGATACTGATCCTGCATGGCTGCACGTGAAGAAGGCAGCTAGTCGGCAACCGCAGGGACCAGTAGAGAAGGAGGCGGACTTGGCAACCTGCAGATCAATGGCAGATGTCAAACTTCAGAGAAACGGCGAGTCGACGAGCCCCTGTGGCCGAGGAAGACGTGTACGTACGTGACGGCAACGGAGCAAGGAGCGCACAGAGACAGCACGACGTACATAGGGTACGGCGGCTCCGGGCCTTCGTTCCCGGCGAGATCGGAAATCAAGCAGCAGGGCACGCTTGGGCATAGGGCGGCGAAGTCCAGCAATGGCGGCTAGGGTTGCAGGCGCTGTTGGTTTCAACTCAAGGCGCCACTCGCGGGTAGATGAGAAAAGGAACGACTCGAGGCTTGCACGTACGATATGGAGAACATACCCCGGTTTCATGGGATTCGGTGGCCGCGACGGCGCACAGACGTGACCGGCTCGAACTCGAGCCGGACTCGAAGGGGATGACAAACCTGGCAGCTGGGGTCAAGGCGTCAGCTAGCCTAGCGGAAAGAAAACAGCAGCGCAATGCAGAGCATTGCAGCGTTGCGTTCATGAGGTGGATTGGGCCACAGCCATATGCGACCCAGGAAAAGAAAGGCAAAAGAATGAACGGGTCAACAAGGGAAAAGTCACTCGGCTGAAACAGAGTCAAGCAGGCCGACGGCCAATTTTGCCAGGAGTAGGAGAAGGAAAATTACTTTTCTCTTTATTTATTTAAACCGATTTTCAAAAGACGATTGCAACCTGATTTGAATTAAATTTCAGTTTCAGAAAAACCTGGACAATACAAAAATAATATGCTCCAGCATGAATGCACATATATACATGTGTCTAGCTTATGATGTATTTTAATTTCACAAAAATATTAATTCACTATATTCAATGCATCACATAATTGTAAAAATAAATCAAATTGCCTATTTTAAAAGCATGCAAATTTTCGGGTGTTACAGTACAGAACATAGGAAAAACACATAAATGAGATGTTGAATGATCATACAAAAACTATATACCCCAGTTCGTTCATCTCATTGCATATCGTGAAGCAACTTATACCATAGGAGAAGCCTGGGAGGTCCATGAATTAATGAAAGGCATGGCCGCCACGTTCTCTGCTCCAAAGCTGTCTGAGCAGCATCCAGATGCCCCCTGCCAGCAGCAACAACAATCTCCTGGCCTCCATGGCTTTGGCTTCATGGGCATGGACTCGTCCATTTATATAGGATAAAGCAAGTGGAGAATAAAATTTGGTGATATTTATTGTCGTGGGTATAGGAGGGGTTAGTGGGTTTGAACGTTTGGTTCTTTGTCTTCTTACCGCTGTGTGCAGCACCAGCATGGTAGGAATTTAATGCCAGAAGATTGTGACTATTAAATGGCAATTGTGTGCTGATGACGTGCATAATATGGATTCTGGAATTGGAATGAGCTGCGGGACCCGCTGATGATGTGGCTTTACGAGATTGCAGATAATTGCTAAGTGGGGGTTTCCTATATAGGTGCAGTAGATTTTCCCTCTGCTTTGCTTAACGTCATGCTTGGCCAACATGGAAGGATGGGCGATCTACAAAGCTCACCTTGTGAGAAGTTGTGGCTCAAGATCTTCAGCAGCTGTGCTGACTGCCAACATGGAAGGACATATGACCCCCCTTCCCACCTGCACCTCTAACCAATCCCTCTTCTCAAATGATCGAAGGTGAACACCTCCCACCAATCCCGCCTCTGTTTCTGCTACCCTGACCCTTAAGCTCTAGAGATCGTCAACCTCTAGCATGTCCTTCCCGGACCAGCGCACATTGTTTATATTCTAGTTAAATTAATAGAGAACATTATAGGAAACTCAAGAAATTAATTTCCATGTGGATGAGAAATATTTGATCTAAAAAAATGTGGATGAGAAATAACAATCGGAATACAAGAAAAAATGAACCCAGTATAACATAGAACATAATAATGACAAATACCTCTGCTGGAGCAGATGGTCATACCTCTTCTGCAATCCCCAGGCTAAGCTACAATGTGAAGGCGAAATGAGGGCCATCTACAGGTGACCATCTCAACCGAGGCTGGGCTACATTAAGACCATCAGATGTACAAAGGCTAAGCTCCCCTGCCACATCCCCAAGACCATAATGCACCATGAGTAACCAGACAAAGGTGATGAGCTCGCCTCCTTCAATAAGCTGTCGTGCGTGTACCTCTCCGCTGCATTTTCCAGCAACATACATGAGGAGCCTCAACCACATCTCCTTGATATCCTTAAGTGAGCCCTCCGGATGAAATGGTTGGTTAATTTCCTCTATTTCCAAGCAGGTGTAGTGGTTGAAGGGGTAGAAAGTGACCATATCGCTGTACACTGCAATCTTTGAACGTCTATAATCTTGCAGAAACTCTAGCTTGGTCCTCGCCTCTTCATCATCTCCATGGTAGCTAGCGACCCATTTGAGAAGTGTAGGTTCAAGATCTTCTGCAGCCGTGCTGACTGGCAACATGGAAGGATACACCACCATCAGGTACATCATGTAGTTTGATAGCGTCTCACATTCTTCCTTAAGTCGCATTATTGTTCCATCATGGGATGCATGACTAACATCATCACTGTCGGTGTGGGCGAAGTGTTTACTTATATGCAAGTCTGTCAATATATGCAAACAAAAAAGGGCTTCCTCAAAGGGCTTGTTAAGTGTATAATTCAATGTCCTGCAAACGGGACCGAATTCTCCGAACCATGCACCGGTTGGTCTGCCAAGAATTTGCATAACACCGCTGATAATCCCCTCCACTACTCTGCTTGTATCGTCGATGTGGTGGACGTACCATAAGTTTCTCCATTGCTTCTCCAGACCAATAGCACTGATGGCCTTCGAAATTAGTCTGGGTTTGTATTTCATAGCGATGCAGTAATCCATATAATTGAATTGCCCCATGGAAGTGGAACTCGAGCGCCGGTGTCTCTTGTTACACAGAAAATCCTTGAAAAGGGATGAAGCAAAGTTGCAAAGACCATGAACAAAGCTACCCTCCTTCAAGTGCGCTCTTTATAGCTGCAAGGGGATCGGGTGGACCCTCTTGTGAAGTCGATCCGCTCCTAGAATTGGCCCACGGAGCGAAGCGGGTCGACCCCATACGGACGAGGGGCAACAGGTTCGCGACCCAGTCGAACCGCGGGTCGCTCCGCTCCACCGTCGAGCCGCGCGACATCTACTCCGGTCCGCCGTTGAACAGTGGGGCTCAGCACTGCGCGCAGCATCGCGGAGCAGGGCCTGCAGGGTGCTGCCATGGGGGTTGAGTAGGACCAAAGGGGCAATAGGGTCACGGCAAGAAGCAGACGACGGTGCCGTCGAGCAGGCCCCTTGTACGTAGACCAAGGCCGAAGCCGCCCGCGCCCACCAGGTTGGCCTCCGAGTTGTGGGTGGCGTATGCCATCTCCTCCAGCGAGAACTGCCTGGCGCCGCCTCCGATGAGGAGCAAGTGTTAGAGCTCTGATAACGGCGCCGCCGCCGCCTCAGGGAGCCACCACGCCACGGCGAGGGCGGCGACCAGTAGTAGCAGCCTGGCGGCGCCGGCCGCAATGCCGGCTACCACCGGGGGTTGGGAGTGCCATCCGGGCGGCGACCTGCCGTCATCGAATTCGAACCTCCGTACCGCCCACGATCGATTGATCACCCAGCTCAGAGCGAGCAAGTATCTACTATATTTATATCGATGAAATCATCGCCGCACCGTCAGGCTGTAGCCCTCGCCGCCGGCCTTGCAGAAGACACGCACGGGGTGCATTCCGGCGTGCCGCAGTGCCGCGCCACCGCGGCGATGCAGAGCGCGCAGACCGAGGACAAGATGTCGCCCCAGCACTACGCCACAACCCAGATGGGGGAGCCGATGCCGGACGTCGCCACGCCGAGGCGCTCAGGACCGGCGCGGCCAGCACCGCGCTGATGGTCGCCTGTGTCTGCACGCCCGTGAAGTTCTTTGCGAAGTACGTACGTGCTCACCGCCTCACCGGGTCCACGCCCGAGGTCGGTCGCGGCGCGAACGCCGCGGCGGTGGCCGTCTGCTGCTTGGTCCACGACGAGCAGCGTAGTGATCGTCTGCTACTTGGTCGCCTAAGCCGCGCCGCCGTGGGGCCGAGCTCCACGAGCTACGTCCATGGGACGAGACGTACGCCATGCGGCGACGCCACCGTGCTCGTGATCGTGATCATAGTCGCCGGCAGTAACACTAGGTGTCGCCGTAGCTGTCGTCGTCATTGATGACTTTGCCGGCGCCACCGCCGTGTCCGGCGGCAGGAACGGGAGCAGCTAGCTTCTTGTGGTGCCTATATGTCACATGCATGTTGTTGCGACACAGCAGCGACACAACTTGTGGTGCAGCTAGCTTCTTCTGTTCACGACGCATGAGGTTCGAACCCCGGAGCACCACGGATCATTAACGCCCCACGAAAAAAGGTTCGGGTCGACCCTGATCCTCGTTTAAACATGAGGGGATCACAGGGTCAGGATTAGGGGCGCTCGAACCGCTCCGTTTGCAGCTCTAGCGCTCTTGTCCAAGGTGATGCCATCACCACAACAATAGAACAGACTTCCATAAACATGGCCCCAGTGAACAATGTATAGGTAATCGCGACATTGACTCTGTTGTGGTTGTGGGCACCCTTTTGGCTTCTCAGGAAGAGAAGGAAGGCAAGGACCATCAAGGTCTGGGAAGCACAACGAAATAGGACACCAGTCCATCTCTGCAACACATTGGCCTTAGTGTAGAGGAGATCGAACATCATGCCAAGCTCCATCACTACAATATTCAGCTTCTCTTCTTCTTGTTCATACCTCCGGAAACTGTTTACAAATCTCTTCTGAATCCCATCTCCGAGCTGGAGCAGAGTCTGCCCCACAAATAAACCTCGAGCAAGAAGCACGATCTGAAGAGCATATGATTCCTTGTGCATAATGTTCTGTACTGGTGAGTCAAACTTAACTGACTCGGCAAGGCCATTTCGGCTCGCACTCTTTAGTGCCCACACCCTCTCTCCATACTTGATAATTCCAGAAACGAACACCAACATTGCAGGAATCAGTATACTGTAACTGATCCTTTGAAATGATTTCCATAAGACATATAGAGCTAGAACCCCTTGGGTTGCGAGATTCAACAAGTGCCTTAGCCACAGGTTGTTGTCCTCAATAGAAAAGGCCGTGATTGAATCCTGGCCACCCAGGTGCACAAGGGAGAAAAGGTACCCAAAGAAATGGCAATGTGTCCCCAAATGACTCCCTTCTAAGCTTGTATTTGTCCTCATACTGAGAGAAGAGGCCAAGGGCGTAAACAGCAACGAAGTCCGCTCCCAAATAAGCCAACCATATCAAAGCCTTGAGCACTCCATTGATGTTACGGCGACGGAGGCTTCCAGTAGCCAACAGGAAGAGTTGTAGCATGAAGCTAAGGAGTACCATTGTCTGGGTTCCCCACACATTCCATTTGTACACTACTTCTGCCATTGTCGAGTTACTGTTGTGTTGGATCAGTCCACCAGTCCCATTGACACCTGAATGAATGTTTAGGAAAAAAAAAAAAAGAGTTATTACCAGTAAATACAATTGCAACAGGACTACTACTCAATTATACTCCCTCCATCCCAAATCGTAAGGCGTTTCAAGAATCTTAGAGAGTCCAAGCATCCCGATTGAATAGGTATAAAAAAATTAACTATATTTCATCTTATACCTATTTGATGTTACAAATCTTTGTATTTTTTTCGATAATTTTGGTCGAACTTGAGATGCTTTGACTTTCCAAAATTCTTGGAATGACTTACAATTTGAAATGGAGGAGTAATTTAATTTAGTATGTAGTTGTAAATACTATTTTACATAAATAACACATAAACAACTACACATTGCACACGAAATGTAGTTGAAAAATGAATTAGATACTACTTAAATACAATTTAATTTATCGTCTAGTTGTACTTATATATATCATGTCATACATAAATGACACATAATGAAAGTAAAACGTTTTGTTATCATCTACCTTATAATATTTAAAAATAATACCAAAACAAAGTACATAAATCCACCTAGAGTAAGGGAAAAAAGTTTTCACTCCAATGAAAGTTGAAATGTTCAAACATCTAGGTCGTCTATAGGTTCAATATGGATAAAATTAGCATTTCGTACACCATGTGAGAGAGAGATGCTCGCTTTGAAACGAGTGCAAACACAAAGAGATCTAGAAACTCTTCTAAGCTTATGGGAACAATCACTACCTATAAATATAATAAATGATGATGTAACGACAAACAAAAAGGCACGCGGCCCCATTGAATCCACAAAAAATACGATAAACAAAAAGACAAAGAAACGTAACTTGGGCAGCCTCTCTCCTCCGTCGTCCGAGATCACGTTGAGCGATGACAACACACCCACTTCGACCTCCCACGGGCGGCGGCACACCCATCCACTCCCAGCCACCGCGCGGCCTCGTAGGTGCTACTGACCAGCGCTAGTTATTTTATTTACTTAAGAGCATCTCCAACCATCTCTCCTAAAAATGAGCTTCTATTTCTAATTTAAGAGACAACTTATAAAATTTAAGGACCCAAATTTAATTCTAACTCCAATGTACCTTCTCAAAATAAACCCCAAACATGGGACCCGGTTGTCAGGGGTAATTAGCCTCCCCCGCACTGCTTTCCTCGGCGTCTCCCTTCCCCGCGACCGCCACGCTAGAGCTCTTGTGCGCCGGAGGGGGCCGCTGAAGACCCCCCCCAGCAGCAGAGAGCATCGGCGGGTCCGCCCGGCCCGCCAGCCTGCTCTGCCCACCTCCACGCCCGCCGCCTCCGCGAGGAAGGACCGAGCACGCCGCGTGGCGCCCGACGACGCCCCGCCCACACCCCGGGTTGTTGTCCGCCCGCCGAGCTGCAGCCACGCGCGGCGCCGCCCGCAACCCGCGTGGGGCGCTCCGCTTAGTCCGCCGGCTTCCGCCCGCCAGCGCCGCCCGGCGTGGCCCTACGTGGCGCACTCCGCCCGAATGGCGCGCCGCCCTCCCATGGCCCTCGCCAGATCTTGGCGAAGCGCCGCCCCATGGATGCCATCGTACTCATAGTCGCCGGCCTCCCCGAACATCTTGGCGTGGACCACGAAGGCGACGTGGTCGGGTTTCCAGCCGCAGCCCCCGGTGGCACGCCGCTGGTGGCGCCCAAGAAGACGAAGTTGGGAGACTGCTGCCCTTCATCCCAAGCTCCAACCCGGAGCGACAGCGCGGAGGTGAGGGCGGCGGCGGCGGCTGCCCGCTCGGCTAACGGGGTGGCGAGGGCGGCGGGGCGGTGAGGTGGAGACGTGCCGGGTGGCGTGCATTTCTCCGACGGGAAGGGAAAGAGGAAAAGCCGGGTAGGCCCCACAATAGGGGTTCCCGGGAATGAGGGGTTGAGATTAAATTTGGAGGGGCATGTAAAATGGGAGTCCATTTAAGGTCACCATTGGAGTGGAGTTTTTGATCAAACTCCTATAATTTAGGATAGGGGCCCAAGTAGGGGGCCCACTGGAGATGCTCGAGATTAAATTTGGAGGGGCATGTAAAATGAGAGTCCATTTAAGGTCTCCATTGGAGTGGAGTTTTTGATCAAACTCCTATAATTTAGGATAGGGGCCCAAGTAGAGGGGCCCACTGGAGATGCTCTTAATAGATATATAATATGAGATTTACTCTAACACGGTCACATGATAAAACACTTTTGCATCAGTCAATTGTATCGGGTCTGTGTCTCTATATGCTCTATGCCCGTTTCTTTGTTATTGTGTTTGTTTCTGTGGTTGTCGTGGCCGCCGCCGAGAGGGCTGGGAAGCCCCGCCGCCACCGTCACCCGTGGGGTAGGATTGGAGCGTTCGTGGCAAGATCCGTAAGGCGTGGAGCAGGGCGCCGCCCGGCCGGTGGGACGCAGGGGAGGGTCGTCGCGCAGCCGGTGATGGGTGAGGAGCTGAGCAGCCGTTGCTCGCCGGTGATTGGAGAGGACCTGTCGTTGCGTCGAGGATGTGGAGCCGCCGGAGGTCGAGCTTCATGGATCTTGCTTGTTGCTTCATGGATCCAGCAACCGAGAAGGTCGGTGTGGCCGCGGGGTGGGGGAAGGCCACCATGGCCGCCGTCGTCGGGTTGGGGAAGGCCACGAGTCAGGCAACAACGACGGCCAGCAACGGGCAGATGTCGCGCAGTGGTGGGCGGCGTGGCAAGGGGACAAAAAGGGCTGGAGAGATTAGACAGCCGGTGGCCGCTGTTGTACCATACTACCATGGTCTAGAGCAGTGTAGCAGTGTGTTGGGATCTGGATGTGAGGAGGAGGAAATGGTCTCAGCCATAAGATGAGAATCCTGCGGTTCAGATAGCAGATAGATGACTGACACATAAACAAATCCTCATGCAATTGCGGCAGAGACACTCCCAATATTTAATCTCTTCTCTATCTACTACTAAAAAGCCTCAAAAGGTATCGTCACATCCAGCAAATCAACGCTTCACCCCGTCGTAACCTCCCACCCCGTAATAAGCCCCGCTAATCATCCCCGCCCCACGCTCTCTCTCCCCCACGGAACCGCTGCTCGCTCCGTCGACCGCGGAACCGCCTCCCGCGCACGACGCCCACCTTCGCAGCTCGCCCTAGGCCGCTCACCTTCAACGCCAACGACGTCGCCGGCGTCCCAGTCCCAACCTGCTTGGCGCCGGCGCGCCGGCGTTGTCGTCGCCCACGGCAGACACCTACCCGGACCGCAACGAATCGAACAACTCCGTGCCATGGGCAACGCGTCACCACGCGCACATGGTCAACTCCAGCTGCGGCTCCGAGCACGTGTTGTTTCCGTCGCCAGACCTGCCCGACCGCGACCATGCCGAGAACCAGCCCGGCGCCTACGCCGCCGCCGGTCAAGGCAATCGGCCTCCCAGTCCTGCTCGGCGCGTTGAGGGGCAGCGGTCAAGGCAACGCCATGCCCAAGCCGGAATCCGAGCGAGCGGTTCCCCTGATGCGTACAATCTCTGGCTGGTAAAAGCGAAGCGCGGCGGGCAGTTGCGCACAATCTCCCTCCCGCACAAAATGCCCCGAGTCCGGCAGCCCCTCAACGCGATCTCTGCCACGAAGCATTGCTCTACACTCGCCCTCGACACCCAGGATGCGCAAACGAAGGCCCGTCGCCGCTGCTGGCCGGAGGCGAAAGAGCCACGGCGTTCCTACCGGACACCGTCGCTGCTGTTGTCGGTTGCGGATCGAGGACCCTCGCCGTCGTGTCGGACGCGAGGAAGGACGTGGGCACGTCGCCGCTACTGCCCATACGCGTGGAAGGAGTTCAGCAGTACGGCCGGAACAACCCTTGCAGGCAATTCCTCGAGCAGCCGACGGGCGATGTCCAGTGTTTAAAGGCACATACACGTTGGACCTATGTGGCTGCTTCTTTCGGCTTTTACTGAAACACTTCTCAGCATATCTCTGAATTGGTCAATCATCACTGGCATTCTAACAAACTACATTAGTACCTTGTGCTTTTTTTCCTACTCTAAACTGCCATGCTGAATTTCTGATCGCCGCAGCAACAACTAAGCTTGATTGAAAGACAACTGCTATCCTGTTACAGTCTTCACGAATACTTGTGTGCTGGTTGTGAAAACTCTAAAACACCTGATGTTGCCTCCAACCTATCCTAATGTTTAATCATCTACAACATGTACTGCATACTGTTTCAAGATGTATGGCTACACAAAGTTCAGCCAGTTTAGCTCTCTTGATGCCATACTGATAGATATTTTGTGATGCCAGGTTCCAAGGACCCCCTGTTGCTTTGCATCTCTGCTTGGATATGAGGCATTGACAGGACTCTGGACACTTTTGGATTTTAAGTTTATCTTAACAGTAAGACATTCTGTCATTTGTTATCAATAATTCATTTTCTTTCTCTACTACATGTATAAGCAGTTTCACAATAGTTTATGACCACCTTAATATTCTTAGCCAGATAGTCTGGTTTTAGTAATCTTAACCTTCTGTATGCTCTGTAGTAAGCAGTCATTCTGTTGTACTTAGGAAGACCCTTTGAAGTAAAACTAATTTATCTGGCTTAATTGAAAGTTAGGAGTTCCTGTAAATCAGGAATTTACCAACTAATGCTACAGCAGCTACAGAACATCTATTGATTTGTGTTTGAGAGGGAAAACAAAAAATTCTCTACTGTTCATGTTTGCAGAAACTAATAGTGGTTCCATCTATTGTGGCAGTCTGATTTTGGCCCTAAAATGTTGCGCCATTGAGACTATAGTGATGGTCTGCAACCGTGGAATATTGGATTGCACCATCCTGCTTTTGTTTGGTTTAGGGGATCAATGGATGCTGCCACATTTAAATACATCTCCAGTTTTATGCTTCACCAAACTAGAATGGTCATTTTGAATCGTTCAATGGTGAGAGTGGTGCCAACACAGAATGGACACCACGTTTCATCGTAGTAGGAAAGATAAATATTAGATAGGGTGCAGGAGAGGTCAACCCAATTTTGACAACCTGAAATAGGCATCGTATAAACTGCAGTATTATTTAGGCCCCAATTTTATATCCTCACTGCCACTATCAAATTCCTGAAACAGTAGCTTCAATGATGATTGGTAAATGTTCATGAGCAAATGAAAAAAGACGGATTTAGTAAGTACCGAGATTCAATGAGAAAAGCAAGATTAAAATATGCTATAAATGCCTGCATATATGTATTACAACCAATAGGCTAGAGCTTCTTTCATCCAGATTGATCAATGTAAAGCTTGCTACACTTCTACTGTTAACTATTTGTTTGCTATAGCTTACTATTGTACCTTTAATATGATTGTCTGTGCACCTATAAATTTGAGTAACTCACTTTATCTGTTATCTTAGGGACCAACCTTTTTGTAGGATCCACCATCCGCAACCATATCTCACATGTCGAGCTTTGGTGTGCAGAAACTAAAAACAAGGTCTGCCCACAGCCAAATAGACAGGTATATGAAATAATAATCATTCTCTACAGATTTCAGTATTAAAAGTTTGTCTCTGTTACAGTCAGGTGGGTGCTTTATCGATTCAGTTGTTTTTACCATCATCTGTTATTTATTTTTGTCTTATATTTCCAATGTTTTGCCACTCTGTCGTCTTCGCTGTTGAAAAGGCTTCCATGCTCACTTGACAGGGTGACTGGGCGAGTTTCTCAAGGTAGTTATCCTCAATGCATTGTTATATCAAGTTTCAACATGTTTGGTTCGATTTTCATTTTGGATGAGGCTGCCATGCTCACTGGACAGGGTGACTGGGGAGTTTCTCAAGGTAGTTATCCTCAATGCATGGTTATATCGAGTTTTCAACCTGCTTAGTTCGATTTTCATTTTGGATGGATGTTTAGGCTTGTCTAATTGGCTGTTGCAATCGTCATCTATTGCCATATGGCTTTTATGAAAATCCAGGAGCTGAATATCAGACCTGCACGGCTGTCTGTTGTGTCTGCATCGGTTTTTAGAGGGCCAAAAGGGTGCACATACAACACTCTTCAGGTGAATAGTCAGATTTGTTTTCTCTTGTTGAAGGTTAAAGTATGAGGGACTCATTGATTTTTTTTTTTTTTATTTTTTTGCTGTTGACTGACAGCTGATCGACAGAAGGTGTGAAGGGAAACTAAGTCCGGTATGACCTCCTTCTTTAGTTGAATCTTGTTTGAGAAGTGGAAGAATTACAGGCTTACAGCCATATATTTGTGCAGTAGATTTTGAATTTACTCAGTCTAAGAACCTTTGTTTTTGCAACCAGCTTGTACGAGATCTATTTAGAGGATGATTAACTTGCTACCAATTTAGTTCAAAATTTTAGTCGGCTTCTACTAAATCTTGGTGGTGCCCTTTCAGCCTCAAGACATGCTACCTAACCGTTTTCCTTCATCTCATGTTTACCAGGATTCTGTAAAATCAAGCTTCGGTATGAGTCGAAACTATACATGCTTCTCCATGGAGGAAGTAAGTATTACAAGGACTGAAGGACATTTGTTAGCTTGTTTCATATGTGTTATATACTTCTTTTCTAACCTTCAGTTGGAACTGGAATTCCTCATTTGAAATTGTTTGGGTGGAGGGGGAGTACAATGCCATCGTCTTTGATGTCCTTGGTACAAGTCTTGCATACCTGTTCAACTACGGTAACATAAAGTTCTATCTGGAAACAGTACTTATGCTAGCTGAAAATAAGCACAAAGGTTTCTTGAAAATAATTGTAAAAGACGTTGAAATGCAAAAGTGTAGAGCCAGTTAAATTGTTTGATTTGATATCTAAATATATTCCATTGATATGCGGCTTTGTAGCATTCAAAAATTTGGCGTCAGGGTTGCAGGGACAGTCACAGGTTAGATTTTTGGACATGGTTGGTCTGTGCAGCTCTGATCTATTACATGCTTGATGGTTCCTGAATGCCAGATCCTAAGGATTCTAGAACTGCTGAAACATCAATGTTGCATATATTATTATCTACAAACAAAAATTTGGGCATTTTAGGCGCACATATAAGTTGTTAAATAGTGTCTTATCTGTATATCCCAGTAAAGAAATTGATGGTTGATAAATACCCTATTGCCATCTCTATTAATTTGCAGGGATGAAATAATCACGGACTTGCCTTACTTGTGTTGCTATTTAATTGGCTACATCTTCATTGAATAAGTTATCAAGTTATCATCCCTTCTATGTATATACCCGTAGCAACGCTTTCCTAGTTATGTAAAACAAATATAAAGCTCATCTCATAATCTTTACCACCTATATGGTGTACATCTAACATTAGGAATATTTTAGCTATATATAATAAAAATAAAAAAATATATAGCAGTGATATTACAGTAGTAGATCTGTATTTTTTCTTGCTTTTTACCTAAATTGCATTATCATTTTGGGAACTTAATTGGGATCGAGTAGTTGGATCCGGGTCAAGAACACTTCGCCGTCCAAAGAAACACAGGTTCACATCCGTAGCACTTCTTCTTAATGTAGTGTACATATTTACTGTCTTTTATATGGATCATCCGTTTTGTCTATGTTTAATGCTAACTATGGTGTTCAAGTAGGGAACGTATCGTGTGTGCAAACCAAGGTTTTGTGCAAACTTTGAAAACTCCAGCTGAGGGCGCCGATCTCCATCGGAGGGCACCGAACAGAGCTGAGCACTTTTCAACTAAGCGCCGCCCATCCCCTCCTGGCCTGCGGTTTTTGCAAATCACCCCCTCCATCCGTTCCGTTAGCTGCCCGTTCCGTCCACGAGGTGTCGCGAATCACGGAAGTCAGGCGCCGCCGTTCTCGCCACGGAAGTTCTGGGCGCCGCCTCCTCGGTGCGAGCTCGTGGTCCCGCCGCCCGCCATGGAGCCGGCGGCCGCCAACGCCGCCATGGAGTTGGGACTGCATCATCGGGAGTCGGCGCCAACTCCAACAGCCTCGTCGCTCCCGTGTTTCAAAACCATCCGTCCCGCCATGGAGCGGCGGCCGTCCGCGACACTAACTTTGGCGTTGGTATGGCAGCCATACATGCCGGCTTTGCTTTCTTTGACTCAAAATTAATCCGATCATCACTGTTAGCGTGGGCACGTGGCTGCTTGCAAATCATAATTAATCTGATCACTCGCTAACTTGGGCACGAGGCTGCATGCAAATCATAATTAATCTGATCACTATTAATGGCTGAATGCATGCAGTGGATGATCATGCTGGCATCACCGTCGGCGTCGGAGTTGAAACCCACCCGAACGTCCAAGCACACCACAATATTCGAAAGTACGGCGGTAAGTGTTCATCTACTATTTTCTTAACAGCTTAGTACAGTTCCCAGGCATCGAAAGATTTTCATATCATCTCATACAATTATACACTTCTGTAGATCCCTTGTACAAGTGATACAAGCAACACAAATCCCAAAGAACATTTGAAGCCAAAAATTGGAATGATCTTTGACACACTCCATGATGTAGAGGAATTCTATAAGTCGTATGGACATGAAGTTGGTTTCTCAGTTAGGTGTTGGTCAGCACAAGAAGGGAAATGATGAAATATTAATCAAGAGGTATTATTGTTCAAGGGAAGGGTATAGAAAGGAGAACGTAACAAATGCAAGTGATGAATCTGGGAAAAAAAAGACACATAATGTGATGGAAACCGGATGTGGATGTCGGGGCACATATTGTTGTCAAGCTTGGCGGTGACAAGAAGTATAAAATTGTTTCAATGGTTGAGGAGCACAGCCATGGGTTCGTGTGTCGCCAAATAAAAGGCATCTGCTAAGATCCAACCGGAGAGTCGGTGAGAGGGCTAAGAGTATGTTGTACAATTGTAATAAGTCCAAGATATTGGCACTTCCGCGGGCATTTCGACTTCTCTTTGTCGGTGAGGGTGGGTTTGAGAATGTCGGGTGCACAAAGAGGGATTTACAAAACTATTATCGTGACCTCGGAACAAAAATCAAGGATGCGGATGCACAAATGTTTGTGGCACAACTTGAGCGAAAGAAGGAAGTAAATCCTCGCTTTCTTCTACGAGTTTATGGTGGATGGTGAAGGGCGACTTATTCGTGTATTTTGGGCGAATCTTTGTATGCGGGAAGAACTATACTGTTTTTGGGGATGTGGTTTCGTAGATGCGACATATACCACCAACCAAGATAACATGAAATTTGTGCCATTTACTGGTATGAACCATCACTTGCAAAGTGTTTTCCTTGGGGCAGCATTCTTAGCGGATGAAAAGATCGAGTCATATGTATGGTTGTTTCCGACCTTTCTTAAGGCTATGGGTGGAGCAGCACCTCATCTAATCATAACAGATGAAGATGCAAGCATGAAGGCTGCTATTGCTCGATTCTACCGGTCTGGCTCATAGACTTTGCATGTGGCATATCATGGAAAAGGTACGAGAGAGAGTGGGGCCAAAAATACGAGAGGATGAGAAGTTCGAAGTTATTACACAAGTGTGTGTGGGGCTCAAAAATTCGAGATGAATTTGAGTCTCAATGGAATTCCATCATGACAGAATATGCACTCATGGGAAATGAGTGGTTTGCCTCAAAGTTTGCTATTCGCGAATCATGGATTCCGGCATACTTTATGGACATACCTCTAGCAGGAATGCTTAGGACTACTCAACGATCGGAGAGTGCAAATTCCTTCTTTAATCGTTTCATTAAACGAAAATTGACATTTGTTGAGTTTTGGCTAAGGTTTGACACAGCTGGAGTGCCAGCGACAAGAAGAGTTAAAAGCCGACCATGCAAGTCTTCACAAAGACTCCTAAATTGATGACACCATGGCCCATGGAGAAGCAATGTAGTGTGGTATATACACATGAAGTTTTCAGAAAATTTTCAGAACAACTCATACTTGCAAGAGACCATTGCATTACTCAAGGGTTTTCTCGAGTGCGAAGATAAGAAAATTGTCATTATCGCCACCAATGGAAAAGAGCGAGTGGTCGAGATGAACAAGTCAAACATGTTTGGTAGGTGCTCCTGTAAATTTTATGAGTCGTATGGCATCCCATGTCGCCATATTATACAAGTGCTTAGAACTGAGAAGCAAAATGAGATACCATTGGTTTATATTATGAAGAGATGGGACAAAAGATGCAAAAGGTGTGTACTGTCAGAGTTCCTTATGTTTATTTTTTTACTGTACTCTTGGATTTGCTAAGTTTGTACTATTACAGGGAAGTATTATTTGACGATCCACGAAGGTAACCTACTAGATGACAAGGCTAAAGATCCTATGGAGGTGGCAATGCGGAAAAAAAGATTTCAGATTCACGCAACAAGTTTGAAGATCTTATCCAAATGGCCAAGAATTCATCACAGGGGGATGGACTTCATTTATTCTAGTATATCCAATCTAGTAGAACCTCTCCAAAAGATCACACCTGCTGCTAGAGATAATAAACAGGATGAGTATGAATCTTTCCTTGGTAGTAAAATTCCAAATGAAGTCAATATACATCCACCAACTGATGTCAAGTCGAAAGGGAAATGCAAAAGAATTCAGAAGAGCAAGGAGATGAAGGCTCCAAGTAAACGGAAGTGCGGAAAATGTAAGCAAGTAGGGAATCATGATGCACGCAACTGCCCAAACAAAGTTGCTGGCTGATAATCTAGTCATGTTGATAATCAAGACTTCATTTATCAATTAAAGTTTCTTTTTTTTTTTTTTTTGTTCGAGGGAAATCATTTAAAGTATCCGATATCACTCATTATGTCTTTTGTCAGTTTGGAATATCATTCTGTACATGTGTCGTTTATCAATTAAAGTTTCTTATCACAGCAATCCTCAAAATTTTAGGCACTCTGATTCTTTTCTTTAGTTGTTGTTGCCTTTTTTTTTGCCAATTCTTTCTTAGATATTAATATATAGGTACCTAATGAGGCGTAGAATCTTCTATGAGGAAATGTTGCTTTTATTTGATTTGTACTTTTGATTTGGCATGAGATATAAGATGCCAGTTCTCGGCTATTTGATTTGCATGAGCTGTGTCTACTGTTCTGTTGGATGTAATGCCAATTCAGAGAGATGCATGATCGTAATAATCAAGTGTTCTTCATTCCTGGCACATTTGCCATTGTCACTACATCCAGCATTTGACAAACACACAGGCAGAGTTTCTATTCAAACTGACGTATAACCTTCAGAGAAACAAAAAAGCAAAACACACAGGAAAGGTTCCATCGCCTTGGCAACAAGTTCTGAAGATCATTCATTTTATTCATTCAAATTATCCACAGAGAACTTCATTACAATTTACACAGAAGGCACATTAGCCATTGTCATTAGATTAAAAAAACTTTGCTCAGGCAACACGTTCTGAAGATCATCACATTGCTGCTGCTTCTTGGATAGCTTGTACCGTTCTGAAGAACTGAAAGATTTCAGCGCCTTGGCAAAAGCTGTGTGCCCCTTCTTCTCCAGAGCCTCCATCGCCTTGGATCGCTTGTACCTGTGACTGAGCTGAGGCCAAGAACGAGATCAGGATGAGGAGTCCTCAGAAGCTGTCGCGGAGGACGGGCGGCCCGTCTCCACAGCCGGGCGCGGCGAGGGCCTGCGACAAGGGGCCGGCGGTGCGACTCCCCAGCCTCCGGCAGGGGCGGCGGGCGCCGTCTCCAGGCGGCGGAGAGGGCCGGCGGGGCTGCTCCTCCAGACGGGGCGGCGCAGGATCCGATTCGATCTCCCGAGCGGCAGCGTCGTATTTCTCTTTTTCTGCTGCCTTCACGATAGAACGCCGAACGGAGCCGTCAAACTGACGTCCAGTGACCGCGCGGGGGTTCATGCAAAAGACCAAACGCTGGAGGCGGGCGGCTTTTTGTAAAAGTACGGCTCGCTGATGGCCATCGGATGACAGATCTACGGTTGATACGGAACGTTTCCAAAGATTGCACAAGAGTTCGGTTTTCACTGGATACGCTCCCGTTCAAGTAATTAAGCTGCTGAAGGACATGTATAATAGTCGTCATCTGGATTCTCGAGGACATGTAAACTATACATGCAAGTTAGGTCCTGTTTGGATCCATTAGCTGATAATAGCTAGCCAGCTAATAACACATAGCTAACAATTATCTTTATTTATTTGGTCTAACTAGTGAGATAGTCGTTGTTAACTGGAGGTCCAACTAACAATTACCTATAGTCTCTATTATTATCTATACATGTTTGGATCTAAAAGAGATAATTATTACTAGCAGATATCTATACAGGAATCCAAATAGGGCCTTAGCTCAGTTCATATACATATGTACTTTCTGGTGAAAAAGCCGTTCAAGCTACACTATACGTGTCTGGATGTACTCTGCAGGACAGAAAGCTAAATTCATTTTAGTTTGAAGGCCAGGAACGCAAGTGTACTCTCAGATAGATGAAAAAGATAAGCCATGCATTTGTGGGACGTAATAAGGAAGGAGATGAGGCGTGAAATAAAAATAAAAGGAAGTTTCGTTTCCAAAATGGCTCTCGAAAGGTGAGGAGATGAAAAACTAGAGTACGTTACCTTTCATGGTGATTCCAAGTGGCCGCATCCTTTTGCTCCTGCTCGTCCTCCACTCGCGAGCTCTCTGTGTCCTCTCGATCAGCACACCAAATCTTCTCGCGCGAGCTACTAATTCTACTTGCAGGTGGTGGTGCTGGACGTGGTTTTCCGAGTGCCCAGCAGGCTACTGTGTGCTCGATCTTATTCCCTGTACGTAGTGAACGTAGCGTACAAGGGTACAACGGTCCAGTGCTGTTGTTGATCTGTGGACACACATGGTCTTCAATAATCAACCTTTTTTTTAATGAACTGGAGGGGCCGGGGCCCTTACATGAATTTATTAAAATGAATGATCAAAACAAGATACAAAACAGCAGTACACCGGCTAATTTTTTGCTGCCTAATTTAGCTGTCGTGGATCTAAGCAGCACACAGGAAAACCCAGCTAAACTTTTAATTTAGATGGAGAGGCCAAAAACATACACAATCCATTTGTCTATTTCAACCTAGCTAAAAGGCCTCAATGACCAAACTATCCCCAGCTAAAATTAGCTAGAGAATCCAAACAGCCATAGCTGATGTTTATTTTTTTCTATTTTTTTTTCAAGAGCAGGCATATAGCCTGTATTTCAGTAAGAAGAAACAAAGTGGTCAATAGAACTACACATAGTTAGTACAAGAGGGTTCGTGAGTAATCCAAGGATTACCCACAAGTCCTCAACACAGAAACGAAAAGTAAGAACAGGGGGGTGACCCTCCACCTAATAACCCAACACTAAACCTAATACACAAAATATCTCAACACCTAGGCAGCCGGCGCGATAGGAGGCGTAGATGAAACAAATGGCAAAGTATCTCGCTAGAACTCCGGACGGCAAGCACCCGTCCAAGCAACCTCGGTAGCAAAGCATCTACCGAATGGAAGACGCCCTCGGTGGCAAAGCAACCACCGAAAACCCCGGCGGCAAAGCATCTGCGCCGGAAACACATCCGAATGCTCCTCCGAGTCACTAAGACCATAGCCCTCAGGACCACGGGCGAGGAGGACCTCAAAATCCAAACTAAACAATAAAATTAATGAGGGGCAGCATGGTCAAGTGTTTCAATTAGCTAGAGGATCAAAACACCCCAGCAAAAAAGTTTAGCTAACTAATCTTTTAGCTGTCTAAATTTTAGCTATAGCAATTAGCTAGCTACAATTTAGTTGAGGTCGTGAACCTAAACAGAGTATAACTGAGAACCATGTCGGCAAAAGATTACAGTTTAGTATGGCACACTTGGAAAATAAAAACTGCAAAAGAATCATACAGCTGTATTTATTTGTATACCTTCCCAATGTCACCAACCACGAAAACATCTTGTAATTCGCTACTTTCTTGAGCAAACATGCAGAGATCAAAGTATGCTGTCAGCCACATGAATACATGATCAAGGTTTGTACTTTAGTTGAGTAGGCGCATCTCACGCTGCTGCATCAATTCCTCTGCTTGGCATTGAGTCGTGGTCCTCCGAAGTCTGAGCATCAAGGGCCAGAATCTTACCAGAGCGTAACGTTGAGAAGGTACTGCCAATTTTATTTTATTTTTATAATGGAACAAAAGTTTCAGCCTCTAGGTACACAGCTAAAGGTTTGGGTACAAAACACAGCCATAAGGCTTACAAAATAACAAGGAGAAAAAAAAAGTTCTACCCCTGAAAGAGGGCGCAAAACAAAACAAAGAACTAAGCCTCGATACGGTTCCTTCCAGCCAAATTTCGTGAAGATAGCTAAGAGCAAAGTCTCCCATCTTCTGCAACCTTCCATGAACAAAGGTCGCCCTTCTCCCTATGCAGCATGGACCACTATCGAATCCAATAAGTTGTCCTGAAAATTACATGGATGGAAGTATTAGGTTTAACCATATTAAATACCACGTCATTTCTATTCAACCAAATCGCCCAACAAAGTGCAGCCACTCCTAACAAAATTTGGCTTCTCAACTTTGGATTTAATCCATGTAGCCAAGAACCAAACAGGTTATCAAAACTACTGGGTGGTTGAATTCCAAACGTGATACGCACAGTATTCCAAACAAACTGGCAAAATGACAATCAAAGAACAAATGTTAGATAGTCTCATCAGAACTACAGAAAACAACATTTGACACTTCCTTGCCTGTTTCTCTTTGTTAAACTATCTTTGGTAAGTGTTACTCCTTTCCTCAAATATCATAAGAAAATTTTAATTTCCAGAGGTATTTTTAATTTTCAAAGAGAACTTTTGTCCGGAAGAATGCCTTGTTGAAGGTACTGCCAATACTGTTAGACTGTCATCACTGCACGCACATCACTAATATATAGAGCTGCTATATTAATCTCGAAAGGGTATGGTCCCCCGACATGATTAGCGACTAATTTTAACCAACAACCGTTTGACTGGTCTAAACACGCGCGTCCATATGATCTAGATCTAGACGCTAGAGTCAGGCCAATAGATTGGTTTACAAGTGCAACAACCGGCGAGACCACATAGCGTACGGCCAGCCTGGCCCAGCAACACGCATAAGGATGGATTCAGATCGGATTCAGATAGATACCACTATTTACCACATTTTAATTAGAATTTGAATACGAATGCGGATATTGTCGGATACTAAAGCAAAACAGATATCTCGAATTAATTCGGATGTCTAAGCAATTTTGAAGATAAAATATTTTAATCAATATTTAAATAAGTAAACATATAAAAATATAAGTAGATAATATATATTAATTACTGAATTCAAATAAATAAAATTAATTCTAGAAGTATATAAATAAAATAAAATACTAATTACTATGATTAGCCATATTATAATTAATTAAACTTAAGATTCATATATCATTAATAATATGAAAATAACATTAGCCATAGATAATATTTAAATAATAATACATCGGAAAAAGCTAAACGACACTCGAAAGTGATTTGTTTGGTATTTGTCACTTTTTTCGGCCGTCGATCTTCACGGTGCGTGATCTGGGCTGTCCGTTCTTCTATTTGTCCGTCATGTGGGCCCGTTGTTGCCGCCTTGTCAATTCAATATTTTCGGTCTCGCTCCCTTTTCTATTTTGGAATCAGTCGCGTCCGCCGCTCATTTCGTCTCCTTCCTCGACGGTTCGTGGGGCGGCGAATCGGCGGCGCAGGCGGCGATGAGCTAGGTGTACCCTTTTTCCTCCATGTTTTCTTCATTTCTTCCTTAGATCCGCTCCTATTTGATGTGTGTTGATGCCATCTACGCCGTTTTGGCAGATTTTTGCCGTTGTTCGTTGTGGCGTGGCTTGTTTTCTCTGGATTTGGAGCGATCCACCGGAGTAGTTTGCTTCACCACAAGCTAGGGTTAGTCCCTTTTCTCCATGGATGTCAACCTTCATTGATTTGTTTTTCGCTTTGCACCTCCTCGCGAATCCACTTTGCACCTCTAGCCCTCGCGTTGGAGTTGAAGAGCATTGGCGGCGGCGGCGTTGGAAGAGGTGGCGGGCAGCGGTGGCCATGCGATAGGGCGGCGTCCGCGTCTAGGCCGTTACTCGCGTGTGGGCTTCTACGGCTTAGCGTTCCACGACTCTAGGTCGCGAGGCCAGCGGCGTCATGTCTCGCGCGGGGTGCGCCGCGTGCTTTCGGTCGCCGTGGCGTCTCCCCCACACCAGCTTCCCACACTCGGCCGCGGCGTGGCTTGGTCTTGGCTTCGGGCCGAGGGCTGCGTTCCTCTTCATCTCTCGTGATTTCTTTGCTTTGTTTTTGATATGGGTGCTGGTGTCGTTTCTGATCTAGAACTATCTCGTTTTCACCTGTTTTACGCCATTGATTTGGGCGGCCTTCTTCTATTGTCTTCTCATTCAATCAGATCATCTCGAGTTGGGATTCACCGTTTCCCTTCTTTATCGGTTTAGTTTTCACTCGATTGCCCGATTGGTGTTTTTTTTCGATTCGGTTATGTGCTATGATTCTCAGTTTATTTTTCCCTCTGATTCCTTCTATGTTTTGAGGGTTTGATTTTCCTCTCATTGTCGGTTATTTGTGCATTGGTATGCTTATATGTTTTCCCAATTTGTAGATCATTTCTTCCGTTCATTCAATTACTACGCTTCTCGCTGACGCTTGGATTGGCTGTTGTTCACGGTATGTGATTAGCTAGGTTTAAATGTTTTTCATCTTATATCTATGTGATTTATCTCGCCTATTAAAGGATTATTCAACCTCATGTAGTCTCGTATGGATATTATATTCAGTCCTGTGCTCATGTATTACGTTTGGATATTACATTCAGTCCTCTGCTTCTGCTTTGTTAATTTGATTGATTGTTGATGGTGATAGGTATGTGATTAGCTAGGTTTCAATGTTTATCATCTTATATCTATGTGACTTGTGTGGCCTTATTAAAGGATTAATCGAATCTTATGTAGTCCGTTTGTATTAATACATTCACCTCTGCTTCCTACTTTGTTAATTTGATTGGTCATTAATGGTGATAGGTATGTGATTAGCTAGGTTTCATTGTTTTCATGTTTAAATCTATGTGAATGGTTTTGTAAATTATTAGATTGTAGTATATTCATCTCAAGTAGTATGTCTATATTTTTTTTGACATGTTTATGGCTTTTACTTGTTTTATGGTTTTCTCGGCTATGTCGGGGCTCTGTTTCCCTTGACTTTGATTATGTCTTTTTATCATAGCATGGAAGTACTTATATTTAAATCTGCTATTCTTAGATGGCTCGTATCACAAAGAGACGTTGTGATGGCCAAGGTTCTTTTGAAGCTGATTTGGAAGACTCCCAAGATTTTGATAGTGAAGATGTTATCCGCTCTCAATATGCCTAGGTGATGACCTCTTTGATGATAAATCTAGTTCGATGAAGAATTGTCTGCGAAGTGAGCTTGTTTTTTGATTCATATATGTTTTGGGTGATTTATGATTTTATGAAATAGTTTTATCCCCGATTAAATTTTAAATCTAGGATTTGTCCGAAGATTGTGACCTGCAAGCTTTCAACAGTCTTTTTGTATGATCGGTGCTTGAAAGATGTAAGGTTTTATGACCTCGCTCTCGGATCTTTGTTTTTAAGGTTTTATGGCTGTCTAAATTTTGACATTGATGCTTATTCGAAATCGTTCTATGAAGGCTTTGAAGCGTAAGTTGACTTTGGCTTTGGAAAGTCAGGTATCATTTTGTTGGTTTTCTATACTTTCTCGTTAACTATCCTGTTTGTTCAAGATTATTGTTGACTTATAGTTCTCCTTTCTTTCCCCGGTTTAATAGTCTAAGAAGCATAGATCTGGTGTCATTTCATCTGAGGGCTTTACCAGGCAGTCGATCACTAGATTTGCATCGGTCATTGCTCGTTTAACCGATCATCGGAAGGATGTTATCGGGAGATGTGGTTTTGGGTCGCCTGGCTGCTTTGACAAGTGTTATGTGCCGAAAAAGTTTTCCAAGTGGTTGGCATCTCATGTTGATTGCGGATCGGGGAGATCTTATTGTTGGTGGCAAGGTTATTCCATTGACTCCTAAAACTGTTAGTCTTGGTCTTGGTATCCCTCATGGTGGCTCGCTTTTTCTCGTTAATTATCAAGATGGCGTAAAGAATGTTCTTGCTCTCATCGACAAGCCCAGCTTTGCCTCAAGTATCGCTTTTGAATCAAAGTTGTCTTCTGATCTTAATGATGACCAAGTTTACGATCGACTTTTTGGTTGTCGCTCTGCCTTTGTTTTCTTTTGCCCTAATTCTAACATTGTCCCGGAGCCTCGTTATCTTGGTGTCTTTGAAAATATTGAGGATGTCGTCTTATGACCGGGTCCGGGCTTTGTCTTGCGTTGGTTGCTTAAATCGCTGAACAATTTCACTAGAGGTAAAAAATGTTGGTCGAAAAAGTTCTGGGACTCTTGGTGGTCGTATGTTTTACCTTCTTTTGTAAGTGCTTTGCTTTTAGTTTCATGTTGAGTTCCTTTTATTACTTATTGATTCGGGGCTTGATATGCATTCAAGACTACTATGGTTTTCACTTTGGTTTTTTATTGGGTAGGTTATCTACTTGGATCATGTTGACTTTTCTCATCGGAAAGTTGCCGATTCGTTTCCTCGAATTGGAGTCCGAAGCAAACTATGATATCGATTATTGTGCTCTTGATGTTAAATCTGGATCTTCCTATGGTCCGAGGCCTCTTCTAGATTTTGATAAGACATGCTATGGAAAGGTACCGATCTATTCATTACTTTTGGTTTGTTATGATCTATTTAATGTAATACTTTTAAACATTTCCTTGTTTTCTTTTTTTCTCGGCGTTTGCTTACATGAGCCTTCGGATGTCGAGAATTCTGATGGAGTTGATTTCTTAGCTAGACTTGAAGCGCTTGTGGACTAGGCGTCCCCGATTCTTTGAGAGGCTCTGTAGTTTACGTGATTGAAGAGCATTGTAAAAGTGTGTTGGGTCTATTCCTGTTGACTTGGTGTCCCTTGTGCTCTACCAGGATGATTTCAAGATTATGTTCTCTAAACTTATGAAGCTTGTATGTAACTTCAAAGAAATGTCCCAATCTTTGGTTCTTCAAGTGTTGAAGGTCTTTTTCGAGTATGAACATCCTTCTCATCCCTGCTAAGGTGGACCCTTCATCCGGTAATGCTAATGCTGTCCCCCGATGATCCTATTATTATGTAATTTCCCTCATTGTCCTTCTTTTCTTCCTTTACATGAATTGTAGATTTAGTAATGGTTATTTCATCCCTTTATTTTGGAATTTTTAGGATACTATTGGTGTAGTTGGATCTCGGGCTCATGTACATGTTGGTGCTTGTTTATCTCGAAAACGTGAGTGGTTTTCCATGACTAGTTTTCTTTGTTACATTTCTTTGTTTTTCTTGTCATCTAATATTTTTAAATATAAGGTGATGGTTCTGGAGGGTCTAAAGTATGATTCAAGGATGCCGATGGTGTTCATAATGTACCTTCAAGATCATCTTTGAAACGTGAGTAGTCATAATAGTTTTATCAAGTTATTATTTTAAATTATCATGGCTTGTGATGGACTTTATGCATAATTATCTAATCTGTGTTTCCTTTTTTGTACTGTTTCCCCCTTGGTGATTTAACTTGTTTGATATATTTGTGTATTAGGTGATCTTGTGCCGATTTTTCCCGGCCATACACCAATCTCGTAAAAGAGCTGCTTTCTAATGATGGTGGTCCCGCTTTTGTTGATGCCGGTGTTAAACATTCTCGCAAGGCTAGTGTTGGAGTATCTTCTATTGATGTTATTCCCATTGACAATGTTGAGGTCTCTGCTCCACATAATTCCGGCTGTTGACACTACTCGATGTGAGTTATTCTTATTTTGTTTATACCTGCAATCTTGATGCTCATTGTTGTTTGCCAAGTTTTACTTTCAATAATAAGCAAATTATTTCTCGAGGGATGATATAGTTATGTACACTTTTCCTTTTACTCCTATTGAGTCTCCTAAGATCACTCTAATTTGTCTAAGAAGCCCATTGGTTACGTGTTGCGCTCTTCTTTGAAGCCCCGATCTTCAAGACGTGACCCGTTCATGTAATTATTCTTTTCTGTTTTTCAATATTTCTTTCTTTATTTTTTCTTTCATTAATATGACTAGAATCTACGTTTTCTCTCAGAAGTTGTCTTCTCACTTGAAGTTGTAGGTGTTAAACCTTTTCGTCTCGAAAGATGGCCTTGATGGGCAAAAAAAAATGCACCCTGTTTGCAAATCATCATCTTCTTTGTCTAAACCGCTTGGATCAGCATTAAGGCTTCCGGTTTTTCCCGGTTTCTCTCAAATGAGCATGTTGGTACATCAAGTAAATCTGTTGTGAATGAGACTGATACTACTGGTGGGAAGCCTCCTTTCTATGGGCCTAGGAGATTTACCAAGCCAAGTCGTGTGATGACCGATGAATATGAGATTAATATGAAAAGGTATTATGTGAAGAAGTCCGACATCTTGAATTACAAGGCTATATGTGATTTGGCAACGTCTCGTAATAGTGGGTATGTCTTGATTTGTTACGCCATTTTGATATTTATCAAGTCTTGTTTTCCTATGTATTCCAATTCATTTGTTGTTGGATTTTATTATATATTTTTGCGTGAAGAAGATGCAATCTTGTTTTTGTCAGTCCGGATGCACTTTTTGGTCACTTGGAGAATCCTTGAAACCTCGATGGTTTTGTTAACAACTTTGTGGTTGCCGCTTTTATTGCTATCACTTGTCATTGAAACCTGAATTTTCTAAATGTCAATATTTCTTCTCCAATATTGCCGTATGTTTCTTCCTCCTTCTAGTTCTTTGCAAATTGCAAATTTTAATTACCATACTATCTTATCATGTTATATAATTGTAGGATCAACTTTTGGTTCCTCCGTGTTGCCAATCAAGTTATCTTGTCTAAAGCTTTTGGGAAAACTAACGTGTCAAGGCCTCTTCACAATTGTAATATGGTATTTCTCTGTTTTCTTGCTCCAAATATATTTTCTATTCTCTTTATATTGTCTTATATATTTTTTTTCGACAATTTGTATTTCCCTTGCTTGCACGACCACCACCGGTTTGTGTTTGTAGTCGACATGAAGGACCATGCATTTGTTTTTTTTGGATTCTTTCTATGGTCCTAACACTCGAATATCAATTGGATGTGGTAGCAAAACCGGTATGTCGCCTATTTTTTCCCTGCTTTAATCTAGTATGCTTAATTAGTGTGGTACTTTACAATCTCTTTTCTTCTCTCATAACTCTTTTAGGTTGCAAACTTTGAATAGTGGTGGAATAAGTTTGATTTGATTGATATGGATTTCCATGGTTTTGAGAAGCTTCATCCTTATGTTCCAAGGCAGCCCCGATAATTAGTAAGTTTGTTGTCTTTTTATTTTCATCAACCTAGTATAATTGTATTATGCTAAATGATGACTTCTAAGACATTTCCATGTAATTTTTCCCCCTGTTTTAAAATATATTTTTTTTGTACAAAGACGGATTCCGGTATCTATGTGATGATGTTCCTTGAGCATTGGAAGAATCCTCGGTCTTCAATTTTTACTTTGTTCAATTCGTCGGACATACCTAATCTGGCGTATCAAGATTGCTAATGAGCTAATGTTCTCGACAAGAACACCGCCTAAGGATCTTGTCGTGCTTTTCGTTACGATGTAAGTTACTATTGAGCTAATTGTATTTTCTACAATTTTTTCAATCGATGCTTTAATTTTAAATGTTCCCTGTTTGGTTCTTGTTCTAAATAATGCAAAACTTTGTTGGGCGGATGTAAGGAGCATCTTGTTTTTTGCAACGGAACACCGGACAATATCTCGTTTAAAGGAATTATGATTCAAAATGCTTGTAGAAGCTTGAATCTCTACAACGTCGTAGTAGTTTAATCCATTTGTTACTTCATACAATAGAACGTGTAACTTCGCTACAATATTATCTGTTGATACATTTAAATACTGGATATTAAAAGGCTTCAATGTCTTCAGCCTTGAATGTTTTTCTTGGAATCTTCTCCTCATTCTCGCCGGGCGTTTAAGTACTTGATGTGCCTCTTTTCTCCTCTTTTTGTTCTTCGCGTTGGGACACGCAAGGTTTCAATTGTTGTTAGTATCATAATTTCGACAAGAATTGTTGTTAGGATTCTTAGTTTAGACTGTGTCATATAGAGGTATGTGTATAAAATAAAATATTTTATGTACATATTGCCCTCGTAAGTAAATAACAAATGATAATTCGATGCAATTGATGTTAACTTCTAGGTGTATAAAAATTACAGTTTATGTGCATAAAATTTAATTTACACATTTTAATTTAGTGTAAATTATGTGTATAGTTGATGTAAAATTGAATACTTGTATCTATTCTTACTTGATGTCCATTGAGCTTTCTTGACTTTCTTCATTTCTGCTTTCTTGATTTTCTCCCTTTCTTGTTCTACGATATCTTTCCATCTCTTTGGTTTTGGAGGCCCGCCTTTGTTACGTATGCTTTAGGGTCTTGCAAGTTGCTTTCTCGGCATCTGCATTGTCTCCATTGTTTGTTCCCGCTTGTTCGCATTCTCGGCGTGTATTGGTGGTTCATTGAGGCCTTCTATTGTGTTAGGTAATGCTCTACCTTGTGATGATAATATGATGTCTATATTCTTTTCAATTCTTGTGTACTCTGGAATAGATATTCTTTAGCTTCTTCCATCTTTGCCGCTTTTGAGTTCGGTTCTGCTCCTTTCCTTGACAGGGTATTGAATCTCGGGGAGTTCATCCGATGCCTTTGTAGTTGTACCCACTGTCTTGAGGTTTAGCCTTTTGTCATTCTTCCTCCACCTATCAATTATATATTTGTCTGGTATCTGACTTACTTCTGTTTCAACTAACACTTTCAGTATGTGGGAGCAAAGGATCCCATCCTTGTTGAACTTGCTGCATATGCAGGTATAATCTTCCCTACCTTCAAATGATCTCTGGCGATATAGCATATGTGCGTGATTCTCGGTACTTTAGGCACTTGATTTGCTTTCTCCCATACCTCATATTCGCCCCTCGGCTATTCCATTTTTTTCGTAGTTTAGTCTTGTTGTAGCCCCTGAGTTGTGTCATGAACTTGTTGAATATGTTCCTATTGTACATGTCCATTGCTTGAAGTTCTATGCTGTATCCAAATTCCATCTCCTTATGTGTTTTCTGTTTGTTGACATGGTCTTCTCTAGCTTCTGTTATATTAATTGTGTCTATCATCCTTTGGTATTCTCTCAAGAAGCTTGTTATGCTATATGTAGGACCTACATCATGTTTGATCCTTGCATCGGTACTTTCACTCCTTCCAAAGGCTCTGTAGAAATGGGAAGAAGAAATCCTTGAAGTACACCGGGGTACGAATCTCTCTCTCATTTCCCACATTTTGCGTAAATAATTGTTGTTTTCCGGTTTGTATTCGGCTATCATTTTATCCCATAGGTCCTCAAACTCATCTCTGTTCTCACGCTAGCTTGCCTAAGATGTCCTCAAACTCATTCTATAGCTTGTTTTCTTTTGCAAATATTTTCAAGTTCTTGCTGTAGCATTTCTTCTTGATATGAAATATGCAATTCCTATGCTTTGTATGAGGGAATATTTCTGCTATTGCTGCCTTCATGGCTTTGTCCTCGTCCCATTATTATTGTTTACGGATGTTTGCCTCCCATTGATTCTAAGAATGCTTCAAACACCCACTTGAAGGTCTCTCGTGGTTTCGGTTTCGGATAGGAATGCACATGCAAACATACAGGTATGTCCATGTCCCGTAACTCCTACAAATGGTGTGAGTGGTAGGTTGTACTTGTTGGTCATGTATGTTTTTCATCAAAGCTGACCACGATCACCATAGTGGGCATAGTATTCCATAGAGTCTCAATGTCTCGAACATGTTTTTGACTTTTTAGGTCTTCATCCACATCAAATTTGTAAAAGAAGCTTGGGTCTTTGTTTTTCATATCTCGTGAAGTAGGCCGGTGCTTGTTTCATATATCGTACCCCCTACCACTCTGCTTAGCTTTGTTCAAAATTCTCGCACATCCTTTTCTTGTATGGTAGTCTTTGTAACTCCTCCCCTCAAATACGATAGTATTGATACCATCTGTCTTGTCTGTATGTTGTTATCATTGAGTGTTCTGATTAGGGCTTTCTCCATTTCTGACATGTACTTCTGTCCACTGAAAATATGGTCTCTGTGCTCAGGTTGTAGTGGATGATTGTGTTCTAGGTCTAACCTTATCACTATCCACCTTCCTTGTTCCTCCTTCACCACCATTACACATGGGCGATCTGTCTTCACTTGCACCAAAGGTTTTCCTAGGTTTCTTCTTTTTCTTGCTCTTTGGTTCAATTTGGATTTGAGCTTGCTCTTGCTCCCTGTCCACCTTTCAATACAATCTCCTTGGGTTTGCCATAGCAAAGTGGCATTTCATTTCTACTTTGAAGATCTCTCTTCCTTTTCTTTTGCTTGTTGTCCTCTCGTATGTGCATTTATCACTTTAAATCCAGCTAGGTATGCATAGTGGGCGAAGAATGTCTTTTGCTTGATGTCCGTTGTTGAATTGCATATCCATCCGTGGTGTGTAGATACTTTCTATTGGTGCATTGTTTCCTAGGCTAGCTACAACTTTCTCTGAATTGATAAATGCCTCAATCTCTTCCTCTCGTTAGGATCTGCTTTCGCATCATCTTCATTTGTTCCCCGATTTGAGGCCTGTGTTTGTGAATGATGTTGCATATGAGGTCGAGTGGTCCTTACCGACCGATGGTTGATCCGGATCTCTTCCCTTTATTTCTTTCGAGCATGTGTGTATGAACCCGCATGTAGTTATAATATTAATATATGTATAAAGTATCTCAATGCTAGCCGTAATGTTACTTTCTTACCTTATCTAAGCTCATATTTTCAAATAAGGTTGTTCTCCGATGCTTTTCTCTCCTCGCTGATGCCTCATCTTGGTTGTCTTCGAAGCCGTGTCCCGCATGAAAAAAAGATAAGTACATCCGTATAATATTTGTTCATCATTAATCAATTCATTTTTAGTTTAAATTTGTCTAACCTTTGTTCGTTTGTTTCATTGTCATCGTAGTCCCGTTGATGTAGTCATTTGAGCTTGCAAAATCAAGTTGATTGACTGCCGTCATTGAATAAGGACACGTAAGTTATGTATCTATTATTTTAATTTAATGCGTCTTTCAAGGTTCCTTTTTACCTCATGTCCATCTCGTGGAGTGAAATCTTGCTTGCCGATTGTTTGTCCTCGCCTCCTCGTGTTCAAGTCCTGTATGTCTAGTTCCCCGTAGAATTCAAACTTGAGCTTTTTTTTTTTTACATGAATTTTGAAACATAAATAAATTTTCATAGTATATTTGCATTTGTACCTCTCGAGTCGATGTTTCCAAATATCATTGCCGTATATGGCCCCATGGGTTGCAAAAGATGTCCAATCATGAGAAAAATTTAGTTACTTCCTTTTTTACGATTTTCTTTTATATTTTTTACCATTGAATTGAAGGCGTAAATTATGTTGAGGTGTAATGTAAATTTGATGTATGCAGTCTAGTCTTATATTACCTCGGTAGCTTGGTTGCGTGTTGTTGTACCCCCTGCATTGTTGTACATGGCCCTATGGTTTCTCAGATCAAATCAGTTCAAATTTTAGTTAGTTCAATTTGAATTGAAGGTGTAAAATATATGTAAGTCCACTTGTAAATTTGATGGATGCCGAGCACTTTTCTATTACCTCGTAGTTTGGTGCCATGTAGGTGTCTTCCCCGGCCGTTCCTAATTTGTTCCAACATTAATCCCGTGTGCAGCTTCCTTGCCAAAAATTTTCTCGAGGCATCATGTTGTCATTATAGTCTTGTATCGGATTGGTCGCTTTTTGCCCGTGTCTCTGCGGCTTATCTTGCTTGCCCCTATCATTCCCCTCGTCATCAAATTTGAAATTGTTGTCAAAACAAAACATGTATCGATTTCATGTTCATGCATTTCTTTGTTCAATAGTTCTCTCCCTTCTTTGTTGTAGCCTCTATAAATTATTAACCTAATGTAGTTTTCTCGTTTGTATTATGCGGTGATTACATTTTCAAAGGCAACATGATCTAAATGGATTAACATACAGAGTTTGAGTATTCTTTCAATGTATTATTCGAGATGATTGTTGATCTTGATCCCATATTTGTGGTCTACTAATCTCTGGACCCTTAATCTACGAGCTTGAACACGTATAAGTTATTGTACTTACTTGGCTTCCTTGGTGTTTTTCCTGATTTCTTAATGCTTGCATCGCCCTCTTCCTCCATCTTTTGGCCCTTTTCTCCCGGGCTTTGCTTTGTTCTTTGTTCCAATCTGAGAACCCTAAAGAGTGGTTTGGCGGTACCGGGTTTGGTGTTGGAGTCGGGGTTGGGGTGGGGATATAGGCCGCTTGGTGGGGATCCGTGGTCTTTTTTTCTTTCCTTTTTGCCCTCGTCTTTAGCCTAGATGGGCTTTGATTGTTCTTCTTTTCCTTTTTTTATATTGTAGCCTTCCCTCGTACCCTTCGGCCCATTTGCGCTTGGACCCTTCCTGTTCTTATCCGGAGGCATGAGTTACGCCATGTTTTTGGGCCTACCTTTTAAAATGGGCCTTCTTTTCTCATTCTATAATCTGGGTTTCGAAAGTGGCCCATGAGCATAAAGACGGTTGATATGCCCGATATGTTTGGCCCCGCAATTATTTCTCCTCGTGTCTCTCCGCCTCCCATGCAAAGTGTCGCTCGACTCCTCTCTCCACCCATTCTTCTCTATTTATGCTTTGTATTCCTACATCGCCTCTTCCCGGCCCACCTCCCATCTATTCTCGGTTGTGCATTTCTATACGAGGTCTCATCCCGATCTTGGTGAGTTTCTTTTGGGTTCCATTTCTTTGTCTCTTTTTTCAATCGTTTCTGAATTTCTCGATCCTTTTTCACTGTCCATTTCAATCTATCTGTTTTTCTTTCTTCACGAACTCTCCGTTTCTCTGGATGTCCCCATTGAAATCCTCACAGATCTAATGTGACACCCCGCCCTCCAAAGCCACACCGCATAGCCCTTCCGAGGGGCCTGCACGCGTACACATAGCACCCCGCTTTACACTTTCGCCCTCGCCGTGTAAAAGGGTTAACCCGAAGGTGATATGGCTGGAAGGCAAAGGCTTATAAGTTGACTCCACCCTTGCTAAACTAGCAAGGTGGTACTAAACATGTGCGCGCGGCACTCATAGGCCCCCTACCGGGCCACATCCTTATTGGGCCGGGTGTTACATACACCCCCCTCAAAGGACTCGGCGTCCTCGTCGAGCGCCAACTTAACCAGACCTCCCCTCTTGGCACACGCGACCGCGGCGCCAGGGGCGGCACATGTGCCATGCCGTGCACTCAGCGAGCCTACCGCGCCGCAATGAACCTCCATGTCCACCTCGCCCGCACGCGCCCGTGGGTCGCGAACCCGGCTTTGATACCACACCGTGACACCCCCCTCCAAAGCCGCACCGCATAGCCCTTTCCGAGGGGCCTGCGCGTACACATAGCACCGCACACTTTCGCCCTCGCCGTGTAAAAGGGTTAACCCGGCGTGATATGGCCGGAAGGCAAAGGCTTATAAGTTGACTCCACCCTTGCTAAACTAGCAAGGTGGTACTAAACATGTAATGCAAAACACTCATAGGCCCCTCTTGGGCCACATCCTTATTGGGCCGGGTGTTACATCTAATGTTTTTGTATGCTTTAGGTTGGTGCCCCATCTTGGAGCGTGTTGTAAATCTCCAATTCTGAAGTGAAGGTATATATTTTCTTCCTTTTTTTCATTTTTTTCCCGTGAAGATCTGTGTTTTCATTCATTGTATGAGCATCATCATGGTTTGATTTGAATATATGTTGGTTCTTTTCTATCGATCTACTATGTTTGCTAATTTGTATATACACTCACCGCATAAATAAATTCCATTTCCTCATTATATTTCCCGATACTTTCCACTTCCTCCGTGATAACTGCTTATTTTTGACTAGTTGTATGAGCATCATGTTGTCTCGAACGTTGTAGTATATCTTAGGCTATCTGGATATTTTCTTCTTTGCAAGGTAGGATTAAAACTAACATGGCTATGGCTTAGATGGCTGCAAATCTATTAATATTTATAGGTGTAATCTATTTTACGTGATGTTCTCGATCTCTAATTTTATAATCTATTCTCTGCAAGAGACATGGTCGGAAAGTTTATTTTAAATGATCTCCCAAAGTCGCGATATGTGATCAAGTATTGGGTCCGAATTATGGACATCGACTCAACTTTTGTGTGTGAAATTTTTAAAGGATATGTGTCCCGAGGTGAAAGTGACGAGTTGTTGGCCGTCATCGTTGTTTCTATGTTTCATTTCAAACTTGTCAGGGATGTCAAGATATGCCTTGATGAGGCTAATGACAATGTGTATGTTCTAGTTCCCCCTTCGATTGTCTTTGGATTATATCGCGGTCATCTTTTCAAGTTAATGGTAAATCGCCACTTTTTACAAAGTTGAAAGCATTGTTGAAAGAGTGCATTATTAAGAAAGAAAAGTCAAGTCTATGACTAGTTTTCTTGAAATTCCTCGCGGAATTAAGGTATGTTTTGTATGTTATTCGCCTCCTTTTCAAAATTTGAATTGTTATGGAAATTTAATTTTCCATCTTGTTGTTTATGATTCGTAATTCCCTTTACTCTAATCTTTCTTTATTAACTTCTTAGGTTATTCCTCCAAGGATGTCTCTTGTGCCCGATTCAGTTGTACCTTTTAGTCTAGAGAATCAAGTTGTGTCTTTGTTTATTGCAAATCATCCGGGGTTATCTAACAAAAAGTGCAACCTAATCTAATCGCCGCAAAAAGGGGTGAGTAGCATCAAGCTTGTGGCTAGGGCTATTAGACGTAATGTAGGGAAGGAGTTTACGGCTTTTACAAGTTTGTCTCGCATCCACTTGATGGGACTGTTTATATTAAAGTTTTTGATGAGCAAGATGCAAATCTGATGAAAGGCCGTTCTTGGAGTGTTGGAGGCCATCTGATTTCCTATATCGAGTTTTATCTTTATCAATCGTAGATCTACCTCGTAGATATTTATCAATTTGCTGATGTCTATCGAGTGTACCCTCCAAGTGATTCTTCAACCAAAGATTCCCATGCGCTTACTCCCTTGAAATGAAGTTCTGTGGGTAATATTCCTATCATAAATTGTTATCTTTTTTTTCTATCAGTCTATGCTATTGATTTTATGTTAAATAGCAGTCTGATTTTATTGTTGTTTCCATGTTTTTTCATTCGTGTTTCATTTTATTATGATTCATCTCGTAAGTGGCCATTGCGATCGCTCGTTTCTAGTGTTGATTTCATGTTAGAAGACCCTTTTTATTACTAAATTGTTGGTTAAATATTGCTTGAACCTTTTATTTATAAACTTTGGTAATTGTGTTAGAACATATGCTATGTCTATCTTTGTTGCTATGTCTATCTTTTTCTTTCCTATGAATTTTTCCCCGTCTTTATTTTAAAAAGTTTTAAAACCCGCCTATGATTGTGCACTTTTATGTTTCCTTTGTGCACATCATAGAAGGTCCAAAGCCCTCGTAAAGGGTGATGGAAAACTTTTGTAATTTTTCAGAACCTTTCATCGTATTAAAGGAGTTCAAGAGTCCTTTCACTTGGTTAGTTTTGTAGGCTCTTTTTCTTGTGCACATCACCACTGATCGACTTTTCATGTATGATATCAATCAAATCGACCTATTCTTGTTTTCCCGTGTTACTTGGTGGTCTCATTGGAGTCTTGTTGATTTGTCGATTCGTGTGTGTTCTATGATTTGGTAGGCTTGAATTCACCTAGTGGTGCTACTGGTCTAAAATTTGGGTCATGGGTAGGTCTCGTTCTATGCGTCTCGATCGTGGGGCATCACGCTGCTGGCTGGCGGGTGCTTTGGATCAATTGACGGTAAATAAATGTGCCGCAAAGAATTGGCGTTTGAGATTTTGTCGCATTCCCACATGATTGCAGGCTCGTATCATCAAAGTGCCGACGGATGCTTATCTTTCATTTTAATGCAGGTTGCGTGATTCTTATTTTGCCTTCCCCTTCAAATAACATTGGCCTCAGACCAAGTAAGTTCTTCTCTTCTATTTTTCTCTATTCCATTTTAGTCATTCTTATAGTATTGTAAATATTACAGTCTATGGATTCATATTTTACATGTATTATTCAATTGTAAATTTATTGTGAAATTGATGTAAATTTCGAAACCCTGCTTTTAATCTTTTGAGCAATGGATTGAGCAATGGATCATGGTTTCTAGCCGGTGAGGTAGTGAAGATTTTTGCACGTGTGCACCTGTTGGTCTTCTCTTATGGGAGCTGACCGGGCTTGTTGTAATCATCTAAAAAGTTGAGTTTCTGACCCCTTATCTCTCATTTTTTTTTTCCATTGTTGTGCTATCATCTAATCTCCAAAAAATAATAATGTGAGAAATCTTTGAAACCTGTAATCTTTTTTTTCTTTTTTTTTTATCAAAGCTCCATGCGGTCCGTAACAAGATAGTCCGCAATTTCTTCGTGATTTTGCAGTCCAGTCTCAATGTCATCTGTGCTTTGTGCATCAATCCAAATCAATTTCTGCTCCTCTTCTCTTCTCTACATGGCCCCAGCATTCTTTTTGCTGTTGCCATGCTATCTTGTTCTGCTTAGTATTATCTATGCTCCTTCAGTGGACAGCCTTTTCTAGACAAATTCAGGTATCTTGTTCTAGAGGAATTCTGGAGTTAGCTGAGCTGATTGGTTTGTTACAACTTCTGTTAATTTAGAAATGCTTGAGATCATTATTTGCTACTCTTAGTGCTAGATGACCTTGACATTGAATTGCTTTTGTTTTTATGTTTTCAGGGTGCTTAATAGCTTTCCAGGGACAATTGAATATTAGGGTTCTATTATTACAGTCTATGTGTATATAATTTACACAATTTTTTCTTAGTGTAAATTCTTTTGTTCAAATGGTGTAATATTGATTTTCATTTGGTCTCCTGTTATATATGTATGTTTTTTTTATATATTTGAAATGTGAATAATCTTTAAATTTGACTTCCATAGAACAAATCTGTGAAATCTTTTATATATGTATGTATTTTTTTTTTATTTATATTTTGAATGTGAATAATCTTCAAATTTGACTTCCATAGAACAAATCTGTGAAATCTTTATATATGTATGTATTTATTTTTTTTTATTTATATTTGGATTGTGAATAATCTTCAAATTTGACTTCCATAGAGCAAATCTGTGAAATCTTTATATATGTATGTATTTATTTTTTTTATTTATATTTTGAATGTGAATAATCTTCAAATTTGACTTCCATAGAAAAAATCTGTGAAATCTTCCCATTTTTCTGTAATCTGTCAAATCTTTATATATATCTGGTTTCAAAAATCGAGTGAAATATGTCACTCGGGTGACAGGAGACTAAAAATCGAGTGAAATTTAACTTCCTGTCACTCGGGTGACAGGATCCCAGATTTCACTCGGGTTACAGATAGACAGACCCTAATACATATCTGTGAAATTAAAATTATTTTCACTTCCCATAGTTAATTAGTCATAATTATAAGATTTAGATGGTTTCAAAAAAAATTGTACTTTGTTGATACAGATAATTTTCAAATATTTCACATTTTTGTTGGATATGGATCTGGAATTGATAGAGAACAGTTTTCAAAAACGAATACAGATACATCCATATATATTCAAATCAAATATAGATACATATATCCATATTTACGCGAAAATGGATATGGATGTCGGATGTTTTGGATATCTCAACACTACGCCTTGATTCAGTCGTCTTGAAATCAATCAATAGCTTCAATCCTATAAAAACCTTATAGGAAAATATGAGATAATAATATTGTTGCTATGTCATTAAACTTTTCGAAAAACTCAAAAGAGAGAAAAAACAAGAAAAATAATATGACATATTCTATATTTATTTGATCCGTTAATCACAACCAACAGGTCCAAGATATTACCTGCAGATAATATAACCCTGCTACTCCATGACATTTGTTTGAGGATTATCATCATATACCTCTATTTCAAATGCCTGTTATAGTGTTATCCGAACTTTGCATAAACTCGTCAGTCACAACCAACAGGTCCAAGATATTACTTGCAGATAATATAACCCTGCTACTCCATGACGTTTGTTTTAAGATTATCATCATATACCTCTATTTCAAATGCCTGCTATAATGTTATCCTAACTTTTCATAAACTCGTCAGTCCGGAGCACTCTTAAGGCCATGTACCTAATAATACACAAAAAAGGTTTTACAATACATTAGCATGCCTGAATTAGCACAGGCTACACACCTAAGACCTCTTCCATGGTTACAAACCGGCCCTGCTCGATTGATAATTGTCCAGCCACACCGATGGCAACAGATAGTAGGCCATCACTTAAGTTGACAGATGGTCCAGATGCACCTTGAGCCCTTATAGCAGACAAGAAATTGAGGTGCTCCAAATAGCTGGATCCATGATGAAGACCTTGATACCTAAAAAAACACATTACACACGCTTCGTTAAGATACAAGCCAAAACTTGCAGTATGCAAAACTATGCATTCTGCATCTTAACTTTAATCCCATGGCAAAATTAAATATAAATTTCTTAACGTTTTTGATTCAGTGTGCCTTGATTATCTGGTCATATAGAATCAAACTA
Source organism: Hyparrhenia diplandra (assembly GCA_015847255.1). Classification (NCBI taxonomy): domain Eukaryota; kingdom Viridiplantae; phylum Streptophyta; class Magnoliopsida; order Poales; family Poaceae; genus Hyparrhenia; species Hyparrhenia diplandra. The sequence goes on along the minus strand of JADLZK010008524.1, from coordinate 601,054 downwards.
CGCTAGTGCAGGAAGCACCAAATATGCAAGCGCTGTAAACAAAGAAATTATTACTTTCGAGACTGTCATTTGAATGTACAAATATTCCTTAAATTGTAGGACTCATGAAAACTAATGCTAATATGGGACAGCAAAATAGAGCGTCCTTGATCCGTTCATCTTCTGCCATTATTGTTACAACTCCATCTCTGCCTTCTGTTCTCTTTCCAAACCGGACAATGCTCTCTGGAACGAAAGTTTCACCCTGTTTCAAAAAATATATATGTATCACATACAGCAGAACTGAATATTAAACAGAGACATGATAGAAGAGATTCAAAAATCCTTGTAGGAAACCAGAATCAACTAAGAAGTAAAACAATAAACCAATTTCTTTCATCTGAAAAAACATTCAAGATGAGAGGAACCTGAGCTATCTGTGGTCGACTCGACCACGGTCGACTATGAACAGTGACACAATAGAGACTCACAGTTCTGACTTTGAATATACATTTAGCTCTCCCTCTCCCTCAAAGCAGGAAAATCTAACTGATGAATATTATAAAACCACTATATCCCTTAGGCCTCTTCTAGAGACAATACTTCTGCAGACATTCAGGGACTCCCATAAAAATCCAGTCCAGATACTTCCCTTTGCCTAATTAATTCGAACATATATCTAGCTATCAGAACCACCAGTTTGATCTTCATCCTGAAGACCTGAACTTTGTTTTCATGCAACAAAGTGCATGCTCATGCCTTTTGTCAGTCTGATTTGTTTCAAAAAAAATGCCTTTTATCACAAGCTTTTCGTGAACTGATTCTCTCATTGATGATCCACCATCTAAAATCAGCTTTTGGAATACATGGTAGGTAGCATTCATGATATCTCAGCAAGACTTTAGAGGCTACCTTATTCCCAAAAAGGTGCCAAAACCAGAGGAAATAATTTTGGTAGATTTTCCTAGACCTCTGGTAGTACAAGAAGGTGATTGATCCAGCATTAATTACTGACCATATTTAGTACAGAAAAGCAGAACCATTTGTTGGATTTGCGAGTTCATAATTTGTATGGTTAGTTTAATCCTAAACAGTTTATGGTTATCTTATGTATTAGGCATATCCACACAGAATCTTCGATGGCAACCTGACTGCGTCCAACATCAAAGCACTAGCCGCTAAGAGTGTACTGTCTCTTGCACCATAATTTAAAAGAGTTGAGTATATAATACAGTACCCCTCGTCCCAGATGTCTGGCGATCTCGATCGGATGAATTGAATCAGAGTACTGTGTTGCACCATAATTTATAAGCGTTGAGGACAGCTCAGAGTGAAGGCGGTTGGTGCGGCCCTAGATCCACCGAGCTTTACGAGTCATTGCTCCATCTAGCCTCCACCAGTGACTACACAGAGCAGACAAGCGAATATATATGACAACGCGCAGGAAAGCAGCTGCTATTGACGTCCTACCACCAGTTCGACGCTCCTGTCTTCTATGAGGTGTTCAGTAAGCTTCGCCTTGCGAGCTCCACCGATGACGACATAAGGTACACGCCACCCACATTGATCCCCTACATCGTCGGCCTCGTCACTACCCCGGAGGCTATCGTCCTTCCTCAACTCGCTACATTGACCGATGACAACCTACATGGCATCGCCGGAACCATCAAGCTCCAAGCGGGAGCAACAACTTGGGCGCCACCCAAGGTGATCGACGTTCACCTCCCGACGACCTCGCCAACCATGCCAGGCTTCACGACAAGCGCCTTGCTGATGGAGGAGCCCCCACAGAGCTTCTTGCCATCGGTGACAATCTTCTTCCTCAACAACCACCGCTACTACGCCACGACATTATCAAAGGTGGTACGGGATGTTCTTCAACCAGGTGGGATCCTTCTGCACACTCTTGCTGTTGGCTTTCACCCCTCGACGTACTCGCCACCAGTGCAAACCTCTCCGGAGAGCAATGGAATTCCATCCATTGAACCAGCATCAGAGAAGGTTAGCATCCTCATCTTCGTCCAGCTCCTTCCCTCTATACGAGTGGATGCAACAATCTTCGGACCATGCTGCTTCGATCGACCCATCAACAACAACAAATAGCGTGCGAGAACCACAAATACGAGGACGCTGCCAGAAGGGAAAGGGGGGAGAGATGTCACGCGCCAAATGGGCCACGCCGCACAGGCCCAAAGGGGCAGGCGCGGCCTGGCTGGCCGGCCGTCGCCTGTCGCAGTCCGTCGTCATCCTTTGCTTCGTCGTTAAGTAATAATTATTTAGGGAATAAATATTTAGGGAAAGAAAATAAATTGCCTTGTCAAAAGGTATTCTGATCTATAAGGAAACCTCCTAGATATTTCTTAGCATGCAAGTCTCGGCCGACTATAAATACAAGGGGCATGATCAGTTGAAACTAATCCGAAAAATTAAAGGGGTAACACCCAACAGCCTCCTGCCTCCCCAGCTCTCTCTCTCTCCCTCTCCAACCCTAGCGCGCCACGCCGCCCCCCCATCGCCGCCACCTGCTGCCGCCGCCATCACGCCGCAGCGCCGTGCCGCTGCGGCCGTCATCGCCGATCGCCTCGTCCCCCGACGTCATCTCAGCCCTAACGCCACCCGCCGCCACCGTCGGTGGCCGCCGCCGGCCGTGTCACCGCCGCCCCTCCAACGTGGTTTGTGACACTTCCCTTGCCTAATTGATTCGAACATATATCTAGCTGTAGAACAACCAGTTTGATCTTCATCCTGAAGACCTGAACTTTGTTTTCATGCAACAAAGGGCATGGTCATGCCTTTTGTCAGTCTGATTTGTTTAAAAAAAATGCCTTTTATCACAAGCTTTTCGTGAACTGATTCTCTCATTGATGATCCACCATCTAAAATCAGCTTTTGGAATACATGGTAGGTAGCATTCATGATATCTCAGCAAGACTTTAGAGGCTACCTTATTCCCAAAAAGGTGCCAAAACCAGAGGAAATAATTTTGGTAGATTTTCCTAGACCTCTGGTAGTACAAGAAGGTGATTGATCCAGCATTAATTACTGACCATATTTAGTACAGAAAAAGCAGAGCCATTTGTTGGATTTGCGAGTTCATAATTTGTATGGTTAGTTTAATCCTAAACAGTTGATGGTTCTCTTATGTATTAGGTCAGGATGCAAACGGCGCGGCGACGGGCAGCCCGTCCCGTGGCCGCAAGGGCCGCAAAGTCATTCACGGGCTTCTGCGGCGGCCCGTTTCTATCCGCATACGAATGCGGCGTTGTAGCGGCGGCCTGCGGTCCCGTTTGCTTGCTTGCTGCCTAGCTTCGGTAACGACAGATTGTGTACGTGCGTGTGCACATTCTTTCTTTTTTTTTTTTTTTTTTTTTGCAAATTTTTCTAGTGATCAATATTTCAGCTAAAAAAATATACGTAAATTACACAATACTATTTATCGTTATCAATATGTGACTGATTTGTTTACATTTTTTTTGTATAATTCACGGGTTACCAGAAAAACATGTAAGTTAGATAAACAGGCTAGATAAAATGGAACAAATATGTCTGTATAATACAAGCTAGATAAACTGGCTAATCAATTTAAATTACACAAATTCAAGAAGGGAGAAACTTGCATTACGCTATGGTAATTAGATGAAGCAAGCACACACACACACACAAAAAAAAAGCTCACAGTAGTAACATTCAGTAACAATCAACTACATATCCAATCATATACCCATTGTCTCAATAAATAGATTTGCTTTATGAAGGGAAAGAAGCCGCCAAACTAAGATTGCCTACAGCTGCAATGATGCTGCAGCAATACAGCTAGTTTAGGAGCTAAGCCGTTACTCCATAGCAGATGGATTGCCAGAACTTAGTACATGTACATAAAACTGAAAGTTCAGTTTTTAAGCAACAGTGACTACAGGACCAATTCCAATGTATTGTATCGCTGGCATGCATCACCAATTCCAGAACACCACCAAATTGCAAGACCAAGTAAGCAACAGTGGCATCAGCCAACCTGCAAATTATAAACATCTTAGTACATGAAGAAAACCATTGTATCAAGAATATCTCATGTAGTCATGTAACAGTACTACAAATTAGCAAGTCCTATGGTCCTGGAGATGGAATAGAATATTTTTCCATTCACATCCATCCATCCATCATCAGTTATAGTGTTACTGTCACAGTGTCACAAACTCACAAGATAACTTCTTGCGCCTGAAGAAATTGCAGCTAGTAGTACTCTTCTTCTTGGAACCTATTCCTACACTACTGCCCACTGCCTGAATATTAAACTTGACTGAATGACAAGGGTTAGGTGTCTAACTGAAACTGACCAGCGTGCATTCAAAACTGAAGTAAAAATCATGTCAGACAAGAATTAAGAAAGGAGATGGAATAAATTTATACCTGAGTTACATTTCATCATCCTTTTCATCTCCCAGAATACATCCAGCTATGTCATCAGGTGTTGTAGAGCCTAAACAATCAAAACAAATTGTAGTAAACATTTTAGGACACAAAAGTTATTGAACTGTATCATAGTAAACATGTTAGAACACAAAAGAATGTGTAATCTACCTCGAATCCAATCTTGTAGACACACAAGTGCTTCAACAGTGTCACTAGCCAGCCTGCTTCTATATTCACTTATGGTCTTTTCCCCACTTGAAAAGGCTGATTCTGAAGCCACCGTAGACCGTAGATGCAGGAATGGCTAGTATATCTCTTGCCATACGTGCAAGTACCGGATACGTGGCAGAGGACATTTTCCAAAGACTCTAGAATGTCAAATTCTTCTATACCTATGGGGACTGTTTCCTCTTCCAAATACTTGTCAAGTTCATCGACCCCTGCTTCTTTGACTTAAGTTTTGACGCTCACCCCAATCTGCCCATTGGTTGTCTTTGCCAAAATTTGGTTCTTGTGTTGCTGGTTTTGCATACTCGTGAACTAAGTGACCCCATTTCAAGAAATATTCATCATACAGATTTTTTTGAATGTTTGTTGGACTTCAGGGAAGTAGGTGGCTGATGAATAATCTCCACCCATTTTTGGAAGACGGAACTCCAGGAAACCCAACTTAAATCTAGGATCCAAAACAATTGGCACACAGATTTGTAAATATGAGAGATCCCAATATTTTTGGAACTTCTTCCTCATCTCATGTACCATAAGGCTTAACACTAACATCTTTATTTGAAAGCTCCTTTTCCAAAGAACAACTTTATCTTCCACATCTCATGGAAATAAATACTTGATGTTGGGTACTTATAACCGTGAGAGTTTTGTAGTAGCATCACAAAATTTCTCTAGAATATTGCGCAGCTTGTTTGCCATACTCCATTCCTCAATATGTGGCTGATGCATATATTGAGTGTCCTCTTGTGTCAATGCTTCAAAAGCTCTTTCATACTCCTTAGCACAATTAAGCATTTGATATGTTGAATTCCATCGAGTGACAACATCTAGCGGTGGCCTCTCGCTTATTAGTTATCTTTACCCTGCTCAATCATCTTTTCAAATCTTTCTTTACGTGCTTGAGAGCTCTTCACATACTTGACACTTTCTCTAATATTTGAGACAGCAACACTCATTTCTTTCAAACCCTCTTGTACTATCGATTAAAGACATGGGCAACACAAATGACAATGAAACAAGTTTCCTTGACTTAGAAGCAAACCCTTGGCTACTAAGTTTTCTTTCGAGATACTTCATAAAGGAATCATTGTTTGAAGCATTGTCTAATGTGATTGAAAATACTTTATTTTCCGTGATTCCACTCATTCAAACTCTTCAAAGATTGCATTAAAAAAAGGTTCCAACATTATTATTAGATGTCTTTAACAACATTAGATGCAGCATTATTCAACCATCATGCTGTGGAGATCCTAATGGTTGGCATGGAAAACATATTATTAGATGTCTTTAACAACATTAGATGCAGCAGTAACAAAAAGCAATAAATATTAAAAGAGAACAGCATCACTTACCTCCAAGGTTACTTCTTTTTTTATTAGGAGCAGAGTTTGCCAATGGCACAGTTTGGGGCGTGACCCTTGGGGATAGAATCATCCTTATCCCAAATGATCTCGTTGGAACTAGTGGCGACACCGGCGACAATGACCTTTGCCGGTGACTTCCGCTTTCTTGGTGGTTCCTTCTGCCTTGTTGATGATGAGTTTTGGCACAATGGTGTAGAAAATCTAACTTGCTTTTTCTCGGTGTAGTAGTGGCAGTAGTGGCAGCAGCGCTGATGTCGCCGCATCTCGAGGCCCTCAAAGAAGATGAAGGTAGATATCAAAGCCGGCACCTGCATACCCCCCAATCGCTGCCGATGTCATCTTCAGCTCCCTCTTGAGGAGGCAAGGGACAAGCTGGTCGTGGAGATTGCGTCAACGACGGGCCGAGTCGCCGCCGTGGCGGTGGCGGTGGGGCCTCCGCTGGGCTTTGTGTTTTGTCGGTTGTTCTTTTCGATGTTTAACACTAGATTCCTTCTGCTTAGCTGTTGATGAGGAAATTTTCTGCATGCAGTAAAATATATAGCCATGGTTATTTAAAGCATAACGGAAGCACAAAATATATATCATGATAGAAGCAAGCATGACCTGAAAGTTTCAACATGCGAAGCAGCATATAAACCAAGGAATATTCAGTCTGAAACTACCAATATACAGTACCAAATTCCAAATGAGAGGTGCCCATCAGGCTTGGTGAACATCTGTATGGTGTTTATCAAATGGACAAGAAAATGGAGACCTGACCATGCATGCCCAATTGCCATGTTATTCCTAACACAACTGACCACTTCAGTTTTCGTCTAACTACATAAGACGTGTTTTGGGCCTACAGCTACTAGTAGTTGGGGTTATGCTGTCCAGGGTTGTCTGTCCTCGGTTGACTCCCTGTCTAGGGGCTCCTGACATCTCCTAAGCCTATCTAGTACTGGCCTCGTTGCATACTACTACATATGTGCACTCTTGGAGATTGGGTACCCTTGGGTATGTATTCATTGCCCTCTTGCCGACGACACTGACTGGACAAGCGCTTTATGTCATTCATATGCAAAGTATATATCTCATTTGCATATATACACACATATAATTGGAGCTATTGGTTGGGTTCGTGGTGTGCTCTTGACAACATTTTATAGTTTGTGCTACATGAACTGAATGACAGGTACTCTGATCGAATCTAACAATTCAGCATCGAACGAATGGACTAGTACTGAAGTGGCCATAATAACAATTCAGAATCTACACTTTGGCCATAATAACAACCCAGCATCGAGCGAATGGACTAGTACTGAAGTGGCAAGGCACCTAGCTAGCTTGCTTGGCAGCAGCGCTCGCGGCAGCAGCGGCAAGCAGCAGCAGCGCCGGCGGCCCAACGCAAGTAGGCCAAGCAGCGAGCACAGAGGCAAGATTGTAGGAAACCTAACCTTTGTAGTTGGAGTGGCAGAGGTCCCTGATGCGTTGAGGGCGAGAGGGAACGAATGGTACTTGCTGTGAACATCGGCACCAGCCCCTTGGTGCCCTCCACCAGCGGCGTCGTCTCCAGTGATCTGGGCTGCCATGGCCGGATCTGGGCTGTAAGAAGCAGCCAGTGGCGACGACCGCGGAGGCGGAGGGGGACGAGACGGCGGCGGCTCAATCGCCCGTGGCGCCGGCGGCGACGGTGCCATTTCCTGCATCGATCTCGTTTCGGGGTGACGGGTTGGAGCGGCGCCCGTTGGGCTTCGAGTGTCCGCTGCATGTATCCGCTTCAGAGAAGTGGGCTGCTATGTGGGTTGGTGTGTGCTCGCGGCGCTGTCTAGCCCAACGGGCTGACGGGCTGGCCCGCGCCGTTTGCAACTATACTATTAGGCATATCCACACAGAATCTTGGATGGCAACCTAACTGCGTCCAACATCAAAGCACTAGCCGCACAGAGTGTACTGTGTATTGCACCATAATTTAAAAGAGTGAGTATATAATACAGTACCCCGCGTCCCAGATGTCTGGCGATCTGGATCGGATGAATCGAATCAGTGTACTGTCTTGCACCACAATTTATAAGCGTTGAGCTGAGCTTTACGAGTCATTGCTCCAGCTAGCCTCCACCAGTGACTACACAGAGCAGACAAGCGAAAATATATGACGAGGGCGCAGGAAAGCAGGTGCTATTGACGTCCTACCACCATGGCGACCTGGCCTGTGACCGGTGATCTAGTCCAGCCGATCGACCGTGCTGCTGCACTGTGGCGTTGCATGGAAATAGGCACACAGCAGGGCCACGCTTCAGTCCCATCTCCGGTCGACCATCATACCATACGACACGTGAAGCAAAGGACACAGGAATCTACCGTGCATACAAAAGCACGGTAAGTCGGTAACCAACTTAATAGAAAAAATCAAACCAAGCTGGCAGACTTAGAGGAGGTGGAGGAAAAGGATAGTTTGACCCCTGACCAATTCAAGACCAAAGCTGATCTATTATGTGAAAATATGGAATTTCTTCTACAAGAAGAATCCTATTGGCATAATAGAAGTAATGAAAAGTGGTTACAGATGGGCGACTTGAACACTAGCTATTTCCATAAATGTGCTAATGGCAGGCGTTGGAAAAAAAAAATCATTAGCTTTGAAACTGAAAATGTTATCATAGATGGGTAGGAGCATTTGCTGAATCATGCTACTGAATACTACAAAGACCTTTTTGGCTCTAGTGAGGAGCATAATATCAGGTTGGATGCCAGCATATGGGAGCTCGGTGATCTATTAAGGATGATGATAATGTCAAGCTATGCCAAACCTTTTCTGAAAATGAAATAAAGAATGCTCTGTTTCAAATGAAAAAAAAACATAGCTCATGGCCCTGACAAAATTCCTATTGAATTTTACCGGATCTGTTGGGTGATTGTGAAATCTGATATATTTGAGATGTTTATAGATTTTCATGGTGGCAAAACTGATATTTCTAGGCTCAACTTTGGCATTCTCACCTTGCTTCCAAAGGTCAAAAATGCCACTAAAATCCAACAATATAGACCCATATGTCTTCTTAATTGCCTATATAAGTTAATCACTAAGGTCATTACCTTGAGATTAGAAATCTTTGCTGACAAACTTATTCATGCTAATCAGACTGCCTTTATGAAAGGCAGAAACATGACTTCCGGTATCATGTGCCTACATGAAATTATCCATGAGGTAAAAAGAAAGAAAGAGATAGGCATCCTTTTCAAAATTGATTTTGAAAAAGCCTACAACAAAGTCAGCTAGAAGCTCCTGTTTGACTGCCTTCAAATGAGAGGCTCTAATAACACCTGGTGTAATCGGATAAAACAACTAGTGTCTAGTTGGACTATAAGTATCAAGATCAATAACTCTATTGGTCCTTATATCAAAAAGCTATAAGGGGGTTAGGTAAGGTTTGTATTACGTTGAGGACGAGCTGAACGGCTAAAGGAGTGGATCGGATATACAGAGCGGCGCGGGAGTTGAGGGCTACAAAGAAGACCAAGGTAGCTGAAGCCAAAGATGGAGGAGTCAAGGGTGCACTAGTACCAAAAAGCTTTTGGGTGGCGGGCGTTTTAGCTTTTTCGGTGGCGGCACCGTGTAGCCCGCCACTAATGAAAATCACGGTTAATCAATCGATTAACCGTGGCCCGTCACGACCGCCACGCTTAATGGATTAAGCGTGGCGGGGGCGTATTACAATGCCCGCCACGGTCAAAAAAATAATAAAGAAAAACACGAACAGGCCCGCCGAGCCCGTCCCACGGGCCCGCCCGAGCCATTCAGCCGTTCTGGCCGCAGCCGGCCGGATCTGGGCCACGATGCGCCGTCGGGCCCTCCCGCTCGACGCCACGGTTGAGCCACCACGGATCGAGCTCGTGGACGACCTCCTCCACCGGATCGAGCTCGTTGGCGACCTCCTCCACCGGATCAAGTACCACCCCATCAAGCCGCCACCGCCGCCCCGCCACGATGGATCCGTCGCCGCCGGTGCGGATCTCGAGGGAAGGACGCGCCGCCGGATCACGCCATGGACCTCTCCGCCGCCCGAAGCGAGCGGATCCGATCCGCTCCGGCCTTTGATCCCGCGCCCGCCGGTGATGATGGATCCGCCTCGGGTCGCCGCCGCGAGAGGGATGCCCCTCGCCGCCCCCGAAGCTCGGCCACCGGAGAGGACGCCGCCGTCGCCCATCCGACCGCCCCCGCCACGGATCCGTCCGCCATGGCTGTCGCGCACGCCGGCCCGGAGGGGGGCCGGCGGAAGGAGAGGGGCCGCCACGGAGGAGAGGGGGCGCGCAAGCAGGAGGCGGGTCGCTACGGTCGCGCGTGGAGATTTTTCGCGCAGAGGAGGAGAAGGGGTGAGGGGCGCCGGAAGAGAGAGTGCCGAGTCCACCTAGGGTTTGCTCACTTATATACCTTGGAGCGGATGTGGGCTCGTTTGGGCCTTCTATTTTAGGTGACGGGCATGTTATAAACGCCCGCCACGGGAAAGATTTTTTGCGTGGCGGGCATCTTAATACGCCCGCCACGGAAAAATAAATTATTTTGCGTGGCGGGCGTGTTAAGGTGCCCGCCACGCAAAAAAATCTTTCCCGTGGCGGCAAAACCGCCCGCCACGTAAAAAAAAAATAGCACGTGGCGGAGTATTTTCCGTGACGGGCAAAAATGCCAGCCACGGAAAAGATTTTACAAGTGCTCGCAAAATCATTTCGTTACTAGTGGTGGTCGCCATGACAGGACCTGAATGTCCATCTTCGATGTTGCTGGTGGTTCTTTTGATGAGTACCTGCTATCGTCATCACTTTATGTTAGTTTCAATACCAATCCCATGTAGGGTGGCATGGTTTTTCCTCCTTCTTAGACTTTCTTGTTTGTTATGCTGCAAACTTTTGTATGACATTGTGTATTTCCGTTAATGGGAATGGGGAGTCCCCAAGTTCTTTAAAAAAAAAAAAATCGTTAACCAACTGAGATGGTGCAAAGCCGGAGTCTTTGCAGCTGTACGTACTACATGGGCCCTGTGCCGGCATGGCAGTGCATGAAGCTTATTGGGTTGTGTGTGTGTGTGTCCTGATTGTAAAGTTGCAACCCCTGGATGCATCCAGTTCGGCTGGGGGTCATTTTACAGTGAGAGAAATGTGTCATGGTTGATAAGCTGGGCTAATAAGTGTGTAAACGCAATTTACCAAATGCATTTTATGGCTCCAATTAAGCATATATTGCTCATTAACTTATTGATGCAACAAATGTAAACACGTAGTCTATGTTAACATACGTCAGGATGCAAGCAGGTTGGAACGACGCGAATTTTTTTTTTCTCGCAAGAGAAGCACCACGACTAAATCCATGTTACATTTATTTATTTATTTATTAGTTTGAAGAAAGGTTGAAAACATACCAATCTTTAATTCACACACACACATACACGCATGTAGTGATCGATGTAGCTAGTATATATAGGGCAACGTATGCTATGGAAACCGGGTCTGCTGTGAAAACCTGTGCAAAACCACAACAAAAAAGTCATCTAAATTTACCAAAAATATCACACATGTAGATGATATGATGATGCACAATCTGTAAAATATCTTGTCCAAACTCGACTTCGTTTGTGAGATATAAAAATAATAAATTTCTAACAAATCATTGGACAGCTTTCTGCCTTGAAATTTGTTATACTCGTATAGTAAAAATTAGCCGTATAGTAAAGGAAGCTTACATAATATACACTAGCCATTGCTGCCCGTGCTTTCACAAGGGTGATATGTTTGGTATTGTAAATCTAGGGCAATATGGTAGGGAACATGTATATTGTATATTATGTACTACTTCCTCCATCCCTAAAAAGTCATTTTAGAATTAGAATTTCAGATATTTTATTTGACTATCCATCTTATTCAACTTTTTTTATATAAATATTATTTATATTATTGTAACTTATTTTATCATTAGACACACTTTACTAATGATTTATTTATTTTGTAATTTGCATAAAATTATTATACAAGATAAACAGTCAAATAAGATATGAGAAAGTAAAAAAAAAACGTTGCTCTTCTTGAACCGAGTGAGTAATTCATCACAAATTTCAAGTATAAACTTATCCGAGAGCTATTTTTCAAGGCCCCTCTTCCTTTCCTGCCTTCCAGGCCAGGCCGCAAGCGGAAGGCTGCAAGGCCGAGTAACATGAAGCCCCACACCCGTCCACCACTCCACCGTCAGGGCGCACGCGTTCCCATCTGCTCGCTCGGGTTCAGCTGATGGTGTTGCTGCTGCTCGCTCCTCTGTCTTTCGCAATCCCCATCTCCCAATCTCGCAATCTCGATGTCACGGGAAGAAGACGGCTGCGGCTGTGGCCGGTTGCGCTGCGTGAGGCCATAGGGCCCGGTGGCAGCGGCTACGGCTCATACCATAAGGCCCGGCTGCTGCCGGTTGGGGAGACCGCCCGTTGTCGTGGAGCGCCCAGCTGCCCGGTGCCCAACGGCACAACCAGCGTCAACGCCCGTCGGCGCCGCACACGCTTATCCTGTCACAAACCGGATCAATCGGCGTGACACGTGGCTGGGCGCGCCCGTGGGGGCGGCGCGCCCGCGCTAGAGGGGAGGGGGGCGGCGGCGGGCGCAGGGGAGGGGGCGGCGGCGGCGGCGGTGGCGGCCGGCGGCGGTGGTGGCGCGGCGGCATGGGGCGGTGGCGCGGGCGGTGGTGGGTGCGGCGGCGGCGAGAGAGGCAGAGAGAGAGAGGGATAAAATTTCTTTATTGCTTGTTACCCTGAAAGATTACGCACCCTTTACTTTTATAGCCCAGCTAGTGGGACTTGTAACGTAAGCAATCTCTCTAAAAGGTTTCCTTATAGATTGGAATACCTTTTACAAGCAATCCTATTTATTTTTCTAATAAGGGTCTTCCTTATAGATGGAATATCCCCTTGCACACCAAAAATCCTAAGATAATCCTAATCAATTTCCTTCTTTATTCCCTAATTAATTGTCGAAGAATCCGCGGAAGGGAGGAGGAGGGCGGCGGCGGCGCGCGCTATACCGGCGGCGCCATGCCCGTCCCCCTCGGGCCTCGTGGGCCTGTCCTTCTGGGCCCTATTTCACGGCTCATGACATCTCCCCCACTCTCTCCGATCGGCGCGTCCTCACGCTGGATGAATGTCCATTCGGTCACACACAGGAAAAGATCTCGTCGCATCCGGCATGATGAGCTCGACCGCGAATCAACTTTCCATGCACCGGGTTCCCGAGGATCATGTTCTTCCGGGTTCGCAATGGTGCGAATTCCAAGAGGTAGTGGAGGTTCCCGATGTAGCCGTGGTAGATGTACCGGTGGACGGCGCGTCCCTTGCCGTGACGCCGTCGGTCGGACGAAATGAAAGCAAGAGCTCCCATGGAACTCCCGCCTCAAGGTGTTGGCGCACCATGTCGCGAGGCGGGCTCTCAAGAACGAGAAGCGCTCGTTGGGCGGAGCGTTGACGAAGAGCGCGGGCGCCAAATAGTGATGTCGCGGCGAGTGGGAGGTGTTGCGACCAAATTCAACATCATACCGTACATGAAGGAGCCGACGCCGAACATAGATGGGGATAGCCGGTGTGTACCCGTTCTCGCGTCGTGGGCGATGTGGACGTTGTCGATGGTGAGGAAGAGGCGATCCATGCCGTCGAGGAAGACGACTCGTCTTCGGGCCGACGTGGTGGCGCCTTGGCCGATGCCACCCAACAGATGGCTGTAGGTGCCGCTGGTCGGCGGAGTCGTGGGCGCCCGGGCGAGGAAGTTCGTCCCCGCGAACTCCTCCCTAAAGCGGGGCTTCCGGCATGTCCGAAGTAGCGGTGAGGAAGCCGGAGGTAGAAGCGGCCGTCGAAGAGTAGAAGGTCGCCCTCCACCGCCCCGAGCGGGGGTGCGGCGCGCCGTAGTGACGCCCGAGGGCGATCCGTCGCAGGTCTTTGGTCCTCCGTGGTCGCCGTCGTCAGAATCGTACGAAGACTCGGTCGACGTGTCGAGGCCCAAAGCGCGCGCCGCGATGCCGTGGACGTTTCCCCGACTGGGAAAGCTCCGAATCTTTCGCGAAGATGCCCGACCCGAAAAAAAGCGGGACCGGGGGCGCCCGTGTCGGTGTGCGGAGGAGGCGCCGACGTGAACGTGGTGGCGTGGCCGTCATGGTAGTACCGCAGCTCGTTGGTGGCGAAGTCCCATGTCACCCTCCCTAGGCTTGCCAGCCAAGGCATGCCAAGGATGACGTCGACGTCGTTGCCCACGTGCATGACATAGGCGTCGATGTCGAAGACGCCGGCGTCGATGCGAAGCGGTACGTCGAAGGTGGCCGCTCGGCGTGTCGAAGTAGCGCCGCTACCGGCGGTGATCGATGCGCGACCGGGCCGAGTTGGTTGTCCCGCCGTGGGTCACCACTCGAGGGTCAATGTAGTTATCGCGCCGCTCTCGAAGTCGATGACGATCTTGACGCCACCCCCGAGATGATGCCGACGCGAGATATAGAGAATGTGCACCACGCACCGGGGAGTTAGGGTCCCCGAATAGGACCCTGAGATCGGCGCCGTCGGTGGTGACGTCGGCCGCGATAATGCGCCCTCTGATGCGTCGCCGTAGTCATTGAAGATCGCGATGTCGAAGAGATGCTTGCACTTGTGACCGCTGCGTGTGAACGGTTCGTCACGGTTGAAGCACAGGCCAGCCATGTGTCGTTCGGTCATCTCCTCCGGTGTCAGCCGCTTGAACGGCCGAGTCGTTGTCGCAGCTGCTGACGATGGTGGTGCCGACGGTGTGGTCGCCATGGGCAGAGGCGCGGGTGCCTTGCCTCGGCTGTCTTGGCCGGCTTGCCGGAGTTGTAGAGGATGGTCGGCGGCGCCGTGCGCTGCGAGGGACATGGCTGTCTCCATGTCCTTTGGATCCCCGCTGGCTCGGCGTCCGTCTTCGCGGCTCCACCGGTCCCCGCCGTAGATGTTCACTTGCTGCTTGTCGTCGAGGTGTCTGCGCGCCACGTGCGCCAGGAACTGCTCGTAATACTCGTCCACGGTACTTGTCTTCCTCGGCGATGCCCGGCTCCCGCCGGGTTTTTCGCCTCGTAGCCGGGCCGAAACGTTCGTTGGCGTCTTCGGGCGGCTTCGTCCAATCTGCCGGCGTCTTCTCCCGGGACAGCCTCATGTACCACCTTCTTTGTCTTTGCTCTGTGAGATGATATGAGGCGTACTAGACTTGCTACGTGGCTAGCGTACCTTGTCCCCTGAAGAATTGTTCGCAGCGGTTCAGCCATGGTAGAGGATCGTCCTTGCCGTCGTACGTTGGGAAGGACAGCTTGTGCATACGGGGTGCGAGGCCTAGGAAGTGCTCTACTGGGGGGAGAGGGGGCGGCGCATGCGCCGCTGGCGCTGGCGCCCCTCCTGGCGATGGCTATAGCACGAGGTAGTTGGCCGGCATCTTCTTCGAGATCACCGCTTTGTGACCGGATCGTTGACGTCTTTGCTTTCCGTCCTTCCTCGCCTTGATGAAGGCGCGGGTGGTGTCCTCCATGCATGTCTTCATGGTCGTCTCGGCCTCCTTCAAAGAACGCTGCAGACGCCTTTGCCTCGCCGGATCGGTCACCGGAGGGACAAAGAACTTGATCGGCGAGTGTGTCGAGGCGAGCCGTGAAGGTGGAGAACCCATTCCCCAACTCGGTCGGCATCTTCTTCGCCTCGGCATCCATGGTGGTAGGTGGATCATAGTGGCCTCCGGATACCAAATTCACAAACCCGATCGATCCGCACTACAAGAAACCCGACATTTTATGACAAAATTCCTCATGACGAGACTGATTTCGTCATATAATGTTCCATAATATGACGATTTTTTTTGGGTCGTCACAAAATTGCATGCGCCATAACTATTTGTGACGACAATTTTCTTTCATCACATAAAGGCACCAAATGTTGTCACAAAATGTAACGTCCGTACTACCCGGATGACGCCTTTGCATTTTTCCCATGTTTTGTGACGCCGTTTGCATGGTTTTTGTGATGAAACGGAGTGTCACAAACATAAATTGCAAAAAAAAAAAAAAAAATGCTCGCTCGGGGATTGAACCGTAGATCTTTGGAACAAAAAGCAAATTGCATTGACCACTAAGACAAGCATCAATTTATGTTGTATTAGGAAGTTTTATTTCTTTTAATTAGTTGAACTCGCATGAAATCCTCTAAAACAAACTTGAAAAAAATTATGACATGAGGGAATCGAACTCGAGACCTTCGTAACAAAAAGGTCAAGTGTGCAAACCACTAAGACAAGCATATGTTTCTCCAAATTGGGATCTTTTATTTCTTTATAGTAAAAAGACCATAATAAATCCTATAAAAGACTTGAAATAACATGAGGCACATAGGGATCGAACCCTCGAGAGCTCTAGTACAAAAATGCTAAGTCAAACCACCACGCCATACCTTGTTTTGTGATACAAGTGGCTATTTTTTCCTTATGAATCATATACGCCGTAGATGTTCCAAGTACAAAAAAGACAAATCGGTCTTGTTCGGCCTTGTTCGTCGCGTGTTCTTGATGAAGGACCGATTTCTCTTTTTTTTTTTTCTCGGATTAAAACTTGTAACTAGTCGTTTCTCCCTCATATGAACTCCAAATGAGATGATTCTTTTTCCTAAAATTTTCTAAAATCATCTTTGCATCACGTTATGGTGTTGGATTCTCATCATCTCTTCATGCACCAAAATTTGAGCAATTCAAGTTTTGAATTCGAACTTTGACTCGGTCAAAACTTCGGTCAAAACGAGAACACGAAGTGAACTTCGGTTGAAAATCTTTTGAGCACGAAAGTTTCATAACTCATCGAGACCAACAAATTTTATGTAGGTCAAATTTCCATTTGAGGAAGTGGTAATAACATGTAGTTCAAATATAACTATGTGAGAGACCATTATATTTGAACTACATATATACTCAACTTTGTCGAAATGGCTTGAAATTTTTGGCAGTCATTTATAGGCAAAATATGGTCTGCACAAGAACTTACATTTTTCGGACAATTATTTTTGTTATTATAATTTTTTTTAGTCTTTGCGTGAGACAAAGTATCTTTGAATTATGCATTGAAAACACTAGCATTATGCGGCGACCTCTACATGTAATTGTTTCTTAGGGCTTAAGAGACCTTGTGGCAAAGTTTGGCATCATTTCGGATCTTTTTGGGGGTGGGCCCAGTTCAGCGTATAATTACCCGTGAAGTCGCACGGGAAAATCAAATAAACTAAAAAAAAAGTACCAAACGAATTCGAAAAATCTCAAACTTGGTGGTTGCTTCACAAAAGGCATTTGGAAGCCTAAGGAAAAGTTTGAGAGCAATACAATACTTGGAGCCTTTCATCGAACCATGTCTATGCACTAGGTTCTTATGGATTATGGGGTCCAAGTATGTTTTTGGTCTCAAACTTTTTTCTCGAGCTTCCAAATGCCTTTTGTGAAGCAACCATCAAGTTTGAGATTTTTCGAAAATCGCTTGATACTTTTTTTTTAATTGAATTTTCGTGACCTTCGCCGGTAATTATGCGTTGAACTAGGTCCACCCCCTAAAAGATCCTAATGGCGCCAAACTTTGCCACAAGGTCTCTTATGCCCTAGGAAAAACAAATACATGTGGAGGTCGCCGCATAATTCTAGTGTTTTCAATGTATAATTCACCAAATTTTGTCTCACCCAAAGACGGAAAAAAATTATAATAATAAAAAATAATTGTCTAAAAAAAATGTAAGTTCTTGTGTGGGACCATATTTTGGCTATAAATAACTCGCCAGAAAAAATCTCAAGCCATTTCTCGACAAAGTTGGAGTGTATATAGTTCAAATATAACAAGTCTCTCACATTGGTTCAGAACTATGTGAGAGACTTGTTATATTTGAACTACATGTTATTACCACTTCCTCAAATAGAAATTTGACCTACATAAAATTTGTTGGTCTCGATGAGTTATGAAACTTTCGTGTTCAAAAAAGATTTTCAACCGAAGTTCATTTCGTGTTCCGCTTTGATTTAGTTTTGACCGAAGTCAAAGTTCAAATTCAAAACTTGAATTGCTCAAATTTTGGCGCATGAAGAGGTGATCAATCCAACACCATAACGTGATGCGCATGATTTTAGAAAATTTTAGGAAAAAGAATCACCTCATTTGGAGTTCGTATGAGGGAGAAATCCACAGTTACAAGTTTTAATCCGAGGAAAAAAAAGAGAAATCGCTTGTTCATCGTGAACATGTGACGAACAAGAATGATTTTTCTTTTAATCAGTAGTCAAAACTTATAACTAGTCTTTCTCCCTCATACGAACTCCGAATTTGATGATGTTTTCCCTAAAATTTTCTAAAATCATACCCTACCAATTTATGGTATTGACTTTCCCATTCAAATTCATTTTGTAGTCAATATATTTATATAATTTATCTGTTCAAATAGAAAAAAAAAATAACTTGGGCCAATACCCTGAAGGCCCAGCCCGCAATGTTTCCCCGCCGCACAAAAATTTGGATGGCCTGGCGCGATGTCTCCCCGCTGCACCAAAAATTTTGGAGTCCAAATGTCATTTCTATCCATACGTATACTAAACTAGTATTCCTTTGGACAAGGATAGTAAAGTAAAATTGCCCCCATACTGTGATCTACTCCCTCTGTCCCAAAATAAAAGACTTTCTCGCCTTCCGAAGTTAACGTTTTCAAAATGCCGCAATTATATATTAAAATATATAAATATTTATGTTAAGTAATTAGTATTATCGGAAAGATCTTTAAGTCTAGTTTTTTTAACAAATTTATTTGAAGATTTAAGTGTTGCACGTATTTTCTACAAACTTCGTCAAAGCCAAAAGTTTAACCCAAGACGCTTCCCATAGCGTTGTTTATTTTGGGACGGAGGGAGTATTCGGTTCACCGCTGCCCCCAAATCGAACTCAATCCAAATCCAGTTCACTCCTCTAAGATGCTCACGGCCGCCCTCAGCCTCCGACGACATCCAACGCGCTCTGCTCCCGGCTTCCTGCGCGAAGGCGGCTCCTGGCAACCAGACTTGAACCAGAAGGTAACTTGTCGATTCCCCATCTTAGTTTTCAATCCATATAGAGGGGAGGGCCAGCGCTACAGCATCTCGTGTGGAGAGGAGAGGGGTGTGTGGGCGACCCTCCGGCTGCACCCATGGAGGGGAGTGGCGCAGTCTGGCTGCTCGCGTGAAGGGGAGGGGTGGCGCGCTGAGTGACTCGACAAGCTAAGGCCCGCCTGCGGCTTGCGCGGAGGGGAAGGGGAGTCGCGGAGGGGAGGGGAGTCGCGCCAGGTGACTCGTGCGGATCCTAGAGCATGGGAGAATACCAAATCATGGCCTTAGCGCTGCTGCAGGGATGCTAGGCGGCGTGGCTTTCAGAATTAGCATGGCTAAAAATAGCTTCAGTAAAAAATAGATGTATGCTACATGGTCTGTGTTTTCAGAATTATGCTAACCTTCAGTAAAGCGAACCTTTTGAGGGGAGATACTCTTTTTCTTTTCCTTTCACTGACTAAAAATAGATGTATGCTACATGGTCTGTGTTCCTCAAAGTGCATTAATCATATAATTTTCTCATTATTTTTCTTCCTTTATGTTTTCACTAATGTGTGATTTCTTTTTCTCATGCAAGTACAGAGCCTCCACTTACTGAATATGAGAAGCAGAAGATGCTACAATGCATGTGGAACAGTCGGGTGTTCCATGCTCTTGGAATACAAGAGGCAGCGAATGTTCTGAAACAATCAAGACCAAAGGCCAAAAATGCTACTCGTGAAGACTCTGCCTCATTGTATCAACCTGAAGTCGGTGAAGATGTTGAACAAGTAGTTGATAAGGTACATTGTATCAACCTAACATTTGTGTTAAATATGCATTACATGAGCTCTGTCATTTGTGTTAAATATGCAGGCAAGTCATTTGTGTTAAATATTCATTCTCTTGTAATTTGTTGTATCATGTAGGAGGCCATGCAGGACTTGACACCTGAAGTCAGCAAGAGTTCGGCAAGAACATCAAAGAGAGTGATGGCAGTGGCACGGCTTGACGAAACAACAAGAATTACTAGGCAGAGAACAAGGGAATTGGTCTCAGCTGATGAAGTTCCAACAGCCGACCCACAAGTTGGTTCCACAGAAGATGAAGTAGTGCTCTTATACTTGGATTCTTTAGTACTTGCAATTTCTTACCTATCTTTCTTGTTTTTTCTTTAGTCCGTTATTGAGGTCTGTCAATAATGCAACAAATTTGAAAATCATGTAGGTTATGGAAGTTACTGAATTAGACGTTTGGTGTCAAATATGTCTCTGGACAGAGTAGCAGCAGCAGCACTTGGACAGAGTAAGCAGGTAAGGTACATGCTGTTCCTGTTCAGATCAATAGCAGCAGTAACTTAGTTCAGATTATTTTTGCTTGTTATATGTTCTTGCAGCTGCCATGAACTTGTAAATGCAATGCTTCGCAATCCGAATGCTCTCATTTCCTGTAAATGCAATGGTTCCCAATCTGAATGCTTTCATGTCTTGTGCTTTACATTTCTTGGGTTTGCACTATGCTGAACGCTCTCATTCATGACCATAGTGATGTTTAGATCTGAACGCCAACTATGTATGTCACTTGCTACTGTTTTTGTTTATTGTACAACTATGTACACCAATATTTTTAGGTGATTAAAATATGCTACTGATTTCATTACTTTCAGAAATTGCTTTTGTGTTACATGAGTTAATGCGAGAAATTGAAAAGACATTCTTTATTCTTTTTAGTTATCATTTGCATAGTATATTTTTTTCTGGAACATTATAGTGACTTCATTGTTTTTTTTTTGTTTGCTAGGCTGTGGCTGGAACTTGCCACTTGCTATTGATAGGTTGGAACTTGTTTTGTGCAGGAACTTGGAGCTACAACTTGGTACTAAATGCTAGAATTTGTTTAGTTGGCTAGATTATTTTCTTTTCATGTTTTGTTGTACTTTTGTATGAAAACATGCATTAGGAACATGCACTTCATTGTAAGATTTATGCATGTGGATGATGGCTTGGCGATATATATGTATATGAAGCTTTTGTGAGCTGTGATGAGATTGTGGGTTGGCACCAATATGCATGCCGGGCTCGTCATGAATAAAAGATAATTTGTGACACCATATCTTGTCTTGCGGCGTCATAAAAACTCATCCAAACCTGCCCCCTAACGCACAATATGTGACGCTGTATACATAACGTGACACGTTGACTAAACAAAATGTGACACACACTGGGTGTCATAGAATGTAACAATATGTGACAATGGACCTACGTTGTCACAAAAGGTTTTAATCTTTGTGACGATGTAAGAAATATCGCCACGAGGGAACTTTTTAGACGCTCATTATATGACGACCGTCCGTGACACGGCCTTCGTCATAATGTACTTTTTATGACACATTTTGCGCTTTATGTGACCAAAGTGGTTTGTCATACAAGCCAAGATTTCTTGTAGTGCTTTGGGCATGACACGTGGCTGGCCGCGCCCGTGGGGCGGCGCGCCCGGGCGCTTAGGGGGCGGCGCGCGGCGCGGGGGGGCCGGCGGCGCGGCGCGCGATGGCGGGCCGGGTCAGAACACCCCGTGTTATTTTCACTAAAACATGACATGTCATCATGATCATTGCAAAGCATGCATGTTTAGCCCACCATGTGTTGCATTGAACTAAAATAAGTTTATTTTATGTTTGGTTTAGTCACCGGTCGAAAAGACGCTTAAAAGGAATCGGTTCGAACTTATCCCCCTTTTTGGAAACCCTAGTTTTTAAACCCTAGTTTGTCCCTTTCTCTTTTATTCAAAATTTATCAAGATTTTGGGTATGGTTATTAAAGCAAAAAGGTAGATTTTTCAAAGTTGAACAAAGTTGGTATTTTGAGTTTTCAAAGTTTAGTTCAAAATTTTGAAGCAATTTTGAATTTCAAAAAAACCCATTCTACCCCCTTTTCTATATTTCAAAATCTAAGCAAAATTTGAGAAAACTTCCAAAAACTAGTTTGTAGATCTTGTTGAGATGAACAAAAGCTATGTACAAAGTTTTTAAGTTCTTACATGATTTTAAAAGTAATTTTGAATTCAAAATTCAAAAAGTTTGACCCCATTTCAAAAGTCATATTTAGAGGCCGAATTTGAAAATCTTCCAATTGTGAAAATTGTAGATCTTGAAAAATTAAGGCAAGTTGCTTTTTGGAAAATTTTGAGTTTAGTTCAAAATTTGGGAGTAATTTTGAAATTTCAGAGTTAGGGTTAGAGATGAACAAGAACCCGACCCCTCACCTCGCGCCACCGCCGGCAAGCTTCGCGCCGCCGTCCCACCGGGCGAAAGCCAAAGCCGACCACCTGGGGACCTTCTCGACCTCGCTGGCCACCTGTCCAACCTCTCTTCTCTATAAATACCCCGTCGTCGCCGCCGTTTTCCTTTTTTCCCCAATTCCGCCGCCCTTACAACCGCTTCCCTCCGCCGCCGTCGTGCGTCGCCGTCCGCTTCACCGTTTGCCAAAACCGCTAGCCGCCAGCCGCAACTCCCTCACCTTCCTCTGGAACCCGGCCCGCGATCCACCTCGCCGTCGGAATCGCCCGCGCCACCCCGTCTTCCTCAAGTCCGTGGGATCCCCCCACGTTCGACCTCGCCGTCGGCGTGCTCCGGTGAGCTTTTACTCGCCCTTCTTCGCGTTTTCTCTCCCTCTCGATGATCTAGTCGTGAGCGGCTCGTCTTTCTCTCAACCATGACCCCAACTCGCCGAACACCGTTACCGTCGCCCGCCGCCGTCATTGCTCGCCGCCGACCCACCTCGGGCCCTAGCCCGCCGTAACCAAGCCGGGTCGGCACCGCGGTGAGCCCCTGGCCGTCATCCTACTTCCCGTTTCATTTTCGTCCATCACCGGCGCGAACGTGGCCGCGCCGCCGCTGCTGAGCTGAGCGCGCATCACCGCCGGTGAGCACGCGTGGCACGTGGAATGGCGATGTCGGGCCAAACATCGTAGCTTTTGGGCGGCCCAACAACACCGTTTCACCGGCCGGCTCACCACTATTCATCCAAAGCCAGCCCATCATGAACGTTCTGGGCCATGAACAGTTATGGGCCGTACACACTAACAGGCCAAATTCAACCCGAAACTCTTTTCCATTTTTGAAATGATTTATTCAATTTCATTTATTTGAATAGTGCCCGATTTTGTAAATTTCATATAAATTCGAATACTAGCTCAAAAATTCTGAAAATTTTTGTGTAGTCTTCCCATGGGTATGTCTATCCATGAAAAATTTGAAACTTGAATTTTGAATACTTTTGATATGATTTAAAAATACAAAATTTAATTGAAAAATGCATCTTCCTTGATTTTTAATAATTATTTTATTTATCCAAAAAATCAAAAAATTATTTTGGTACTGTTTTATGACATGATTTACCTGTACAAAAATTTTGAGCTTGTTTAGAGAAAGTTAAAATATTTATTATTTCATGCCCTATTATTTCATGTGTAAAACAAATGATTTAATGCTTTATAACTTAGGGTTTTGGGTAGATTTTGGGTTGTTTTGTGAACCCTAAACCACACCACTGTTAGATGGTCCTTGAGAACTCCTTAGGCAATGGTGATGATATCTCGAAGAGTAGTTCAACAAGTTGGTTTTGTTGGGTTGCAACTTTATCGTGAAGGAAAGTCGGTACTCAAGCGTTTATCATTTCATGCACTCACGCCAAGCATCATGTTTATATGCACGGCATCATGTAAAGCATATGTTATTCTTTCGTATAGTGAACGAAGGCGATCAAGAAGTCGTTAATCAAGTCGCCGACGAAGGCTACCTCGTTGACCCGAGTTTCGAGTATTGTGATCCATCGTCCGAGTCGAGTTACTTCGTCAATCAAGGCAAGCCCCGGTTCATTTAAACATTCCTTGTGTTTTTACAAAGCTTTATATCACCTTGCTTTATGCACTGCATTAGGTGATAGGAGTTGTGTGACAACCTAATTGATGCATTACCATTCCTTGGTAATTTCGATATCTACCTTGATAACCCGTTTTAGTAAAATGCTTAGAAATGCTTAGCCTGGCTAAATTAGTTAGACTTTTGAGTCAAAATGTGACAAGTCTCTTATGATAGCCCGAATGGGCAGTTGATGAGAAAGGATGCTATATGAGAAAACCATACCGATATGGTAGTAAAGTTGAGACCGGTCGGGTAATTTGCACCGAGAATGGAGTCTCGATTGTAGTATTTCCGGCTTGTCGATTAAGGACCGTTCGTTGTAAGCAATGTGGACTGAGACTATGGAACGCAATCTGCGCCTGAGGTCTTTTGACCAATGGCACGTCTGTCTGGGTGTCACCCCAGGACAGTCGAAACTAGTTCCGGACACATACTCCCGTGGCTCGATCTTGGGGGTGTCAAATCGGAAACGCATAAACCGCGCCCGGGAGTGGAGAGATGGCGGGAGTACGTGTTACCCTCGTGGGTTAAAGTCCCGGATTGGAGGCGCACGGTACTCGGGGGCGTGGGACGCGGTTCCGTTTTTGAGTATCCAAGAAAGGGTTGATATATGCAAGCTTAAGTGCTACATATGTCGTGGTGGAAAGAACTCCCAATTTGGGTTAATCGATTTTGAAATCGCCGTGCTTCTCGGATATAGAGACTTGGTTTCCCACTTTACATCGTAGTTTAATTATGGAACAAAGAAGAGATGGAATAAGTGATGAAACTTCTACAAGTGTATGCTATAGTGTAAGATCACCTAGAGTAGGTGAGGAACTAATTTGGGTTAAAAATGTTGAAAGTAAGGATTCACTACTAGTAAGCTTTTCGCAAAAAGAGTCCTTGCTTCTTGCTAAGCCTTACCTTGAATCCTATTAGACCCGGCATTCCCGAGTCTTCTCCTATTTTTTCTTAGTCGGGTAAGTCTTGTTGAGTACTCCCGTACTCGGGGTTTGTTACCCATGTTGCGGGACCGGTAGTCATGTCTCGCTTTGGACCTTGTTGTATGACGATTCATCGGGAGGATAGTGATGAATAGTGAGAAATGAGACCCGGGCGAGGTCCGAGAGTGTTTTATATGTAATAAACTTTCTACTACTCCTACTTATATATTGTAAAACTTGTTTTAAACAAATGTTTGTAAAATTTTTGTAATATATAAGTCTTCCTTTGTTTACTCGATTATATATGAAAATTGTTGTAATCTTTTGCAATGACCTCGTAACGGATCCCGGTTGGAATAGTTAATGGTACTTTTTAGGTTATGGGTGCACATATGTGGCTATTAAAGGTCGTTGTACCGATAATTAGTATATGTGGGCCCTTGTAATTTGAAGGTTCATTACAACTGGTATCGAGCCTCCGTTACCGATGTTACTTGTAGCATTACTTTATAAAATTTCAAAATGATTTGGGTCAAACTAATTTTATTTTTACTTTGGTCCAAATTGCTTATTCTCTTATCTTATTCTATTAAAAAACTTTCTTACCCAATTTCAAAAGGATATAAGTGGAGTAGTATTATATATTGCCCTATTTATACAATCTTTTAATGCAAAAAGTCGTTATTGATTGCTACGTAGGTTCGATTCATGCATCATGTTTAAATCATTTATTAATGTTTACCTTCCCCTTTATTGTGGTTTGGGTTAAGTTGTACCAACCCTATTCTTGCTAACCTTTAGATCCTTCTCCCTAAACCTTGATAATCTGATCGTAACCATTCTACAGGATGGCTCGTACCAAAATGACTCATAGGAAGAAGACAGGACCAAAAGGCGTCCCTCGACACCAGCTTGCAGCAAGGAATGATCCTGAAGCAAGCACCAGTCAAATTAGAACTCAAGAAGGAAGCAGCGGCAAGCACAAGAAAGATCTTCGAGAAGAAATTGAGCGCTTGACCAAAGAATTGGATGAAGCTACCGAGATAGGTGCCGTGATGCAATCCAAATTGGAAAACTGCAAGTCGAGTTGGATCGACGTGCTCAAAAATATGGGGAGTGTAGTCGGGCATTGATTGAGACGGTCCACGAAAAAGACAGCGCTTCAAAGATCGCGCAGACCACCTAATTCAAGATAATCATCAACTGGTGGCTTCTGCAATTCAACTGGAAGCTCAAGAAGTCAATCTGAATATGCAAATTCAGCATATGAATGATCTTCTCAACCCAAATCACCAACCCCCCGCAGTACAAGATGATTTGGGTGTAGTAATTCAAGAGAATGCGGAAGAAGAGGAGAATCCGGAAGAAGCGGAGCCTCATGTTAGTGACAATGAGTCGAAAATGATCCTTGAGGAGGAATGAGATTTTTGTAGAATATGTAACATAGCTTTGTTTAATAGTAAGTTACTTAGATGAGCCCGGGGTAGATGTAGAATGGAACCCCTGTTTTAAGAATAAGTGATATGTGTTGTTTCTGTTTGTTTTTCTTTTAAAGTTCAATAAAGCTGGTTGGATGTTATATAGTTTTGTTTTAAAAAGCAGATGCCTCAATCCAATGCTAGTAGTTCAAGGGCTGCTCCTCCACCGGTCCCCAACCAATCTGGCCGAGGCTATTGCGGCCTTGGTTCAAAAACCACTACCGAGAACTCGTTTAATACGAGGTAGCTCAAAGAAAAGTCGAAACAATCGTCGTGGCCATAAAGGGTCGACATGATGAAGAAGACGACACTTCTTATCCGAGTTTACCGGCACAAAACCTCCAATTTTTAGTAGAGCTGATGAGCCGTTAGAGGCGAGATGATTGGCTTCGCGTGCTATGGAGCAAAAAGTTTGAGTTAATGACTTGTACGGATCATCGAAGCCTCTCTTTCTTTGCTGCAGCGACTTGAATACTGCCGGAGCTTGGTGGAATAATTTTAAAGCCGAGCAGCCCTTGGACATCAAATCACCTGGGATGAATTTAAGCACGCCTTCCGTGCTCATTTCATTCCAAATAGGGTTTTGGCCAAGAAGCTAGATGAGTTCTTAGCTTTAAAGCAAGGAGAAGACTTCGGTACTTCAGTATGTTGGCAAGTTTAATCACACATCAGCAAGTATGCCACGCTTTTGTGAATTCAGATGGAAAGAAGAAGGAGTGGTTCATCCGAGGCCTTCATCCAAAGCTTCATGCTATGATGAATATCCGTGATACGGATTCTTATCATGATGTGGTAAACATGGCAATATCTTGTGAGGAAAAGAATCGTGTTTACGATGGAATACGAGCAAAAGGAAGAAAAGAAAAAGAAGAATTTACCTTACGGATATTCTCGGTGGAAATTCAAACGTCGAGAGTGGTTTACCATCCCGTTAATCATTTTCGTCCTTCTTATCGTCCACCACCACGCCTTCCGGCCTAGACAGCAGTCATTTGCCCGACTGGCCGCGGCTCTTCCTTACCCACGCCGGCCGAATGCCCCTGTCATTCGAAACCCTACTCCACAAAGCCACACTCCTATTTGTTATAATTGTGGAAAACCCGGTCATTACTCTCAAGAATGCCCCAATCCTCGAAGATATAACCCGGGTTATCCGGTAGCTTCGGGAGTCAGCCCGCAAATGTGAGAACAAGAATAATAATCAGAATGCTCAGAAGGGAAAAGGTGAAAAGAAAACTGGAAAAGTGTACTGCACTAATGTGGAAGAAATACCGGCGGGGGAACCAATCATGATGGGTATGTTCCCTGTCGCTAAACACCCTGCATAATATTATTTGATTCCTCGTGCATCGCATACATTTATCAAGAAAACATTTGTGGTGAAACATGAGATAGCCATTGAGGAAATGAAAGATGAGTTCATTATACACTCACCCGGGGACGTATGAGTACTAAAGAAGTGGTATATCAGATCCCCATAACATTAGGTGGATATGATTTCTCCACTAATATGATAGTTCTAAAGGATCAAGATATAGATGTGATCCTTGGTATGAACTGGCTGTACCGTTATGGTACTATTATAGATACCATCAATAGAACTGTCAAAGTAAAAGTTACCCGAGGAAAATTCTGAACTCCTTATTCAACTTCCAATTGTAAAGAGGGCGCTTGAAAAGTATGTGCAACCTTGTGTTAAAGAAATCAAAGACATCTCAATAGTATGCGAAGTTTCGGATGTATTTCCGGATGATTTGCCTGGACTACCACCGGAGAGAGATGTTCAATTCAGTATAGAATTGAAACCAGGAACTGCTCCCATTTCTCGAAGAGCTTATAGAATGGCACCAAAGGAATTAGCCGAAATGAAAACTTCGATTACAAGAGTTAATAGAAAAAGGATTTATTAGACCAAGTTCTTCACCTTGGGGATGCCCGGCTATTTTTTGTGAAGAAGAAGGATCGACTTTGAGGATGTGTATAGATTATCGTCCACTTAATGAAGTGACGATTAAAAATAAATACCCCTTCCCGGATTGATTTACTCTTTGATCAATTAGCCGGAGCAAAAGTCTTTTCCAAGATTGATCTGAGATCGGGGTATCATCAAATCAGGATTAAACCCGAAGATATTCCAAAGACCACATTTACCACCGGATACGGTCTTTATGAATATTTGGTTATGTCCTTTGGATTAACAAATGCCCCGGCTCATTTCATGTACTTGATGAATACGGTATTTATGTCAGAATTGGACAAGTTCGTGGTGGTATTTATTGATGATATTCTTGTTTATTCCAAGAATAAAGAAGAGCATGCAGAGCGTCTCAGAATAGTTCTAAAACGATTGAGAGACCATCAACTATATGCCAAATTTAGCAAGTGTGCCTTTTTGCCGAAAGAAGTACAATTCTCGGGTCATGTGCTATCATCAAGGAGTTGCCGTTGATCCAAGCAAAGTGAAAGATATCCTCAACTGAAACCCCCAACGATTGTTCATGAAGTTCGTAGTTTTCTAGGAATGGCGGGGATATTACCGTCGATTCATTCCTCGACTTTTCTAGAGTAGCAAAGCCTATCACGGAGTTGTTGAAGAATCGCACCAAGTTTGTATGGTCACGAGTGTGAGCGGGGCTTTTCGAACATTGAAGAAAGCACTAACCACGCCTTCGATCTTAGCTCAACCGGACATTGAAAAGCCATTTGACGTCTATTGTGACGCATCCGGTATTGGTATCGGTTGTGTGTTAATGCAAGAAGGCAAGGTTATTGCCTATGCATCACGCCAACTAAAGCGCCATGAAGAGCATTATCCAACCCATGATCTAGAACTAGCAGCAGTGGTTCATGCTCTAAAAATCTGGCGTCATTATCTGTTGGGTAACACTTGTCATGTATATACGCACCATAAAAAGTCTGAAATATATCTTTACCCAAATCGATTTGAATATGCGCCGAGAGAAGATGGTTAGAGTTAATTAAGCACTACGACATAGAAGTGCATTACCATCCCGAAAGGCAAATGTTGTTGCCGATGCACTCGGTCGGAATCCTCGATGTAATTGTCTTATGGCTAACATAAGAGATGGAACTCTATGTCAAGAACCGGAGAAATCAATATTGGAATCATCGAATATGGTATGGTAACCAATGCTACTGTAGAATCAACCATCAAGTCTCAGATTATTGATGCTCAGAAGATAAGCAAAGGCATAGCACATATCAAAGAAAAAGTTAGAAATGGGAAACCCACTAGTTTCAGAATTGATGAGTCAGATGTGCTATGGTTTAAAGATCGACTAGTGGTACCAAAGAATCCTGAGTTACGTCAACAAATCCTGGATGAGGCCCATCTGACCGGATATTCTATTCATCCCTAAGTACGAAGATGTATCGGATTTGAAACGAGATTCCGGTGGACAAAAATGAAAATTGAGATTGCCCTAAGATGTAACTAAGTGTGACACCTGTCAGCGAGTAAAAGCTGTGCACATGAAAGCTGCAGGGCAATTGCATCCTTTGCCTGTTCCCTCTTGGAAATGGGAAGAAATCAGTATGGATTTTATTGTTGGGTTACCCCGAACATCGAAAGGATTTAACTCTATCTGGGTTATAGTTGATCGACTTACCAAGATAGCCCATTTTCTACCAGTAAATGATCAATATAAAGCAATAGATTACGCCAAGCTATATGTCCATCAAATTTTCAGTTTACATGGAGCACCAAGGCACATTGTAACAGATAGAGGTTCTTTGTTTATGTCCAAGTTTTGGAAAACAGATGCAAAAGTCACTTGGTACCAAACTAAATCATAGTTCGGGATATCATCCCCGCATGCCAGAGACGAGACGGAAAGAGTTAACTGGATTCTAGAAGACATGTTGAGAGCATATATTCTCAATTATTCTGAAAAGTGGGATGACTGTTTACCATTAGCAGAGTTTGCCTACAATAACAGTTATCAAGAAAGTATTCAAATGGCACCGTTTGAAGCTCTGTATGGTCGCAGATGTAGAACCCCATTGCATTGGTCAGAACCCGGAGAAAGATGGTTCTACGGAGTAGACCTGGTAAATGAAGCCGAAGAAAAAGTGAGATTTGTGCAAAATAAATTAAAAGAAGCACAATCTCGACAAAAGAGTTATGCCGATAAAAGGCGTAGGTTTTTGGAATTTGAAATAGGGGATTATGTGTACTTGAAAGTGTCACCCATGAAAGGGGTAAATCGTTTTGGAATTAAAGGTAAACTGGCACCCCGATACATTGGCCCATTTCAAATTTTGGAAAAACAGGGACCAGTTGCCTATCAACTTAGATTGCCAGAGAGATTATCAGCAGTGCATGATGTCTTCCATGTGTCTCAGTTGAAGAAATGCCTACGAGTACCAGATCGTGTGGTCGGTTTCGAAGACATTAAATTAGAACCAGATTTGACTTACTCGAATATCCTATCCGGATCTTAGACCGTAAAGCTCGAGTCACTTTCGAAGCGAGAACTATCAAATGGTACAAGATTCAATGGAATCAACACTTTCGGAAGAAGAAGCTACGTGGGAATCGGAAGACTTCTTACGAAAAATTTTCCTAAATTTCCACTTTCTTAATTCTTGTAAATGTAAGACCTCTTCTTGTTTTATGAAATAGTTTGAGATGTGTTTGCTTGACACATTTCCTTTGCCGTTACTAAACCCTAGGCTTTAAATCTCGGGACGAGATTTCTTTAAGGGGGAAGGGCTGTAACACCCCTGGTGTTATTTTCACTAAAACATGACATGTCATCATGATCATTGCAAAGCATGCATGTTTAGCCCACCATGTGTTGCATTGAACTAAAATAAGTTTATTTTATGTTTGGTTTTAAATCGCCGGTCGAAAAGACGAAAAGGAATCGATTCGGAACTTATCCCCTTGTCTAAACCCTAGTTTTTAAACCCTAGTTTGTCCCTTTCTCTTTTATTCAAAATTTATCAAGATTTTGGGTATGGTTATTAAAGCAAAAAGGTAGATTTTTCAAAGTTGAACAAAGTTGGTATTTTGAGTTTTCAAAGTTTAGTTCAAAATTTTGAAGCAATTTTTGAATTTCAAAGAAAAAACCCTTTCTACCCCCTTTTCTATATTTCAAAATCTAAGCAAAATTTGAGAAAACTTCCAAAAACTAGTTTGTAGATCTTGTTGAGATGAACAAAAGCTATGTACAAAGTTTTTAAGTTCTTACATGATTTTAAAAGTAATTTTGAATTCAAAATTCAAAAAGTTTGACCCCATTTCAAAAAGTCATATTTAGAGGCCGAATTTGAAAATCTTCCAATTGTGAAAATTGTAGATCTTGAAAAATTAAGGCAAGTTGCTTTTTGAAAATTTTGAGTTTAGTTCAAAATTTGGGAGTAATTTTGAAATTTCAGAGTTAGGGTTAGAGATGAGCGATAACCCGACCCTCACCTCAGCGCCACCGCCCACCGGCGTCAAGCTTAAGCGCCGCCCACCCACCGGCGAGCCAGCGCTTCCGACCACCTGGGGACCTTCTCGACCTCGCTGGCCACCTGTCCAACCTCTCTTCTCTATAAATACCCCGTCGTCCGCCCGTTTTTCCTTTTTCCCCAATTCGCGCCGCCGAATCGGCTTCCCCTCCGCCGCCGTGCGTGCGTCGCTAATACCGCTTGCACCGTTTGCCAAAACCGCTAGCCAGCAGCTTCCCAACTCCCTCACCTTCCTCTGGAACCCGGCCGCGATCCACCTCGCCCGTCCGGAATCGCTCGCGCCACCCGTCTTCCTCAAGTCCGGCCGGATCCCCTCACGTTCGACCTCGCCGACGACGGCGTGCTCCGGTGAGCTTTACTCGCCCTTCTTCGCGTTTTCTCTCCCTCGATGATCTAGTCGTGAGCGGCTCGTCTTTCTCTCTAGCCGTGACCCCAACTCGCCGGAACACCGCTTTACGCCGCCGGGCCCCGTCACGCTCTCCGCCGACCCACCTCCGGCCTAGCCCCCGCCAGAATCGAGCCCCGTCCCAAAGACCGCGGTGAGCCCCTGGCCGTCATCCTTCTTCCGTTTTCATTTTCGTCCATCACCGGCGCCCGAGCGCTGCCGCCGCCTTCAGCGAGCGCCGCATCACCGCCGGTGAGCACGCCACGCGGCACGCACGTGAACGGTGTCGGGCCAAACATCAGTAGCTTTTGGCCCGCCCAACACTTTTTCACCAGGCGGCTCACCACTATTCATCCAGCCAGCCCATCATGAACAGTTTCTGGGCCATGAACAGTTATGGGCCGTACCGCGATAACAGGCCAAATTCAACCCGAAACTCTTTTCCATTTTTGAAATGATTTATTCAATTTCATTTATTTGAATAGTGCCCGATTTTGTAAATTTCATATAAATTCGAATACTAGCTCAAAAATTCTGAAAATTTTTGTGTAGTCTTCCCATGGGTATGTCTATCCATGAAAAATTTGAAACTTAAATTTTGAATACTTTTGATATGATTTAAAAATACAAAATTTAATTGAAAAATGCATCTTCCTTGATTTTTAATAATTATTTTATTTATCCAAAAAATCAAAAAATTATTTTGGTACTGTTTTATGACATGATTTACCTGTACAAAAATTTTGAGCTTGTTTAGAGAAAGTTAAAATATTTATTATTTCATGCCCTATTATTTCATGTGTAAAACAAATGATTTAATGCTTTATAACTTAGGGTTTTGGGTAGATTTTGGGTTGTTTTGTGAACCCTAAACCACACCACTGTTAGATGGTCCTTGAGAACTCCTTAGGCAATGGTGATGATATCTCGAAGAGTAGTTCAACAAGTTGGTTTTGTTGGGTTGCAACTTTATCGTGAAGGAAAGTCGTACTCAAGCGTTTATCATTTCATGCACTTTCCGCATCATGTTTATATGCACGGCATCATGTAAAGCATATGTTATTCTTTCGTATAGTGAACGTAGGCGATCAAGAAGTCGTTAATCAAGTCGCCGACGAAGGCTACCTCGTTGACCCGAGTTTCGAGTATTGTGATCCATCGTCCCGAGTCGAAGTTACTTAGGTCAATCAAGGCAAGCCCGGTTCATTTAAACATTCCTTGTGTTTTTACAAAGCTTTATATCACCTTGCTTTATGCACCGCATTAGGTGATAGGAGTTGTGTGACAACCTAATTGATGCATTACCATTCCTTGGTAATTTCGATATCTACCTTGATAACCCGTTTTAGTAAAATGCTTAGAAATGCTTAGCTTTGGCTAAATTAGTTAGACTTTTGAGTCAAAATGTGACAAGTCTCTTATGATAGCCCGAATGGGCAGTTGATGAGAAAGGATGCTATATGAGAAAACCATACTTTGGGATATGGTAGTAAAGTTGAGACCGGTCGGGTAATTTGCACCGAGAATGGAGTCTCGATTAGTAGTATTTCCGCTTGTCGATTAAGGACCGCTTCGTTGTAAGCAATGTGGATCGAGACTATGGAACGCAATCTGCGCCGAGGTCTTTTGACCAATGGCACGCCTCGTAAAGGTGTCACCCCGGAGACGGTCGAAACTAGTTCCCGGACACATACTCCGGTAAGCTCGATCTTGGGGGTGTCAAATCGAAACGCATAACCGCTGCGACCGGGAGTGGAGAGATGGCGGAGTACGTGTTACCCTCGTGGGTTAAAGTCCCGGATTGAGGCGTCACGGTACTCTCGGCGCATGTGGGACGCGTTCCGTTTTGAGTATCCAAGAAAGGGTTGATATATGCAAGCTTAAGTGCTACATATGTCGTGTGGAAAGAACTCCCCAATTTGGGTTAATCAATTTCGAAATCGCCGTGCTTCTCGGATATGGAGACTTGGTTTCCCACTTACATCGTAGTTTAATTATGGAACAAAGGAAGAGATGGAATAAGTGATGAAACTTCTACAAGTGTATGCTATAGTGTAAGATCACCTATAGTAGGTGAGGAACTAATTTGGGTTAAAAATGTTGAAAGTAAGGATTCACTACTAGTAAGCTTTTCTCGCAAAAAGAGTCCTTGCTTCTTGCTAAGCCTTACCTTGAATCCTATTAGACCAAAGATTCCCGAGTCTTCTCCTATTTTTCTTAGTCGGGTAAGTCTTGTTGAGTACTCCGCACTTTCGGGTTTGTTACCCATGTTGCGTGACCGTGTAGTCATGTCTCTTTGGACCTTGTTGTATGACGATTCATCGGGAGGATAGTGATGAATAGTGAGAAATGAGACCCGTGGGCAGGGTCTGAGAGTGTTTTATATGTAATAAACTTTCTACTACTCCTACTTATATATTGTAAAACTTGTTTTAAACAAATGTTTGTAAAATTTTTGTAATATATAAGTCTTCCGCTGTTTACTCGATTATATATGAAAATTGTTGTAATACGCAATGACCTCGTAAATGGATCCTAGTTGGAATAGTTAATGGTACTTTTCAGGTTATGGGTGCACATATGTGGCTATTAAAGGTCGTTGTACCGATAATTAGTATATGTGGGCCCTGTAATTTGGAAGGTTACATTACACCGGGGCGGTGGTGGTGGCGGCGGGCGGCGGCGGCGCGGCGGTGGAGGCGGCGGCGGCGCGCGACGAGAGGCGAGAGAGAGAGGGATAAAATTTCTTTATTGCTTGTTACCCCGAAAGATTACAGACCCTTTTACTTTTATAGCCCGGCTAGTGGGACTTGTAACGCAAGCAATCTCTCTAAAAGATTTTCTTATAGATTGGAATACCTTTTACAAGCAATCCTATTTATTTTCCTAATAAGGGTCTTCCTTATAGATGGAATATCCCCTTGCACACCAAAAGCCTAAGATAATCCTAATCAATTTCCTTCTTTATTCCCTAATTAATTGCGAAGAATCCAGCGGAAGGGAGGCGGAGGCGGCGGCGGGCGCTATACTGCCCTCGGCGGCGCCGTGCCCGTCCCCTCGGGGCCTCGTGGGCCTGTCCTTCGGGCCCTATTTCCCAACTTATGACATATCCACAGTCCAACAGGGGCGACTAAACCTGAAGGTGAGGAATTTTCAAATTAATGAATACTATTTTGGCTTAGAAATGTGACTGCTAGTGATTTTTAGTTAATAATGTTGATATATGTTTCGTGTAGATTACTCTTGCTTAATCCATTTGTTTGCACCCCTCATATTTGTAGGCGATGTTAATTGTTTTTACTATACAGCAGCTTATTCAACGTTTCAATAGATGTATGCCAGGGTTTCAAAAGTTAGTGTTTGTCGTGGCCAAAATTATTACAGCCCAAGAAATTAAACAAATCTATCTATTTTATAGTTCCCATGTTCCAAAGAAAAGAGGCGGGGAGTGCTGCTACGGGGTCTGACCCTTTCACCTTTGGTAAAGTGGTGGAAACTTTCCTCTAGCTTAGTACTAACCTACATATTTTTGGTAGCACATATCCTATCCTCTAGCATAGTACTCCCTCCGTATTGGTAAAAGAAGTCATTTAGGACAACAACACGGTCTCCTAAACACAACTTTGACCCGTTGTTACTATAAAAATATTTATGAAAATGTGATATATTTATACTTTTATGAAAGTATTTTTTTAAGACAAATCTATTCATATAATTTTCACATTTACAAACTCAACAACTTAAAAGTTCTTGATGATTTATATTTTCAATGTTTGACCAAAACCTTGTCCAAAACGACTTCCTTTACCAATACAGAGGGAGTGCTTATTAGCACCCAAGACAAATGATGATCTGATAAATATTTTTAGTGTGTTCTGCTTGATTGTATCTTGAACATCTGATAAATCAATACCAAAATGAACTACCATTGTCCAGACTTCAATGCTGATTAACATGGTAACAGATAGCAGACCTCGATTAGGGATGCTCCTACTCATCAATTTGGGATACATGTCATCAGTTTCATCACAAACACACAACACTTTTTTCTGAAGTCAAAGGTACACACGAAGGTACTTATGGTAGAATGCATATGAACCAACATTGCTAAATAATATACTGGAGAACATGAACGTAGTTGGACACAATAAGACCTACTGGCCTTGTGCTTGCACATGCACTGGTATTAGTGATGGTATATTCGTTGGATGGTACATAGTATTCTGCCATAGGTAACAATGTCCTCAAGGAAACTACTATGATAGCATAGGGCTCCAGACGTATATTGCCTCCCTACACTTCCTAGAGGCCTTTGGTGTTCCTACCAGAGAGTGCATAAGTATACGTTAGTGAGCCATTTAGAGCAGAAGCCAACAAAGGTTAGAAACTAACACAAATCAAGAACCATGCATACCTTTCAAAATTCCTACTAGGAATGTATTCCAACACTAGGTGGAGGGCAATGAAGCAACAATTGACATACGACCACCACACCACTGGGAGGAGGGCGATGAAGATGGGATGGCACACCCCATGCTTATATAGGCCAAGGGAGCTTCAGTTACCGGCGAGTGTAAGGAGCTCACTAGTGACAATGGGGCCCAACTACTCCCTCAAGAGGAAGAATTGACTAATGAATGCATGGGTGTAGATGCAATGCACAAGTGGAGAGTAAAATTCTCATGCATGCCCTCGAAGTGACAACTATTTTGTCTCTTGAGACGTGCTAAATAGACACCTACTTTTCACCTATCTTGCCCTTGTTATGTTTTTACTGAACCAACACAAAACCTAACATGCATGGTGTAAAAAAGATAATATTAGATAACTATGGTATATATGTTCATGGTAAATCTGGATGCAAAGATCGATTTCAAGGGGGTCTACAATTTTTATGTAGCCTAGGAAGACATTACATACACTGTAAATTTCTGTTGTGCGTAGTAAGTTTTATGTGTGTAAGTGGGGCCTACAATTCTTATATAGCTTTGGAAGGTGTCTTGTGTGTATGAAAAATATTTACTATTTAGTATCTAGTTGATAGTAAATTCATGTAAAAAAAGAATCCACATGTGATGTAACTTCCTCATGTCATAGTAAATTTTCCGTAAAGGATACATGCAATTTTTGTATTGACCTTCTTGTGGCCTCATCTCGGGTTGCTTTCTGCATGTAATAGGTTATTGGTGTTCATTTACCTATTGACTTCATTCAATGTGTCCACTTGATAGTAAGGGATGTTGTTCGTTTACCAGTTTACCTACTTTCGGTGCATCCACATGATTTGAATGCATACAAATACACTAGAATCTCGGGTTGCTTCCCTTGCATGCATAGAATCTACTTTTTGCATGCTAAGAACAATAGCAATTTCCATTTCTGCATGGTGAGGACAGCTGCAACTCTTACATTGCTGTACTTTTTGCATGCATGTTTATTCAATTTTGTATCCTTGAATTTCCCTTTCATGCATGGAATCTACTTTTTTGCATGCAAAGCACAACTGCAGTTTACTTTTCTACATGTGAAGGACACCTCAATTTTTACATTGTCGTTGCATGCATGCATGTTTATTCAATTTTCTATTCATTCACTACCTGTGAGGTACTACTTTTCTATCTGACCCACAAATTAAATGA
Source organism: Hyparrhenia diplandra (assembly GCA_015847255.1). Lineage (NCBI taxonomy): Eukaryota > Viridiplantae > Streptophyta > Magnoliopsida > Poales > Poaceae > Hyparrhenia > Hyparrhenia diplandra. Next base: position 563,193 of record JADLZK010008524.1, on the reverse strand, counting down.
AACATACATGGATTCTATTCATTTATCTATTCACCTGCTTCCCGATAGTAAATTCTTGTCGGTAAAAAAAACGGCATTGCATGTCCTTGACATGGCACCTATTTTCAATTTTCCTAATTAAAATTTTGCATATATACACATGATGTTCATTTATGTGTCCACTTGCTCCATTCAATTGTAGTGGCCGAATGAATTTTCTGTAGGTAAAGAAGTCCTTGCTATGGTGTCCTGTGGGTCGCTTCCTTCCATGTAAAAACTGGGTTGTAGTGAGTTCATCTATGTAGGAGAAGAAGACACAATGATGTAAATTCTCGTGTATGCGAAGGACATCTACAGTTTTGGATGGTGGCTACATGTATGCTCATTCAGTGTATCTACTTCATCGGACAACTCCATTTGTTTGCGCTTACCTATGCATGCATGCAAGGATGCTCACTTCATTGGACACATCCACTTGAGTCAGTCTATTGCATATTTGCAAGGATGCTAGCTGTGAGGCACTAATCCATCTGGATTCGTGGAATGTATATTTAACATACGGACCGAATGAAGGATATGTGGACACCTTGAGAGGCGGCCTAAGCGGCGTGCCTTCATACTTCTAATGTGCAGTGTGCCAGTCGCTGTGCATCAACAGTGCCAAGGCTGTGCGCTCGTGAGATGTGGGTATAGGGAAAGCTACGGCTGCTGGTATGCTGCGTTCGTGAGATGGGCTTCAAGGTTGGGTTGGGCCAAGGTGGGGACGAAGAGGTCCAATTAATAGAGCACGGTAGTAGTTATGCACATTGTACAAATAAAAGAGAAAGTTATTATATACTATATTAGGATACTATATTAGGATACTAAATTGGAGTATATGTTGACGATGATTCAACCTACTTAATAGGAAAAAAAAACGAATATTTAACTCCTCAACTTCTCCATGGCCCATCTATATTTGGTGTTGAACCCCCACTTTTTCATAACAATTGTAGACTTTTTGAGTTTTTATTTTGTTCCATTGCAACGCGTGGGTGTATAAGTGACCAAGCCATATATATGTGTTTTTGTACTATCGTGGCAACGCACGGCCATTTCTACTGGTAAAGGGGGGAAAAAAAAGGAAAACTCTCCCTCTCTTTGTTTTATGAAAGTACAAAACACATATATGGGCATTTCTTGATGCAAAATCTTTAAGAACGGTATCGATATCAATGTCGTCCAAAACATCCTTCTCAATGGCGCACATAGCGAAGTCATTCAATCTTTCTTGTGACAAAGTTGACCTCAAATAAGTTTTTAAAAGTTTCAATTTGTAGAAACTTCTTTGGCGCTACTATCGCTGGAATGGTTAATAGAATTCGATATACAATGGAGACTTTGGATAACAATCTGCAGCTTTAACAAAGTGAAGAACCTCAACTGCTGACATCAATTCTTCTGGCAAAGAACTTCGTAGCACTTTTTAGTTCAAAGAAAAAAATCATCCAACTCTACATCAGACTTCTTGTCATGAGATTTTTTTTTTTTTTTTTTTTTTTTTTTACTAGTGCATCACTATCGTAGATCATATCATCCAAGGATGTGACGTTAGTCTGCGATCAATGGTCAAACGAACCAATGGTGGTTATACTAGTATAATAAGTAGTACTATATTGATCTCGACAACACGTGTTTGCCTATTCTAATGATCTAGACGCTAGACCTTACGTATATGGTCGTCGGCCTAGGTCAACAACACGTCCCTAGTAGAGTAGCGACACGTATGAAACTGATTGTGCCTATTCTAATGATCTAGACGCTAGACCTTACGTATATGGTCGTCGGCCTAGGTCAACAACACGTCCCTAGTAGAGTAGCGACACGTATGAAACTGATTGCATCGATATATATATATATATATATATATATATATATATATATATATATGGGTGGGATGGACTAGTCTACTCTATAGTGGTCTTTTTTTTTTTTTTTTTTTTTTTTTTTTGAAAATGGTCTTTGTGGGAGTTGCCGTGTTGCCCTGGTCAACGGTGACGAACCCGTCAGCGTTGGCGGGTATTTAGAGTGATTCAGACAACCAATGGTGACAAATCTGTCAGTTTTTTTTTTTCTTTTGATAGAACCAAATCCGTCAGTGTCGAGGTGTATGCATAGTTATTCAGACAACCGTTGCCTGCAGCAGAATTATTCTATGGCAGTCATAAACAATATAATAGACAAATCATTTGTCACACTCGGTCGGCCGAGTGCCCGAGATAAGCGGAGTGGCTGAATAATTAATTATTATATAGCTTTTATTAGTTAATTTATTTAGTTAAATTAAAGTAAGCTCGTAAAGACTAATGGGCTTGGCCGTTAGCAATTGTAAACCCTTCATATAAATATGGGGGGCAACTATTGTGAGACAATCAATCAAGAAAAATTAGGGTTTAACCCTACCTATCCTGCCTCCTTACCGCCGCCCGCCCGGCCACCGCCCGCGCGCCCACGCGCCGCCGCGCCAAACCACCACCGCCCAGCGCCAACAACGCCAAGCGCACGCCCAGCGCCGCCAACCACCATTGCTGCCGGCCATCTACGCCACGTCACGCTCTTCGTCTTCCCCTTCGGCGTTGACCGGGAAGCGGGTTGTGACAGATTGGTATCCGAGACCCGGGCGATCCAATGGCCTCATTTGGAGCAAAGAAGTTCATGGAGGGGCGTCAAAGATCATCATCAACAACTACATCACAGCCATGGAGGCGTCATCGGCCCCATCATCAGCTAAGTATGTTCCGCCCTCCAAAGCGTTTTCTTGATCTGTGGACAACGATGAGTTCACCACCGCTGCCGCCGCCTCCGACCCAAAAATTCTACGGACATCGATCTGCCCGAGAAATTTCTACAGAAATTGCTCTACAGAAATTTCCACGGAAATTCCTACGAGACAACACCACGAAATTCCTCTTAAAATTCCTTGAAATTCCTTGAAGGACTGGCAATAATCTGAAATTATTTTTTCCCGAGTATGACGGGTAAAGGAGATCCTTCTCATTGGCTGTATAAATGCAATACTTTTTTCTCGCTCAAGGCATCAAAGATAATGATCAGCTGCAGCTTGCTTCATTCCACCTTTAAGGGAACACTCTATCTTGGTTTATTCGTTGGGAAAATGAATTGGGTCATTGGCTTGGCGAGAATTTTACTGCGAAAATCAACAGGCGTTTTGGATCACCACTACATAATCATCTTGGTGATCTGACAGCCTCACGTCAACTGGGAGACTTGGACAATTACACAAATAAATTCACAGCAACACTGAATAAGGTACAACACCTCTCTCCAAAACAACAGGTTATGCTATATGTTGCCGGGTTAGCACCTTTGATTCAGATAGATGTCCAACTACATCAACCACCTAATATGGAGACTGCTATAGCATTGGCGGGCGTCTCTATACAGACAACACGTCGACAGAGTTCAAAGGTAAATAATCGGCGACATCCGGATGTTCAAATATCAGTCCATGGATTAACTGGGATATCTACATGTCCCACTATGCAATTACTTATCAACATAAATGGTAACAATTTATTAGCTTTGTTGGATTCTGGTTCAACACACAATTTTCTGGACTCTGAACTGGCTACTAAACTGGATTTACCAAGCTCTCCCTCACATCGATCTCTCCGAGTCGCTGTTGCTAATGGACAACATATAACAAATGTTGGGATGTATGATGATGTTGAATTTTCTATTGCTACTCTTTGAAAGTTTCAAAGCAGATTTCTTTAGCATTAAATTGGGTGGCTATGATGTTGTCTTGGGTGTGGAATGGCTGAGCTCTCTCGAAAAATATTGTTTGGAATTTTAATAAGCTCATCATGAAATTCTGGCGCAAAGAACAACCGATCACATGGCACAGTCTCTCTAAGGAAACAGATACTCCACCAGGTATTCATATCCTTTCTTCTGATCCTCCAATGGAACCTCTACGGTGCAAATCCCAACAACTCTTCAAAGAGCCTTCGGGACTTCCACCTCAGCGGCGCTATGACCATCGAATTCATCTGAAAGATCCTACTCAGCCAACAGTTGTTCGCCCTTACCGCTACCCTCAAATACAGAAGAATGAACTGGAACGGCAATGCTCTAACATGCTCTCCCAAGGTATTATCAGGTATAGCACTTCGCCATTTTCATCCCCTGTCCTTCTTGTCAAGAAACATGACAAGACTTGGCAATTCTGTGTTGACTATCGGGAGGTCAATAGTAATACTATGAAAGATAAATTTCCAATACCTATAATTGCTGAATTATTGGACGAGTTGCAAGGTGCCAAATTCTTGACAAACTAGATCTACGCTTCGAGGCTATCACCGAATGCGCATGCATCCCCGGACATCGAAAAGACGGCTTTCAGAACACATCATGGGCACTTTGAGTTTTTGGTCATGCCATTTGGGTTATGCAATGCACCTTCAACCTTTAAGCTTTGATGAATGATATTTTGGGACCTTTTCTACGAAAAGTTTGTCCCGGTTTTCTTCGATGATATTCTAATTTTCAGCAAATCTTGGGTGAACATCTCTCACATGTGGAAGAGATCTTCAAAGTACTTGGCATCTCACAACATTTACTTAAAGAAATCTAAATGCCTCTTTGGTCAATCACAACTGGGTTATCTAGGACATATTATTTACGATCTTTGGAGTAGTTTGTTGATCCCGAAAAATAGAGGTAGTGATTTGCTTGGCCAATACCTACAACTCTTCGCGAACTCCGAGGTTTCTTGGGACTTGCGGGTTACTACAAAAATTCATCATGGATTATGGTACAATTGCACGACCTCTTACAGATCTTCTTAAAAAGGATTCATTCCATTGGACACCTCCGGCAACAACAACCTTTGAGCATCTACGAGAGGACATTATCATCAAAGACCAGGTCCTTCAACTTTCGGACTTCAATAAACTTTTCGTGGTGGAGTGTGATGCTTACGTACAGGTATGGGTGCTTTGTTCGCATCAAGGCAATGGTCCAATAGCTTACTTTAGCAAACGGATGCCCGATAAGTACAAAAAGTTGGCTGCTTATGAAAGAGAACTCATAGGACTAGTAACAACACCAAACATTGGCGGCCGTATCTCTGGGGCCGCCCCTTTATTATAAGGTCAGATCATTACAGTCTCAAATACATTTTAGACCAACGTCTATCCACTATTCCTCAACATCAATGGGTTAGTAAATTACTTGGTTACGACTTTTCTTGTAGAATACAAACACTGGTAAATCTAATGTGGTGGCAGATGCATTATCTCGTGAGAACACAGGAATCTTCGTTAATGGCTATTTCGAAATTCAATTGGGTTTGTTTGATCGATTCACGGGAGGAAATTGCATTCATGAGGAAGCAATAAAACTTATTGATTCCATAATCAATGGTAAGGATTCAGCTTGGGAAGTTCGTAATGTGTTAATTCTGTTCAACAAAAGGTATGGCTTTCACAATCATCCAAACATCTTGAGACCATTCTTCATGCAATTCATGATTCAGCTCATGAGGGAATACGAGAAAACATTGCACCGATTTCGTCAAACCTTCTTTGTCAAACATGATAAACGAATTGTTAGAGATTTTGTGAATGATTGCTTAGTATGCCAACGCAACAAAACTGAACATCTACATCCTCCGGCTGGACTTCTTCAACCTTTACCGGTTCGGAAACAGATTTGGGTGGATATTTCAATGGACTTCATTGAAGCACTTCCCAAAGTTGGCACCAAGTCGATCATATTAATGATTGTTGATCGCTTATCCAAGTATGCCCACTTCATACCCCTCTCTCACCCATACATAGCAACTTCAGTGGCTCAAAATTTTTATTCAGAGATTGTTAGATTACATGGTTTACCAAGGTCAATTGTTAGTGACCGAGATGTGGTTTTCACAAGTCAATTCTAGCAAGAGCTCTTGGTATCGTCAACATTATTCTATCACCAACATCGACTTATCATCCTCAAGCGGATGGACAGGCGAGGTGGTAAACAAAATTATTACAATGTATCTACGCTGCTTGACTGGTGACAAACCAAAGGATTGGGTAAGATGGTTACCATGGGCGGAATATTGTTATAATACCTCATATCATACATCCACCAAAACAACACCCTTTAACCCACCAACAATCTGAGGCTACAATCCGGGTGAGACAACGTTACCGTCAGTAGATGCCTTGTTATCTCAGCGTGATGCTTTCCTCAATCAGACAAAGGTTCGTTTACAACTGGCTCAAGATTATTATCGTAAATACTTCTATGCTAAACATATGGAGCGACAGTTTAAAGTGGGTGATTATGTCTGGCTCAAACTATTACCTCGCTCTGCGGCAACTATATCGACATTATACAAAGGCAAGCTCTCTTCAAAGTATTTTGGACCCTTCAAAGATCAGCAAAAAATTATTACTCCAGTTACATATGAGTTGAACCTACCTGCTGGAACTCACATCCACAACGCTTTTCATGTCAGTATGCTTAAGCCACATCGAGGAGAGATTCCTATTGATATACCAAAGTTGCCACGTATACACGAAGGTACACCCCGTTCACGAACCCGAGATTATGCTTAAATCGAGTCCGGCAAGGTCAGCCGGTGCTCATTAAATGGAAGAATAAGGCGGTGCAGACGCGTTTCATGGGAGGATGCTGAATTATTCAACAACATATATCCAGATTTCTAGCTCGAGGGCGGCTGAATCTCCAGCGGGGAGAGATGTCACACTCGGTCGGTGAGTCGCCGGGATAAGGCTGAGTGGCTGAATAATTAATTATTATATAGCTTTTATTGGTTAATTTATTTAGTTAAATTAAAGTAAGCTCATAAAGACTAATGGGCTTGGCCCGTTAGCAATTGTAAACCCCTCATATAAATATGGGGGCAACTATTGTGATACAATCAATCAAGAAAAATTAGGGTTTAACCCTACCTATCCCCGCCTCCTTACACGCCCGCCCCGGCACCGCCCAGCCAGCGCCAGCCCGCCGCCGCCCGCGCGTGGCGCTGCAGCCCACCGCCCGCGCCAACCGCGGCGCAAGCGCGCCGCGCCGCCAACCACCATTGCTGCCGGCCATCTACGCCCGTCCACGCTCTTTCGTCTTCCCCTTCAGCGTTGACCGAAAAGCGGGTTGTGACATCATTATTATACAAAATGTCTACAAGTATTTAAATACTATCCATTTCAATTGTTAAATGACATGACGCCATATATACAATAGATAACGATCCATTGAAAACTCTAGTGTGTCCATATACTCCCTTAGTCTCAAAAATAATACAATTCTCACTGTTCAAAGAGTCAACCGATTTTAATTTCGATCAAAGTTTTACAAAAAAAAATTCTAACATTTATGATACAACATAAGCATCATTAGATTAATAAAAAATTACATATTAAATCTTGGTTAAGACATAAATACTAATCATTATAAACTTGGTCAAACATTAGCAAATTTTACTAGCATGATTCCCATAACTGTATTCTTTTTTTTGGACGGAAGGAGTACAAGATGCTCTAGAACCATCCATTAATTATGACGGCACCTTTCCCCTCTAATATCTCCCACGTTTTCTACATGTCAGTCGCCTGAGATCTAGGCAACGCCTTGTGTCTACGCCCGCACTACCCCCACCGCCCAGCGCCTACACCCGCACCGATTGGAAACGAGGACAACAATGGCAGCAACGATGGCCTCCCTCTCCAGCCTCTTCCCCTCATTCTTCTCCAACTCCGGCAGTATAGAAGTTGTTTTGGAGGGAGGTAGGTAGGCTAGGTAGTAGGGACGGTGACCATGCCGTTTCGAGGCCCTGGCGGTGCTGGAGGCGGCCAGGCTAGGTCGGGGTGGGGGCCTCGTGTCCATTCTCACCTGGAGAAGAAAGCAGTAGAGGAAAGGGATGCGAAGAGGGGGGCCACCATTGGCGCCATCATGGAGCTCCGACGAGACCCTACCGGAACAGAGCGAGGCGGTGGGGGCGGCGGGAGAGTGAGCGGGCAGGATGCGGTTGGAAGAAATAGCAAGGTAGAAGATGAACAACAAGTGGATCAACTTGGGGGCATTGGATCTTGGTCCAACAGCTGAGATCATCGCCTGAAAAATAAAATGAAAAATCAGGCGCCTGGATTTTGGCGATTCCCAGTATTTCCTCTCTTCCATGAACAAAACCATAATTTTGTGCCATACCACTCTTATGGATGGCTCATATATGTCACTATGTTAGTGAACCACTATTGACTACATATACTGGGGAGGATCTATAGGATTTATTTGCCTCAGCCGAGCTAATCTATTGAGGTAATCCAACTCAACTAGACACTCCTAGCTTAGTTGATAGGCTAGTTGATAGGATTAGAACCTAAGTTGCATAACTCTCTTTTACGGTAGAGATAGCACAACACACCTAGCAAAGACTGTAGTTGCACATATATATAGTTTACTTTCTTGCAATAAGTTTTGATTAGGTGAATTTAGAGGCTATAGTTAGAAGTAGCATTTTAAGTTGCCTAATTATTCTATAGAATTATTCCATGGCAGTCATAAATAACACTCAGGCGATGCCCGACGCCCACACTACCGTCGCCACCCCGCGCCCGCGCTCATGCCCACGCTGCACGTACTCCACTAGAGACGAGGCCTCCCCCCTCTCTGACATCTCCTCCTCTTCCTTCTCTAACATCACCTAGTAAATTTCTTAGGCTCTAGGTATGCAAGAATCCGATCGATTGATAGGTCATGGGTGGGGTTTGATTAGACTAATCTATTAGTGGTTGCAAGATGTGATGTTAGCCTGCGGTCAATGGTCGATCAGAGGAACCAATGGTTGTCATACTAGTATAAACTATAAACACGTGTTTGCCTATTCTAATTAGGTGTCTTCATATGATCTAGCTGCTAGACCTTAGGTATACGGTCGTCGGTCCAGGTCAATAACACGTCGTCCCTAGTAGAGTAGCGACACGTATCAAACTGATTGATAGATATATATATCATGAGTGGGATTCACTACTCTAGTGGTGTTTTTTCGTGGGATGCCGTGTTGTTCTGGTAAGCGGTGACGAACCCGTCGCATGGGTGTATTTAGAGTGATTCAGACAACCAATGGTGACAAATCTGTCAGTTTTTTTTTTTCTTTTTGATGGATCCAAATCCGTCAGTGTCAAGGGTATGCATAGTGATTTAGACAAACCGTTGCCTGTAGAATTATTCCATGCAGTCATAAAAAATTTCATAGACAAATCATTATACAAAATATCTACAAATAAAAATAGTACCATTTCATTATTTCAATTGTTATTAAATGACATGATGCCATTATGTAATAGACAACCATCGATCGGAAACTCTTGTGTGTCCACATATACAAGATGCTCCCGAACCATCCATTAATTACTAGACGGTACATCTCTGTGTCTAATGTCCCTGTTTGGATTCATGGGTTAGAGTTAGTTTGAGCTAGTTGGAGCTCAACTAGCTCTAAAAGATCCAAATAGGAGGGTTAGATTGGGGTTAGTTGCATCTAACCCACCCAAAAAAACTAGCTCACCCAAGAGGTGCTAATTAGAGTTAGTTCAGGTTGGGTCCACTAAAAAGTGTATTTTTCTTTCTCCCTCCACTCACACCAAATAATTGGACAAGTATATTTAATGTCAATCTAACCATTCCTTCCAAACACCTCTAGGGCTAAACTTAGTTTAGGGCTAGAGTTAAAGTTAGAAACTAACTCTAACTCTAACTAAGTTAGAGTATCCAAACAAGGCCAATATTTCTCACATTTCCTACACGTCAGTCGCCTAAGATCTAGGCGACGCCCCGTGTCTATGCCCACACTACCCGTCGCCACCCCGCGCCCATACCCACACCCAACAACAGCGGTGGCAGCAGTGGCCTGCCTCTCAGGCCTCTCTCCCTCGTTCTTCTCCAACTCCGGCAGTATAGAAGAGGTTTTGGAGGGGACGGTGGCCATGCCGTTTCGATTCCCTGGTGGTGGTGGAGGGCGGCGGGGCTCCCTCGGTGGTGGGGCCGTCGCGGCCATTTTCACGTGAGATGGAGAAGAAAGCGCTAGAGCAAGGGGATGGGAAGAGTCAAGCCAACATTAGATGAGGCCTCACATTACACTCACTAACAAGAATATCATTTTTCCATTCACCTTTTCCAGTCATTCAAATGACTTGTAGTTCAAATTTGGCTTTTGAAAAAAAAAAAAAAAAAAAAGGAGATATAGTTTTAAAAAATAGCAAAAAGTACCAAAAATTTTCAAATTTCGATATGTTATGAACAGTACTGTAGTAAAGCCACGAGAAAAAATTTGGGAGCGAAAATAAAAAACATTTACCAAGCACCGGCTAGGGCACTTTCGGCAAAACATGTCGTTGCCGGCGCCGAGGGGCGGCGCTTCGGCAAAAATACCCACACTTTGCCGAGAGCAAGACGGAGGAGCGCTCAGCAAAGCCGACGGCAGGAGCGGTCGTTTCCCTCCGTCGTCCTTTGCCGAGCTAGAGTTCCCGAGCTGGCGCCGGCAACGAAGAGTTTTTGTCACCGTGCGTTTAGTTTCACCGGCGCTCGCCTAGCGGCCATCGGCAAAGGGAAGCGTTGCCGGCGCCCGGGTTTCGGTGCTCGGCAACGGCTGCGGCACTCTGCAGCGAGGCTGGCTCCGGTAGTGGCAGTAGGGTCTCGCTGGAGCTTTGTTATTGCGGCCGCCATTGCAGAGCTCGACGAGACCCTACCACGCCCGTAGCGGGGCAGTGGGCGGCGGAGGAGGAGCGGGCAGGCGGGATTCGGTTGGAAGAAATAGCAAGGAAGAATATGAACAACAAGTGGATCAACTTGGGGGCATTCGATCTTGATCCAACAGCTGAGATCATGGCCTGGAAAATAAAGTGAAAATCAGGCGCCTGGATTTTGGCAATTCCCACTATTTCCAGTTTTCCCTGAACAAAACCATAATTATGTTCCGTACCTCTCTTCTGGATGGCTGATATATGTCAGTGATCCACTACTATTGACTATATATATATACCAGGGAGGGTGTATAGGATTTATTTGGCCTCAGCCGAGCTAATCTATTGAGCCAATCCAACTCAGCCAGACACTCCGCCCCTCCCCACCAGTCCACCACACACCCAAACAAAAATCAACAAGAAAATAAAGAAACCCAACCCCAACCTCCTTTCAGTACTCTGATCCGATCCACATCTAACTGTAGAGAAAAGCTTGGTAGCAATGGCATCCCAGGCGAGAGCAAGGGCATCAGCATCGATATGCAGCTCGGTGACGGACAGTGAGGTACACACATTGGAGATAAGCGACTACAGCCAGCACACCGACCTCGGTGATGGAGGATACATCTGCTCCACCAGGTTCACTGTCGGCGGCCATGACTGGCGCATCCGCTACTACCCTGACGGAACCGGCAACGGGGAAGACTGCAGAGATTACGTGGGAGTACAACTGGAGCTCATGAGTGAGTTCACAAAGGTGAAGCTGGCATACGAGTTTAGGCTCGCTGAAGACGAAGCCGCCATCAAGTCAACGACCGTGTTAACAGCTGAAGCTACATCCATCTGCGGAACTGACAAATTCAAGAAGAAGAGTGATCTGCCTAGGTATCTTCGGAATGATTCTCTTAAGATCCAATGCTTAGTCACTGTTATAAAAGAATCACAATTGAAGGAGACTGCTGTCAGTTCCAATCCCATCGTCGACGTTCGAGTGCCGCCCTCAAACTTGTCATCTCATCTTGGAAAGTTGTTGTCCCCTGAACGGAAGGATGGGGATATCACGTTCAAGGTTAAAACTGAGGAGTTCCGTGCCCACAAGCTCATCCTTGACATCCGTTGTCCGGCTTTAAAAACTACTGCTACTCAGCCTCATCTTGATGGACAAACAATGAGGGACAGGAGGACTGGTACTGATAGTAGCACCACAGTTGTTGTTGAAGACATGGAGCCCAAGGATTTCAGGGCCCTGCTTCACTTCATCTACACAGATTCGTTGCCAAAAGAGCACAGAAATAATGAGGAAATGGCTACAAACTTATTGGCGGCTGCGGACAAATATGACCTGACAAGGATGAAGTTGTATTGTGGAAACATCCTTTCCAAGAGACCAACTGTTGACACTGTGACAACCACTATAGCCCTAGCTCACAAGCATCATTGCGCGGAGTTGAAAGATGCATGCATCAAATTTATCAACTCTTCTGAGAGAACAAGGGATGATGTACTCTCAAGTGAAGGGTACAAGGGACTCAAAGCCAGCTGTCCTGAAGTTGTTCTAGAGATACTGGAAAATTCCGACAGTAAGCTCACCGTATCCTTGCGTTAACTTTTTTTATTAAAAAAATATCTATTTTGTTTCCTGCCATGAAATCCAAAAAAATATCTGTTTTTTTTTCTGAAATGATCCTCATCTTTATTTTCTGCACTTAATTCTTTTGGTAAATCTTCTGTTTCTTCTCTAATTCAACTCTCTGCTTTTAATATATCCATGTGTAAATTTGTCCAAATGTACACTCACTCTATATATCATATACTACTAATAATTTCTTAATTTCATCATTTTATAAACTTCTGTTTGAATTTATTTTATCAATTTATACTTATTTGGATGCTAACTCATGAAATTTCGAGGAAAAAAAAGTATTCAAGAAGGCAGTCAATGAAACGCAACAAGACGTCCCTGAGGAACGATTGGCGGGAAATCACCGTGGTGAAGGCAAGTCCTAACACAACCATATTGAATTGAACCATAATTTTCAATGAACATTAAACAAGCCAAGACACATAAAAAAAATTAGGTATCTGCATGTTTGCTAATTTATAGTTTATTTTTATTATGTTATGGTTTATTTAAAATACATGTTTACAATTTGCGGTCTCCATACCTAGATGGTGTTTGGTTCGAGTAACCACTGCATGTGCATCATGAATCCTCATCACAAATTTTAGTACAGCAAATTGAACTAGCTCTTCAGAAAATTGACGATTCCAAAGCTAGCTGTCCACTGAGCCAAACTGTGTAGTTTCTAAATAAAATTTCTGTTTAGTTCAGTTTATTGAACCAACGGGTATACCATTGGAGACCGTTAGGTTCGGTTGGAGACTTCCGATTCAGTATTGATGTACTTTTAATTGGGATCTATTAAACAAAAAAGATATATCATATAAATTCAAGTTTTAATGTCTTACTTTCTATGGTTATACGTTTTGAAGTTACCAACATTTTTTGTAAACATGTAAACTATAATTGTAGTGTTGGAGAACATGCCTAGTGGAATTTCTAAAATAGAGGGAGTACATTTTTGTTTTAGTGTCAGGAGTAAGCGATTCACAAGGAGAAAGCCGGAGTGTCTTACCAGTGCAGCACTGGCTCACGTCATGTCTTTCGTTCATTTGGTAAACATTGTAGTTTAGTTAAATATTTTCTTAAGTTTGACTGGATTTACAAAAAGCAACACTGTATCTCCAAACGAATTTGTTATGAACATAGATTCAATAGTCTCTGTCAAATGATACTAATTAGATACTATAAATATTAATATTATATAAATATATATATATAGAGAGAGAGAGAAAAGTTAAATATGTTTTTTTTGGAAGTGAGAAATGACGGTTAAAAGTGAAATATCTTTCTTCATTTCACCGGTCTTCTTTCTTGGAGTTCACTTATGGTGGTTTCTTCCTGCCTTTTGTAGGGAGGCGGGGTCAGGGTGCCTCCGTCCACGAAGGTACCCCCCGCAACGTGGCAACTACTGATTATAGTAGTGAGGACGAAGAATGAAGAACGACGTCAACGAGTCTGTGTCAATTATCCCTCGGCTATCATTGTTGTTTCTTCGTCGTTACAGCTGGCACGTCGGCTGTCGTTGTTGTTTGAAGTTTTAAGAACTAGAATGAGAGAAAGAAATAATTGAACTATATTTGCTTGTTGCTTCCATTGATCAGGTTTATACTCCCTGTACCCTTGAAAAACTAGATTTCTATGATAAATTTATCTTTGAAAAATCAACTTTCAGGCCCTCACCGTCTATCGCGTCTATTTATTTTCTGTCTCTAGCTGTCACTTGCCTATTTATTCCTCCTGGACATCACTGCTCCAATGACTGATGTAGTTGGTGCAATAACATTTTATTAGAAATACCAAACAGCATATGTAGTTATTTCGGGGAAAAAAAAGTTGTGTAGCTTCTCAGCAAGTGGTCAGTGCAGTTAAGGTTAAGATGCTTAACAGGAGACAGCACAGTCATTTCTCCTGCTTTCTAGTTTGTTCTAAACTTGTTAGAAATCTAATCTTTTAAGGATAGAGGGAGTACGTAGCGAACCATCGCCTAGGAGATAGCCGACACACCTGTCCAGAGGATGTCGGTGTTCTACATAAGAGATGGTAAGGATATGCTTACATAGATGGCTAATCCTAATCTTAGTCACTAATATTCCCTGTGTTGAATTTGTAGGGTGAATCCATGGGGATAAGATAACTGATATGCACACGCCAGCGTCATCAACCACATCGACCACATTGCCGGCCTCGCCGACCACTCCCACAGGACCAATCACACGTAGCCGAGCTAAAAAAGATACAACAAGAGGTGCACGCGCTACTTTGTGAACTTAAACTCAATTCTAATGACAATTTTGTGCTACCTAAGTCTTGTATGTTGATATTACTTAGGTTTACACAAGAGGCTACACCATCGAGCTACATGAAGAACACGGAGGACCAGCAACAGCGGATCAGTTCGGAGTAAAAACGGACCAGTTGAAGAAACGGCCATAACTTTTGATTTCTAAAAGCTATGAAGGTGTATGAGCACTCGTTGGAACCGTCGTGAAGTCTAGTTTCCAATGAGTCTAGCCTCGACCAGTTTGGAGTTTTGAGCTAAGAGTTATTTCTGGTCGAGTGCACACTGGTCCAGAGGTCGATAGCCTGCATGAAGTACAAGTTCCCATATTAAACTGTACCATTCTACAATAATTCATGGTGCATGACATACATGGTTGGAACGGGGTTCGAGTCAGCGTTCAAACGCATCTGGCCGTTCATCATTTGGAGTTTCCTAGAAGGAGTTATGGTCAAAACATTGAAGACTATTCAGAAAACCGAACAGTCACGCGGAAATGCTCCAGAGCTCTTCATGAGGAGGCCCTTTCACACTAGCGACTTGTTTTCTTTATTTTTGTGTTTTCACCCATCCTGGTGGGTTGTTCCTTGTATAAATAGAACCCCTATGCCTCAGATGTAAACAACTTTTGATGATTTGAGATTAATCCAAGTGATTTCGCAGCCGAGCTGCCTGAGTGTCTTACTCAACCCCTGTTCTTCCTCGTTCCTCTTTGGACTTGTGAAGAGATCTCTCTGAGGTCCACTAATTCGTGCTCTACGGGTTCCAGTACGGCTGCCCCGTCTTGTGTGGATTGGCTCCGGTTGTGGTTCTGCGGTCGTTTGGAGATCGAGTCGAAGTCCTCGCGGTTTCGGTGTCTCTCTCCCCGTCGTTTGGGTCGCATCCAACCTTGGCCAGGTATAAAGCTAGTTATCCGCTGATCTTTCAGCAAGTTATCTTGAGTTTCCAGCAAGTTATCGTCCTACATCCGCTACCTCATCGACGTTCTTCAAGTTCAAGACCTACTGCCGTGAAGATCGGGCCATCCTTGTTCTAACGCCGGGTTAGAACCTATCAGCTGGTATCAAAGCTTTCGTTGACACGGTAGGTCTTTCACCATCCACATATTTATCCCTGTGTTGATCTACTACATATATTTTGTTTTATATCCTATAGTCCACTGAGCAAGCCACAAAAAAAAAAATTTACCTATAGCCCTTTGACAGTACTGTTATCCTGTGTTTTGTGTGTTCTTAGTTGCTAGTCACCACTGTTATCTTTATAGAACAAGTTGTTTCAGTTATAATCTGTTGTTAGTGTTAAAAAAAAAAAAGTCAAAAAAAAAAAAAAAAAAAAAAAAAGAAAAGAGAGAAAGAAGGGAAAAAAAAAAAAAGCCAAGAGAAGATAAGTATTAGAGGAATTGTGTTGCGGTGGTTGCTGAAATTTTCAGATTACATAATCAAGTGGTGTGAATCTTTTGTTGCTGCAACTTTACATCTTTTGAGCACGTCAAACCACTTGGTTTTCAGTACCGTAAGCCCTCCTTGTTAGCCACCTATAGCTCCACTTAAAACCTAAACCGGGACATTCGATTAAGTAATCCTTACGACCTCTCTACCACCTCCGTTGAAGCTGGCCGCACCAGCACAATCACAGTCCTTGAGGTAAGAACTTGGGTAAGTAAGTGGTGAGTTTGAGTGTTTCCACAAATACTTCATATTCCACATATTTCTTGCTGCCCCTAACATGGCAGGATCAGACTCAAGTATTCATGGTGGGCACCATGGTGGGCACCATGAAGAGGATGAACGCCCAGTTTCTCGGGCTGAGATGCGTCGCATGGCGGACTCTCTTGTGGAGGCAATGGGAAGGATGCTCGATGCTCGCCTTCCAGCAGCAGGAGGACGTGGACCACGTCGTGATCAAGAAGACCATCATCGGGAGGAGTCCGGAGATGAGAATTCTGGTTTCGGCCATGGATTCGATAAACAACGGTGATGGCCGTGGAGGACATGGTGGTGGTCGTCGTGCTGATTTTGATAATCAGCGTGGCGGACGTCGTGCACCACGAACGTCGTGTGAGATTTGAAGACGAAGAGTTCGAAGATCATGAGGAAGGGTCTGGTGATGAAAATCCCTTTGGTCGTGGTGGGAGGTTTGACCGGCGTCATCATCATCGACGTGCTGATTTTGAAGATAGGGGATTTCACCGCGGTCGTCGTCATTATGATGACCCCGATAATATTGCTCGTGTCAAGTTGAGTATCCCCAAGTTTACTGGAAAGGAAAATGCTGACGAGTATCTTGAGTGGGCTGAACAATGTGATCAAATTTTTAGAGTGCATAATCTTTCAGATCAGCGTCGTGTTAACCTTGCTTCGGTTGAGTTCTCTGGATACGCTCTCACTTGGTGGAATCAGGTGCAGGAGAATCAACTTCAGTTGGGTCTTGGATATATTCATACTTGGGAAGAAATGAAGCAAGTTATGAAGAGGCGCTTTGTTCCTTCGAGCTATGAGCGTGACCTCATGAATCGTTTGCAAACATTGAGGCAAGGAAAAAGATCGGTTGATGAGTATTTCAAGGATATGGAATTGCTGCTAGTTCGGACTGGAACTAGAGAAAGCATGGAGTCTAAAATGGCAAGATTTCTTGGAGGTCTTAATGAGGAGATCGCTGGTTTTGTGGAGATGTTTCCTTATCATACTTTGCAAGATCTTGTTGATCAAGCAATGCGCACTGAGAGGAAGATTCAGCAGGAGTCACGTGGAAGATCTTATGGCAGTCATTCTATTGCTGCCCCTTGGCGCAAACAGCAGTCCAGTACTTCTTTTGGTGGGGGAAGATCTCAAGGTAGTACACCTAAATCTTTTCCATCAAATGGTACATCAAAGATGGCGGGTTCTAGTGCTTCATCGCCTGCAAATCAGCAGCGACCTGCTGCCAGTTCAGCAGCACCAAGTGTTGTTTCAGGTGCTGCATCTTCCACTCGTAGTAGAGAAGTTGTTTGCCATAAGTGCCAAGGTCGTGGACACATTGCTGCTCAATGTCCGAGCCGGAGGACCATGTTGCTGAATGAAAAAGGTGAATGGGAATCAGAGAGTGATCCTGAGGATGATGGGCCGAGGTTTGATGAAGAACCTGAAGAGGAAGAAGAGAATGAGATTCAGCCTGATGAAGGTGATCATAATTGCTTTATTTCCCTTCGTGTCCTTAGTGTCACTGCTGAAAAGGAGGAGAATGGACAGCGACACAATCTTTTCCACACCAGAGGCATGATTAAGGAAAAGCTTTGTCGCATCATTGTTGATAATGGCAGCTGCAATAATATTGCTAGCCAAGAGTTGGTGGACAGATTGGGACTGAAATCTAGAAGACATCCAAGTCCGTACAAGATGCAATGGCTTAATGATTGTGGCGCGCTGCGTGTGAGTCACATTGTGACAGTTCCTTTCTCTGTTGGGAAGTATCATGATCAGGTGGATTGTGATGTGGTGCCTATGCAAGCATGCCAGCTGCTGCTAGGAAGACCATGGTTGTATGATCGTGATGTTCAGATTTTTGGAAGAACCAACAAGCTATCTTTTGTCTACAAAGGAGAGCGAATTTCTTTGCTTCCTTTGACACCGGAGGAAATTTTAAAAGATGAAATCAAAAAGAAACAGCGAGAGAGTGAGAACCACCTGAGAGTGACCCACAAAAATGGTGAGGGAGAGCTTCCACAGCCAAACAAAACTCCACAGCTGCAAAGATCCCAAAAATCAGGAAAAGAGGGATTAGTAATGATGGCTAGGAAAGGGGACCTAAAAGAATTGAGTGAACCTAATGCCATGTTCTTTGTACTCCTGTACAAAGACACTCTTCTTTCTACTAACACCTTACCCTCTACTTTGCCTAGTGTTGTCTTTTGATGTGATACAGGATTTTGAGGATGTGTTCCCGACGAAGTACCACCAGGGGCTGCCACCTATGAGAGGGATTGAGCATCAAATCGACTTAGTCCCTGGTGCATCACTTCCAAACCGAGCTGCATACCGCACCAATCCAGAGGAGACAAAAGGAGATTCAGCGCCAAGTGGAAGAATTGATGAAAAAAGGGTATGTCCAAGAAAGTCTTTCACCTTGTGCTGTCCCTGTTTTTATTAGTTCCTAAGAAAGATGGATCTTGGAGAATGTGTGTGGATTGCCGCGCTATTAATAACATCACAGTAAGGTATAGGCATCAATTCCAAGATTAGATGACATGCTTGATGAACTTAGTGGTGCAATAATTTTCACTAAAATTGATTTAAGAAGTGGCTATCATCAAATTCGTATGAAAGATGGAGATGAATGGAAAACTGCCTTTAAAACAAAATTTGGTTTGTATGAATGGTTGGTGATGCCCTTTGGTTTAACAAATGCACCAAGTACATTTATGAGATTAATGAATCATGTGCTTAGAGCTTTCATCGGCAAATTTGTTGTGGTCTATTTTGATGACATCTTGATTTACAGCAAGTCTCTTGAAGAACATGTTGAACATATTCAGTGCGTGCTTGCTGTCCTACGTGAGCAAAAATTATATGCTAACCTTGAGAAGTGCACCTTTTGCACCGACAAGGTAGTTTTTCTTAGTTTTGTTGTTTCAGGCCAAGGAGTGGAGGTGGATGAAGAGAAGGTCAAGTCTGTACGAGACTGGACGCCTCCACAAAACGTGAGCCAAGTGCGAAGTTTCCTTGGGCTCGCTGGTTTCTACCGGCGGTTTGTGAAGGATTTCAGCACAATTGCTGCTCCCATCAATGAATTGACCAAGAAGGAAGTGCCATTCAAGTGGGGAGATACTCAACAGAAGGCATTTGAAGAATTAAAGATGAAGCTCACTACAGCCCCTGTCCTTGCACTACCAGATTTCGGCAAAACATTTGAAATAGAATGTGATGCAAGTGGAGTTGGGATTGGAGGCGTGCTTATGCAAGAGCGAAGACCAATTGCATACTTCAGTGAAAAGCTAAGTGGACCTACTCTTAATTATTCAGTTTATGACAAAATTATATGCTCTTGTTAGGAGTTTGGAAACTTGGCAACATTACCTTTTTCCTAAAGAGTTTGTGATACATTCGATCATGAATCTTTGAAGCATCTTAAAGGACAATTAAAACTGAATAGAAGGCATGCTAAATGGTGTGAATTTATTGAGTCATTTCCTTATGTTGTTAAATACAAGAAAGGAAAAGAAAATGTTGTAGCTGATGCCTTATCACGACGCCATGTTTTGTTAAATCAACTTGATGCTAAAATTCTTGGATTAGAAAGCATAAAAAGAGTTATACACAACTGATTCATGCTTTGCTGAACCATATTCTAAGTGTTGTGATGGCAAAGGATGGGAAAAATATCATGTACATGATGGATTTTTATTTCGAGCTAACAAGCTGTGCATTCCAGATTGCTCTGTTCGTATTTTGCTTGTACAGGAAGCACATTCAGGAGGACTCATGGGTCATTTTGGAGCCAAGAAGACGGAGCAAGTGCTTGCTGACCATTTCTTTTGGCCAAAGATGAGAAGAGATGTGGAGAGGCATGTCCTTCGCTGCGAATCATGCCACAAAGCTAAGTCCCGTCTGAACCCTCACGGTTTATACACCCCTCTTCCTATTCCTAGTGCACCATGGGAGGATATTTCTATGGATTTTGTTCTTGGTTTACCTCGAACCAAAAAGGGAAGGGATTCAATTTTTGTTGTGGTTGATCGGTTTAGCAAAATGGCACATTTTATACCTTGCCACAAAAGTGATGATGCGTCGCATATTGCTGAATTATTTTTTTCAGAGAAGTTGTGCGTTTACATGGAGTACCACGCACTATTGTTTCTGATCGTGACACAAAATTTTTGAGTTACTTTTGGAAAACTTTATGGGGAAAACTTGGAACACGCTTGTTATTTTCTACTACTTGTCATCCGCAAACGGATGGACAAACTGAAGTTGTAAATCGAACTTTGTCCATGTTGCTGAGAGCTGTTCTCAAAAAGAATTTGAAACTTTGGGAAGAAAGTTTGCCGCATGTTGAGTTTGCCTACAATAGAGCCGTTCACTCAACCACTAAATTTTGTCCATTTGAAATTGTGTATGGTTACAAACCCACTGCTCCCATAGATCTTTTGCCTTTGCCTGTGCAGGAGCGAGTGAACTTTGATGCAAGCAAGCGAGCTGAGTTTGTGAAGAATCTCCATGATAGAGCTCGCACAAACATTGAGAAGATGACCAAACAGTATGAGAAGCAAGCCAACAAGGGAAGACGGAAGATGATCTTTGAAGAAGGTGACCTTGTTTGGGTGCATCTACGCAAAGACAGATTTCCTGAGCAACGCAAGAGCAAGCTGCAGCCCCGAGCTGATGGTCCTTTCAAAGTGCTTCGCAAGATCAACGACAACGCCTATGAGATCAATCTGCCAAGTACTTATGGAGTGAGTACCAGTTTCAATGTGTCCGATCTCTCTCCATTCTTTGGATTGGAAGAGTCGAGGACGACTCTTTTTGAAGGGGGGGAGGATGATATGCACACGCCAGCGTCATCAACCACATCGACCACATTGCCGGCCTCGCCGACCACTCCCACAGGACCAATCACACGTAGCCGAGCTAAAAAGATACAACAAGAGGTGCACGCGCTACTTTGTGAACTTAAACTCAATTCTAATGACAATTTTGTGCTACCTAAGTCTTGTATGTTGATATTACTTAGGTTTACACAAGAGGCTACACCATCGAGCTACATGAAGAACACGGAGGACCAGCAACAGCGGATCAGTTCGGAGTAAAAACGGACCAGTTGAAGAAACGGCCATAACTTTTGATTTCTAAAAGCTATGAAGGTGTATGAGCACTCGTTGGAACCGTCGTGAAGTCTAGTTTCCAATGAGTCTAGCCTCGACCAGTTTGGAGTTTTGAGCTAAGAGTTATTTCTGGTCGAGTGCACACTGGTCCAGAGGTCGATAGCCTGCATGAAGTACAAGTTCCCATATTAAACTGTACCATTCTACAATAATTCATGGTGCATGACATACATGGTTGGAACGGGGTTCGAGTCAGCGTTCAAACGCATCTGGCCGTTCATCATTTGGAGTTTCCTAGAAGGAGTTATGGTCAAAACATTGAAGACTATTCAGAAAACCGAACAGTCACGCGGAAATGCTCCAGAGCTCTTCATGAGGAGGCCCTTTCACACTAGCGACTTGTTTTCTTTATTTTTGTGTTTTCACCCATCCTGGTGGGTTGTTCCTTGTATAAATAGAACCCCTATGCCTCAGATGTAAACAACTTTTGATGATTTGAGATTAATCCAAGTGATTTCGCAGCCGAGCTGCCTGAGTGTCTTACTCAACCCCTGTTCTTCCTCGTTCCTCTTTGGACTTGTGAAGAGATCTCTCTGAGGTCCACTAATTCGTGCTCTACGGGTTCCAGTACGGCTGCCCCGTCTTGTGTGGATTGGCTCCGGTTGTGGTTCTGCGGTCGTTTGGAGATCGAAATCGAAGTCCTCGCGGTTTTGGTGTCTCTCTCCCCGTCGTTTGGGTCGCATCCAACCTTGGCCAGGTATAAAGCTAGTTATCCGCTGATCTTTCAGCAAGTTATCTTGAGTTTCCAGCAAGTTATCGTCCTACATCCGCTACCTCATCGACGTTCTTCAAGTTCAAGACCTACTGCCGTGAAGATCGGGCCATCCTTGTTCTAACGCCGGGTTAGAACCTATCAATAACTGACCTGTCGACTTGTTTCACAACACTGCGCCTTGATTCAATCCAGTCTTGAAATCAGCTTCATCAATCCTCTAAACCCTTTAGGAAAATATGAGATTATAATATTGTTGATATGTCATTAAACTTATCAAAAACTCAGAGAAAAATCAAGAGAAATAATGACATATTTTAGATTTATTGATCCGCTAATCACAACCAACAGATCCAAGATATCATTTGCAGATAATATAACCCTGCTACTCCATGACATTTGCTTGACGATTATCATCCTATTTATCTATTTCAAATGCCTGTTATAATGTTATCCTAACTTTTCATAAACTCGTCAGTCCAGAGCACTCTTAAGGCCATGTACCTAATAATACACAAAAGGATTTACAATACACTAGCATGCCTGAATTATCACCAGGCTACACACACCTAAGACCTCTTCCATGGTTACAAACCGGCTCTGCTCGATTGATAATTTCCCAGCCACACCGATGGCAACAGATAGTAGGCCGTCACTTAAGTTGACAGATGGTCCAGATGCACCTTGAGCCCTTATAGAAGACAAGAAATTGAGGTGCTCCAAATAGCTGGATCCATGATGAAGACCTTGATACCTAAAAAACACATTACACACACTTCGTTAAGATACAAGCCAAAACTTGTAGTATGCAAAACTATGCATTCTGCATATTAACTTTAATCCCATGGCAAAATTATTTTTTGGTTCAGTGTGCCTTGATTATCTGGTCATATAGAATCAAACTATGCTAGTGCAAGAAGCACCAAATATGCAAGCGCTGTAAACAAAGATGGTACAGGGGCAAGGCCAACAACAAAATTATTACTTTTGAGGCTGTCATTTGAATGCACAAATATTCCTTTAATTGCAGGACTTATGAAAACTAATGCTAATATGGGACAGCAAAATAGAGCATACTTGATCCGTTCATCTTCCGCCATTATTGTTACAACTCCATCTCTGCCTTCTGTTCTCTTTCCAAACCTGACAATGCTCTCTGGAACAAAAAGTTTCACCCTGTTTGAATAAAAAATGTATCATGTTCACTAGAACTGAATTTTAAACAAAAAACAGGATAGCAGAGACTTGTTAGGAGACCAGGTTCAACAAGAATAAGCCAACTTCTTGCATCCGAGAAAAACACTCAGAGATGACCTGATCTACCTGTAGTCGACTATGAACAGTGGTACAATAGGGAGTCACAGTTCAGACTTTGAATAGACATTTAGCTCTCCCTCTCCCTCAAAGGAGGAAAACTAACTGATCAAGAATATTATAAAACTACTGTATCCCTTAGGGCTCTTGTAGAGATAATATTGTTGCAGATTTTCAGGGACTCCTATAACAATCCAGTCCAGATGCTTCCCTTGCCTTATTGGTTCAACCAGATATCAAGCTAATCAGAATCACCAGTTTTGATTTTCATCCTCAACTTTGTTTTCATGCAACAAAGTGCATGTTCATGCATTTTATCACCAAGCTTTTTGTGAACTGACTCACTCATCAATGGTTCATCCCAAGATCAGTTTGAAATATGGCAGGTAGCATTCAGGATATCTCAGCTAGACTCTAGAGGCTACCTTATTGCCCAAAATGAACCAAGACAAGAGGAAATATTTTGGTAGATTTTCCTAGACCTCCAGCTAATACAAGAAGGTGATCATTCCAGCATTACTGATTATATACAGTACAGAAAAGCACAGCTACTTGTTGGATTTGTGAGGTCATGTTTGTATGGTTAGTTTGAGCCTACACAATTTATGGTTCTGTTATGTGTTAGACATACCCGAAATAAGTCACAGTTAGATGTACATTTAAATTTTACAAAGGTGCCAGAAGCTAATTCAAGAGCCCAGTGTAGTTTTACCCACTTGAATCACATTGTCTATCTCAAGATACCTACAACAACAATGGTATAAAAAAGTATAAATGCTATTATCAAATGTAATACTATCAAAAGGATAACGCTAGGCCAAGGTTCTTCAGGCACGCCGCTTTCTAATTTCCACGGACCCATATCTCAGGACAATTATTATGGATATACATATCCAATTCTTTCATATGTCCAAAGCAGTCTCAACTAATATTAGACAAGCTTTCATTCAATTGGTGTAACAATATATTCATTAATTAACACTACTTTTAAAGAAAGAAACATTCAAAAGAACATGTACTTCTACAATTGGTGGTATTTTTTCCCTCAAGTTTCAGGCCTTTCTTCTAACGATAACATACTTGTACACTGTAACTACACACTACTAGTAAAACAGAGTAATCAGATAAGAATTTTGGGGGTACCAAACTGGAAACTGATCCAGTAGTCCTCTAGAATCACATCCACAGTAGGTTACAGATTAGATAGGCACCACTTGGAAAATAAAATTGTAAGAGAAACATATAGCTATTCCAGTTGCAGCTGCAAACAGTCTCATCACACGAACTGAATTTGCAGCTGCAAACAGTCTCATCAAATCAAAGAAGTGGCAGCACTTCTCTACTAGAGTTCCCCCACTGTTACAGTTGAATCTATTCCGGTTGTCACCTGCACGTTGTAGCACTTATAAACAATAAGAAGTGAACTTGTATGTATTACAAGTAAACACAGGTACCAGTACCTTAACAAGGAAAGGAAAATGATGTTCGCGAATTGCCACCATTTTGTAAAAAGGTGAGTTAAAACCCCAAAAATTTTGGCAAAATTGTGGAACTAAACAGGCCCTAAAATTCACTGATTCAGTAATTACTAATTAATTAGTGTCCTGACTAAGAACGCACATAGTTCTGCTTTGCACAGTCTAATCATAATTGATTCATATTCTGTTCAAAATCTGTTTCTTATGTGCATACTCCTGTATTTTACAAGAGGAAACATTTGAGATGTCGGAATCAAGCTGTCGCTAATAATTACGAGGGCAGAGCAGGGATATACGTGATTAGCGTACTTGGGGAGCTGGGAGACCGAGCTCGGCGGGCGAGCTGGTGGCCGGGCGGAGCGACTCCTGGTGTGGGTCCGCGAGGCCAGTGACCCGACCGGATGGACTGCTCCCGCTTCGACCTCGGCGGCGGGTAGGCTAGGTTGTGGAGGTGCTCCCGCCCCATCATCCCCACCCCGACTATCCCATACCTCACCTCCGCCCGCTGCGGCAGCCGCCATCTCCCTCGTCGCGGCGGCCGCCAGCTACTGGAGCAGGTGAATTGAGTGGACTGGACAGAGTGATGAGTGGTCGTTGCTGCCCGCCAATCAAACCGAATCTATTTCCTTGAAGAAAAAAGAACAAAATGGGCTTAGGCCTATCTTCGCCCGTTGGATCAACGATGGTGAAGTGGGCTTGTTGGGACGGAAATTCAGGGTGGCGGCCTTTATCTTAAATGGCTGTAGTTACTAATTTCGGCCTTTATTTTGAGAGAGAAATCAAAGGGATCGACGCACGGGTGCACGACGCCATCCAGTCGCGGCATCGGCGGCCTCGCCAGTCGCGGCATCCCTGGCAAGATCGCCCCATCGCCAAGACTGCCACTCGGTGATCCAATCCTGAATCCTGATCGCCAGCCGCCAGGACTGCCGCTCTGCCAGTGACTGCTAATCGCCATCGGGCATCGTAGGGCATCAGCCAACTTCTGCCTCTACTGGTTGTGCCGAGCCGCTGACAGAGAGCGGCTTGCAGGTTCACCTGTTCTGCCCAGGACATTCTAAGCATCCACATTCTGCAACTTTTGTTTTCCTTCATCTATTTCTGCTTTCACTTTTTCTTTCCGTCAATTCTTAGCTTCATTCAAGTGAAAGCAAATTATGAGCTGTTTCTCTCTCTATCTCCCTCTAAAAAAAAAAAAAAAAGAACAAATTTCAAGTTTGCAAGATTGTCCGGAGTTCAGACATAATGGAAAAAAAACATACTCATATCTTTATTCTTTTTTGGCTCAGTTAGATATCACTATTCCATTATTCCGTTAAAAAGATATCAATTCTGTTATCTAAAGGAGAAGAAAAAAAAAAAAATCCAGAATAGTAGCCGGTCATGTTGATGAATCGAATTTCAGGGTACTCTGCATTCAAAAACTCCTTAGTATAACTGTACTGGCCAAGTGGGAAAAAAAAATACTTCATTTCTTTTCTTTGGCTGAGTTACATAGATATCAATATTCTATGATCTAAAGGAGAAGAGAAAATCCAGATTTTTCAATGTTCTGTGCATTCTGCAAAATCTTGTTTTTTTTTTAATCGAATTGTGCAAAATCTTTTCAGAGACCAACTATGCTGGCCAAGTGGACAAAGAAACCCATATCCTTTTTTTGGGCTCAGTTACTTAGATATCAATTTTCCATTATGTAAAGGAAAAGAGAAAATGAAGAACAGTAGTCAAACTTTAGCTGGCCATGCTGATGTTCCAGATTTCAGGGTACTCTGCATTCTGCAAAATATTTTCAGTGCTGGCTTTGGTCCTTGCCTCCGTGCGCAGATATTCTCTTTTTTCATTTTGTTCCTGTTTTCCCCTCTTCTTCTAATACTATAATCACACCAGAGCGCTGTCTTCTCAAAAAAAAAAAAAAAAAAAAGGATTAACAATACTGCCATGAGTGATGGACTTCTAGAGCTCTCGCAGGGATGCCTAAGTGTTTAGCACCAACTTGCAGTGATGCAGCCCTGTTTCACACACACATATGCCCTCTCAGATTTTGTCATGCTCAGGTTTTGCCGTCACGAACCACACATATGAAGCACTAGGTCCCTGAGCTAAAGATTTGCTGCATCCATAGGATCCATTTTTCAGGAAAACCCTTTGCTCCCATGATTTAAAGCATTAGCTGATGTTCAACCTTATCAAAAGCCTTTTCAAAATCTAGTTTCAAACTAATAATCTCTTTTTTATTGATGACACATTTGCAAATATTCAAGAGCCCAAGCCAAGCAATCATGGATGGTCCTATTCTTGATGAACTCATATTGATTCTTGTGGATAAAGAGATGGCAAAACCAACAGTAATCTATTTGCCAGTACTTTCTGAAACTTTCACTGCATTGTCCTTTTTTTAGGCACCAGAGTAATCGTGAGCCATTTATGCATTGCAAATTTGTCTGACCTGAATACTGTAGAAATCATTACAAATGATTGACCAACATTTCTTCAGGACTGGGGCTTTGTATGAGGTCAGGTGCTTCACCACTTGGTCAATCTCTACTGTTGTAACCAACTGTGATAATTCTCTTTTCTCCTGAAAGAAATCATTAAGATTAAACTGAATACCCGTGAAATTGGTTGTCCCAAGCCTTTCTTTGAAGGCTTTCCAGATAATATCTGCTTTCAAAGTATGGTCAGAAATCATAACATTTTTATCATCAAAAAAGTGAGGTTATCAAATTTCTCCTGTATTTGACTATAGCATTTGTATGGAAAAAATAGGTGCTAGCATCACCCAAAGTGACCCACTTAATTTGCCCATTGTTTCCGGTAAGCTTTTTGTTGTCTCAACAAAGAACTCAGGTGGTCTTGAAGAATTCTCCTGAAATTCCATTCGACCAAAAGATAGATCTATGTTCTCTTCAAGATGGCAAAGCAAAGAAATAATCAATTCAACTCGATCAATACACTCTTTCAGATTGGATAGAGTATGACTCCAGTCTTTTACAGATTTCCTTAAATTTTTGAATTTTGAAGAGATACTTCGAGCTGCATCAAAATTTTGAGAAGAAGAGACCCAACCATCTTGGACAACTGTCAAGAAATCATTATGGTGCATCCAATAATTTTCAAGCTGAAAAAAACTTTCACTTAGGAATAACGGTACTTATGCAAATCAAGCAGGGAATGTGATAAGAGGTTTCTGTACTGATAGTGTTAGCTATAGTGTTGGGATAATGAAGGGTCCAACAAGTGTTAGCTATAGGAGAGGGCTTCCTACTTATTACTCCAAGTATAATGTTGGCCTCTTAAAGGTAGTTCAATCAAACCAAGTTTACTGATTTCATCAGAGAAATTAGCCCCAGGTTTATTTCTATCCTCGGATTTCTATAGAGATTAGGCATGAGCCAGAAAAAGATAAAGAAAGATCTGGTCCCGTTTGGACCAGAGGAGCCCAGTGCATCCTCCTTATCTTCTTTCTTTGATGAGCCTTCTCCACTGCTATCACCTCCATTTGAGGTCTTGTCTTTGTTGTCTTTTAGTTTGCTGATAGCCTTTTTGGTCTTTGGCTTCTTGTTCAGCCGTTCATCAAACAACATTTGATGATCCATTTTGCAGAACTTGGTTCCCAGCTCCTGAACTACATATGATGAGATTCGAGGTGGTTTAGTATCACAACCAGGACAAGCCTTATTCTCAAAAAAAAAAAAAAAAAAAAAAAAACCAAGGCAAGCTTTATTGGAGCAAGTGATAGGCTTGAAACCTTTATTAATAGCTTGTAGCTTTTCACTACATCTAACTTCAGATTTAGAGATGATTTGTTTTTTTTACCTCGCTTTGCCCCCATTTTGGAGTGGAGACAATGTCAAAATTTGTGGAGATTGGGGAGGTCTGATCATTTGAATCATCAACTGAATGGAACTGGTCAGAGGATTCTTGCTTTTTGATTGCTCAACTGTAGAATCACAACAGCCAAAATCAGTAATAGAAATTGATGGTTTTTTCTTAGGAAGAGAAAACTTTGTGGCCCACTCATGAGAAGAGTCATTAGAAAGCATCATGATGAGAAAATTCATCCACTCTGCAGAGACAGTTACAAGATCAAGCCCACCTTCTTCATCTGAGAAGAACCACGTGCGAATAGTTGCTGGGCTCGGGTCAGTATTGTATTCCTTCTCAAAGGAGTAGGTTGGCCCAATTAAACTTAGAGAAGTCAAAAGCACACCCTCAATGATGGGATGCTTTCATCTTAGAATTTCCCCAAGGTCTGATGTATTTTTCTCATGTCTTTTAAGCTAGTTATTAGGATCACAATCAGCCCAAATGGTCTTAGCCATCCCCACATGCAAGATTTCACCCTGAGCATTATTCTAGTGAGCATGAGTAGCATTCATTTGAGGATCAATTTCTTCCATCTCGACTGGTACATAATTCGAAATATTATTATCATTTGGGTTATTACCAGCATACCCAAGCAGATCCTCTTCATGTATTTCCAACTGCCCATCCTCTTCAGTTTGTGGTCTGTTTTGTTGGTTTGGCAATGGTAGAGCAACGTTTGGATCATGTGCTGCAGACCACAATTGGTAGGTGCGGGCCTCTTCTCAGTCAAAAGTGCCTACAGACTGGCTATGAGACTTCAACATGGTGAGGGTGCCATTGGTAGCAGTTCAACACCATCAGATGGTAGAAGAGTTTGGAAAGCCATTTGGTCAGCACGTGTTCCTGAAAAGGTCAAGGTATTTGTTTGGAAAGTTGCAAATAATGGTATACCAACCCGTGCAAACAAATGCTACCGTCACTTGGAACAACAGGAGTTCTGTGAGTTGTGTGGATTCGATAGAGAGGACTGCTTTCATGCTTGTCTCCAATGCCCGCATGCTGTGGCTCTTCGAGAGGCTATGAGAGAGCACTGGGTGCTGCCGGCTGAGGAGGTCCTGTGGAACTCCGGACCGGATTGGCTGCTCCTAGTTCTCAATCAGTACTCTACAGAGGTGGCTGCCAACTTCATGATGCTCATCTGGCGTGCTTGGAGTGTACATAACAATACCTTGAAGGGGGGCCAAAAAATTTCGATTGAAGGTTCAGTCGTGTTTCTTACATGTTACATGGACTCTCTCCGATAAGCGGTAGCAATTCCTGATAGCAAAGGGAAACGATGTGCTCTTCTAGGGGGGCAGCGATCAGTACAGGTGAAGATACAATGTGCGAATGAGAGATGGTTGCCGCCGGCACAGGGCACTTTCAAAATCAACGTGGATGGGGCATTCATTCCTAGCTCTGGAAAGGCTGCTCTGGGTGTGGTTATTAGAGATCATAATGGACTTGTTCAACTGGCTGCTTGGCGTACTCTAACACATTGCAGGGATGCTGAAGAAGCGGAGACGATAGCCTGTCGCGAGGGTATTCGTTTGGCTGCACGCAGTCTTAGCTGAAAAGCTGAAGCAGGAGGTGGAAGACAGGTCGGCTTCCTGGGCGCTCATCCGTGATGTGCTGGTGGACAGGGACGAGCTGCGCAGCCTGGAGGTCATCAAGATCAGTAGATACAAAAATAGTTTTGCTCATGAATTGGCACATTATGCTATTAGTTCAGGGTTAAGTCAAGTCTTTTTTTCTGTTGTCCCAGAGTTTGTTTCAGCTCTTGCTTGTAAGGATATTACTTAATTTTTAATATAGTTCTTTTTCGCAAAAAAAAAAGAGATCAAGCGATCTTCCTCGCCAATGATGGTGCGTCACTAGGTCACGCTGTTGCGCAACAAAACTAATAGGCCTTCATGTGCGCTCTGTAACGGAGCACTCCTATTTCATCACTGTTGTTTGCCGTTGTGGGTTCTGCTAGTATCTCGCCTGCTGATCACACAATGCTTTTTTATCAAAACAAAAAAACTTCTACTCGCTCTTCTCCCCTAACTAAACTTCCAAATTGAAGACAGAAGGTACTCCAGCCTTTGCCCTCTCCCGAGACATGCGCCAAGAATTAGCCTTTGCCCTCTAATGAGGCACGCGCCAAGCATTTTACGGAAAACAAATCTACTACACCTATAAGGGTATCCCCCACTAGGAGATTATTTGGAGTTCTCGGCCTTCCGATTGGCTCCTGTCACAGGTAACTGAAGTGTAGCATAGGGTCGCTCGATTTGCCCGCTTGGAACCCCGGAGCCGTCGTCCCTACCCACTACGACTTCAATGCCGTCGCCGTGTCCCTGGAGCCGTCGTCCCTGCCCACTACGACTTCAATGCCGCCCGCTGTCTCCTGCCCTTACGTCCTCCCACCTGCTAGGAAGAGGGACTCGGCGGCCTCTTCGCCTACCTTTGGGCGCCCGATTGCCGTGGTAATAAACGCAGGACCGTCGGCCTCCCCGTCCACCACACAATCCACCGCGTCATCTAGCCGATCGTCCGCGTCCTCAGCAGATTCTTCAACCTCCCCCTACCCTGCCTAATGCACGGAGATCCCCGCCTCATCACCGCACCCTCACTTCCAAGCCCCTCGCGGCCTCCCCCGTGCGAGCGCGCAGCATGGCCTCCGGGCGCTTGGCGAGCAGCGGGGAGGTCGTGGTTCGAGCACGCGAAGAGTGGGGCGTCGGCGAGTTCGGCGGCGCGTGACCAGCGGCGGCGGCGAGGAGTCAAGCGGGGCGGCGGCGGTCGCTTCTCCTTCGGCGGGCCACTACAAGAAAATCAATTTTTTATGACAAAACGACCTCGTGGCGGGGCCTAAAATCGTCATATAATGTACCATAATATGGCGAAAAACCTTGATGTCGTCACAAAATTACAGCACCATCACTATTTGTGACGGAAGACATTTGGTCGTCACATAAGAGTGCACTATATATGACGCTTCTTCAGTTTGCTTTTTGTCACAGAATGTGATAGCCGTGAGCAGCCCGGCGGCAGTAGGATTTCGTGATGGCATTTTATGCTTTTTGTGACATTGGCGGACTGTCACATAATATTTATAAAAAAAAGTTAGCCGCAGGTCGCGAAGGCGTGCGGATCGAACCCCAGGACCTCACGTCTACGGGCTTAGTTGCATCCGGCCCGACCCTTCGCCTCGCACTGGGCTTGTGTATGGTTTAGATTATTTTGGTATATGTAACATCTTATTAACAATAGGGTGCTCCAAAGTGTTATAGTTTGTCCCCTTAGGGTTTCCCTCGATCAACCCTTCACCGCGTCGGATCCACCTCGCTCCTTCCTCTTCCTCTCAACGCCGCCGCCCCGCCCATGCCCCCATCGTCGACCTTCCTCTTCGCTCATGCCGGCGAGATGCCCCGGCGACACGCCGCGGAGGGCCCTCCCTCTTTCTTTGCCGCCCGGCGATTCCCTTCGGCCCAGGAGGCCCCGGGGTCGAAAAGCGCCCCTTCGCCGGCCCGAAGCCCGTGGCGTCGGCGAGGATCACATGGGCCCCTTCGCCTTGTGCCGCGCGGGCTCGTCGAAGAAGGCCACACCCTCTTCCACGACTAAGGCGAAGAAGAGGAAGGGCACGCCCTCTTCATCGACGCATCCCTACGAAGAAGGTGAAGTTCCCGCCCCGCCAGCGGGACTCCTCGTCGTCGATGGCGAGCACATGATCACGGTGTGCGGTCCACCTTTCGGCCGGCGACTATGACCACCGTAAGACCTTCCGACTTGAGGGGGTCACCGGTGTGCCTTTTTTCTGCTCCGACAAGAATCCGCCGTCCAGCTTCGAGTACCCACCCTCCAGCTTGTCGGCCAGGTCCTCCTCGGAATCACAGGTACAAGATTGGCTCATACTAACTCCAAATTTGATACTGTTTTCCCTAAATTTTTCTAAAATCATGTCTTGTCAAGAAATGGTGTTCAACATTCTAACCTTGATGTGGAAACAGGCCAATGATGCATACTTTATTCGTAATTGTGGTAATGAGAAATCATGTCTTTTCTAAAATCATGTCTTGTCAAGAAATGGTGTTCAACATTAAAATTTGTTGGTTGTATCTATTGTTACGCTTGATTTTTTCCATGTCGGTATGTATGATGGTTGTACTTGATGGCAAATAGTGGAGATTATTTCTATATATATGATCACTATGTATGATGATATTCAATGTAAATGTTGATAATCAATATGTATGATGTTAAACAGTGATAATCAATATGTATGATGTTATTCTTCATCCATTTCTGCTTGATTTTGTCCATGGCGGTCATCAAATATATTGGCCTCATACACTGTTATTACTTATTAATCACTTCATGTTTTTCAGCCATTTGTGATGACTCGAACTGCACTCATGAACGTCATCGAAGGCGCTGTGACAACACCCCTGCTGCAGAGCATCATGAAGCTCACTTGGAAGGTGGACGACCGACCGAATTGGCGTGAAGGAGCAGCACAAGAAGGAGATGGCTCAGCTTGACTGGGATCTGGCGGAGGTCGAAGCCAAAGGCGGACCGCTGTTGAAGATGTTGGATGATCTTGGCCTTGGCAAGAAGAAGAAATGATGCTGAACCGATATGCTTCTCTGCTAGGCCCTTTTGGGCTGTTATCACTTATATGTAATATGTATGCATGAACATGTGATGCTGAACTTATGGTTGTGTACGTTGAACAACCACCTATGTTATTTGTATTTGTATGGACGAGTAATTAATCTATGTCAAAATTGTTGCTCACTTATATGTGTCAAAACGATTTATCATGTCTTGTCAAGTAGTTGACAAGTTTTTGGCCAATTTAACGTTGTAAAAATAGCAAAAATTATGTCTCTTCGGGGGTTTGAACCCGAGACCTCCAGTCTCTAAAGTTCAGCCCTACCACCGTTATGAATACAAGTTTTTTTTTTTTTTTAATCTCTAGTTAAAACTTATAACTATTCTTTCTCCAACATTCTAAGTCCAAATTTCATGATTTTTTTTTTTCCTAAATTTTTCTAAAATCATGTTCTCCTGAGAGTTTATGCAACTCTCGTGGGCGGCTAGTGGTTTTGAACTACGCTTTTCCGAACACTTGCTCGGATGCAAAAGTGACCTAAATACCGAATGTAGATCTCGATGAGTTATGAACTTTTCATGTTCATGACTTTTCAAATGGAGGCCGTCTAGGGCCCTGAAAAACTCGTCCCAAGCCGTAAAAATTTGAAAATTCAAAATTCGAGGCGTCGAAGTTCGAAAACGAAAAGTTGACTCTAATACCGAATGTAGGTCTTGAAGAGACCTACAAAACACGTGTTCATGACTTTTCGATTTGGATCCATCTAGAGCTTCGAAAACTTGCCCGAAGGCGCCGATTTCAAATTGACCAACGTTTGACTTGGTCAAACCTCGGCCAAACGGAGCACTAAATGGCCTCGGATGAAAAACTTTTGAACACGAAGTTGATAGAACTTCGTCGGGATCTACATTCCATATATAGGTCGTTTTTGCATTTGAGAAAGTGCTAGTGAACCCTAGTCGCAAAACCACGTATCTCACAGAGAGAGTTTATGCAACTATTTGGGAGACTTGTACTATGCAAAAACTAGCCTTTCTCAACTATAGGCCCAAGGCCCAACAAGCTCAACTCTTTCTCCACCGTTGGATGAATCAGATTGACGGTGAAGATGAAGACGGGGCACCCAAGCTGAACTTTTCGAAGAAGCGGGAAAGAAGCGTAGAGGCGCGTTGGCCAAAATTTCATTTCGCTCCACCAGTCCACCGTGACCACGACTCCCCCCCTTCGGTTCCCAAAATCACCCAAATCCGTAGCCCAAATCCCGTGAGTAGGAAGGCAGGATCTCCCCCGGCGGCGCAGGCGAGAACCCTTCCCCGACGTTGAAAGGTCCTAATGGCTAGAGGGGGGGGGGGTGAATAGCCTATTAAAAATTATTGCAACAACACTAAGCACCCGGGTTAGACAAAAACGCGGGGCGTAGCAATTAAGCAATGCTTCAACTAGCTATGCAAGCCACAAGTCAATTCTATTGTCTCTAATCCACACAAGGCTATGTCGCTAGTTTTACTCCTAGGTGAACAAGCAAGTCTAACTAGTTTACCAACTAGGAGCTAACAAGACTAAGCAGCCTAACACACTACACAAGCAAAGCACCCTAACAAGATATGCTACCAAAGTAAAGCACAGAGGTGCTAGGATACAATACCACCGCGAAGTGTAGAGGATGATGCCAATCACCGTGTACAAAGAGAAATCTCCAACGAGCTCAAGACAATAGACACGATGTTTTTTTTTCACGAGGTTCACGTGCTTGCCGGACGCTAAGTCCCCGTTGTGGCGACACACTCACTTGACGTATGCTAAGCTTAATGGCGGTGCCAAATCCCCTATGGGAGCTCAAGCAAAAGCGATCACAAGAGAGGGTCCAACAAGCCACGAGCAATCCACTAGTGCTCCTTTTCGCGAATCTCCCGGGGTAAGGAACGACCCCTCACAATCACCACCGGTGTGGCCTCAAACAAGCTCCACTTGAGCTCAACACCGCCTCTTGCTCCAAGCCGCTAGGGAACCGGGCAAATTCCCAAGAAAACAAGAATCCCGCGGCTTCTCCAAGGATGAAGTGCCTCTAGATGCAACCGATGCAAGCAATGCACTTCTATCACTCTCAATCTCACCAAGAATCCGAGTTAGTGATGAGGAGATGAGTGGAGAGGAGTCTCACAAGCTCAATAGCAAGTTGGAAGCTTCAAATGTGCAAGAGGAAGGGCATAGAACCGGGGCAAACCCATATATATAAGCCCCTCATGAGATAGAGCCGTTGCCTTCAAAATTTGCTCTTTTTTTGACGATCGACGCACGGCCGGAACCACCAAACGGTCCGGTCGTGGGTCCGGTCGGTGCTTCCGGTCGCATCCGACAAGCTTCGGGCCCACGGCAGAACGGCTTCCTCCACGCGTCCGGTCGACGCTTCCGGTCAACACACCGAAGCTTCGGTCTAACTTCCGGCCGACGCGTCGGTGAAATTGGCCAAAACATGCTCTACGCGGACGCGCACCGGGCGTCCGGCCGGCGACCTGCTTCCGGTCACCACGTCCGGTTAGGCATTTCAGCGTGTTCTTCATCTTGTTGTCGCCCTTTGCTTCAACCTTGCTTCGCCTCTTGCCATAAGTTGCCAACACGTTCAAGATGACCACGTTATCACCAATGTTAGCACGTCGATAAGTTAGGCAAGATCGAAGTTAGTGCTCTCATGTCCTAAATGCAATATGCAAGTTAATTGGACCTAGAAGCACTTCACCAAAGGATTGTCGCGGCATTCCCTCTTGATAGTCGGCTATCTATCCTATAATGTGATCACACGCTCTATCGTGTCTTGATCACTAAAAGGAAAACCCTATCAAGATACCTTTGCCTTGATCTCTCGGGTTCCTCTCAAGCCGATCACCGAAGCTTGACGATCCATCATGTCCATCTTCATCGTCCATGTTCATGATCATCATGCTCCTTGTCATCCATCTAATCCTATCTCATAATCATCACTTAGAGCAAAGGATTAGTCCACAAGTGTGTCATCAATTTCCAAAACCAAACATGAGATTTCAATCTCCCCTTTTTGGTAATTGATGACAACCAACTCACAAAGATATGAAATAAAATTCAATTGAACTTGAATTGCTTGCCCATAGGAATTTGATCATGAATCAAGGATTGGACAAACATTTCAAGGTTCGGTTTTGGTAGTAGTAGCTCCCCTACATATGTGTGCTTCCATGTGTTTGGATCAAGTTGGCACATATGTATGGATAGAAAAACTTGGGGAGAGATACTAATACCAAAAGAGATGCTAAGGTTCTAGAAATTTGACCTTTGAAGCGTGAAACCATCGGAGTCCTTAGCATCATGTAACTAGACAATCATCAAAACTCAACATACCCCATGAGATCAACAATATAGGCTAAAATGTGAGCTTTGTCTAGATACATCCTATGCATGCTAGTTGGTCAATCACCAATCAATTTTCAAAAACTAGCATACACCAAGCAATCATGTATATTGAATTTAGATTGCCAATGCAACATCTCATTATGATCATGCACATACAAATGCACAAATAGTCTATGAGCTTGCTCCCCTATTTGTGTGATCCTTTCCAACATCTTTATGACTTATTTCTCCCCTTTGTCAACAATCACCAAAAAGGTGTAAATGAGAGAAATCAAGTCAATCAAAGTATCACATGTAGTCTCATCTAGATCACTTGCCTTTCATGTATTCAAGTTTGAACCAAGGACAAGCTTTTTCACACCTCATATGCATAAGGGTTATCTTGCACCATGTTAGAATACACATCAATAGCGTTTTCTAGAGTTGACACTAGGATTGCAAGCACATAAACATGTCATATGCCACCACTAGTTCATAGAACCAATCAAAGCAATAGTGGTGCCACACATACATTGAAAATATTTTATCTTCCATGAATGAGCCTATTAAGCATTCATGATGTCTAGATGCACTAACAAGTCCTTAGCATATATGAATGCCATGACAACCAACTTTTACCTTGGGGTTTGTCGAAGGAGAGGCATGTCATATAGGTGGGGTGCATCAACTCAAGTTGGAGAAGTCAATAATGTTCAATTCTCCCTTTAGTATGCAAAATCTTTTCTCATCAAGTGGCTTGGTGAATATGTCGGCTAGTTGATCTTTGGTGTCAATGCCCATGATACAAATGTCACCCTTTTGTTGATGATCTCTTATGAAGTGGTGCCTTATATCAATGTGCTTTGTTCTTGGATGTTGAACCGGATTTTGGGTCATCTTCCTTGCACTTTCATTGTCACAATACAATGGGACTTTGTCAAATTGAAATCCAAAATTCTTCAATGTTGACCTCATCCAAAGCAATTGAGTGCAACAACTTCCCCGCACTTATGTATTCGGCTTCGGCGGTTGAAAGAGCAACACTATTTTGCTTCTTTGAAGACCATGATACTAGTGACCTTCCAAGAAATTGACATGTGCCACTTGTGCTCATTCTATTGATCTTGCACCCTCTATAGTCGGAATCCGAATATCCAATCAAATCAAAGTTGGATCCCTTTGGATACCATAGTCCAACATCTTGTGTGCCCTTCAAGTACCTCACAATTCTCTTTGTTGCCTTGAGGTGACTTTCTCTAGGATCGGATTGATATCTAGCACACATGCCCACACTAAATGCTATGTCCGGTCTTGATGCGGTTGCATAGAGCAAACTACCAATCATAGACCTATACTTCTTTTGCTCAACCATGTTGCCACATGGATCGGGGTCTAGGCTTCCATTTGTTGCCATTGGTGTGGACATTGACTTGGCATCTTGTAGATCAAACTTCTTGTGTCTTTGATGTACTTGCCTTGACTAATGAATGTGCCATTCTTCAATTGCTTGATTTGGAGACCAAGAAAGAATGTGAGCTCTCCAAGCATTGACATTTCAAACTCATTGGCCATCATCTTAGCAAACTCTTCACAAAACTCTTGGTTGGTTGACCCAAAGATAATGTCATCCACATAGATTTGCAACACAAACAATTCTTTGCCAATCTTCTTTGTGAAGAGAGTGGTGTCCACCTTGCCTATCTTGAACCCTTTAGAGAGGAGAAAATCTCTCAACCTCTCATACCATGCTCTTGGTGCTTGCTTCAAGCCATACAATGCCTTCTTCAACTTGTAGACATGGTTGGGATACTTTTCATCTTTAAAGCCCGGTGGTTGTTCAACATACACCAACTCATTGATGAAGCCATTCAAGAATGCACTTTTCACATCCATTTGATAGAGCTTGATGTCATGAGCACATGCATAAGCAAGCAAGATTCTTATTGCTTCAAGTCTAGCAACCGGTGCATAGGTCTCTCCAAAGTCAAGACCTTCTACTTGAGTGTACCCTTGAGCTACTAGCCACAATTCCAATTTGATCTTGCTTGTTCTTGAAGACCCACTTGGTTCCAATCATATTATAGTCCTTTGGCCTTTCCACCAATTCCCATACATCATTTCTCTTGAAGTTGTTCAATTCTTCATGCATGGCATTGATCCAATCTTCCTTCTTGAGTGCATTTTCAATGTTCTCCGGTTCCGCTTGTGCTACATAGGCATGGTGAGCACAAAAGGATGCCAATCTTCTTCTAGTAACCACTCCACTATTGATGTCACCGACAATTTGATCAATTGGATGGTCTCTTGCTATGTTGGAAGGTTGCATCACTTGCACTTGATGACTAGGATGAGGAGATGGACTAGCTTGTTGCTCTTGATCTTGATCTTCATCTTGAGTGCCACTAGTGCTAGCTTCATTTGCACCAATCTCAACCGAAGTTGTAGGCAATGGAGTGTCTTCCTCATCATTAACTTTCCTAGGCTGAATATCACCAATATCCATGTTTCTCATGGCATTCTCCAAGTTGGAACCACTCACATCATCATGATTTTTAACTTCATTTTGAGAGCCTTGGGTTTCATCAAATTCAACATCATGAACTTCTTCAAGCTTGCCACTACCCAAGTTCCAAACTCTATATGCTTTGCTTGTGGTTGAATATCCAACTAGGAAACCTTCATCACATTTCTTGTCAAACTTGCCCAATCTTGTGCCTTTCTTGAGAATGTAACATTTGCACCCAAAGACTCTAAAGTAACCAATGTTGGGCTTCCTTCCATTTAGCAACTCATATGGTGTCTTGCCAAGCATTCCATGGCAATAGAGTCGGTTTGCTACAATAGCAAGCCGTGTTGATTGCTTCGCCCAAAAGGAATGGCTAACATTGTATTCACTAAGCATTGATCTTGCCATTTCAATCAAGGTTCTATTCTTCCTCTCAACTACACCATTGGATTGAGGAGTGTAGGTTGGTGTGAATTGATGTCCAATTCAAGCTCATCACACAACTCTTCAATTCTTGTGTTCTTGAATTCACTTCCATTGTCACTCCTAATCTTCTTGATGGATGTCTCAAACTCATTTTAAACCCTCTTGACAAATGTCTTGAAAAGCTCAAACACATCATTCTTGTCATGCAAAAAGAACACCCATGTATATCTTGTGTAGTCATCAACTATGACAAAACCATACTTGTTGCCTCCAATGCTAGAGTATGATGTTGGCCCAAACAAGTCCATGTGTAGCAACTCAAATGCCTTGCTTGTACTCATTGTGCTCTTGGTTGGATGTGCATTGTCATATTGCTTGCCGGCTTGATATGCTCCACAAGGTTTGTCCTTCTCAAACTTCACATCATTCAAGCCTCTAACCAAGTCATGCTTCATCAACTTGTTCAATTGTTTCATCCCAACATGACCAAGCCTTCTATGCTACAACCACCCTTTGCTAGCCTTTGAGAGTAAACATGTTGTCAACTTGGCTTCTTTTGAGTTGAAGTCAACAAGGTAGAGATCACCATATCTAAATCCCTTGAAGATCATGTTTGCACCATCACCACTAACCACTTCAACTTCTTTGCTTGTGAATATGCACTTGTACCCATGATCATAAAGTTGAGAGACCGACAAGAGGTTGTAATCAAGATGATCAACTAGCAACACCTTTGACAAGCTTTTCTCTTGAGTGATAGCAATCTTGCCTAGCCCCAACACATTGCCTTTCTTGTCATTGCCAAATGTGATTGACTCATGTTCATCAATGCCCTTGATGCTAATTGACTTGAACATATGAGAATCCCCGGTCATGTGTTGAGTGCACCCACTATCCATTATCCAATGCTCTCCTCCGGCACGATAATTGACCTACAAAATAAGATCAATTCTTCTTAGGTACCCAATGTTACTTGGGTCCTTCAAGGTTAGTCACCAAGGCCTTTGGTACCCAAATGGCTTTCTTCTTTGAGCCCATCCATGGTGTACCAATGTACCTAGCACGAACACCATTGTTCTTCTTTACAAGCATATATGAATTATCAAGCTTGATGGAAGAAGCATTGGTCCTCTTGTTCATGCACTTGTGCTCTAAGTGACCAACTTGCTTGCAAGCTTTGCAATAGCTACCATTGCTCTTCACAAAACGAGTCTTGTGAGTCACATAGGCGGCCTTGCCTTTCTTAGGGATATAGCCTAAGCCCTCCTTGTATAAGGATGCCCTTTCGCTACCCAAGCACATATAAGCAAGCGATCCTCACCACCATAAGCCTTAGACAAGGTGTGATTGAGCTCCTTCACTTCCCTTTTCAAACAAGCATTCTCATGAATAAGCATAGGGTTATCATTATCCTCACTAGAGATGGATGTGCTAGTAATAGAGCTAGTGGAGGTCTCACACTTGGGGGTTGATTTATCAATAAGGATATCACACATGATACTTGCATTGCATGTATCAACATTCTCAACAACTAAGCACAACTTGTGCTCATCAAGTAGAGAGGAATGAGCTTTCTCTAACTTAGAATGAGTTTTCTCAAGCTTCTTATGGTCTTCCTTTAGACTCTCATAAGATGCCCGAAGCTCATCAAGTTCTTGCTTAAGGCTCTTTGTTTCCTTATGCAAGCCCTTGCATTCCTTTCTACTTTGCTTGAACATGACAACACACTCATCAAACATGCTTTGCAACTCCTCCCTAGTTTGAGTTGGCTCCTCATCATCACTATCACTATCACTATCATCATCATCCTCTTTAGTGATAGATTGTACCTTAGTGGCCTTAGCCATGAAGCATGAGGAAGGAGTGTCGAAGAGGGAGATCTTGTCATGCATAGCAAGGTGAGCTTGTCCCTTCTTCTTGTTCTTCTTCTCCTCTTCTTCATCACTTGAAGAGGATGAGCCATCACTATCCCACATAGCCACATGTGACTCATTCTTCTTCTTGGGCTTCTTCTCCTTCTCATTCTTGGCATCATTCTTCTTTCTTGCTTTCTTGATGCCCTTCTCATCATCACTATCATATGGGCACTCGGCAATCAAGTGACAATCATCATGGCAACGAAAGCATGTCATGTTGCCTTCATTCTTGCCATCCTTGGTCTTCTTCTTGGATGATTGCTTCTTCTTGCTCTTGGAGATGTAGTTCTTCTTAACAAACTTTCCCAATCTCCTCACAAAGAGGGCCATGTGCTCATCAATTTCACTTCCACTAGTAGAAGTGCCATCCTCTTCATCACTTGATTCTTCCTTCTTCTTCTTGCCCTTGGATGATGAGCTAGCCTTGAGTGCCAAGCTCTTCTTGTCCTCTTTCTTCTCTTCATCCTTGACCTTCTTGTTTGCTTTTGTTGATGAGCTCTTGCTTTTTCTTGTCATCTCTATAGGAGTCATCGGTCATGACCTCATCAAGCAATTGGTTGGGAGTCAAATCCTTCAAATTTGACCTTACTAGCACGGTGATGAACATCCCAAACCGTTCGGGCAAACACCTCAAGAACTTCATGTTGAAGGTCTTGTCCTTGATCTCTTCACCTAGAGAGTTGAGATCATTCACCAACACTTGCATGCGGTGAAACATCTCCCAACACGGTCTCATCATCTTCCATCTTGAAGCTATTGAATTGCTCAAGCTTGATATAGGCTTTGGCTTGCTTGACGCCTTCGTACCTTCATAGCATTCTTCAAGCTTCTTCCATATCTCATGAGCAATTGTGAGATTCTTGACTTGCTCAAAAAAACTTCGATCATTGAATGCCTCATGGAAAGCACTCACGGCCACATCATTGGCAT
Organism: Hyparrhenia diplandra; assembly: GCA_015847255.1. Lineage (NCBI taxonomy): Eukaryota > Viridiplantae > Streptophyta > Magnoliopsida > Poales > Poaceae > Hyparrhenia > Hyparrhenia diplandra. The sequence goes on along the minus strand of JADLZK010008524.1, from coordinate 520,611 downwards.
ATAGTTTCTTCTCTTCGGCGGTTGGCTCATTGGGTTTTGCAACCTCAAACTTGTTCTCCATGACAACCCACACTTCTCTATTGATTGACTTGAGGTGTGCGGTCATCTTCACCTTCCAATAGGCAAAGTTGGTGCCATCGAAAGGTGACGCCTTCTTGGTGTTGTTGACATTAAAAGTCGTTGCCATTTTAACACCGTAGGATGTTAAGCCACTCAAATAACGGTGCCTAGCTCTGATACCACTTGAAAGGTCCTAATGGCTAGAAGGGGGGGGGGTGAATAGCCTATTAAAAATTCTTGCAACAACACTAAGCACCCGGGTTAGACAAAACGACGGCATAGCAATTAAGCAATGCTTCAACTAGCTATGCAAGCCACAAGTCAATTCTATTGTCTCTAATCCACACAAGGCTATGTCGCTAGTTTTACTCCTAGGTGAACAAGCAAGTCTAACTAGTTTACCAACTAGGAGCTAACAAGACTAAGCAACCTAACACACTACACAAGCAAAGCACCCTAACAAGATATGCTACCAAAGTAAAGCACAGAGGTGCTAGGATACAATACCACCGCGAAGTGTAGAGGATGATGCCAATCACCGTGTACAAAGAGAAATCTCCAACGAGCTCAAGACAATAGACACGATGTTTTTTTCACCGAGGTTCACGTGCTTGCCGGCACGCTAAGTCCCCGTTGTGGCGACACACTCACTTGACGTATGCTAAGCTTAATGGCCGGTGCCAAATCCCCTATGGGAGCTCAAGCAAACGATCACAAGAGAGGGTCCAACAAGCCACGAGCAATCCACTAGTGCTCCTTTCGCGAATCTCCCGCGGGGTAAGGAACGACCCCTCACAATCACCACCGGTGTGGCCTCAAACAAGCTCCACTTGAGCTCAACACCGCCTCTTGCTCCAAGCCGCTAGGGAACCGGGGCAAATTCCCAAGAAAACAAGAATCCCGCGGCTTCTCCAAGGATGAAGTGCCTCTAGATGCAACCGATGCAAGCAATGCACTTCTATCACTCTCAATCTCACCAAGAATCCGAGTTAGTGATGAGGAGATGAGTGGAGAGGAGTCTCACAAGCTCAATAGCAAGTTGGAAGCTTCAAATGTGCAAGAGGAAGGGCATAGAACCGGGCAAACCCATATATATAAGCCCCCCTCATGAGATAGAGCCGTTGCCTTCAAAATTTGCTCTCTGGCGCCGCGGCCGGACGCCTTGACCGGAACCACCGGCCGGTCGGTCGTGGGTCCGTCGGTGCTTCCGGCCGCATCCGACAAGCTTCGGGCCCACGGCGAAACGGCTTCCTCCAGCGTCCGGCCGACGCTTCGGTCAACACCGAAGCTTCCGGCCGACGCTGCGTCGATGAAATTGGCGAAACATGCTCTCTCGCCAGATGCACCCACCGGAGCGTCCGGTCGGCGACTCGCTTCGGCCACCGCGTCCGGTCCGGGCATTTCAGCGTGTTCTTCATCTTGTTGTAAGCCCTTTGCTTCAACCTTGCTTCGCCTCTTGTCATAAGTTGCCAACACGTTCAAGATGACCACGTTGTCACCAATGTTAGCACGTCGATAAGTTAGGCAAGACCGAAGTTAGTGCTCTCATGTCCTAAATGCAATATGCAAGTCAATTGGACCTAGAAGCACTTCACCAAAGGATTGTCGCGGCATTCCCTCTTGATAGTCGGCTATCTATCCTATAATGTGATCACACGCTCTATCGTGTCTTGATCACTAAAAGGAAAACCCTATCAAGACACCTTTGCCTTGATCTCCCGGGTTCCTCTCAAGCCGATCACCCGAGCTTGACGATCCATCATGTCCATCTTCATCGTCCATGTTCATGATCATCATGCTCCTTGTCATCCATCTAATCCTATCTCATAGTCATCACTTAGAGCAAAGGATTAGTCCACAAGTGTGTCATCAATTTCCAAAACCAAACATGAGATTTCAGGCGTGGGATGGCAGGGGTCTCCCCCCGTGGCGCGGGCGAGAACCCTACCCCGGTGGGATGGTAGGTCTCCCGCGGGCGGCACGAAGAACCCTACCCGGCGTGGGATGGCGGGGTCTCCCCGGCGGCGCGAAACCCTACCCGGCGTGGGATGGTGGGTCTCCGCGGCGGCGCGAGGCGAAACCCTACCCAGTGGGAATGGAGGTCTCCAGCGCCGGCCAAGGCCGAACCCTACCCGGGCGCGTGGGAAGGGAGGACTCCCGCGGCGGCGCGGCGAGAACCCTACCTCGAAGGAAACGGCGGCCGACCCGAGCTCCCGCCTCGGCACCCCAAGGTGAGAATCCTACCATAGTACTCCTCACACTCCCTTTCCCTCCCCCTCCCATTTCCTTCGCGGATCTCGGCAGGACCTCCGATCCGGAGTTTGTGGCGCAGATCGGCTATGTGCGTGCGGCGGCGTGGCGGCGACGTGGACGGGAAGAATACAAGGTCATCGAACGTTCGCCGCCCGGCAAAACAAGGGGATTGTTGGTTAATTGGTTTCGCATCCCGGCCGCTAGCTTTTCGACGCATTGCACTGCGGGGCGTTTTGGTGAGATGCCGCCTTGATAGCCACCTATGATGATATTTGCAAACCAACTAATTGCTTTGAAGTCTGTTTACCATTGTGCCGATGATGATAGTAATGGCGGGATGATCATGTTTGGCTTGTGAAAAAAAAAAAATAGAGTCTGTTTTCATGTTGTTCATCGAATCATCGTGAACCTTGCTTTACCTCGGCTACTCTTTTTTTTGTGTTCAAGAATGAGTTGGTATAATCTTCGAGGCCGAGGCCGCAAAGTTCTCGATGATTTCATGGTCCCCATGTGTTATGTTTCATTATGAGTTGGTATAAACAAGCCAAACAACCATTATTCTCGAGGCCTACTACCTTTGTTTACCCTTGTGCCCATGTGGACATTCATGGAAGGATGATCATATCCTTTTGTTTGGCCAAACAAAGTGAAAATAATTGTGGTCTAGTTTGTGCGATTAATCGATGTGATCTTTCACAAACACCGGGCATCAACCTAATGAGGTCTTTGTCGAGAGTTTGTGGAAGATTACATAAGACACTCCCCTCACTAGTGAGACCATGATGCAAACTTTAGTAAATCTTTAGTAAAGAGTTATATTGAGGTATTTGTTGGCCAATTTTGACATCCTAAGAGGTCATTCATTTTTAAGTTTCACAAACTACATTTGTCAAACTTAAAATTGATTGACTTCTTGGGATGCTAAAATAGTGTTATTTACGTGTTATTGAGATGTATAAGATTCTTCATCTTCTCTATTTGCATGTATTGTAATTGGTACATTGGGTTATGCATAGATAGAACTATCTATGTATAAGCAGATATAATCTTTTACATGCAATTTTTTATTTTGTAAATGGGACTTATAATCTTGTTGACTTATAATCTTATACATGCGTAGATAGAACTATCTCGGTTGTCTCATTTGTCTAATTGTCATTTGTCGGTATTATTTTTTGTTAGTTATCCGATTATAGTTTTCTTTTTTTTGATGGAATCTGTTGTGTGCGGAGTTGATGGTGATGACATATGGACTACTAGCACATTCATTTTGCAAGGTGAGTACGATCATATCTGACTGTTTCTATGCCTGTTTGCTCAACAAACTAATTTGAATCTTTTCTAATTTCTTTTCAATGTCTTAGCTCAGCAAACTAATTTTAAACTTTTCTTATTAGTAAGTGAACTTCCTCACTTTCGGGTTGGATTAAATTTGCTTATGAGTCTACCTATTTCGGTTGCCTTGTTAAGTTAGCATCAACAACAATTAACATGGTATTTTTTTTCTAGAGGCTTTGATGGTTATTTATCAGTGCAAGTACTGTCATTAGCTATCTAAACACCTTACTACTGTTTGTAATTTTAATGTTAGGCTACATCACATAAATTTGGTTTTACCTAGAAATTATTTGACTTATGCAATATTTTTTCATTACTATAAGTAATTGCTTCAGTTTTACATGTGTTAATGCACGTAAATGAAAAATGTCATTCTTTTATTTAGCATTTGCGTAGTACATTTTTTATAGATCAGTATAGTGACTTCATTGTTTTGTTTTTTTTTTTTTACGTTTGCTAGGCTGCTGGGCCGGAACTTGGCAATGGAACTTGGCAATGGCTCTTTGTGGCTAGTTTGGTGGTGGGCTAGGCTAGAACTTGTTTGGTGTAGGAACTTGGTGTTGGCTATTCTTTACAACTTGGTGCTAGATGTTGGAATTTGTTTAGTTAACGTTTTCTTCTCATCTTTTGTTGTACTTCAGTATGAAACATGCATTTTGGAACATGCACTTTTGTATGGTCATTATGATAATATAATATAATTGGTTATGTGGTTTATTACTATTGTTTCAATTGGATTGGCTCATTATATTAGCCTGGACCATAAATACTTGTTAGTGACAAGGTAACATATGATAGCCAAGAGGGTGTCACAAAAGTACCAAAATTAGAACCTTCCAAGACTATATATGACACAAAATTCATTACAAGACGCGTTGACCCAAAGTCACAAAATGTAGTATTGTATGACGAAGGTTGAGGTAGCGCCACATAATGTTTGGATGTTTTGTGACGAGAACACCCAAATTCCGTCCGCCGACATTTTGTGACGCTGATTATATGACGGACGCCATGACGGACGGATTTCGTCATGAATGCACTTTTTGTGACAGTTTTGGGCTATACATGACAAAATTGATCTGTCTTGGAATGTCGATTTCTAGTAGTGGGCGGCCGGCGTGTGATGGAAGAGGAGGCGAGCGGATCGGAGAGGGAAGGGAAAGGGAGGCCAACGCGTCATCTTCGGCGAGGGAGCACCACCCGCTCCATGCGCCGCAGCAGCCGGGCGGTGGGTCTCGTCTCTGGCGCGGCGGGCGGGCGGCGAGCGCGTCGCTGCGCAGGGAGCGGCGGCGCGGCGGGTGGATTCATGGCCGTGGCGGTGGAGAGGAGTTGAGGCGGGTGGACCGGCGGCGGGCGGATTCGATGGTTTTATCCGGCTCCTCCACGACCTTGCATGAAAAAAAATCTGCTGTTAGTTCTGCAATTCCTCGGTTCTTCTCATTCGTTGTGCTATCAACCAGCGGCAAGAGCCAGCGATGAACACCGCCTTATATTTTTTTTTTCCTTTTTTCAGCAGCAATTCAGTGCGCGGGATTGATTCTCGCTGCGGGGGTTGACGATCCCCGTGCTCTAGGAGCGAGCAATTGCCGCGCCGCGAATTCCACCTCCGATCTCATGCAAGAATCTCCAGTTCTTTTCACGGGAAGCACGAGCAGGACCAGGATGTGAGGAGGCGGCGGAGCGCGCGGGGAATCGTGCCGAAGATTAAGGGAGGAGCGGCGGCGGACTGCGAGGTGGAGCGGTTCACGCTGTGCGACAAGATGTCCCACCTCACACAGACCGCGTCGGAGCCGTGCCACACGACCTGCGGCGCCGCCGCGCCTCCGGCGCTCCGGAAGAGGCCCTTCGGCGTTCGAGCTGGCATCGGCTTGGGAGGCGGCGGCGGCTCCCGGTTCTCCACGGCCAACCGAGTCTACCTCGGCAGGCAGCACATCCCCACCAAGGGCCCTGGGCCGTCGGCGACGTGGACATGGAGGGCTACGTCTTGCAGTTCTCCGCCGATGGGTACTTGCTCATCACTGGGTTTCGAGTAGGTGGTTTGGTTTGCTTGGTTTTGCTGATACATACATAAGTGTTGTGTAGTTAGTGGCTGACGATTCTCTCTTCTGTGTGTGTAAAAAAAAATGTGATGTGAATATAAGGGAAGCCGCATCAGATCAGAGTCTACGACGTCGATAAACGGTGGAAGGTTCAGAAGGATATAAGCTGGTGCACTGGACGATTTCAGACATTGCTCTCTCACCTGACCAACGATTCCTTGTAAGCTAGCATCTTGAGCACTGGACCTTACTGTTGCTGTTCTTGGGCCACGTTTTGCATTGTGTTTGATCCGACTAGAAGATAATACCTTTTTCCCAAAAAAAATTTCTAAGGCATATTTTACCCTGCTACTTTTCCTGTACAAGTTTATCAACATTACAAGGCTTGAGCTTCCACAAGTGTAATGGTCTTTGTATATTACTGTGAGTTGGATTTCAGATTTGCAACATGTTCATGTCCGCCAATTGCCATACTAGCTGTTAAGTAGTCAATATGTCTATTTAAAAAAAGTTGCAACACTTTATTAGTAGCAGTTACTTGACACCAATGGTTATTTCTTCTTGCCATAATAAGGTGATTTTGGATTAGTAAGAAAATAGGCACTCAAGAGGACTGCAGCTCTGGTGCTATGGCATATTCTGTTGTTTTAGTATACCACTTAAGGTTTATTTTTAATTAATTTCATATGCACTGCTTCTTTTTCCTGGAAAGGAGGAAATCCTTGACACCAAGCTAGGACTCAGGAACCTACATGAGAATGTACTCTATTTCATAAATTTCTTAGTGATTATGATTATATTTCTTATCCTATTTCTTACGAATAACAATAAAATTCTTCAAAAATACCCTCTTCATACCCAGCGACAACGCTACGAGAATCCCCTAGTAACCTAAAAAAGTGAGCTTTTTACGTGTATACCTTTAAAAAAGTTCGGTCCAACCACCATGCCACTAAAAAGTTCGCTGACACATGTACGCGCGAGTTGAACTTCATTTTCCCCTACTCACCATTCCGGCCCCATTCTGTTTCATTTTTTTTGCTGCTTGGGTGCTCTTACATGTGGGCCCGGGAAATGACAAAGTCTCAAATACCCTCTCTCACTCACAACCCTGTCCTCTTCTCTTCTCCCTGTCCGGTGGGTCATGGGGCAGCGATGGCTTGGCGGTGTCGAAGTCGTGAGCGCTGGACACGAGCGCAGGCCAGTCCGCAATGCAGGGGCGGCGCTGAAGTCGCTAGCGTGGAGCACGATGCAGAGGCGTGGTGTTGCGTCATGAGGGCGGGCCATGACGGCGACGGCGAGGCGCGACGAGTGTGGCGCGTCCTGTCCACTTTGAAGCACCGCTCAGGGATGTTCGGCGATGCGCCAGGTGGGGATGATGGTGGCGGCCGAGGTTAGCAGGTGCTTGAGCGGCACACGGAGATCGAGCAGTCGCCCAGAGTCCTCTGATCAGGCTGCAGGAACGATGAATAAAAGAATCTGTGTCTAGAGAGCCACAGTTCATATGGTCATTAGCTGAAGCGTATGGTGGATTTCAGCAGCTTGCTCTTCTAGAGTTGCTTCCTAGCAGAGGATAAGCAATGGAAGGATAGGTGATCTACAAAGCAACATTCTACCATTTGACAAGTTGTGGTTCAAGGTCTTTAGCAGCCGTGCTGACTGCCAACATCCACCGCTCTGCCCTCATCCACAAAGAAATTAAACAAATTTATGTCGTTAATGGATCCCCAACAACGTAACTGGCCACCACAGTTCGATTGCTTCAATAATACTGATCGAGCACCTCCCTTCCCTCCCTCCTCTGTTTATCTATATCCCCCTTGCAGCCACGTAGCCAGCAGGGGGGGCGGGTGGGGCCTCTAGCCCCCTAAAAATCCGGTAATCAAGGTTAATTATTGTAGCAAAAATAAAAAATCACCATTAAATCTTCATGCAAATCAACATCTCCTTTGTTTCAGCTCCATCTAAAATTTTTTCAGCCTTCATCACTGCCCCCTGCCCTGTCCTGCACCACAGTTCAATCTCACTGTTGAGCACCTCTCTCACCACCTGCATCTCTCTCGAAGGTGAACACCTCTTTAACCATCGACACACACCTCTCTTTCTGATACCCTAACCCACCTTGAGCTAGCTCTAGAGATAACCACAAGCATGTCCTGCCGGTAGCAACGCATGCACGGTGTATATTTTCTAGTTAAGTCAACAGAGAACAAGAGATGAAACTGAAGAAATTTCCATGCGCACCAGAAATAACAATCCAAATAGAAGAAACATTGAACACATTATAACAAAACAAAACAATACAATACATCAGTTAGAAACCTACTGAGTAACGACATAACCATACAACAAAACTCTCAGTGAAATCCAATAATCAAACATATAGATGCATAATAAGGCAGTGCATGAGTGTTTTCTTGGACAATATTGGAGATGGCAGGAAACACGATCCGTAGACTACAGACTACAAATTGGATACATGGAGAATAAGAGCACACATACATCTTACTATTACTAATTGGAGGCTCCAACGGAGGCTCCACGTTAATTCTCACCAGGGCGCGCTAAGAAAAAAAAGATAAATGCTAAAAATTCTCACGTTAATCAAAAACATTCAACCGTCAGATTGGAAATCTGGCCATTCATAACCATTGAATCTCATTTAGTTTTCAAAGAAATTACCCACCTCTGCCATTATAAATAAAAAAAAAGTGTAAAATTTTATTGTTGTGAGAAAAAAATCAACACCACGTACAAAAGCTTGAACGACAAGTCCCCTCACGTTATCTCGATTATAACAAAAAAATCTTTCACGTTCAAGATAAATTAAAAATAGCAAAATTAACACACGTTAGAAAATATATTCCGCAAACAAAAAGATAAGTTAGAAAAATATCTGTATCACATGGGCCCACAAGTTACGTTTACTAGGTACATAATTTTTTTTTTGTGGAAGCTAATAACGGTGGTACCTTCATCAATCTCTCTTAACCCAAAAATTAGGTTGAACATTGATATTTTAACAAAATACCAAAGGCAATCTATGACCACCAAGAAAAAACTTACACATGTTTAGATTGTAGTTATATATTTGAAACAAAAAATAAAGAGTTGAAAATATTTGGAAAACATGAAGAAATAGTTATCCATCTGCTCGGTAGCCACCCTTCGGTTTTAATTGAACATCCATGTTTATTCTCATGAGACACAATAGAAAAATAAATTTAGAATTTCCTGTAATAAATAGAAATATTTAGCCACTAATTTGTTAGACTCTTATCGTCATCGCCAATAATAGTCATTGGATCTATTCTATTTTTTTTTAAAAAAATACACACCTCTACCAGTATGAAAATTACATAAAGCTATCTCTTACGTCTAAATTACCAACCAATGTAAAAGATAATTTTAAAACTACTAAAATTTAAGATATTAATTGAGTGCCATTAAATCAATCCATAAATATTGTTTCATAGTATTCATATTTGGAGTCATGAATATTAATTGTATTGCTTTTTACTGTACTTATCTAAAGTCATAAATGTTCCATAGACTTAGTCAAGCTTAAAAGAAAGTTTGAATCAATACAAACACATAATTGATTCCTTTTTGGATACAGCTAGGACATATAAATACTAATATAAAGTATTACCAAAAATAGTTCAATAACCATAATTCGAACTCTTAATTCAAAAGTAAAGCATGTAACTAGCTTCCACCACCTTTACGAGTAAACATGTATACATTAGATTAAATATTATTTTAATAGCTGACCAGGCGTGAAAATTTTTCATTAAGAAACGACAAAGCAATACCATGGACAATTCACTTTAAGTTATATTAGTACTCTATGATAATGAAATTTGTAAGTTCTTAATTTAAATAGTTTAATACTAGATTTTGACTAAAACACCTACTGTAAAAATATTATTAAATTTATTTTAAGCATTCTATATTTTATAAACAATGTTACTGTAAAAAAATAATTGTGTTATAATAGAATCAACATGTGGATTGTCTTGGTGCAAGATTATTTGTACCATATTAAGAACTAATAGCTAGGGTAGCCTGAGACCTATAATCTTCTTTTAATAAAAATATTCAAATAAAATATACAATGAGAAATAGAGTTTGAACTTATGAAACAACTAAATTAAAAATTTGAAAGATACGATAGGTTCATGATGTCATAGAAAGGGATACAGCAAGAGCATATATAACTTAAGCTTAGGTTTAAGTAAAACCATATCATATGAGAAAATGGATAAAACCTAGAATTGTATCATCTAATGGGAGCTAGGGTAGCTAATGGGAGCCTTCACATAAATTCTCACAAGACTCACTAGAAAAACTTATAGTCTATAAATCTCAAAAAAAAAAAAAAAAACATCTGGCTATCAATTTGGTAGACTAATCACCAAAGATAATAATTACCCCTCATCTACAATTTTGTAAAAATAACATAATGTAATTTATGAATGGATGTTCAAATTATCCTCACCAATGATAATAATTACCCTCATCTACGATTTTGTAAAAATAACATAAAGTAATTTATGAATGGATGTTCAAATTATCCACCTACCCAAGTCAGAAACATGATCAAAAGTAAGCCAAAAATTTACATCTATTTACCTATTTCCTGTTATTACAGATAATTTAAATGTATCCTTAACTTTGCATCAATATTACCACCTTAGTCATTATATAAAGAAAAAATATCATCTAAAATCTATATCTAAATTATCAACATCTTCTACTTCAAGTAATGTATAAAAAAATTTAAATCATATATATGTCTTTACATTAACAACTTCTATTAATATTAATATATTAAATTTATAATAATGTAAACATAGACAATGTGTTAGCCTGCAGATCAAGTATGAATGCATGCAAAAGTGATAAATACATATGTTATGTTATATCATTCATGGAAAGTATATTCTTAACGGCTCATATATTATGGTCTTAACAAATTATTTAAATTTATATTAATAAAACTAACATACAATATATGTTTTTTTATGTTGATACATTTGTATATTTTAACTTAAATGTTTGACATTTACAAATTGATACTACAACCATTACTACACGTATAATTCCTTAACTCTTGAGAAGCGACAAAGGTTAGTGTAGACTACGAGTGGATATAACACTCTACTTTTAGATTCCTTTGGAGTAAAAATCATTTGAAATAATAAATATTGATATCCTGTTAAGTTTAACGCTACTGCTGATCTTAGTGACATCGTGCAAACTTGAAATGACTGTTTATGCCATCTTAGTACTTAAGAGGGAAGTCTAAGACCCTAAACCCTATTTTCAAATAAGGACAAAATGAGAGCTAATAAAATATTTAAAAGAGCCAAAGTTTCAACTTAACCTGTGGATAAAATAAATCCATAACATCAATATAAGATTGAAATTTAGCTAGAAGTCAAATTTGGATTGATGACATGATAACATATATCCTACAACAAGAGCCACCACAATTTAAGCTAAGTTTCAATTTAATGCATGTTGAAGATGCAAATAGGTAACATGCAAAGGAAAAAATAATTGATATGGGTGAAAAAAATGATTAGCAATAGAAAGTTTCATAATTGATATGAACTACATAGTATCTATTATGCCTATTGTCTTAGGAAATGAACAAAGAAAGAAATAGACAACTTAATACAAATTTGAAGATATTAACTGACCAATATGAAATCTAACCCGTGGGGAGCACGGGTTGATAGACTAGTGCATGAAAAAGAAAATACAATATTAATATAGATCCTGATCCTGGATGCATCGATATATCGATATATTGGTATTACGAATCAGCAGCAGCCAGCTCCACTACAGTCATCACATTCTAAAACCGATACCTTAGCAACTCCAAAATTTTGCTAAATGAGCTTGCTATCCTTGAGAATTTGGTAAAACATGAAATTGTACTCTCCAATAGTTTGCTAAATCAACTTGCCATCTTTTTCCCAACTTGCTATCCCTCCCTCCACGCCACAAGATATATACTCGTTGTATGTGCAGAGCATCCGTCTGTATTAGAAGAGATGGAAGGTCATAAACATAATTTTATTTCTGTCTCATGGTTTCTGATTAAGTTTTCAAGAGGTGGCATAAACATAATTTTGTTTCTCATGCTAATTTTATGTCTGTTCGATCTGAGTTTGGCAAGTGAATTATGTCAAACTGTTTGAAATGAGTTCTTTTTAGCGAACTCTTGGAGATGCTCTTAATAACATCGAATTTAGCACCTCGCTGAATGTCCTTCATTTTCATACCTTAACATGGGAATTGGCGGGCCGCCGTTGCTGTATCTGCCCCCCATGGTTCTTGTGGGCGATCACGCGAAGCGGAATGCGAAAACACAAGGCGGCAGTTCCCAGGGAACAACAGTTCTTTCAGGTTCATAAAGGCTGAGCTTCGTTGCTGCCACGTCACCAAGACCATGGTGCACCATGAGTAACCAGACAAAGGTGATGAGCTCGCCTCCATTGCTAAGCTGCCGTGCGTGGAGATCTCCGCGGCATTTACCAGCTGCATACACGAGCAGCCTCAACCACATCTTCTTGATCTCCATAAGTGACTGCTCCAGTCCATTAGGCTCTGGATCGAAGGGGGAGCAATGTGTGTTGCTCACATGCATGTGTTTCACGGTCTCTTTTGATGTATAATGGTCCAGAATGTCAAGCTTGGTCGACGCTTCACGTGGCTTATAGATGCGAAGCCATTTGAGAAGATCAGATTCAAGATTTTCTGCAGAAGCCGTGCTGACTGGCAACATGGATGGATGCATCATCATCAGATACATCATGTAATTCGATAGTGTCTCACATTCCTCCTTAAGTCGCAAAGTTTCATCCGTGTTGGTGTGGGCCAAGTGTCTAGTTATATGCAAATCTGTGTATATTTGCAGAGCATGAAGGGCAGTCTCAAAAGGCAGTCTCAGTATATCATGCAATCTCCAGCCACAATACGTCGGTCTGAACGATTCATATCTGCCAAGAATTTCCATAACACTGCTGATAATCCCCTTCACTGCTCTGCTAGAATCATCAATGTGGTGTACGTACCATAAGTTTCTCCATTGCTTGTCCAGACCAATAGCACTGATGGTCTTTGACAATATTCTGGGTTTGGATGTCACAGCAATGCAGTAATCCATCAAATTAAACTGCCCAATGGAGGTCTGGTGCATGCTCTTGTTACAGTAGTGATGAATAGCCCTAGGAAAGTTGCAAAGGCAATGAAGAAAGCTACCCTGCTTCAAGTGTGCTCTTGTCCAAGGTGATGCCATCACCACAGCAATAGAACAGACTTCCATAAACATGGCCCCAGTGAACAATGTATAGGTAATCGCGACATTTACCCTGTTGTGGTTGTGGGCACCCTTGTCAATTATCAGGAACAGAAGGAAGGCAACGACCATCAAGGTCTGGGAAGCACACCGAAATATGACACCAGTCCATCTTTGCAACACATTGGCCTTAGTGTAGAGGAGATCGAACATCATGCCAAGCTCCAACGCTAACACTTCGAGCTTCTCGTCTCCCAGTCCATACCTCCGGATAAATCCTTCAAATATGCTGTCAACCGAAATAAGTCCTAGCTCGAGCACAGTCCGCCCAGCAAACAAACCTCGGGCAAGAAGCACGATCTGAAGAGCATACGATTCCTTGATAGGATACACCTCCTTCCTATTGTCCTGTTCTGGTGAGAACTTAACTGACTCTGCAAGGCCATTTAGGCTCGCACTCTTTAGGGCCCATACCCTCTCTCCATACTTGATAATTCCAGAAACAAACACCAACATTGCAGGAATCAGTATACTGTAATTGATCCTGTGGAAGGATTTCTAGAAGACATACAAGGCTAGAACCGCCTGGGTTGCGAGATTCAACAAGTGCCTTAGCCACAGGTTGTTGTCCTCGATAGAGAAGGCGGTAATGGAATCCTGGCCACCGAGGTGAACAAGGAGAAAAGGTACCCAAAGAAAGGGCAGTATGTCCCCAAATGACTCCGCTCCAAGCTTGCTGTATTTGTCCTCGTACTGAGAGAAGAGGCCCAGGGCATAAACAGCAACGAAGTCTGCTCCCACATAAGCCAACCATATCAAAGCCTTGAACACTCCATTGATCTTGCGGCGACGGAGGCTTCCGGTAGCCAACAGAAAGAGCTGTAACATGAAGCTAAGGAGTACCATTGTCTGGGTTTCCCACAGATTCCATTTGTACACTAGCTCTGCCATTGTCGAGTTACTGTTTTGTTGGACCACTCCACCAGTCCTATCGACACCTGAACGAATGTTTTTTGAAAAAACGAGTCATTACCAGTAAATACAATTGTAACTGGACTACTACTCAATTACAATTTAATTTAGTATGTAGATGTTTTTTGTAGATGTAAATCTATGGTTCAAATAAATCTACTATTCTTCTTCTCTTCTACAAAGGAGCTAAGGAATTGGAGGCCACCTACACCACACCACAGATCTCCTTGGTCGAACGCAGAGTTTTTATCTTACGGTTATCCCGGAGGGACGTCCTCTGTTTCACCTCGCGTCGAACCCACCCGAGGCTATTATAGAATTTTGATTCATTTAACCACATTAATACATCATTTTTTCACCTAAATACATGTATTTTGTAACCTGGACCGTATTGACTGGATGGATGGATCGATCGATCGTACTACTCATGTATTTTGTCACGTATTTTGTAACCTTCCCAACGCCGCAGCCACACCATCCTCCGCGCGGCCTTCCCGACGCCGCCGCCGCCACGCCTTGCATCCTCCACGCCGCCCTTCAGCTGCTACGTCATGGATGGAGGAGAAGCGCCTCCGCTGCTGGATGCCCCAGGGACCGAAGACGTCGCTAGCCCTAGCGGCACCCAGAGGCATCGCTGCCGTAGCCCTTGCCACTCCCTAGCCGTCGCCCACCAGTGGCCTGCCAGCAGCCAGGCAGCAGTAGCGGCCAGTACATGCCAGGCACAGCAGCGGCTAGGACATGCTAGGCAGCAGCGGCCATCAGCGGATGGGCACCAGCGGCCAGCAACAGCAACGGACGTACAAAAGAGATGTATTTAGATGTTTTTACATGTACTAGTGAAAATGCACGTGCGACACGCACGTGTCTAGAAAACATAGTTTTTGTTTGCCATATTTTGTAGTTTTTGTCTGTTATGATGTTATTAAGCAAACAAGTCCTAGACAGAAGTATGATAAGAAATACTTAATGAAAAGAAAGGCACATTGGACAGAACAAGTGTATATGGTAAATAAATCCAATTGTTGTTGTTGAATCTTCATGATATATGTGTTTTACACCTAATTAATCTCGCTCAGTATATACCATAGTGTCAAACAAGCCTCAAATTTCTTTTTCCTTTGGAATTACGTCTATATGAGAAGCAAACATTGATAAACCAAATAGAGAGTGTAAGGGCCAAAGCATTCCAGTTTAAGTTGTAGTATAAGCACATTAACCCCTGATCCAGGAATTATTGTGCCTTGTCAAGTTTAGACCTTGCAACATCTACATCCTGGTGATCATAATAATCCTGTAATATGATCCACCAAATGAAAACACATAGTGGGTCATAAATGTGAAGCGCATTATGAATTACCCATTACTAATCTCAAAGGTCACAGGTGGACACCTTGTTAATCAAACAAGTGATTCTACTTACAACAAAATAGACCCCCTTCAGATTTACTTTTCACACTCTTGGGAATAAGCAGTAACGCCATTAAGACTCAGGTAATGAAAAGTATCTCCAGTCAGTAATAAAACTACACACCACTTTTCATAAGTGTATTTTGATATAATAAATGAAAGCATTTCCAAAAATTTCATTCAGGAACCACTGCAAACAGGAATGCAAAAGGTCAAAGATAAACTCCTTCTGGATGACGTTGCTCCTATACAGATCCATGTTTCATTAAGGAGGTGACATAATATCAAAATGCATGCAGTCCAAAGAAGCTTAAGCAACCCATTCAATTCCCTGTATGTGTAGAAGATTTTAGTTTGGAGATTCGTTTGAAGAATTGAGCCATTGGAATTTCGTGGAAGATATTTGGCACAAGACTATTAGCACTGAATTCACATAATAAAGCAGACCATAAGCTTCAGATAATTATTTGGCATAGGATTATTAGCGTTGAATTCAATAAAGGAGACCACAAGCTTCGGATAATTGGGCACATGATTATTAACACTGAATTCATATAAAGGAAACCATAAGCTTCGATTCATATAAATCGATCAGCTTCACAGACTACTGTCGTAGTAGCAACATGTCAAGCATCATCCGAATCTGAAGTTTGAAACTCACCTTGTTAAAGTCAGCAATAATTGTAATCTTCGAATTCTCCCTTTCACCAATGACATGCAACTTTGGTAGGCGAGCCATGGAACCATCTGCATTATCCACAATCTCACTAAGGACAGCAACGGGAGGAGGTAATCCAGGCAGGCATAGCAAGGTCAACAGATGCCTAGGTATGTCCAGTCTCTGTATTTCAAAAGGAAAATATGACCGGTCCGGGGCAGTTGAAGCCCTCAGGCTTAGAATCAGGAGATGCAATGCATATGTGCTATTGTATATTAGAAATCAGATGAGACAGGATAGTTATTAGATCTAAAATAGAAAATAGCATGACCAATCAGATGATTCATCACCGGTTACATGTTCACTCATTGATGTCATACAGGCAAAAGAGTTTCCTCCCGGTAAGACATTTTTTATTAATTAAAAAGATAATAAACAGACATAATACCAATCGGCTCCTCCTCATCTGCATGATGCGAGGAGATTAATTAGGATTAGGGAAAAAATCAATGGTCGGGAGATCTCTAAACTGCACATATACTTTGATTATGCAAACGAAACTACCAACCAAAAGGGAGCACCGCAGTATCCTCGTAGGGCGCGGAGAAAGGTGCGTCGCCGGAGATCATGCATGCCCCCAAACAACAACACGCCAGCGCCACTCAGTGGCACATCGAGGGCGTCCTCCATGCCGTCGCCCAGCCCGCCTTCCTTTGTCCGTGGCGGTCCCGCGCAGTCTTGGCTGGGTGACGCCGAGACCGCCCACGGAGGCGCCAAGGGATCGGAAGGCGCAACCGCTGTTGCCGTGTGGCTGCCCTACCGCGGCCTCCCCTTGGTGTTCCCGTGCGGCCTTGGCTGGGTGACGACGATCGCATCGACGGAGGCGTCGTCGAGGGCACGGAAGGCGTGACCGCTGCTGCCGTCGCGGAGCGTACGTGGTGGTCGTGGCCTCCTCATGGGTCTTGGCCGTGGCCGGGGATGGAGCGGACACTGTACCGATGTAACCGACATTCGCGGGGTTCGTAGTCGCGCAGGAACTGGGCGATGCCTCGCGCCGTATCGGGGCGCCTGCCGACGTTTCGGAGGCGCGATTCTTGTTGAGTAGCGCAACGTAGATGTGACAAGAGTAAGTAGAGCGAAACACCCTGTAACCTAAGGTCGGTCCATATCTGAGAACCATCGGATGCGTTTGTCAGTCTAATCCGACGGATGAGATCCAGACACGTGCCATCTAATTCCTTCGCTCTTTTATAGTATAGATATAGACTAATTAGTACCCCCACTAACAAAGCACATAGTTATGCTTTCAACACTCTAATCATAATTGATTCATATTCTGTTCAAAATCTTTCTTATGTGCATACTATTTTACAAGAGGTGAAGAGGAAACAATCGAGAGGTCGGAATCAAGCTGATAATTACGAGGGTGGATCTGGGATATATACGCCGTACCTGGGGGAGGCGGGGAGGCCGATCTCGGGGCGAGCTGGAGGCCGAGGCGGAGTGACTCGTGGTGGGGTCGGCGAGGCCGGTGACCCGGACCCGACGAGTGATGAGCCGAAATGCCAGTCGCCAGTCGCGGCATCCCATTCCAACACTGCCACTTGGTGATCCAATCCTGAATCCAGATCGCCAGCCGCCAGGACAGCCACTCTGCCAGTGACGGCTAATCGCCACCGGGCATCGTAGGGCATCGGCGAACTTCTGCCTCTACTGGTTGCGCCGAGCCGCTGGCATGGAGCGGCTTGCAGGACATTGTAAGCATCCACATTCTGCAACTTTTGTTTTCCTTCATCTATCTCTACTTTCACTTTTTCTTTCCATCAATTCTTAGCTTCATTCAAGTGAAAGCAAATTATAAGCTATTTCTCTCTCTATCTCCCTCTGAAAAAGAAAAAAAAAGAACAAATTTCCAAGTTTGTAAGATTGTCCAGAGTTCAGACATAATGTAAAAAAACATACTCATATCTTTGTTCTTTTTTGGCTCAGTTAGATATCACTATTCCATTATTTCATTAAAAAGATATGAAT
Organism: Hyparrhenia diplandra; assembly: GCA_015847255.1. NCBI lineage: Eukaryota > Viridiplantae > Streptophyta > Magnoliopsida > Poales > Poaceae > Hyparrhenia > Hyparrhenia diplandra. The sequence goes on along the minus strand of JADLZK010008524.1, from coordinate 502,541 downwards.
TCTGTTATCTAAAGGAGAAGGAAAAAATCCAGAACAGTAGTTGGTCATGTTGATGAATCGAATTTCAAGGTACTCTGCATTCAGAAAAAAATTCGGAGCCTAAGTGTTCTGGCCAAGTGGAAAAAAAACTCATTTTTTTTCTTTGGCTCGGTTACATAGATATCAATATTCGATGATCTAAAGGAGAAGAGAAAATCCAGAACACTACCCTGAAAACTGTAGGTGGTCATGTTGATCTTCCAAATTTCAATGTTCTCTGCATTCTGCAAAATCTTGTTTTTTATCGAATTATGCAAAATCTTTTCAGAGACCAACTATGCTGGCCAAGTGGACAAAGAAATCCATATCCTCTTTTTCGGCCGCAGTTACTTAGATATCAATTTTCCATTATGTAAAGGAAAAGAGAAAATGAAGAACAGTAGTCAAACTTTAGCTGGTCATGCTGATGTTCCAGATTTCAGGGTACTCTGTATTCTGCAAAATCTTTTCAGAGACTAACAGTGCTGGCTTTTGTCCTTGCCTTCATGCGCAAATATTTGGTTTTTCATTTTGTTCCTGTTTTCCCCTCTTCTTCTAATACTATAATCACGCCAGAGCGCTGTCTTTTCAAAACAAAAAAAAAGGATTAACAATACTGCCATGAGTGAAGGACTTCTAGAGCTCTCGCAGGGATGCCTAAGAGGGATGCCTAAGTGTTTAGCACCAACTTGCAGTGATGCAGCCCTGTTTGACACACACATATGCCCTCTCAAATTTTGTCAAGCTCAGGTTTTGCCGTCACGAACCACACATATGAAACACTATGCTAGATACTCCATTCGGAAGAACTGAGGATGTCCCTGAGCTAAAGATTTGCTGCATCCATAGGATCCATTTTTCAGGAAAACCCTTTGCTCTCATGATGTGAAGTATTAACTGATATTCAACCTTATCAAAAGCCTTTTCAAAATATTCAAGAGACCAAGCCAAGCAATCCTTTTCAAACTAATAATCTCTTTTTTTATTGATGACACATTTGCAAATATTCAAGAGCCCAAGCCAAGCAATCCTGGATGGTCCTATTCTTGATGAACTCATATTGATTCTTGTGGATAAGAGATGGCAAAACTAATTGTAATCTATTTGCCAGTACTTTCTAAAACTTTCACTGCATTGTCCTTTTTTGGCACCGAGTAATTTGTGAGCCCTTTATGCATTGCAAATTTGTCTGACCTGAATACTGTAGAAATCATTACAAATGATTGACCAACATTTCTTCAGGACTGGGGCTTTGTATGAGGTCAGGTGCTTCACCACTTGGTCAATCTCTACTGTTGAGATGACTACAACCAACTGTGATAAGTCTCTTTGCTCCTGAAAGAAATCATTAAGATTAAACTGAATACCCGTGAAATTGGTTGTCCCAAGCCTTTCTTTGAAGGCTTTCCAGATAATATCTGCTTTCAAAGTATGGTCAGGAATCATAACATTATTATCATCAAAAAGTGAGGTTATCAAATTTCTCCTGTATTTGACTGTAGCATTTGTATGGAAAAAATAGGTGCTAGCATCACCCAAAGTGACCCACTTAATTTGCCCACATTGTTTCCGGTAAGCTTTTTGTTGTCTCAACAAAGAACTTCGGTGGTCTTGAAGAATTCTCATGAAATTCCATTCGACCAAAGATAGATCTATGTTCTCTTCAAGATGGCAAAGGAAAGAAATAATCAATTCAACTCGATCAATACACTCTTTTAGATTGGATAGAGTATGACTCCAGTCTTTCACAGTTTTCCTTAGATTTTTGAATTTTGAAGAGATACTTCGAGCTGCATCAAAATTTTGAGAAGAGACCCAACCATCTTGGACAACTGTCAAGAAATCATTATGGTGCGCATCCAATAATTTTCAAGCTGAAAAAGCTTTCACTTAGGAATAACAAGTACTTGTGCAAATCAAGCAGGGAATGTGATAAGAGGTTTCTGTACTCATAGTGTGTTAGCTCTAGTGTTGGGATAATGAAGGGTCCAACAAGAGGAAGTGAAAAACCAATCCAGGGCGCTCTAGGAGAGGGCTTTCCTAATTATTACTCCAAGTATAATGTTGGCCTCTTAAAGGTAGTTCAATCAAACCAAGTTTACTGATTTCATCGGAGAAATTAGCCCCAGGTTTTATTTCTATCCTCTAGATTTCTATAGAGATTAGGTATGAGCCAGAAAAAAGATAACTAAAGAAAGATCAAGTCCCTTTTGGACCAGAGGAGCCTAGTGCATCCTCCTTATCTTCTTTCTTTGATGAGCCTTCTCCACTGCTATCACCTCCATGTGATGTCTTGTCTTTCGGTTTGCTGATAGCCTTTTTTGGTCTGCAGCTTCTTGTTCAGCCGTTCATCAAACAACATTTGAGGATCCATCTTGCAGAACTTGGTTCCCAGCTCCTAAGCTACATATGATGAGATTAGAGGTGGTTTAGTATCACAACCAGGACAAGCTTTATTCTCAAAAAAAAACCAAGGCAAGCTTTATTGGAGCAAGTGACAGGCTTGAAACCTTTATTAATAGCTTGTAGCCTTTCACTACATCTAACTTCAGATTTAGAGATGATTTGTTTTTTTACCTCGCTTTACCCCCATTTTGGAGTGGAGACAATGTCAAAATTTGTGGAGATTGGGGAGGTCTGATCATTTGAATCATCAACTGAATGGAACTGGTTAGAGGATTCTTGCTTTTTAGATTCCTCAACTGTAGAATCACAACAGCCAAAATATGTAATAGAAATTGATGGTTTTTTCTTAGGAAGAGAAAACTTTGTGGCCCACTCATGAGAAGAGTCATTAGAAAGCATCATCATGTGAAAATTCATCCACTCTGCACGGACAACGTACGAATAGTTGTTGGGCTCGGGTCAGTATTGTTTTCCTTTGAGAAGGAGTAGGTTGGCCCAATTAAACTTATAGGAGTCAAAAGCATAAGAGGTGTCAGAAAGGTAGGATGCGTATAATGTGGTCGATGTATTGCAATCAACCCCTAGGGCGGTATATATGAGAGTACTGAGTCTTGGAGGGCAAGGCACCTCCGTGGATACATATGGTAGTCCGGGATTCAATCCAAACCTACCATCTATACTCTAACATCCCCCGCAATCGTAGCGGTAGCAACACGAATGACCGACCGAGAACAAGGAAGACTTATCCCCCCCCGTCGGAACGCTAGTGCTAATGCTTCAACCGAAACTCAAGCAAATGATAGCCCTTTAGTGTCGAAATAGCCGAGGTCAAGGTGGACGTGGTCGGCCGTGGAGGAATCAAAGCGTCGTCAAGGTGCTCAAGGAAAACTCAGCAGCTTGCCGAGGACAGCGATAGGGACGGTAGCGGCGACAACGCTAGTAGACGACATAGTTTGCAACTTGGATCACACTCGGGACAGGGGTGGCGACTTCGTCTTCCTTCGGAAGATCCATGGCGGTGTCCGCGTGAGAACGACCGGAGGCACGAAGGTGGATCGAGCGCCTACTTGACGAGGACCGGCGCGGTGACACCGGTGATGGAGGCTTGACCACGAAGCGTCGCATTGCAGCCTGGAAGGCGCAACAACAACCTTGTCCTTCGGGAGTGTCAATGATGAATGGAGACGAATGGCAGGGCGACGCAAACCCGATAGCAAATCAGGAAAAACTAAGAAAAACAACACAACAGCAGATGGGGAGACCTCGGGTACGATCTCGGGTGCACATAGCGAATTCCCTCCCCCTTCTTATCTCTTCCCCGCGTGGTCAACACGGGTAGAAGAAACAGAGGAGGAAGGAGACCCGAGCGGCGGTGGTTCCTCGGCGTCGTGGCGGCCAAATCGCGCCCCCGTCGTAGCCACATCTCGTGGCGCTCGGGACAAAGAATGGAGGCAGCTCTAGGGGAGCAGGGGGCGGCCGACCTGGTGTGCGGAGGAGAGCCGACGAGGGAGGGCGGTGGGGGTAGACCCCCAACGCTGCGGTCCGGCGGCCATGTCGACAGCCGGTGCTCGGCCCGTCCGCCCCGGCCGGGCGCGGACTACTCCCCCCCGGTCGCGCGCCGCGCGGTGCATAGGCCGTCGCGGCAACTCTAGGAGGGCTCCTCCCCGGGCCGGGGCACACGCCGCATCTGCGCGCAGTCCGAGTGGCGGCGGCGGCGCTGGGAGAGGGGTCGGCCGGAGGCGCGGAAGGGGCGGGAAGCTGATGCGGTGCCGAGGGGCGACGGGCGCGAGGCGATGGCGGCCCAAGGCGCAGCCCGTGGCGACGGGAAGAGGTACAGCCGCTTGGGTGGTGATGACGGCGGCGCGCGGATCGAGGGATCCGCGGCGCATCCTAGAAGGGCTGCCCGGTGGAGATCGATCTCGATCTCCCGGGGCGCGTGGAGTTGCAGCGAAGCGGCGCGATGCTAGGTCGAGGATTGCGTAACCCGGGCGTCCGATGCCATGTCGAAAGGTAGGATGTGTATAATGTGATCGATGTATTGCAATGAGCCCCTAGGGCGGTATATATGAGAGTACAGAGTCTTGGAGGGCAAGGCACCTCCGTGGATACATATGGTAGTCCGGGATTTTATCCTAACCTACCTTCTATACTCTAACAAGAGAGGCACCCTCAATGATGGGCCGCTTTCCTCTTAGAATTTCCTCAAGGTCAAAAGTATTTTTCCCATGTTTTTAAAGCTAGCTACTAGGATCACAATCAGCCAAAATGGTCTTAGCCATCCCCACATGCATGATATCACCCTGAGCATTATTCTGGCGAGCTTGAGCAGCGCGCATTGATTTGAAGACCAATTTCTTCCATCTCGACAGGCTCATCATTCGAATATTATTATCACTAGGAAACATGCCCGTGCGTTACAACGGATTTATATCTTGTGTTAATGTTCTAACTCGAAGGAGTATAGCTCATGAAGATATACCAATTAAGTAATTACAATTTTAGTCTTTTGCTTACGAAAGATACAACAATTTATAATCTACAAAGAAGTGATTATTAATGTAGTGTTGTAATTGTTAATTGTTGATAATTCCATTGCTTCCTATCATGAGTGCATATCAATTATTAAATAACGTAAGATATGTTTTTGCAACTTGCTAATTATTTATAGAAGTCTGTTTTTGTTGTGTTAATGTTCTAACTTCGAAGGAGTATAGCTCATGAAGATATACCAATTAAGTAATTACAATTTTAGTCTTTTGCTTACTTAAAGATACAACAATTTATAATCTACAAAGAAGTGATTATTAATGTAGTGTTGTAATTGTTAATTGTTGATAATTCCATTGCTTCCTATTTCAATTTTCAATGTAGCCATGAAAAAATACAATAAAAAGAACATGAGTGCATATCAATTATTAAATAACGTAAGATATGTTTTTGCAACTTGCTAATTATTTATAGAAGTCTGTTTTTGTTGTAAATTGACCCGTGTGTTGTAACGGGTTACATAATTTATTGCTCTGCTTCCTGCCCCAGTCGTCATAGCCATGTACGTTGTCACCCAAGTCTCTCCTTATTAGGCGGGATCCACGTCGGCAAGTATATCCCACACGTTTGTTGTGCTGGTCAACACGTTTGTGCTAGGTAGTCAAGCGTCTAATCCATGGCAACTCATATAATTTTATGATTTCTTCCCATGATTTTCTCATGGTGACACGACAGTTCATGTTACATATTTTGAGGCCACGATCAGCATATTTCATAATCCATATGGGACTAATACAACAAAACGAAACACGTAACATACAAAATATACTTGCGAGGCTAAAATAATAAACAAACGGATCGAAGCGCTTGGGCTCGCGGAGATTCAATAAATGGGCTTAATAGCCTAGTTCTTGTCGGTCCAGCTGGGCTCTCTTATGGACTTGTTTTGTTGGGACTTTAGGGGGCAGTGGACTGAAATTTTGGTCAACGAAAATTTTCTCTCTATGGATGGATAGGTATAGAGGTATAGATTTTTTTTTTCATATAACGTGCTTTGGAAAACTAAACTGGTCTTGTACAGCTTGTTTGTATTTTCTGGATTTAAATAAAAGGCTTGTGCGTGTTTTTTATATTTATAAGTAAATAAATGGTGAGGTGAGTGCAAAACGTCCCTGACGGTCCATTGGGCACTGGGTATTATATTAACAGCCTGGGCTCGTGTGGTTACGGACGTCTACTTGAGGCTCGATCGGTGGGCTGACAGTCGATCTAAACCATTGATGTCAATCCGATGGCTGAGGACGATCCTTTGGTCTGGAGGGTGGACGACGGAAATTTCCTCGCTTTATTAATAGGTATAGATTTATTTAGGTTATTACCAACATACCCAAGCAGATCCTCTTCATGTATTTCCAACTGCTCATCCTCTTCAGAGGTGGGAACATGGGGCAGCGACGGCGTGGCGGTGTCGAGTCGTGAGTGCCGGACATGAGCGCAGGCCAGTCCACAATGCAGGGCGTGGTGTCGTGTCATGAGGGCGGGCCAGGACGGCGAGGCGGCGTCAATTGCGAGGGCGAGGTGCGGCGTGGGGAGGCCAGCGCGAGCGTGCGCTGCTTCCAGTCCAATTTTAAGCACCGCTCGGGGATGTTCGGCGATGTGCCAGGTGGGGACAATGGTGGCGGCTGAGGGTACCAGTTGCTCGAGCGGCACACTGAGATCGAGCAGTATAAATAAATAAAGAGACCAGAGTCCTTTGATCCGGCTGCAGGAACGATGAATAAAGGAATCTGTGTCTATAGAGAGCCACAGCTTGGTTGGGTTTCAGCAGCTTTGCCATGGTCATTAGCTAAAGCATATGGTGGATTTCAGCAGATTGATCTTCTATAGAGTTGCTGGATCTGCTTGCTATCAGAGGAGACACTAAGAGGATCAGCAATGGTGCAGGACGGCCATAGAGTTTTTTTCCCCTCCACTTTGCCAAACGTCATGCTTCGCCAACACGGAAGGATAGGTGATCTACAAAGCAACATTCCACCATTTGAAAAGTTGTGGTTCACGGTGTTTAGCAGCCGTGCTGACTTCCAACATCCACTGCCCTCATCCACAAAGAAATTAAACAAATTTCTGTCGTTAATGGATCCCCAACAACGTAACCGGCAACCACAGTTCGATTGCTTCAATAATACTGATCGAGCACCTCTATTGTCTTCCCTTCCCTCCCTCCTCTGTTTATCTATATCCCCCCTGCCCTGTCCTGCACCACAGTTCAATCTCACTGTTGAGCACCTCTCTCACCACCTGCACACAATCTCAAAGGTGAACACCACTTAACCATCTGCACACACCTCTCTTTCTGGTTGGTACCCTAACCCAGCTTGAGCTAGCTCTAGAGATAACCACAAGCATGTCCTGCCCGTAGCAACCCATGCACGGTGTATATTTTCTAGTTAAGTCAACAGAGAACAAGATATGAAACTGAAGAAATTTCCATGCGCACACCAGAAATAACAATCCGGATAAAAGAAACATTCAACACATTGTAACAAAACAATACAACATCAGTTAGAAACCTACTGAGCAACGACATAACCATACAAAACTCTCAGTGAAATCCAATAATCTAACATATAGATAGATGCATAATAAGGCAAGTGCAGGAGTGTTTTCTTGGACAATATTGGAGATGGCAGGAAACACGATCCGTAGACTACGGACTACAAACTGGATACATGGTAAGAATAAGAGCACGCATACAAACTGGATACATTATTGATATAGATCCTGGTCATGGATGCATAGATATATTATATTACGAATCAGCAGCAGCCAACTGTAGCGCCATGCAACCATGCATTCTAAAACCGATGAGCCAACTCGGCCTGCTTCGTTTTCCGCTACAGTCATCACATTCTAAAACCGATGCTATGCCATGGAAGTTGCCGCCTCGCTGGATGTCCGGAAGTCGAATGCGTAATATGAATATGAAGTTGGCGACTTTGGCGGGAGTGTAAACTGACCATAATCAGATTGATAAAGGCCGATCTCCTTTGTTGACACGTCCCCAAGACCGTGATGCAGCATGCGTAACCAGACAAAGGTGATGAGCTCGCTTCCTTGGCTAAGTTGCCGTGCGTGGAGCTCTCCGCGGCATTTACCAGCAGCATACACGAGCAGCCTCAACCACATCTCCTTGATGTCCATAAGTGATTGCTCTTGATCGAAGGGGGAGTAATCTGTTTGGCCGATGTGGTTTACGAACTCTACGAACTCCTCTGACATTGTATAATGGCCCAGAATGTCAAGCTTGGTGGCCCCTTCACGTTGATTATTGATGCGAACCCATTTGAGAAGATCAGATTCAAGATTTTCTGTACAAGCCGTGCTGACTGGCAACATGGATGGATGCACCATCATCAGGTACATCATGTAATTCGATAGCGTCTCACATTCCTCCTTAAGTCGCAAAGTTTCATCCGTGTCGGGTTGGGCAAAGTGTCTAGTTATATGCAAATCTGCGTATATTTGCAGAGCATAAAGGGCACTCTCAAAAGGCATGCCCAGTATATAATTCAATCCCCTGCCAAGATACCTCGGTCGGAACGATTCACATCCTGGGCCAAGAATTTCCATAACACCTTTGATAATCCCCTCGACTGCTCTGCCGGCATCATCGATGTGGTGGACGTACCATAAGTTTCTCCATTGCTTGTCCAGCCCAATAGCACTGATGGTCTTTGACAATATTCCGGGTTTGGATGTCACAGCAATGCAGTAATCCATCAAATTAAACTGCCCAATGGACGTCTGGTGCATGCTCTTGTTACAATAGTGATGAATAGCCTTCGGAAAGTTACAAAGGCGATGAAGAAAGCTACCCTGCTTCAAGTGTGCTCTTGTCCAAGGTGATGCCAACACCACAGCAATAGAACAGACTTCCATAAACATGGCCCCAGTGAACAATGTATAGGTAATTGCAACATTGACCCTGTTGTGCTTGTGGGCACCCTTTTCGATTCTCATCAGCAGGAAGAGAAGGAAGGCAACAACCATCAAGGCCTGGGAAGCACACCGAAATAGGACACCAGTCCATCTTTGCAACACATTGGCCTTAGTGTAGAGTAGATCGAACATCATGCCAAGCTCCATCCATAACATTTCGAGCTTCTCATCTCCCACTCCATACCTCCGGAAACATCCTTCAAATATGTTAATAGTCGGCTCGACTAAAAGTCCTAGCTGGAACATAGTCCGCCCAGCAAAGAAACCTCGCGCAAGAAGCACGATCTGAAGAGCATATGATTCCTTGCTAGGATACACAAACTCCTCGTCTGAAATGTTCTGTCCAGGAGGTAACTTCAACCTGACTAACTCTGCAAGGCCATTTCAGCTCGCACTCTTTAGTGCCCATACCCTCTCTCCATACTTGATTATTCCAGAAACAAACACCAACATTGCAGGAATCAGTATACTGTAATTGATCCTGTGGAAGGATTTCCAGAAGACATACAGGGCTAGAACTGCCTGAGTTGCGAGATTCAACAAGTGCCTCAGCCACAGGTTGTTGTCCTCGATAGAGAAGGCAGTAATGGAATCCTGGCCACCCAGGTGAACAAGGAGAAAAGGTACCCAAAGGAAGGGCAGTGCGTCCCCAAATGACTCCCTTCCGAGATTGTATTTGTCCTCATACTGAGAGAAGAGGCCAAGGGCGTAAACAGCAACAAAGTCTGCACCGATATAGGCCAACCATATGGAAGCCTTGAGCACTCCATTGATCTTGCGGCGACGGAGGCTTCCAGTAGCCAACAGAAAGAGCTGTAGCATGAAGCTAAGGAATACCATTGCCTGGGTTTCCCATACATTCCACTCGTGCACAAGCTCCGCCATTGTCGAATTATTACTCCTGGTGTTGACTAGTCCAGTACTCCCATTAACTGAATCAAAGTTGCGAAACAAATAAAGAATTAATTAACAGCCTATTAATGTTTAATATAGTACGATGCCATTATTCAAAAATCAGGAACAAGTTGCAGCTATTTTTGGGCACTCACAATACATAAATTATCTCATGATTATAGTTATATATATGTATATTAATTGCCCCGCCACGTAGACATTTTGCTCATGCGGTGAGTCTTTTAACAAGAGTACTAACGAAACGATTTACCGCGGCGGGCACACAGTAGTTCCCTGGCCGACGCGACCAACCGGACGCCACACCAGCAGAAAATAAAGTATAAACCGTTCCTAAACAAGTTATGACGCATCACAAATTCAATAAAACTCTCCAGCAACACGTTGGGGATGTGTCTGTTGGAAACATAGAACACAATTTCATAGGATTGGGATTGAGATAGAACTGCCAGAGGGAAGCTTGGCCCTTAGCCACTTGGGTTGAATTGAAAGTTGTAGGAAAAAATATCTTACAAGCCTTGGAGTGCTGCTCTTGCTCTTATAGGCAAGTGCTCAACCACTCCCCCTAAACAACATATTCTAACTGCCCTAAAGCGTGTTCTTTGATTTCTTACTTGGTTTCCAGGCTGTCTCATATGCTTGACAGTCAATGAACCATTACAGCCAAGTAAGCTACTAGTTAAGCAAAGTAAAAGATAACTAGGCTATGCTAATCAAGGTAAAGACAGGGGTAAGTCTATCGATTCTCCCCTTAGCCATGTTTTCCCTTGAGTTGATCAGCTTCCTTCCCCTCATCTCCTTGAACTTCATCTTTCCCAAGGACTTGGTTAGAATGTCAGTCAGCTAACCAGTGGTGGAAATATACTCAGCCTTGATGGTTCCATCTTCCAGGAAGCTTCTGATAAAATGATACTTCATCCTAATGTACTTGCTCCTTTCATGGAAGACAGGGTTCTTGGCTAGAGCTAATGCTAATTTGCTATCAACAGTCTCAACAGCCCTTCCTAGGAGCTCTACCATCAGCCTAGAAAGCTACATTGCTTGTGTTGCAGTCATGGTGGTGGCAACATACTGTGCTTCACAGCTGGAGAGCGCCACTATTCTTTGCTTGACTAACTACCAACTGATCAGACAGTTTCCCAAGAAGAACAGAACGTCGTTGCTACTCTTGTTGTTATCCACGTCTCCGGTGAGATCACTATCACAATAGCCGATAGCCCAGGTCCTTGGTGAAGTGAAGCCCATAGCCCAAGGTGCCAACAAGATAGCGGAGGACTTTCTTCACCGCCGCCTAATGCTCCATTGTCGGTTGTTCAATGAACCGGCTAACAAACCCGATAGCAGAGGCAAGATCGAACTGAGTGTGCACCAGGTAGCACAAACTGTCAATCAGCCACCGGTAGTGGGTGGAGTTGACACTCTTGGTCATGCTCTCCCTGCTCAACCGTAGCCGCGCCTCCATCGGGGTGTGCGCTTGATTGCAGTTATCCATGCCCCTAAGCTCCATAATCCTCTTGGAGTATTGATTTTGCTGTAGAGTGATCCCGGTGTCTTGATTCACCTCTAGCCCCAGGTAGAAGCTCAGCAATTCGAGGTCGCTCATGTTGAAGGCCTTCTTCATCTAAGCCTTGAAAGCCTCAATTGTGTGCTTGCAAGCACCGGTGATAATCAAGTCATCGACATAGATGCCGACGAGTAGAACAGAGTCGCCAGTGCCCTACCGGTACATCACCGCCTCGTGAGCGCTCTACTGGAAGCCCATCTTCTTGAGTGTGGCGTCTAGCTTTGCGTTCCAAGCGTGTGGTGTCTATTGCAAGCCATAGAGGGCCTTGCGCAAACGGTGAATCTTCTCTTCTTCTCCGGCGACGGCGTAGCCTAGTGGTCTGCTGCACGAAAACCTCTTCCTTGAGGTTGCCGTTGAGGAAGGCGGACTTCACGTCCATGTGGTGGATATGCCACCCTTCTTGGGCCGCGAGGCGAGGAGAACCTACACATACTCCATCCACGCCACTAGAGGGAATGCGTCGTCGTAGTCGATCCCCTTTGGCCGGGCAATGCCGCCAGCCGCCAGCCTTGCCTTGTGTTTGATCACCGTTCCCTGCTCATCCTTCTTGAGCTTGTAGACACACTTAAGTGAAATGGTGCGGTTATGTAACACCCGTGTTTTGCATCTTTTAAAAATCACTAAAAATTTTCTTCCGACGAAGAGACCTTTATCGGCGCACTTTTATCGGGCACTCGGCAAAGCCTTTGCCAAGTGTCGTGGCGGCTCTTGGTGAAGAAAGGTCATTGTCACAGCTGGGTGCTGCTGGCGGCAACTTTCCCCGAGTGTCCCACATGACACTCGGCATAGTATTTTCTTTTAAAAAACAATTGTTTTGTCGGCGCCCGTCAAGGCAAACTTTATTTTTGAGAAACTTTTTGCCGGCGCAACGTCGGCGACACTCGGAAGACCTTGTCACTTTGCCAAGTGTCGGGCGGACACACTCGGCAAAGTATTTTCTTTTTAAAAAAATTGTTTTGCCGAGCACCGCCTGCAGCAATTTTTTTTTTTTTTTTGAAACTTTTGACGAGCGCGACGTCGGCGATACTCGCTGCAGACCTTGGTCACTTTGTCGAGCGTCGGGGGGGGACACTCGGCAAACCCTTCCCATTTGCCGAGTGCTTTGGTCATGACACTTTCGGCAAAGCTGGGAAAACGAGTTTTCCAGCCCCAATTTTCCAGCTTTGAGTGCCATGGCAAAGCACTTGGCAAATTACACCTTTGCTGAGTCGCCACTTTCGGCATAGTGGCCGAAAACTGTGTTTTTTATTTTTTTACATTCCACCTTGACAAACATAAAAAAAAAGGTCATCATGAGTGTGTTCCAAAGTCCCTCGGTGATATTCTTTTCGAGTGTGCATCATGTCAAAGTTATGTGGCGTAAAGAAGGTCATCATGATAGGGAAGCCTTGTGGTGTGCCCTAATAAGTGTCAAACAGCATCCAATTGAGAAACCGTGGTGTGCTCATGAAGGGGTTAAGCAGCCGAGTCTAGCATTTCATAGAACCAAAAGTGCATCTTCATCCGGATGAACACTTTCGACAAAGGTGATCTTTGTCGAGATCCCAGATGGACTGGCTCTCATCAAAGGCACTAAGTATGCCGAAAGTGTCGCACAAACAACTCTCGGCTAAGGTGATGGTAGGGACGACCATTACCCTCTGTTGGCCTTTGTCAGGAGTCCTCATTTTACCAAGTGTCGGCTCACGGCAAAGAGGCACCTTTGCCGAGAGCCAGTCTTTGCCAAGAGCTGGGCACTCAGTAGAGGTTCCGTGGCCGACAGTTAAACATTGCCGAGTTAACTTTGCTGAGTGCCCAAGATTTGGCTCGGGAAAGCCTAGGACACTCGGTAGCGAGCCAGGCTCCGGTAGTGCCGTACCTCGGATGCTACCTGCTGGGCGTCGCGATGCCCCGATGGGCCGGGACCCCACGTTGCCCGACCTCGCACGTCGCGTGACCCATGACGCCTGGGTCGGCTCACCACTGAACCTCATGTGCGACCTACGGGATGCCGCAACGCTGCCCAGCTCGACTGTCGTGGGACCTCACAGCTGCCTGACCACGCGCGTTGGCCGTCGTCACCCATGACGTCTTGGTCGGCCAGCCACCGGACTTCGCGCACCACCACGCCGGACATCGCGACGCCACGCTGGACATGCCAGGGACCTCACCCGCTGCTACCTAAAAGATTAACTGTGGTGGGTTTTTTTATTGTGATGGTTTTTAAAACCGCCACCAAGCAAAGGTCACGATTAATCGATGGATTAACCGTGGCGGTTTTTGGAACCACCAAAAACCACCATGGTTAATCCTGTAAAAATAACAAAAGAAAAAAAAAAGAAAAGGTCCGGACCCAAGCCCAAACAGGCCTAGATCTAGGCCTCCACCGCTGGCGGCGGATTCGCCTCTAGGGTATCTACGCCGCGGGAGGGGGAGCCGTGGGCGCCTCCACGCCCGCCATGGGCTGGGAATAGGCGTCGCCTAGCTGCTAGGGAGGTGGATCCGTGGCGCCGAGAGCGGATCCGGCCTCCCCGTGGCGGATCTGCCTTCTTCCCCGCCGAGGACGCCGGATCGGTGCGGGCCACCTCACTACGTGTTGTGGCCGCCCGGTGGAGCCGCCTCCCACCCATGCCGCCATGCCCCGAGAGAGGGAGGGAAGGGGAGGGTTGGCGCTGGTGGACAGGGAGGGGAGGGAGCGATGGCGCCGCCGCCATGGAGAAGTCTCGGGTCGACGAGAATGGGGAAGGTTGAGGCGTCGGTGGGAGCGGCTGAGAGGAGGGGAGAATGAGTTAAGTCTGAAACCCTAGCTCGTTTTATATATACGATAGACTGGAATTGGGCTTTTCAGATTGGATCTAGGCCTCTTCGGCTCTTGGGCTAGGCCTCATTTACCGTGGCGGTTTTACGGTTAATCAATGTACCGCTATGGTAAATATCAAAAAACCGTCATGGTTAATTAAGACTAGCGGTTTTTTTTTGAAAACTGCCATGGTTAATAAAATGGAAGTGCCTTGTAAAAGATTTATTGTAGTAGTGACCGCCGCCCGACTTCACGCGTCGGCCGTATGGACGTCACCCATGATGCCTCGGTCGGCCCACCACTGGACCTCGGGCACCGGCCGTGGGATCTCGTCGCTGCTGGACCTAGTACAGAGGCTGCGCATGGCCGAGCGAGAACGGATACGTGATGGCCAGGTTCCCACATCTCGCCGGGGGGAGACGGGACTTCTCTGCTTGTATTGGTGACCCTGTACGACGTTAATTGTAGCAAGGAAGCTTCTAATATGATTTTCCAAGTCATCTATGAAATTACATATGGCTTCTATATATGGTTTCCAAAGAAGAACTACACATGTTGCTCGTAGCTTTACAAGGAAGCTTGTATATGATGCTGGATTCAATTAAATATTTTTTTTTTTTTTGAGATTGGATTCAATTAAATATTGGGAGTGCCCTTACAGCGCGTTTGGCGGAGCTAAACATGTTAATATTTAATATATTGCATAATTAATAAACCATATAACAAGTGTATTTATTATATGGCGCGTCCTTGTAGCAAGTGTAGTTGAGACGACATGGAATGCCAACATTTTGGCAGCATGTGATGGGACTAGTTGGTATCCGGGTCTCAAGAACATGCAAAGTTGCAAAACAAACCAGAAAATAAGGAGGGTGAAATAAACAGAAAGAAAGTTTTGTCACCGGACTAATGGAAAATTTGAGGAGTTAAATGCATGAGAGACCCTTGAACTTGTCATGGGGTGTCACTTAGGCCCATGAACTTTCAAACTGCATTTTTAGGTACATAAACTTGTTGAATGGTACACCGCAGGTCCATAGTTGCCACGTGGCGAAAAATTATGCACTGAACCCCCTCAAAATTATGCACTCTGAGCATATCAACCTCTGAACGTAGGTTACGTACCGAACCTTCTCCCTCCCGCGCTGCTCTCCGCCTTCCTCTGCGCTCAGGTGCTCCAGCCTTGTCCCTTCCGCATGAACATGAGCCTTAACAGGTACTTGGCCACGAACAATCAAGCACATGCTAGTGGCCACCTGCATCATCGGCGTATGGGCAGCGCGGCGGTGGACGCAATACGGTGTGGACGACATGGCCTTCAACGCGGCGCTGCAGATGGAGGACTCAAGACGATAAGGGCAACCTGGGCGAGGCGCTCACCAAGGACCCTGGTCGGCGCTTCACCGGTGCGGCGTTCCGGATCGAGGCACACCACCACGCTGGTCCCTATGCTTCCGGTGTCCCAGATGCTCTAAGTGCCGGTGGCTGCTGGGCTACTAGTATCCTGCCATCTAGCGTCTGTTGTTGCATCGATGTGGTCAATGCAAACGTATCGCTAGGCAGAGTGCAAGTGCAAATCATGTATACAGTACTATAAGGTAGTATTTACATACGTAGAATGAAAGCTTAAGGTACTTGCATGCTTGACCACAAGTCATTTGAAAGCTTAAGGTATTTGCATGCTTGACCACGAGTCATTTGGCTAGCTAGTACGTCGTTGTTCCGTTCTACCACGTCGCAGACAGCGATCTTGCCCTTCGTCATGAGTAACTTACAGCACGTGCGTACCGTGTGCCGTCCTAGCTAGTCCGCGGTGAAGACAGGTCCGCCTAACTTTGGTGTCGGCCGACGCCCGACGCCCGGCACGGTGAGGCCTTGGCTTGCGTGCCGGCCGACGCCCAACGCCCAGCACGGCGAGGCGCATGGCGGTGTCGAGCAGCATATCGCTTAGAGCTTCACAGAGAAGGCGCGTGCTTGAAATTGTTAGGAGCGTGAGGTGGAAGGCCCGGCCGCAGGCGACACAGAGCCCCTGCCGCGGGGACTTCAGCCTTCAGGTACGAGGAGCACCCTCGGCAGTGAACGATGTCGGAGTGGTGTGGCATGCTCCCTGCGATGCGATGCGCGCACGGAAGCAGCGCACACGTGTTGGCGACGACGTAGCAGAGGGAGCCGGTGCTGGAGGCGACGACGACACACTTGTAGGTCGGGCAGGATGCGCCGCGCCGCGTGTATAAATGTAGAGGAAGTTGGGGAGCAGCGTGGGCAGGAAGAGGAGGTTCAGTAGAACGACCAACACTGCACGCACATGAGGAGCAACGACGCCAGCATCGCCAGGAGCAGCAAGGGCAGCTTCGTCTTCTCCATTACGGACAAGTATGCTCAGGAGGCATATTTTTTAGGGGGTTTAGTGCATAATTTCCTGCCACGTGGTAATTGTGGACCTACGGTGTATCATTGAACAAGTTTATGTACCCATATATGCATTTTCAAAGTTCGTGGACCTAAATGATACCCCATGACAAGTTCATGGGCCTCCTATGCATTTAACTCAAATTTGAGAGATAAGGGCCTTCGTACCTTTGATGGTGATTCCAAGTAGCCGCATCGTTGCGCTCTTGCTTGTCGTCCGGCCACTCGATCGATCAACGCACTAAAAAACTTAGTATGGTTCCCTTCTTCCTCAGTCCTCACGACGTACGTGCTACTGCAGCTGCAATTGCAGGTGGTGTTTGGAGTTCGGTTGTGGTTTTCTGAGTACCCAGGCTAGTGCTCCAGCACTCCGAATCCAAGTATTGTAGGTAGGTCTCCCGTCCCCTTCTTCTTTGGACCTTGCACAGTGTTGATGCGGATGCCAGAAAACGTGAAATGCATAGTAGGAATCAATGTCTTTCTAAGCCAAAGCAGAAGGCATCACGTACTTCTGGGACCGCCACCACCACTTCCTCCAGTTTTCTCTGTCCATATTTTTTTTTTTTTTTTTGAATAAACAGGAGGGGGCTCCCCTACTGTGCTTTTATTAACTTTAAAATAAAGGTCTTACAAAAAAGTTCAGGATAAAAAAAAGTGACATAAAAAATAAGAAAAGTTACAAATAAGTACGTAGCCATAAATCCAAACAAGATCTATTCGAAGCCTTTGCTCTTAGCATAATTCTCTGTCCATATTAATTCAACATTTTGTGGAATCCCTGATAATATATATAGTTAATGAATACCTCATGAACAAAAGAAAGTCAGAGATCGATGAGGAGAACCTACCTTTGATGATGATTCTAAGTAGCGACAACCTCTTGTGCTCTTAACTCTTAAGTCGCCCACTCGCTCTCCCTCGACCAACACACAAAAACCTGGGAGAATTAGGGGCTGGGATGGATGGACCCGCGGTTCCCCACACCGTGTGCCGCCACCAGTCCGAAGGCTAACGTTTGGTTGCACGCCACGGTAAATCAATTAACCATGGCGGTTTTTTTAAAG
This sequence comes from Hyparrhenia diplandra, assembly GCA_015847255.1. Taxonomy (NCBI): domain Eukaryota; kingdom Viridiplantae; phylum Streptophyta; class Magnoliopsida; order Poales; family Poaceae; genus Hyparrhenia; species Hyparrhenia diplandra. Next base: position 484,903 of record JADLZK010008524.1, on the reverse strand, counting down.
AGCCCGAAAGAAAATCCCAAATCGGAAGAGCCCGGAAGAAAAGCCCAAATCCAATCCGAAATCGGGCTCGTATATATATAGAGAGAGGGAGCTAGGGTTTCCGACCTCGGACTCGGTCTCTCTCTCACTCTCACCCACTCGGTCTCTCTCTTTCTTTCTCTCTCTCTCACACGGACTTCGGTCTCTCTCTCTCTCTCTCACGGCCCGACGGATCGGCGACCGTCCCCCCCCCACGCCACGGCACCGGGCCCGCCCCCCCCTCCCGCCACAGAACCGGCGACCATGCCTTCCACCGGAGCCGGATGACGCTGGCTCGCGGGCGGCGGCATCCGGCGCTGGCTCGGCGGCGGCGGCGAGGCGCTGGCTCCGCCCGGCTCCGCTGGCTCCCTCCTCCGTCGCGGGATCCAGCGGTCCCCGTCCGCGCGTCGAAGTTCGGTGATTCCCTCCTCGGTGCGGGATCCGCGGTCCCCTTCCTCCGATGCGTCGCGGGATCCGGCGGGTGCCCTCCTCCGTCGCGGGATCCGGCCGTCCTCCCCTCTTCTACGCGTGCGGATCTCTCCTCCTCCTCCGGCGTGCGGGATCCGGCGGTGCCGGCTTTCGACCCGGCGGCGGATCCACGCGGCGGCGTCGGATGCTCGACCCGGCGGCGGATCCATCTTGCGGCGGCGGCGGCTTTGACCCGCGGCGGATCCACAGCGGCGGCGGCCCGACGGCCCGGCGATGGCGGATTTGGGCTTTTCGATTTTTATTTTTTCATTAACGGGCGGGCATTAAAACCGCCCACGGTAAATCCGTGATTTATCGTGACCCTCGACGGTGGCGGACATGAAAACCACCACCTAAAATTTTTTTTTTTGCCCGCCACCTAAAATGAAAAGAGTAGTAGTGAGTGTGGCGCTCAAATCCCGCCTCTCCGCTACACTTTGCCCCAGCTAAGCCGAGGCAAATGATGGCCTTAACCAAACAGCCCCTAGGAGTATGGCCCCGGAAAAATGCCACTTAGTTATATGGCCCTTTTTTTTCGAATTTGACTCTTTGGTCTATGAAAAATTTTTCTTTGACTCCATGGTCTTCTGTCTACTCTCTTAAGGTTACTATTAGTTCGAACCACTATTGGATACTCAAAAAGACACCGCACTCATCAAAAAGGGACAAATATCTCTATGGCCCTTGGAAACACACCTTATAGGTATATGGCCTTTTTCTTTTCAAAGTTATCTCTATGGCCCTGAAAAAAAATTGGTTAGCTCTATGGCCTTCCGTTAGATTTTGACACTTGACGGTGTTAAGTGATGAGTACAAAGACCATTTTACCCCTAGCCAAAAAAAAATGCAAGATTTTGTTTGTTTCTTTGTAATAAAATTCATATATAATGCAATAAAATTCATTGTAATATAAACATAGCTGTTGGACGAGTCTCGCCGTCGATCACTCGAGCTGCTATGTATCTGTCTATATCTAGTGTAAAGCATCGATGCAATAGTCAAGTACTATTAATTATATATACACGATATTTATGAGATCAGTGATGAATGGATGAGCATTATATTGAGCAATAGTGAATCCGGTAGGAAACCAGTCAGCGGCTCAGTTGGGTATACGCGTACTTGGTCAAAGCGCTAACAAAGATGGATGCATGACACGATGGAGAACCAACTACCGTTAGGAAACCAGCCAGCGGCTCAGTTGTGTGTGCGCCCAGCTAGCTAGCTCGGGCCATGCACGGCTCGGTCGGCCATGCATCACGTATTATACATGCATATATGACGCGACGGAGAACCAACTAAGGGCAGATACATTGCTACACATCAGTTGTTTCATACCTTGTCTCATGCAGGCGCCACGTAAGATTTTTGATGATGTGGAGGAAAGAGAGGGGGAGAGAGAATGAGGTCGTTGCTTCGAAACAACCGCCTCATGAGCTAAAATTTAGGACTATGAGACAACTAGTGTACCATTGTATGAGTTGTTGTTGTCATGCAAGTCACAATCCTATTTTTACTCTACCTATAAATTAAGGAATTGCAATTTACTATGAGACAACTTAAAAAGACAACCAATATATGTATATCTATTAAGCCGTCTCAAATTATGTGGCACTTGCATGAGACAGGTTATAAAACAACACCAATGTATTTGCCCTAACGTCCCGTCGGCCTAGCTCCTCACCGGATTGGCCATATGCATGCACATGATCGCATAATGCTACCTCACGGTGTATGCTAGTATGCGTTGCTGCAAATGCAAAGTGCATGCATGCATGCAGCTCCATCGCCCCCATCGATCAGGCCATGTTTAGTTGCTACTACAGGAAACCAAAAAGTGTTACGGTTTCTCGTCACATCGAATCTCTTAACGTATTTTTGGAGCATTAAACGTAGGTAATAAAAAAAACTGATTGCACAGTTTGGTTAAAAAGTGCGAGACGAATCTTTTAAGCCTAGTTAGTCTATGGTTGGACAGTAATTACCAAATACAAACAAAAATGCTACAGATAGCCCAACCCGAAATATTTCACAACTAAACACACCCTCATCTCTCATCCATGTTGGCCGTGTGGTATACTTCCAGCAGTCGTGCCGTGCTTGCATGATCGTGATAGTGAAATTTTAGACCTTGATTACGTGAGATTGAAACTAGGCTTAATTACAATGATTTTTTTTTTTTTTTTTTTTGCAATATATATGAATTTTATTACAAAGAAACAAACAAAACGTTATCGTTTTTTTCCTGCCCAGGGGTAAAATGGTCTTTCTATCCATCACTTAACACCGCCTAATGCCAAAACCTAACAGAAGGCCATAGAGCTAACAAAAAGTTTTCTAGGGCCATATAGATAACTTTGGGGCCATATATACCTATAAAGTGTGTTTCCAAGGGACATAGAGATAATTATCCCCATCAAAAAACACTTGGCGCCTCGGGAGTACTCCCTCGTCAACTCAGCACTCTTCCTCCTTGGCGACCACCGCCCCTTTCCAGCCGTGTCGGCTCCACTTCCATTTTCACCTTCATCGTGCGGCGCCACCCCTCCCGGCGGGGCCACGGCCTCCTCACGTGGCCGTCGGCCTCATCACATTGCCACCGTCCCCCGCGCTGGCCACACCCTCCACCTCTCGCCCACAGTATCTCAGCGGCCTCTCCGTGGCACCCACCGGGTAGGCACCTGCTAATGGGTGGATACCCACCCCAAACCCGCCCCAACCCATATTTTAAAAACCCTAACTACCACCCGCCCCGCCCCGCCCGTCGGCCTAATGCCCCAACCCGCCCCAACCCGAAGTCACGACGGAAGATGATATATGACTTATGCGCCCGATCTATGACCATAGAGCCTCAACCCGTTCCAACCCGTTTGTGTCGTCAACCCAACCCGCCCCAACCCGTTTCACGGTGTCACCCGTTTCCACCCGCCCCAATAGTACCCGTATTAAAAACCCGCCCCAAAATACCCGCTCAAACCCGCCCCATTAGCAGGCCTAACCCACCCCAAGCCGCGTGCTCCGCGTCCTCGACCGCGGCGCACCCGACACCTGACACCTCCACCGTCCCGAGGATTCTAAGAGCACCTCTATCCGAACCGTTGCAGAACCTTATCAGTAGAGTTCGATTCACATTTGCTCTCCTCAGTCTTCACAGTGTAAGCCTATCATGTTGGAAGAAAGCTGATTATTTTTGCAGTGTGGAAGAAAGTCTTTGCTGGAATAAAGGCGCTTTTTGCTCGATACATGCTGGAAGAAAGCTGCTTTCTTGATAGATACATAATTAGATTGGTAATTTCAGTGTGGAACAATACTTAATCATTGGCAAACAAAAACAACCAGAACTCTATTTTTTTTTTCTAGCATGGGGTAAAATAGTCTTTTTACCTCTGATTTAACAGCGTTAGCTGCCCGAAATTGACACAAGACCATAAAGCTAAAAAATCTAAGGCCACAGAACAAAGTTCAAAAAAAAAAAAAAAAACTGACAGAAGACCATAAAGCTAGAAAGAATTCTAAGACCATAGTATGTACTTTGTTTTTACTTCTGATTATTAGAAGTGTACTTTGTTTTATTTCGCTTTGTTCATGGACAAAATTAGTATTAAAATCCTTTTTATCTATGTATGTGCACTTTGAGTCGAATTTGAGTAAATATCTGAATACAAATCCAAATCCAAGACATTCGTTTTATATTTGTATTCGCCAAGATCTTTATCCGTATTCGAATCCGAATAAAATGTTGTAAAAGTTGACATCGGGGTATAACTCTCTAAGAAAGTTGCAATGACGAAAAATTGAGATGGAGGGAGTAGGAATATGACTCTGTATTATGCTGCGAACTGATGGTCTAGGTGAGATGACACTTAGTAAGCTTGTATGCTACTTAGTAACCTTTTATCTTAAAAAATAGAAGGTTTTAGTTTAAGTACATTTCATCAAAAGATTAATCTGACGAAAGTTGTGTGCCCTCAAAGTAAACCTCAGGGGCATATGCCTATACAATACAAAAATGTTTATTTGCACCCAAATATAGCTAAGGATTTGAAAGCATTATAGTCACCTTGACGGATCAAATGATATGTAAGGAAGCTTCCTCGTTATATGAACACCCAGTACACTAGAAACCCATACATACAGGATGCTTCATTGGAGAATACGTGGACACAACGTTTTAGACTTCAAACATCTGAAAGTAAAGAAAAGATACGGCCCAGATAACAGAAACTGCATTTGATCTGTTAACCACAACCATCATAGCCATGATATTTCCTTCAAGATTATCACCATATTCCTTTATTTCAAATGCCTGTTATTGTATATCTTTGCATAAGCTCATCAGTTTGGACTCTGAATCACTCAGCCCATGGACCTAATACACAAAAGGTCTTACATAGTCATGCCCAACTACGGTTTCGCCTAACTTATCATCAAGCTAAGAACCTAAGACCTCTTCCATGGTTACAAACCGGCCTTGCTCAATTGATAACTGCCCAGCCACGCCGATGGCTACAGATAGTAGACCGTCACTTAAGTTGACAGATGGTCCAGATGCACATTGAGCCCTTATAGCAGACAAGAAATTGAGGTGCTCCAAATAGCTGGATCCATGATGAAGACCTTGATACCTATGATACACATTACACACACTTCGTTAAGATACAAGCCAAAACTTGCGGTATGCAAAAACTATGCATTCTGCATCTTAACTTTAATCCCATAGCAAAATTAAATATAAATGTCTTAATTTTTTTTTTTTTTTTTTGGTTCAGTGTGCCTTGATTATCTGGTCAAATAGAATCAGACTACGCTAGTGCAAGAAGATGCAAACGCTGTAAACAAAGATGGTACAGGGGCAAGGGGTTGGTTTACAGGGACTACTTTTGTAACTTCTTGGTATACCCATCGATTGGCTAGTTCCTATTTGGAAGGTTTTTCGAGCTGTCATTTGAATGTACAAATATTACTTAAATTGTAGGACTTATGAAAACTAATGCTAATACGGGACAGCAAAATAGAGCATACTTGATCCGTTCATCGTCCGCCATTATTGTTACAACTCCATCTCTGCCTTCTGTTCTCTTTCCAAACCTAACAATGCTCTCTGGAACGAAAGTTTCACCCTATTTCAAGAAAAAAAATATGTATCATATACAGCAGAACTGAATATGAAACAGAGACATGATAGCAGAGATTCAAAGTCCTTGTAGGAAACCAGAATCAACTAAGAAGTAACACAATAAACCAATTTCTTTCATCTGAAAAACCATTCAAGATGAGAGGAACCTGAGCTACCTGCGGTCGACTATGAACAGTGGCACAATAGAGACTCACAGTTCTTACTTTGAATAGACATTTAGCTCTCCCTCTCCCTCAAAGCAGGAAAATCTAACTGATGAATATTATAAAACTACTATATCCATTAGGCCTCTTTTAGAGATAATACTTTTGCAGACTTTCAGGGAGTCCCATAACAATCCAGTCCAGATACTTCCCTTGCCTAATTGATTCGACCATATATCTAGCTAATCAGAACCACCAGTTTGATCTTCATCCTGAAGACCTCAACTTTGTTTTCATGCAACAAAGTGCATGCTCATGCCTTTTGTCACAGTCTGATTTGTTTTATGTCTTTTATCACAAACTTTTCGTGAACTGATTCTCTCATCGATGATTCACCATCCAATATCAGCCTATGGAATACATGGCAGGTACCATCCAATATCAGTCTAGAGGCTACCTTATTCCCAAAAAGGAGCCAAAACCAGAGGAAATATTTTTGGTAGATTTTCCTAGACCTCTTGGTAGTACAAGAAGGTGATTGATCCAGCATTAATGACTATACTTAGTACAGAAAAGCATAGGCATTTGTTGGATTTTCGAGTTCATAATTTGTGTGATTAGTTTAAGCCTAACAGCTTATGGTTCTGTTATGTATTAGGCATATCCACACACTATGGAATTAGTCACAGTTAGCTGTACTTATTTCACATAGGTATGTGCCAGAAGCTAATTCTAGATCCAGTCTAGTTTTACCCAATTGAATCACATATTGTGTATCTCAATATTTACCTAAAACAAGGATATAAAAGGATAAATGCTATTGGCAATAATAATACTAGTGAAAGGATAACACTAGTAATCAGACAAGAACTTGTAAACAGAGCCACTTAAGTATAACTAAGTTACCTAGAATCACATCTGCAAAAGGTTACAATTCAGTATGGCAATACATGGAAAGTAAAAAGTGTAAGATAATCTTATAGCTGTATCTTTACCTTCCCAATGTCGCCAACCACACAAATTTCTTGCTCGTTTCTACTTCCTTCAGCAAACATGCAGAGATCAAGCATGCCACGAGAACCATTATCAAATTCTACTATCACATATGCATTATCAATTATATCTGGTACCTGCATTGGGAGACAATCAACTTTTAGCCATTTACTAGGAAAGTTTTAAGGCTACCTTCAGCTTGTGGTTTATTTACTGTCATGATATAGAGCAGTGAGTCTAAATATAAGCACTCAGGCTTTCAGTGGTACATTGATCGCAAGTCTTTCAGTAGGAAGAGAAAGACGAGATAGAACATCTTTATTGAAAATGGCATGAGCACAGAGCTATGCAAGCACAGAATATACATCAAATGAAATATTTTAATCAAGCAGTGAGACAACCAGACCTTTCCATCATACAATTCATCCTTATGGTTAACATCAATGGCTCCAGAAGCCATCACACGAACTGGATTTGCAGCTGCAAACAGTCTCATCAAATCAAAGAAGTGGCAGCACTTCTCCACTAGAGTTCCTCCACTGTTACAATTGAATCTATTCCAGTTGTTCACCTACACGTTGTAGCACTTATAAACATATGAAGTGAACCTGTATGTATTGCAAGTAAACACAGCTACCAGTACCTTGACAAGGAAAGGAAAACGGTGTTCGCGTATTGCCACCATTCTGACTTGTCCTAGTGTACCGCTCTTAACGATGTCTATCAGCTTAGCGACTGGCGGCATATACCTGTATTCTAATCCAACCTGCACAAGTATGTCTGGTCTCTGTTTAGCAGCTTCAATGACCTGTATGGAAACATAGAAGCCAACCAAGATCCATAGAATGTGAGTTTCACAATAAAACAGAGGACAGGTCATGTTGTCTATAGTTGGTAACATGGGTCTTTTTTTTTTTTTTTTTTTTTTTTGCTGATCCACATCAGAATATGTTCAACAGATGGTTGACTAACAATCTTAAAGATCAATGGGATCATATACTGCAAGAGGTTAAGAAACATGGGGTTTATTCTGGGGATGACATAGTATCTTGGAAACTTGGAAAGAAAAGCAATTTTACTGTAAAATCTGTTTATGAAGCTTTGACCAAAAATGAAGAAGGTTGTTCTCATAAGAATATTTGGAAGGGGAAAATCCCACCAAAGATCAAAATTTTCATGTGGCTTTTAGCAAACAATGCTGTCTTGACAAAAGATAATATGATTAAAAAAAGTGGCAAGGGATCCAATGTGCTATTTTTGCAATCAAAATGAAGACTCAAATCATCTATTTTTAAGATGTAGCACTGCAAGGTCTGTATGGGCGATTATTGCCATATCTTTGGGTGCAAATGACTATCCAGGTTCTTTTGAACAATGTTGGCCCTGGTGTAATAAATGGTTACCGGGAGGGAAAAAAAAATTTATATTTTTAGAATTGCAGCAATTTGCTAGGCCATATGGAAGAGCGAAAATAAGGCTTGTTTTGATAATATCATTATCCATGACCCTTCACAAATAGTATGTTATGCGTGTTCTCTAATGGGATACTGGGCAGGTCTCTATTTTGATGGTGACAAGGAAACCTTGCTGGATGGGATCAACACAGTGCTTAAAATCGCAGTGAAGCTATCGAAGAAGAAGCCGAAGACAGAAGATCTCAAGGCATTGAAGGATGGTAAAGGCGAGGACGCTCAGTGAAGATCGGCGTCACACAGTTAAACAGAAAGATAAACAGGAGGCTGAAGACTCAGCGAGGAAAACTCTATCTTTTGAGAAATCATGTCGGTTTATCTGAATGAAATGTATGAAAGTGGCCTGTTTTGCTTTCAGTTATGTTAGTTCTACATTAGCTCGTTGGTCTTTTGAGGCTGGTAACCTGGTAGTCTTATGGATGTCATGCAGTGGGTCTTAGAACTTGGCTACTCTTTTCTCTGTCTAAGTTTATGTTTGCTGTCTGTAAAACTCTTGGTTTCCGTTATGCTCAGTAATGGAAATGGGGGATCCCCCTCGGTTCGAAAAAAAATACATGGGTCTTTTTTTCCAAAAAAACAACCTGCAATATCTGGACATGTTTTCGAAAATAGAACACCCATGCAAAGCTGGTTACATGGTACTTAGTAACATAGATATTAAGACACAAAAAAACTGAATGTATGTGTCATGTAGAGTGAACAGTGAGGCTAAAACTCAATGGAAACAGTTTTGTTCAACATCATGGATCCCATGTTCCCTGATCAGGAGAACAATGATACTGATTCCATTTCTTGGTGGGTACAAGCATATTATGCTATTAGAGAATAGGGAGTATGGTTTGTTGATTTCTCCAGGAGGATGAAATGTGAAAAAACGAAAAACTATGCAACAGGTAGGTGATTGATATATGAATGAACCACAACAGGTAGGTGATTGATATATGAATGAACCAGCAGCTCAAAGTATCGGACTAACTAACCTTCTTGCAGTCCTGCACTGTGGTGCACAGCGGCTTCTCGACAAGGATGTGGTGCGGTTCACGGTAGGCGATGATGTCCATGAGTATCTCGTAGTGGGTCATGTTTGGGGACGATACGATGATGGCGTCACAGAGCCCACTGTCAAGCAGCTCGCGGTGACCTGAAAAGGTCTTGAAACCTTCTGGATGTTACTAAGATTCACTGATTCAGTAATTACTAATTAATTATTACCCCCACTAACAAAGCACATAGTTCTTCTTTGCACAGTCTAATCATAACAGATTCATTTCTGTTCAAAATCTGTTTTTTTTTTAATATATGCATACTACTGTATTTTACAAGGGGAAAACATTTGTTTCAAAAAAACAAGGGGAAAACATCTGAGATGTCGGAATCTAGCTGCAGCTAATAATTACGAGGGTAGAGCTGGGGTATACGTATACGCGTACCTGGGGAGGCGGGAGGCCGAGCTCGGCGGCGAGCTGGAGGCCGAGGCGGAGCGACTCCTGGTGGGGGTCAGCGAGGCCAGTGACCCGGACCCGGACGGCCTGCTCCCGCTCGACCTCGGCGGCGAGGTGGGCCAGGTTGTGGAGGTGCTCCCGCCCCATCATCCCCACCCCGACTATCCCGTACCTCACCTCCGCCGCTACCGCCATCTCCCTCGTCGCCGGCAGCCGCCGTCTCCTGGTCCTGAAGCGTGGACTGTGGAGTGAAGACTTGTGGTGGTTGCTGCGTTGCCAATCAAACCGAATCAACTCGTTTCTATTTTTTTTTCCTCGACTCGATAAAAACGAAATGGGCTTACGCGTGCGATGGTGGGCTGGAAATTCAGGGTGGGCTTAGAGACTTCTGATGTCGAGGGTGGTGGTGGTACATCTTTCATCTTTGAATCTTTGAATCCAGTGTTGACTAAGCATCTTTTGGGTAAGTCCGAAGTCTGTGTCTTTCAAAAAATAAAAAAAAAAAAAAAAAAGTTCAAAGTGTGCGTGTGATGATCACAAATGTGGCTAATGTCGTCCACCAAAATTATGCATGTGGCTAATGGGGTCAAAGGGTTAATAAGCTTATCTGTTAAGAGTCCATTTGATTGATGCCATCCAACTATTATTTTTCGACTATAGTTTTGACAATTAAACTCTAAAATTCAGATATGTTTAGCCATCTATCTATTAAATCCACACAACTTTAAGACTCAATAGGTTTCAAATGTGGTTCTCCTAATGTATTTTTTCTAAAAATGATAAAATATGGATAATGTTAGAAATCAAGTTCTTTCCTATTGATTGGTGCAAGAACAGAGACGACAGTAACATGGAGATAGAACACAACTTTATAATTTGTCGGTGATTTTGAAGATGTTCTTTTCATCTCTCCATACATTTCATTTTATATAGGAAAGAAGTGTTGAACGTTTTATTTATATATTTGTCTCGTTACCACCATTCAAAGTCATTGTTTCACATTGCTTTTTAACTTTGACTTCACAATAGTTCAATCCATACAAATGGAAAACCAAAAGCAAGTGAAAAGCAACCATGAACCTATCCATACTAGTATAGTGCCCGTGCGTTGCTACGGTTCAATTTAAGAAATGCACTTAAAAACAATCTCAGTCCTCTTTTGATAAATAGTAGCGTGCTAGTGCTAACGCTACGATAAAATAGAAAATAAGGTAGAATCTGTACAAAATGAAACAAAGAATGAAATTTGTTAAGATTCTTGTCTAGGACACATATCTGTAGAAACCAAATAAAAAACATCCCATACAAGTTTGAGGCAAATACCTTATGTGCAAGGGTCCTATCTTGAGCTTTCCAAGCAATCCATCCTCATTGGCAATAAACAGAACAAAACAATGACAGAATGCCTCAAGGGTGGCTTAACTCTCTGCAAAAGGTTACAACAAAAAATCACGCCGTTGAGAAACTAAAAAAATAAAGATTTTTACAACCACAGAGCCAATCGCATATACCAATACGCAAAAATCAGTATCAGCCATGGAACCATGGTGTGGCACTGATTAGTTACAACCAACCACTGTACTGAAACACTTTTGTCTCATTCTACAGGACAAATCGATGAATCAAAGCATGAAAAGTGAAGATTCCATAAATAAAAACGTTTTCAATAACTCCCATTATTACCAAAAATATGCATACTTTACATACAATCATATTGAACAATATGGTGAAATTTAGCACTCAACCATGTTAATCGAATCACGGGGAGAGAAAAGGAAAATTGAAGAATTATGAACATGTAAAGAGTTGTATGGTTGTATAGACTTGCCACATCAGACAACATAAGTAGCTCCGAATCACTACAGTTGATAGCTTTGAACTGCTCTCCTCAACTAATTTGATTCTGGATATTGCTACTACAATAAGTGCACCTGCATACTGATGACCAACTCATCAAGGAGAAAACACATAACAGTCTCAAGCTCTAGGGATAGTATATACAAACTTCAGCTTACAAATGCTTGTCATTAAAGTCGTGCCAAGTCTAGTTGCTCAATTGAAAAGTGCAGTGATGATAGATATGAAAAATGGTGCTCTGATTTTTTTTTACCCTAAAAGAAGCTACAAAATTGTTCTAGTATCATCTCACTCCAGGACATGCGAATAGATTTGTAAGAGCAATCAAGCAGTGCATTACCTCACAAGCAGTAGTTGCCTTTGCTGGAGCAACAAAAAATTTCGCCTTTCTTAGGATATTGAAAGCTTGAACAATGCACAGCATATTTGAACCTACAGTTGGCAACATATTTTTTAATCAGCATATGGTAAATATAAAAATTTGAAACAGAAACGGAAAAAAAAATTAAAATGACAAAATTCAGAATTCCATACATTCGACACGAACCTGATTCAACAGCAATATTTCAGCTGGCTTCTGATCCAAGTAATGAATCTAATGATATCCAAAATTGCTAATGGCACTATGTTCCCAGTGCTCCAGAGTAGAACAATTAGTCATATAAGTTTGGTATAAGCATTAAGACAATAGAAAACCCAAATTAGAAGTTGTTAAAGCCCAAAATAGGTTCCAGGACCTCCTTATATTCTATGAATTACATAAAACTGCCAAAATAATTATGAATGCTAATAGTTGTGTTGCTGCATAAACATGCATCTTGACCACTCACCAAGATCTAGGCTTGAACGGTGCTGACACTGCCACCGAGTTGTGCCCACCAAAACAAACGAATTGGAGATAACTGTTTTTCATTGCATCTGTGAAGGAGCAAAAGTCAATATCTATACATGACACGTGATTTGACTTCAATGGTAGTAGTAAAAATAGAAAACCTGATCTCAATACTATTAGTCAATATATACATCAGAGTAACCTTGAACTGCAGTGACTATTGAATACCTGCAAATGCACAATTTAATCAATCCAATAAAGAACCTTTCTGAATCTGCATTTACTGCACCAAGAAAAAACTCCCAAACTCATTCAGAAATTCTCCTGTCATGCATAGAGGCAAGGCAAGCCACAAGCCGATCAATCTTCTTACAACAACCTTGAAAACTAAAACTGGAGAAAACTAGATGACTTCAATGCTGAACAAAAAATGTAAAGAGACAATTGATCGAACATGTTGAATGCACACAGTACCTAGCCTTGTTGCTGTTGCTGTTGTCGGATCCTCTGAATCTGCTAGTGATCAATCCACGGATCTACGGGCTCGGGAGCGTAGATCGATCCATGCTACTTGAGTGGCGGAAACCCTAGAGATGGACAGAGAAATAGGAGGCGGGGCTGGTAGGTTTACCGGCGTAGGGGTTGGTGTCGTCCCACGAGCCACGGGAGGACGCTTGCGGGTGTCGCCGAGCAACGATGGCAGCGTGTTAACATTTCTTAACGCAATCACAAAAGGATGGACTTAAGATCCAAGCCTAGGACGGTGCCGAAATGTATAATGCTATCTATCTAATAAGTTAGCCCGGATGTGGAGTTAATCTCACATTTCAGCAAGGGTTAGGGGCGGAGAGTTAAAATAGTTAGACGGAATTAGTTATGGTGTATATCTCTGCAACATTATCCATAGTGGAATTAATCTCACCAGGATAGGCACAAAAGGTGTACCACACATTCTAGCATTGCCTACGTACTAGTCTGTCACCCTAGCAACAACGCTAAGAAATGTGTGAATGGTATTCTTAATATGACAATTGAATCTCTTGCAATAATATGAATATGATATCTACAAGTGCACGAGATAGAAATACCAATTGTAGCACTTCACCTGGGAGTTTATCCGGTATCGTATTTATATTTTACCACAAGGAAGGGGTAGGCTATGGGTTGGTTGATTTGATTTGATTCGATTCACTTGCAATATTGTAATGTAGAGTAAACCATATGCATCATACTAAACTCAAACTAGGATGAGTCACATAATAAAGATAATAATGATAAATGATAATGATAAATGATAATGATAACTGCCAAGTCAAAGATCATGGTATGCCACTAGAATGTTTCATAACCGGCTAAATAACATGGTATAGGTAGAGCAGATAGAATATTCCTAAGTTACTCCTACTTATATGTCAATGCATACTACACTTAGTGCAATACATCTAGTCATCATGGCATGAAAGCAATATATCTACACATGGTGAACATTACTAAGGAAGATCGGGAACAAAGCAAGTCTACCATAGTAATAAAGCTCAACTAGCCCTACATTCGGGGTGGATTACAAAGGACTCAATGAAAATATCACATCCACGATCTACCACACATCTCGAATATAGGGTGATGTCGCAGGCAAACATTGTATAAACACCACGTTTACACATTGTTGACCACCCACAAAGCGTACACCTAAGTGGGTGTTATACGACTCCATCTTTGGAATATAAAGACAAACTTACTAAACTAGATATATAATCATAATAAGCATGAAAACATATAACTAAGAATATAATCATTGAATAGAGCAAAGTCATGGCAAATGTATTCTAACAAAATACTTACAAATTAGATACAAGAGAGAAGCCACGAGAAGCTCGGCTCCCACTACTTCTTGACTATCGGGAATCCAAGGCGAGGCTTGACTTCCTCTAGAACTAGCCTAGATAGCTAATGCTCTAATTATGGTAGAACTAGGGCTGGGATCTTGACTTGGGTCTTGATGATGGGACTTGGTATGGAGTAGAATGAATTAGGGTTTCACCTAGGGGTCGGGGGTCTTGTTATATAACCCTGGAGGATGCACCGTAGCCCTTGGATCAAACCGACCTTAATTGATGGACAAGATTACTCCTCAATGGTGGTTAGGAACCGATGCGAAGGGGGGAGGTCGATAGGTGGGCCCCACGGGGCGGTCGCGCCACAGGTCCGCCAGTGGGCCCCGCCTTCCTTCACGTGACCTTATGGAGTCTTCTAGGGTATTTTTGCGTGGATTTCAAGTTGAGTTGCTTCACGGATAAGTCTTTGTGTCGTAGGGCTTGCTTGCAAACTCTTGGGCATTTTCCTATTTAATCCCCGAAAATTTATAAATCACCAAAACTCGTGGAATTATGTTAGTCGGGCCCATAAACTATGTTGTTATTCATTTTAAGCCCTTATTTCAGTTTTTAAATGTCTATTAATTTATGCAATAAGATATACCAAGGCAGGCGCCGCCCGGCGTTCGGCGCCCTTACGGCCGCGCGCGTTCATCGGCCATGCCCCCCCAGGCGCACTCGAGGTCCCCCCCGGGCCCGGCGGCCGCCCGCCGCCGGGGGCTACCCGGCCACGGAGCCGGCTAGGGCGGAGGCCCGGCCGCCCACGTCCCCGGCGCCCGCCCTCTTGGCCGTTGTCCATGGGAGAGGAGTCGTGCGGTCACACGTGGACTCGTGGGAGATAGAAGAAGAATCGCGGCGTCCCTACGTCGGGGAGAGGGGAGTCGCCTCGGAGAGGAGTCGTGCGTGGCCGTGTGGGACCGTGGCGCATTTGAGTCACGCGTGGGGTGGGCGGGCGTGGGTGATGAGGTTTGATCCGAAAGCGGTCTCGTCCATTGGATATGGATGAGTGAGAGAAAGAAATAGTTCACTAGTAGAAATATGATCTTCTATGACGATTTCCTTGTAACGATTTGAAATTTCATCATGCAATTGTAGTTTTAGTGATGAATTTTGTAACTTTGTTATAGATCACGAGTGACGGAGCAAAGCCACTAAAAATAATGACGAAAAGCAATAGAGTGTCACAAAACAGTAAACCTGTTCGTCATAGATAATCATTCCACCTCTAACCGGTGGGTAACTAATGATGAATGCAAACTTTCATCACAAAACAACATACTCATCGTCACAAAACAGTAATGTCCATGCTTCAAAGACCAATGTGGGTCCCACATGTAAGTGTGGGTCCGACCCTAGGTCCAGATGTAGGCACCATGGTCCCACTACTATCGATGTTGCGATGTGGACCCCACCATAACGGTCTCACGCTGTAAGCCCCGTGGCATTCCAGTCAACGTGGGCCCTGCTCCACGGTCCCACCGGCGTCAACACGGACCCCACCATAGTGGTCCCAAACTATACTAGTCCCGCTGTTATGTGGCGTTCCACATCAACCGGGGCCCCACCACCACCGTCCCCATAATCGCGGTCCCACCAAACAAAACACATAACAATGTGGCATCCCAAGTCCACATGGTGACGTGGACCCCACCACCATGGTCCCACAATGTAGTGGTCATACCGCCACGTGGCACTCACATCGTCGTGGGCCCCACTAGCTTGGTCCTACTGGATAGAATCGGTGGGCCACCATAGGTGGGCCCAATCCCACGACCACATGCCTTCCATGTCAACGTGGGCTCTACCACCATCATCTCACTGAATTGCATAAGTGGACACCATAGGTGGGCCCCACGACCCCCTAGCTGTAACATCTCGGACATTAATAAGTAATTAAAATATTAAATATGATCATTACCGTGTGATTATCAAGTATGAAGGCAATAACTCATATCGTGTTTATATATTGCAGTTATATGTTACAAATAGTGTGTTTTATTTGCTTCATGATATATCGACATTAAAGATTAGTTATAATGTTTTGTGATTTTCTGATGGTTGATTAATGATTGTTCACTAATTAAATTGGCTAATAATTATTTTATTAATCCTAATTTCAAAATCCTACTTTCTAAACTACAGAGAATTTGACGATGAGCCCAAAAGCAAAAGTGTAGTTTTTATTATTTTGAGGAACTTTTATTTTGGAAGTTTTTCAAGTTTCAATTTGGATTTGGGAGATATTGGGAGAAGAAGAGAGGAAGATGCACCAGTACATTAGAGAAACAGCCATAGCTGCACTTACGTGTTTGCTTGCCTGCTCACCGGCGTGACGTGGCCGTCGTGGATGCTTCTAGTGCCTAGACACGCAGCTGAACGCGTGGCCGAGCTCGGGCTGGACCTAGCAAAGCAGTAGTTTGCCTCCTTGCTGTGTAGACAGTCACTGCCGCGGCGCCTCGTTCTCTCGTCTCGCGCGTGCTCGTCGCTGCCATGACCGAGCAGAGCTCTGCCGCCGCTGTCCCTTGTTTCCGGCTCTCCTGCGTCCAAGCTGACAGAGCCACCGCCTTCCTAAGCTCGTGCTACGTATCCTCAGCTCCATCCACGGCCGCACCTTCCCTTGCTCCATCGCCGCTAGGAAGCGCAGCAGCAGCACCACCATGCACAGGCCACCTCCGGCCAAGCTGTGGCAACCTGAAGGTGCAGCCTGACGCCTCCATGCTCCTGCACCATTTCCGCGCCACCAGCTAGCATCACCGTCGCCGGAATCGTCGTCTTCCTCGTGACAGGCTGAGCGCCGCCTTAGCTCGTCGTGTCAACGCCCTGAAGCACAAGAACGCCGTTGCCGTTGCCAGAGTCCGTCGCTGCCGCTGCTGTCACCGCCAACGGACCAGCTCCGCTCTGTCCCCGCCGCAACCAACGCGGGCATCGTGTTCGTGGTGAGCTACCGAAGGCTCTTTTTCCTTTTTTTTAATTGTTATTCAATTTATTGAAATGTGAATAGTGCTTGATTTTGGTGAATTTCTTATAAATTCAAATAGAGCTTCTAAAATTCTGAAACTTTTTGGGTAGCTCTTATATGATGGTGTTTACACATGGAAACTATGAGATGTTGAAAATCAATAGTTCTGGCACGAGTGAAAATTACATTCTTTAATTGAAAAATGTGTCTTCCATGATTTCCAGTAATTAAAATAATTACCTAAGAGACATGAAACTTGTTTTGGCACTGTTTTAGGGTATGACATGCCTCCACAAAAGTTTGGATTAACTTTGAAAAGTTTTAGTGATTTATTATTTCATGCTCAATTAAATAATTCAAGTAATTAGTCTTAATGACTCATATTTTGTGTGACTTTGGGTTGATTGTGAATCTTAGATCATACCACATCAAATGGTCCTTGAGAATTCCTTTAATAATAATGAGGATCATGTTTATCTTATGAGTAGTGCTACAAGTTAGTTTTGTTGGTTTGCAACTTTATCGTGAAGGAAAGTTGTACTCAACTTTCATAAGTTGTTTAAAGTTCTTTTATGCACTTGTATGCTTTTCATCATGCATCGTGGCATGCATTCCGTTATGTTAAGCAATGCATCATGTGTTACGTGTAGTAAACGAGAAAGAGAGGTTGGAAGTTGCAAGTACCAAGCGTGTGATGCTTTGTTCTCGTCAAAATTAAGGTAAGTGCATGACAATTTTTGCTTCGACTTTACGCCTATTATTCGAGTTTTCTCTTTGCTTTTCAATGTTCAATTATTATATTTCTGGTTCAAGTTCAAGTTTCTTGTTCATGAGATTCAAGTTTCAAGTTTTCATTTACATTCAATTCCGGTGCGGTTTATCCTGGAGGTGCAATTTGGTTCTTATATTCAAGTGCACGTGAGTAAGTGCTGGCCCCACTTGCTCGGCTTTACCGGTAAATGCTAAGGAGTATTCAAGTGTTGTCCGTTTCGCACGGAAATTACTGTTTATTCGCTATTCTAGTAATTTGTTCGGATTCTCATTAGATAACAGTTCTTTTGGTTCTAATTGTATTTCTTTGAGTGTTTTCACTCACCCTTGTGTTCATTTGGTTTTTAGGTGCTAAACTATCACGACTTGCATGGGAACTGGGAGTAGCACCATCATCACAAGTACTCACTTTTCGTTTACCAACGCACAATCTTTTGCATAGCGATTCTGCAGCTGTAATAGTTAAGTGGAGGTTGTTAATTGATTTAATCCTAGTATATATGTGTTGAGTGTAGCCCCCCCCTGGTGTTTTCGGTAGGGGCGTTACACTAGCATTCCATGTCGACCATCACAAAACAGAATCGGTGAGCCACCACGGGTGGGACCCACCACCGTGGTCCCACTGAGGTCTCCTAAGGGGGTGAGGATGTAACATCCCCGGCCCGGGGCTTAATAAGATTGATAGAATACTCATGACAACAAGTTGCAACTTCCTTTTAGGAAGCCCTATTCCAAAGAACTCTAAATTAAGCGTGCTTGGCTTGTAGAATGTCTGTGAGGACATTCTTCTTTCTTACAAAATTGCAAGATGTAAGTGGGCCCAGGTGCCGGATGTAAGTGGGCCTAGGTGGGACTTATAGGCGGCGCCACGTGGCGATCATTTCCATGATGAAATCGGTGACGTTTTGTCTTAGTCATAGAATATGAGTTGTTCCATGACTAATTATTAATTCATCATGGGAAAAAGCATTTCTATGACAAAATTTCATGATTCGTCATGGCGCATCAAATATGACGCTTCGCTCTATGACGAACTCATTTGAAATTCGTCACTAATTCGTTGCGAGATGGTTTTCAATGACGAATTTGGCATCTTCTGTGACGAAAGTGTTTTGTCATTGATGTGAGGTTCTCTACTAGTGGTTAGAGTGAATCTGAGCCATTCATTTCAAAATTTTGATTAGCTTTGGGTGTATTTTGTTGGGTGCAATTAGCGAGAGATTAGAAGAGATAATGACCGTGGTGTACGTTTCTTGTGTGGCTTTAGGAAAGTTTTTTTGGTGCATTATAGTACAGTAGTAGGGGGAGAGGGGGCACAAGCCCCTTTAAATCCACACCCCCATCCGCAATAGTTTGAGTGAATCTTGCTTTGTTTCTCACCATCTTGATGCACCTATTGTTTCTTTTGTTTTTTTGTGGATTTGTTGGCGGGCTAGCTCCAAATCCAATTCTTTTTGTTATCGTGCATTTGTTGCTGGGCTAGCTCCAAATCTATTTTTTTGCGTCATTTATTCTTTTGCTTTTCTTTTGAGTTCTCTTCCAACAATGGATCCCCTGTCTTCATGTCATTCACTTGTAAAAATCTCAACTGAATTTAGTCTGACAAATAAAACTGAAGCTAAACTGATCTCCTCCTGGTTGTTGCAGGACATCGTGTGCTCTTTTTTTGGCCACAAGTTTAGATGTGTGGAAAAAGTGCGTCAGACACCTTGTTTATATATAGGCCAAGAGAGTTTTTACCACGCTTGAGATTAATATGAGCCCTCCATTTGGTCTGATCTAATGGTTAAAAAGTTAGAAAACCAGGATAGGAGGAACCAAGTGGAAGACATGAACCATTTAATTGTGTGGCACCGGCATTGAATTATAATTAATATTGAAGGGTATAATAGGTCTTTTTAGTCTGACGAGGAGCAACTTCTCCTAACAACAAAAACTTCTTGTACATGACGACAGACGGCGTAGGCGTTGTGGCGCCGCTGCTCCCGAGCCGGTGGGGAGCGCATCGAGCGGCTGGTGAACGCCGTGGTGGATGCACGCGAGAACGTGACGGGGGAGCGACACTTGTTGCGCGTGTTGGGCCCGTACAGGGCCGCGTCCACATGGAGCGACGCCTGCACCACTTCATGCACGACGACGGGGACTACGAGTCCGGCCCGGCCCTGACCCCGTCAACGGGGAGCTCTTCAGCATGGGCGACAAGGAGCGGACATCCCGCCGAACACATGTGGTGTCCCGCCGAATACACAAACCTTTTGGTATTCGAGAAAAGAAAGATATAAACGAAACCTCGAGACACATGAGGTTTCTATTATGAGTACGTGCTTTTGCAGCGGTGAGATCAAGGGCCAAGGTATAATATGATTAGGGGTGCAAATGTGCCCCATAAAAATTGAAAAACAAAAACAGTTATTTTGACTAAAATTTCACCATATATGTACCATTCAAGACACAAGTTTATGCATTCATAAGACAAGTGCACCTCCTTTAATTAATTTCCTCTCGATTCACCACTGAATATGAAACAAGATCAACAAACACATCTTACGGGCATTTATACCGCCATTAGTTCATACAGATGTGTATTACATACACTTTTATTGAAAGAGGGGAGAAACATAAAGAAAGAAGGCAACAGGCTAAGGGGCGCACACATGATGGAGTACAAGGTGAACACTAGAGGGTCAAGCTTTTCAAAGGCGCAGCAACAACACAATCTTTAACACCCAAGCAACGAATGCTTGCAGCAGGCAGGCACTTACACTTGTTGAACACCAACCACCTCCGTAGCTGGGGCAGCAGTGGATTCACCTTGGGATTGGGAGTGGCAGCAGAGCGTGCAGCTTCTTCAATGATCCTCTTGGCTCTTCGAACCCTCTTGTATCTCGGAAGGCGGAGCTGCACCCTCTGCTGCCTCTCCGAGAACATCTCGAGCCCCGCATGCGACATCATGAGGGACACAACGGTGAGAAACTCCCCGCCGTAGGCAAGGCCCTTGGCGTGCAGATAACCCCTGCATCTACCTGCAGAAAAGCAGAGCATCTCGATCCAGACACCCCTGATGACTTCCCACATCTTTTTCCAACCACCATCACCACTACCACCCAGCTGCACCAGACCTTGAGTAAGCACCCAAGCGTCATGAAGGAAACCATCTTGAGATTGCTCTGCCTTATTCATTATCTTTTCTGTCAGTTGTTTTTCTCGACAACAATGGCAGGTGCACTGTGACACATCATCATCGTCACCCTGGAGGATGCGGATATCATCGAGTTCCCTGCAGGCAAGTTTGAAAAGATACATTCTACTTCCAGGCAACAGCATCTCTGTGTTAGAAGACAGTAAATACATCATGTAGTTGGAGAAAATATTACTCGTCCAGGCATTACACGGAGAACCGCTGTGGGCAACGTGTGGGTCCTCGGGATAGGCCAAGCAAAAATCCGTGGCCAGATGCCAGAGGATTATAGCCTCGTCCAAAGGTTTCTCCAGACTGTCCCAAAGGATCTTTTCTTGGCATGCATGGCGCATTGGCGCTCAAGTGTCCAGTGGCCCCTGCTATCACTGAACTTCCAGTAAGTCTCAATATCCTTTATGTAATTCATCCATCCATCTATAGCATGTGCACGAACCAATTCTATAGGGAACTCGGGCCTGGCAAAACTAAAGTAGCTGCGCCCGAACCAATGCTGCTGAAGCAAATCCTGGCAGCACTTGGGGCCTTTTGCCAGGCAGCTGGTTAGAATTTTGCACCTTTTCTCATGAGCCAAGACTCGTACAAGGTTATGTTGGGAAGCCAAGATGGGAGGTAGGAATGAGGTACTACCAACTAATTTTGAATTCAATCTTTCTGGAGCCTGGAAGATTAATGTTGCACAGTACTTGAGAAAGCTACTAGACGTATTAGTCCACCCGCGAAAGTGAAAGACTAATCTTGTGGGAACTGAAATAATCTCCGAAAAATATGTGATGTATAGTAATAGATATGTAACTGTGATGTCGCTTCCCCTGTAGGCTTGTTTATGGCTGATGTGGAAGAGGATTATGGGTGCGATCGGAAATGCTAGGGTAATGTTCCACAAAAGGGTCGAAAAGAAGGTGGCCCAGTAAGATGAATCACGGTTTTCATCACTAGATTGCCAGAGCTTGGTATAAATAAGATTGAAAGTTCTTGAGAGCCCTTCACGTAGCACCTCATAGGTATCTTGGGAATCCAGAAGGCACAAGAATTTCTGCTTGTCAAGACGGTCACTATAGGCATATGTATAGTCCACGAACAGCTTGTCAGGCATAGAGAGATTCTCCATGTAAGACAGTTTTTCAGCCTCCTCCAAATGCTGCCGGTTGCTGCTTCGTTGCACAATTATAGCCCTTGCATCTTGTATATACTTTTCAAGCTCTACTTCTCTGTTGGCACTAATCGCTGTCCTCGAGGCTGATCGGAAATAACTGAGCAAGGCTTTAAAGCTTGCCCTCCTGAGAGCAAAGGGCTTCTCGAAGCATCTGAAAATCCCAAGGATAAAAAGCACAACAGCTGCAGCTAGTAACCTCTTGTCAGCCGAGGGCGACCACGATGTGCAAAACACGTAGAGAGTTACCGCCACCTGATTGATTGAGAAATAAAATGCCCAAATCATTAACATCGGTAACTGATAATGTAATGGTAAATTTTATGGGTTGCCAGACTTCTTTGGAACCTCAACATTAATTCACACGTACAAACAAAATTATTATCAATTCTAAAGCTTTCGTAAAACATCAGAAACATTATATTCTTAGACGCTAATCATCGTTAACAATAATAGCTATTGGATGTCTATTATGTTTTCTAAAATGTTACCCCACCACCTATTATAATTATTGCTAAAATGCTATCACTACCAGAAAACTGAATACCCTTGAGGGTCGAAAACCCTCAAGGAAAGCCCCAAAACCGCCAAGGAAATGAATTGTGGCGGCTAACGCTCAAGGAATGCCCGCCAAGGGTAGATAGACAGGGAAATACCTATTAGCTTGAGTGCCGGCCGCCACAAATGGTTTCCTTGAGTGTTGAACCGCCAAAGAAACAAATGAGACGTCAGAATTTTAAAACCGCCAAGGAAAGAAAACAACACTCAAGGATATGTATTTTCTTGAGGGTTGGTGACCCTCAAGGATGTATTGACGCCTCAAGGATATTTATTTTTTTGAGGGCTTGTCACCGCCAAGGAATTGTTAGAGCCCACAAGGATATATGTTTTCTTGACCGTCAACACCGCCAAGGTAATATGAATGGACCGTCAAAAAATTAAATTTCCCTGAGGGTTGACACCCTCAAGGAAAGAACAGTTTCCTTGAGTGTTTCTAGCCTCAAGGAAATTTGTGTTTCCTTGGCAGCCGGCCCTCAAGGTAATGCATGGTACAGAGGTTTAGTTGGCCAAGAAAATAATGATCATTCATGATAATAGTTGACCAAAATAAATAGCAGAAAAGAGGACACAATTAAACTAAATCAGTGCTAGATTACATAACACATCCAATATCCATCGGTTCATTACATGTCCATTTTGCAAATATAAAACTTAGCAATAGTGTATCATCCTACATGTCAGCAGGATAGCAACACATACATAAGGCAAATGCTACACACACTTCCTAAGGCAATAGTGCACTTAGCAAACAGATCAGCCTAATATTAGTTCCTACTGATCAATAAACCCAAAAGAAAGTCCACATCCCACTGTGCAGTCACTTAGTTGTTGGAATTAGTTTGGATGCATGCTGTCACTCTTCAGTAGCGAGGTGATCATCATCGCTTTGGGAGTAGCCATCATCTTCGCTGTCAATGGACTGGTCATCATCATCGTTTTCATTGGAGTTATTGACATGATTGTTGTCTTCATGAGAGCTGCAATCATCTTCATAGCTTTCATGGTAGCTGTAGTCATCGTCGTCGTCTTCGTCATCAGCGTTGTGGTTGCTACGCCTTTCAACTGAATGAGAGCCTCCATGTGACCCAGTAGCCTGCAAAAGGCAATATTGAAACATTTTGTACAAATTTGGAACAAAAAAAAGTTTGATCTTCAATCTCAAAGAGCCTACTGTAAACTAAGTAACTGATCAGGGCTGGGCTGTTTTGCTGACAACCAGTTAGATGAGAACCCTAAAAAATAGGTGTGGGGGGATAAACCCCTATCCCCTCACGGGCCACATAGGTGAGGCCCCTCGGGCCGGTCCAAGACGACAGGTTGAAGACCCTGGCATTAGAAGATCATAATCGGAGGTCACGGCCTAAACTTGGGCGTCAAGATAGTTTCCTAGTATAGCTCTATCGTAATCACTACGTGCTTTCCTATTTGTAACCGATCGGAATAGACTTTGTCGGGATAGATCCGACCTGTAACCCTGCTCCCCGGACTATATAAGGAGGGCAGGGATCCCCCCCGAGGGGGGACGATATTCTCAATCAATACCAAACTAAGCAGGACGTAGGTTTTACGCCATCAAGGCGGCCGAACCTGGGTAAAACCCGTGTGTTTTGTCCTTCGCTCGTTCTGCTTAACATCCTCCGTTAGTCGTCTAGCACACCTTCACCGCTCAAATCTACTAGCCGGGTACCCCTGCTAGACTATCGTCGATAAACCGGCGACAATAGGCATCTGCAGCTTTTTTCTTCACTACCTTACCATGAACATTAAACCTAAGAATGGCATTTTTAATCAACAAGAATCCACTTTTTCAATGCTGCAACTCATATTGGCACTTGCCACAATAATAATTCTCTAGATGAATTGAGATCCAAGTAAAGAATATGAATCACACAAACAAATTCAATAAATAATGTAACCTGGTGACGACGAACATCAAGGTCTTGTAGACGTTGAAGTAGTTCAGCTGGTGGTTTTATTCCTATCTTATCAAACACACTCTGCAATTGAAAGTATCCAAATGAAATTGTATGCTTAGGACACAATAGTTGCAAAAACAATGGAAAAATATTACCTTGAATAGCTCACGATGGACTCTATTTTCCTCAGCAAGTATATCATTATTTGTTTTCAATTGTGCATTTTCTTGAAGAACACTTTCATAATGATCAGGATCAGGTGGCCTAACAGATACAGATTTGGAATGTGCTAGGACAGTGTTCTTATCCACAGCACCATCACCTATTGGAACACGGCCGTGCTTCATGCCACGTCCTATAGTGTACAATGCTCTTCCATCTAGTTCTTGTGAATTTGCATCAGCAGCTAATGCCATGTACTCATTCTAACATACAAACAGGTAAATATATTAATGCATGCCGCTATTCAGCTTACAGAACAAATGAAAGCATGTAGTGTAGAGCATACCAATATCTTTTGTGCTTTCTGACTAGGGATTGGAGCACTCCTTCCAGTGCTATCCACATTTTTAACTCCAGATTTCATTGCAGCAAATGTGTTTATCCCGCTCTGTTTACGGCCAGATTTATATTCCTGTATGATTCAAACCACAAATTATGCATGGGTCAGATTATAAGCAACATGCAGATTATAAGTTGTACAAGAATTATAAGCTGCAGATTTCATACCAAGAACTGTTGTGTCTCTGCAAAATTTCTTGAACCACCTCTATTTTGAGCTGGATCATCAGAACTCATGCGTGATTGTTGGCCTCTTTGTCTCTTTTCCTTGTACTCATCAGAAGTCCAGTATTTGGCAAGCATGGCCCAAACCGCCCTATTGCACCACTCCACCCGACAAGTCAAGTATTGTTCTTCTGTTAGCTCAATGGTTCTGGCTCGAGTATCATCGCAGTCTTCATTTTTTATATGACACCATTTCTTGACAGCCTCCAAACGGACTTGGTACATCATATTAGTTACTCTCTTGACTAGATAGTTCTCTAGATTTTTTTGCAGCACGTGCCCTATGCTGTGCATGACATGTAAACGTACTCTGCATATGCAATCCAAGTCAAAAAAATTGATATATATGCTACAAGTGAGCTTGGCTATATGTATATGTGTAAACAAAATTTCAAAAATGACCAAACAGAAAGTTAGTGTAATACCCAGAACTCCTGCTTCACTTTTGTTGCACAGCAGACTCCTTCTCTATTCTTTTTCCAATAATAACCACTCCATGAAAATGCTGGTTTTACTTTCACAATTGTGCCTTTATCATCATATACTTTGACCACACCTGGATACTCTCGCTTGAGAATAGTTCCTAACTGTGAGGGGTACTTGCAGCCTTTAGGATTATAATCAACATATTTGAATTGGCTGTTTTAAACAAGTCAACAAAACAATTATTCAGCTTCATAGATATCAAATAAATTTATGTAGCAGAATGAAAAGAACTATTGATATTATATACTTACCTATGACCTATAGGTTCCAGTTGAACTCAATGATACAACCCTCAACACGGGCCTTATTTCGAATCTTCCTCTTAAGTTGTTGGATTTTCCTATATGAGAGAAACAGAAGTGAGAAAAGAATTAGAAAAGAAAGTACTATATATTTTTCTGTTTAGTTTTCACCTCTCAAATGGATAGTTCCAACGTGCTTGGACCGGACCTCCTAGCCGAGCCTCATAAGGGAGATGAATAATTAGGTGTTGCATTGGATTAAAGAAACTTGGTGGAAATATCTTCTCCATTTTGCAAAGAAGAACTACTACTTGCTGTTCTAGTGAGCGAATGTTGTCCTTGTTCAATTCCTTGGCACAAATCTGCCTATAGAAAAAGCTAAGCTCAGCCAAACACAACCATACACTTTCTGGAAGGAACCCTCGAAAGGCAACAGGAAGCAAGCGTTCCATGAAGATGTGGTAATCATGGCTCTTTAGACCCAAAATCTTCCTTGTAGTCAAGTTGACCCCTCTTCTAATGTTGGCTGCATAGCCATCAGGAAACTTGAGTTCTTGGAACCATTGAAGGATTGTTGGTTTGTCATTCTTGTCAATGCAAAATTGGGCCCGAGGCTTGTCCCACTTTCCATTTGGCTTTTGCCTCAAATGTTGTGTGGGACGGTGGCAAATTTCAGCTACATCTTGTCGAGCCTTAGGATTATCTTTAGTCTTATCTGGTATGTCAAAGCATGTATTCCATATAGCTTCCCCTAAGTTCTTTTCATTATGCATCAAGTCAATGTTGTGGCGCAACAATAACTTACTGAAGTATGGAAGTTGCCAAAAACAACTAATATGGGTCCAATTGTGCAATTTACCATAGTTGTCTGTGTCATCCACCAACATGTTCATTTGTGCAAAGATTTCCTCCCCCGTTAAGTGCCTTGGAGGCTCATCTTGCACGATTGTGTCCTTTCTAAATCCATTAGCATCAGTTCTGAATACATGGTCCACAGGTAAGAAGCGCCTATGGCAATCAAACCAGCATGCCTTGCGACCATTACGGAGTCGGAATGCTTTAGTGTCACACAAGCATACTGGGCATGCAAGCCTACCATGGGTGCTCCATCCAGAAAAGTCACCATAAGCAGGAAAATCATGTATTGACCATAAATAAGCTGCCCGCATATTGAAGTTTTTCTTGAGTGAGGCATCATAAGTATTAACCCCTTTCCACAATTCCAGTAGTTCATCAACTAAAGGTTGCATAAGTATGTTAAGTTTCTTTCCAGGATGTTCAGGACCTGGGACTACAAGTGCAAGGAATATGTACTCTGACTTCATGATAATGCCGGGAGGAAGATTCAATGGAGTCACAAAAACTGGCCAGCAAGAATAAGGAGCTGCATTTTGACTAAATGGTGTAAAGCCATCTGTAGCCACAGCAAGGCGGACATTTCTAGGATCAGAAGAAAAATTTGGGAAGTCTTCATCAAATTGCTGCCATGCTTCTCCATCACATGGGTGCACCATCTTATTTGATGTGGACCCCTTGTGAGACTGCATCAACTTTGCAGTTGTTTCATGTGCATATAATCTCTGTAGCCTATCTTTGATGGGAAGGTATCGCAATACTTTTGCGTGGGACTTTGTGATGTCCTTCCTCATAGCGTGAGAGACCACAAACATCACACTTCTCTTTACTTATGTTGTCCTTATAGTAAAGCATGCAATTATTATAACACACATCAATTTTCTCATATGGCATGCCTAAGCCCTCCAATAATTTCTTTGATTGGTAGAAGTCCTTTGGAACCTTACAGTCTGAGGGCATAAATTCATGAATTAACTCTAAATTTGCTTCAAAGTGTGCAATTGACATATTGTACTGTGATTTCATAGCTAACAAACGTGTTGTACCAGACAAAGCAGTGTGTGTTGAATTCTCAAAGGCTGGTTCATTGGCACTATCAACCATCTTATAAAAAGCCCGAGCTGAGGCTGTAGGCACCTCATCATTGGCCAATGGATAAAAATTAGCTAGGTCATCTATCATATCATTCATGCGATCACATTCTTCGAAACTCCCATCACTACCAACTTCTACGTCAATCTCTCCATGTGCTGTCCATTCTCTGTAATCTTCCCTAAACCCATGTTTACATAAGTGCATCTCTACATCGAACCGTTTATGCCTAACATAGTTCCGACACAAGGCACATGGGCACTTTATGGTGTCATTTTCAACCAAGCTAACCATGGAGAATGCACGGTCTAAGAACTTGTTTGTGTTTTCAATCCACTCATTAGAGGGGCCTTCCCATGAGACCAACCACTATACATCCATTCACGATCTGCCATGACTCTAAATCTGTTTATGAGAGAATATGAACAGGATGATATATTTTAGTTTCAGAACAAATTGGCACAGCAATCAACCAATGGCAGAAAAAAGGTATAATGAATCATGCAGCTTACAAACAGTCAATAGATACTTCAACTTAATGTCTAACACACAAATGCCATCTCAATCAAATGCACAGTTGATGATACTTACTTCTTTGTTGCCTGAAACCGGTCAATGCTCGTACTGCTACACACTACACAGATCGTTGCCTCCACAGATCCTCAATTCAACCTTAAAAAGTTGCTAGAGAAAATCAGCAGGATGAAGCTATAACTGAATGACAGTCACCATTCACATGGGTAATAATGAAGGGAGCTTACCAGCCAAGCAAAAAGGCACACGCTACTCAGATGAATCCTGAAAAAAGGTACAACAGTATATTTAGCTATGGATACGTTAACTACATAAATAATAAAATGTGCAGTTACTTGACTGAGCAATGATCTAAAGTGTTGTGCGACCCAACAATTCAGAGAACCCCTGTATTTTTAGATCATATAAATATTTTAGTTCTACCAATCCCATATATATAGATCGTTGCTACCATAAAAAGAACCTTTTTCAGATCACAAACAAGATTGCACCAAGAAAAAAAAAAATACAAATTTGTAGCTTATCAGAAATTAATCCAGCAATGGCACTAGATTTGAACCAAAACTGAAATCAAATCAATACCATGTCTCCGTATCAGTTGTAGGACTGACCTCAGAATCTGTAGGTTTCAGATCCTACTATTTTTAATAAGATAAAAAAAGAACCTTTAGCAACTACGTGAGCCTGGATGTGCAGGCTGCCGGTAGCATAGGTGTCCGGTGGATTTGCAGTTGTGCAGATGCGGAGCCTAGGCAGCCCTCACAGGAGAAAGGGGATTGCCGTACGCGGGGAAGGTCGGCGCGGGGACTCACCTCGTCGACAGTGGTGGCGTGGTCCAGGTCGGTGCCGAGGGCTCCACGATTTGAGCACAGCTTCGATGAACTGCCGCCCACCGCCTGTGCAGTACCTGCCGCAGGAGCCGCTGCCCGCGCGTGCAGGAGACGTCGCCCACCGGCCGCGCGCGGAGGAGACGTCGCCCGCCGGCTACACACGCAGGAGACGCCGTCCTCCCGCTGCCCGCACAGGAGCCGCCGGCCGCCGCCGCCTGGAGACTCGCCCGACCTTTTTTTCTTAGGCTCGCGTTGGGGGGTGTGGAGGAAGGAGACCGAACGAGTGGATGGATAAGCCAGGCTGGGGGCACCGACACCTTTTCTTTTAGGTGGGCCAAAAATCTAGCGCGGGAGCTTTGGCGCTCTTGTTTCGGCCGGTTTCTATGCGCGGCAAAACAACTGGGCCAAATTTCGTCGCCCCGCCAAATATATTACTTGGCGGTTGACACTCAAGAAAATGAGGATTTCCTTTAGTGTTTGAAAGTACACTCAAGATAAATACCTATTTTCCTTGAGTGCTCGAAATAACGCTCAAGAATATACATTTGCTTGGGGGTTTTCAGCAACCGCCAAGGTAACTTATATTCCTTGAGGGTTCAATCTCCCCACTCAAGGAAAAGGCGACCCTCAAGGATATTCCATTTTGTGGTAGTGTATGAATAACTACTTAAATCCACGTCCAAATTATCACTTCTTGCATTATAAAAAATACTTTATAGTTATCCTCTAAATATAGATATAAATTACCCACTGATGCAGGGGTGTACAAAATATGAATATTTTCCGATCGACCGTTCTGACCGACCAAAGAAGCTCAGATAGTGATTCATATATGCGGACGTAGTTATTAAAAATATATATACCTGAGAGGCCGCGGTGCCCATATGCCTCATCCAAAGCTCGTTGTCTTCAATGTTGTAGGCGGATATGGTCATCCGTCCACCCAAGTGTATGATCAAGATAGGGGCCCATAGCACCTCTAAGTCGTGGCTGCCGCCATCGTTCACAGAAGAGGAACGGTACTGCAGCTTCTTCTGGCGGTTGAAGAGTGTGGCGAGGGCGTATATCGCAAGAGCGTCGCCACCGACGTACGACACCCAGATAAGAAGTCTAAACGGGGCCATGAGATTAGGCCACTTACGATAGGGGGCAAAGAATGCGAGGTGCAACTGAACGGCGAGGCTGCCCAAGACAAGGATGCGCAGCTGCCACTCTTCCCACCGGTCCACCACCCTTGAGAAATACATTGCCGTTGTCTCACCGGAGTATATTTGTGATGCCACCACTCCAACTTATTTTCTGTTGCTTGTCGTTGCTAAGGCCGGTTGGGCCCCTGTGAGTTGTGGACAAGGTCAGGAGAACACATAAAAAATTGTCTACAAAAAATTTCACTCAAAAATACCTAGTGAGTTTTTAATTTAAGCAATTGGAACTGAGAGCACTAGGATTTTCCACGACAAGAAAAACTTGGATGGTTTCTGCAGCTTGACAAATACCACCCTCTGTCGTCAGTCATTTTGCCTTTTCTAGATATATATCTTTTTGTTATACACCTACGTCCAAATACATAATAAAAATTGTATATCTAAGAAACCAAAGAGACCTATAAATTAGAATGTATTATAAAAATTGTATATCTAAGAAACCAAAGAGACCTATAAATTAGATTGGATGGAGTACAGAAGTACGTTTCAGGGGTAGTAGAATGGATGGAGTACAGAAGTACGTTTCAGGGGTAGTAAGAAGGGATGTAAAGGCATGACAAACACATGCCTCAACATGTAAATGCCACGCTCCTGTTTCTACTCCTTTTCACTTCGGGGGAACGGGGAACCATAAGCTCTAAAGTTGACAAGCACCTCTGACAAATAGAATGCCAAGAAAGGATGCAGCTCCTTACCTTACTGAATTATTCTGGCCACCATTGCAATATGTCTCTCCTCCAGCCGTATAGTATAGTATAGTATATGATGACCAGCTGACCAGTCAATCATTCACCTCTTGGCTCTTCCATTCCTTCAGACCAAATGGGACAAAAAAGTAAATTTCCAAACCAATGGGACAAAAAGTAAATTCCCACCACCACCTGAAGCAAACTGTGCACGCCTCCTTTGTTCTGGAACGCTCAGGCATCAAAGCCTTGCCCCCGGCCTGCTGAGTTTTTCTGCTCGCAGCTCGGGCCCCAGCGGCAGCGGCAAGCCTAGCGAGCTTGGTCAGTGGCGACGCACGAGGTCCTGCGGCAGCGCGCGTGAGGCTCCGCAGTGGGCGCGGCGAGCGAGGTGGACGAGGTCCAACGACGACGTCGCGGCTTCCTCCGCAGCAACCGGCTGGGCAGCGCCAGCCCAACGACGACGGCGAACGCTGCGTCACCTACCTCACGCAACCTCGGGCCAGGGCGCCAGGCACAGCACGCGTCGTTGGACTTGTTTGCGGCGGTCGGAGGCCCGCCGATCGAGAACCCGCGCACGCGCGGCGAGCCGGCGAGGTCGCGTCCGCGGCGGCCTGCGGTTGCCCCGCAGCGAGTCTCTCAAGCTCTGTGGGACGCGGCCGCGTGGGCTGTGCCGGGGAGCGACGACGTGCGCAGCTGTGCCGGCGACGACGCGGAAAGGGAGGGCGAGGTCTAACGAGCGAGGGAAAGGAAGTTGGGGTCGGCGCACAGGATCTGAAGGAGGTAGAAACCACTCCGTCCCTCCCAACGCGGCAACGAATAGATTCTACCGTCTCCATTGAGTGGAATCAGATCCTCCATAATCGCCAGAACGACTTCTTTCTACAGTCGACGGACATCTACCCGCTCGTTCTCATCCAAAGGTCATCACTTTTATTTTTTACGCCTTTTATCTGGGTATATTGTAGTATCTATTCATGTATGTATCTCCGAGCTACACGGCTTGTTCCCCCTCCAACGGTCATCACTTGAAGGAAGCCCAACATCTGCACCCCCACTCGATCCACTCGCTGGGCCTCAGCCCAACATCTGCAAGCCCTTCAGGTAACACGGCTGCATCTCCTAGCATTTTTCTGGCGAGATTGCTTTGACGCCGGGGCTTGTGTTTTGGCGCGAGACTGGAAGGCCGTGCGTCTGTGCGACGATGGGTATTCTGCTGGTGTTCTTCATCGGTAAACAGGTGCCAAAAATCTCTGCACTTACCTCATCTCTTGACGTGTACTTAAACTAGTGTTGTTCCTATTTGATTGTTTTTGTCCTCCCTGCTTTTCTATTGGATTGTGCTGGAATTTATTGATTCAAGGACCAGCAGAAGTCCGACCATCTTGAAGGACCAGCAGAAGGAAGATTAGCAGGGCAGGACCTTCCATTCTTATGACCTGGATTGTTGGGTATGCTGTTTCAGATGTTTTCTGCTCCTTGAATGTGATTATATTTTTCACATGCTTGCCTTATACTTCTTGCATGTGATTTGTATTCTCTCTCGATAATTGTACTTGCACCTCGATGTTCAGCATGAAACCCTGTATAACTCCATGTTATTCTTCCTTGATTATGCAGGGACTTGTTTAACCTTGTTGGCTGCTTCCTTGAACCTGCTACTGTAAGATCCATTACCTGTATTTTTTTTCTGAACCATCTTCAGCAATAACTTGACATATGGATACTGTAGGACATTTACAGTTTTGTACTTGGTCAAATGAAATATGGAAGCTTGAAGGAAACATCAACTTGCTTGCATCAAAACAAAATTTGCATATCCAAGATGGAAGAAAACAAGTGTTTCCATGGTTGTTTCTCTGAACCGTACATGGCTATGATGTTGAATTATTGTTCTTTTATTTGCAGGGATCAATGACAGATGGTGTTATTGGTGAATTTTAGTAGTACAGATCATGCGTGGAATATATGGCTCACCAAAAGCAGTCATCATGTTCATATACTTTCTAGTTTTGTAGTTCAAGTGTAATGTTCAGCAGTTTGCCGGCAGCTTTTGTTGTATCAGGATGGATGACAAAAACATATAATCAGCAACAACTTTTGAGCATTCCATTGACAAATGCATTCAAGAACATTTCAATTCCTATTTTTTCCACTCGGGTAAACCCATTTTCATTGATTAGAACGGAAATACAAAGAGAGTTTAGAGTTTACAGATCGAAAACAAAGCAAACGATCACACCGCGACATTCAAACTACCCACATACGTCATCTCGACCAAGTTTTAACTTTCCTGACCATAAACTGTCCTTCACTGCCATAAAACAGCAACTAACCGGCTGCTTGAGAACAACGACTGAAAAAGCGTATCTAGTCATTCAACTGACACTGAAGAACCCAACAGAAGGCCATTATCCTATTACAAGACTCTGGAGCAAAAACTAGCCACACAGACGGCTACAAGCAGCGAGCTTCAACAAAAGATGGTATGCAAACAGCAAAAGGATGATTTGTGGTGTCAGATGGTGCCTATTGCAGCCCGTCTTCAGTCTTGCTGGTCACCTTCCTAGCCATTCGAAGGGTCTTGCAGTAGAAGATGGTCAATCTGCCTGGAGGTTTGTTTGGCCAACACCTCCTTTGCAATTTTAAGCATCAGGTTTGCACTATCCACCCAAATCTCTTTTTCATTGTCATCATACAAACCTGACCAGTATGTCATATAAGAATGAGCATGACAGAAAATAGTAATAGGATTATCCAGTAAAACCTTATCAAAAACTGCCTTATTCCATGCTGTGGCCACTGAAAGATATAGAAGAAACACCATCTGTCAGATCCAGGGAGATGATGGTATGACTATTTCTGACCATGGGGAGAAAAGTGCTCTTTTCTATAATGAGTTCAAAGCCCG
The DNA here is from genome assembly GCA_015847255.1 of Hyparrhenia diplandra. NCBI lineage: Eukaryota > Viridiplantae > Streptophyta > Magnoliopsida > Poales > Poaceae > Hyparrhenia > Hyparrhenia diplandra. Next base: position 450,487 of record JADLZK010008524.1, on the reverse strand, counting down.
ACTTGGTTCCTTTGTTGGCATTTCCTTGCAATATGACTTAGAGCAGCTCATTGCCCCTTGCAGAAACTTTGATGACCTTTGCTTGCCTTTTAGTATCAATGAGATTGACTCTATTATTCTGAACCTCCCTAGTGATAAAGCTCCTGGTCCTGATGGCTTCAACAATCTTTTTTTTAAAAATCTTGGCATACTATCAGACAAGATGTATACAAGCTGTGTCATCACTTCTTTTACCACCAGGCTGATACTAGGAGCATTAATACTTCCTTCATCACTTTAGTGCCAAAAAAAGATAGCCCTGAGAGAGTGAATGACTTTAGGCCCATTTCTCTCCTGAATTCCTCTCTTAAGGTTGTTTCTAAGCTCTTGGCCAATAGACTCTAGGGGGTTGCTTTACAAATTGTGCATAATCAATATGGGTTTGTCAAAGGAAAGACCATTCAGATTGCTTGGGGTGGGCTTTCGAATTTCTCCATCGTTGTCATCATTCCGGGAGAGAAATCATTGTGCCAAGCTTGACTTTGAGAAGGCTTTTGACCTTGTGGAGCATCAGTTCATTCTATAAATGCTTAAAGCCAAGGGCTTCCCCCAAAGGTGGGTTGACTGGACTCAGGATATTCTGTCTTCTGCTACATCTTCTATTTTGTTGAATGGTATTGCTGGTAAGGAGTTAAAGTGTAAAGGAGGTGTTAAGCAGGGGGATCCTCTTTCTCCCTTGCTTTTTGTTGTTGCTGTAGATCTGTTGCAATCTGTTATCAATCATGAGTTTCAGCACGGTTCTTTCCTCCCTCCTTTCCCTCTCCCTGATGGCACCCCCTTCCCAATGGTTCAGTATGCGATGAAACCATTATTATCATGAAAGGAGATGAACAACAGCTATCCATGCTCAGGGGCATTCTTCACAACATTGCCCTCTCTAGTAGGCTGAAGGTCAATTATCAGAAATCCTGCCATGTCCCCATTAACTGTCTCTCAGAAAGGGCTTCTGCTTTAGCTAGTCATTTTGGTTGCGGTCCGGGACCTTCCCATTCACCTACTTAGGTCTCCCTTTAGGCTCGACTAAGCCGCAAGTCAAAGACTATGCTCCTCTGATTTGCAGAATTGAGAGAAAGCTCTCTGCTAGCTCCTAGTGGCTCATATATGCTGGTCGTCTTCAGCTAATCAACTTGGTCATCTCATCTTTGCCCACTTACTATATGTGCTCTCTCAAGCTCCCTGTCACTGTCATTGATATCATTGACAAGGACAGGAAAAATTGTCTCTGGAGAGGAAATGCGTTCAGAAAGAAGGGGTATAATCTTGCTGCTTGGGATATTGTCCAGGCTCCTAAAGCTAAAGGTGGTCTTAGTGTCATCAACCCGAGTCTCCAAAATGATGCCCTCCTTCTTAAGTAGCTTGATAAGTTCTATGAAAGGGAGAATATTCAGTGGGTCAAGATTATTTGGAATAGATATTATTGCAATGAAGTTCCTCATTTGGCCAAGGAAAAGGGCTCGTTCTGGTGGAGGGATATCATAAGGCTTAACACATAATTCAGAGGTGTGGCCTATTGCATCCCTGTTAAGGGAGACTCTGTGAGTTTTTGGCATGACCTCATTCTGGGAAAGATTCATTCTATTGAATTTCCAAATCTTTTTCGGTTTGCCAAAAATACCAATGTATCTCTTTGGGGCCTCAGAAATTCCCCTAATCTCGTTGACTGCTTCAATATTCCCATGACCAGGTAAGCATAAATGAATACCTTGAGCTTCGGAATATTATATCTCTTTTTCCACCCACATATTCTGATGATGAAGTTGACAAGTTGGTTTTCCTTTGGGGCCACCGAGGGTATTCTTCCAGAGCTTTTTACCATCACCACTTCAGAGGTCGTCTGCCTCCCCATACCCTTCCCTTGGTTTGGAAATCAAAATGTGTCCCCAAGATCAAGTTCTTTGCCTGGCTTCTGCTCATGGATAGGCTCAATACAAGAAATATGCTTAGAAGAAGAAACAAATTCCTTCCCGAGGGATATAAACGTGCTATGTGTCCCGATGGGGTTGAAGAGACCTTAGATCACCTTTTTTTTCCAAGTGTTCCTCCTGCATGGTGAGCAGATGGTTTGCTTTGGGAATTGTATGGCATGATGTGGGTGATGTTCACCAAAAGTTTGAAGCAGCAAAACAGCAGTTTGGCTATCCTTTCTTCATGGAGGTTTTTTCTCATCGGGGCCTGGGTGTGTTTGGAATGAGAGAAACAGGTTCATCTTTAATGGAAAACCTCCTACCATTGCCTCTTGGAAGGCCTCCTTTAAGAAGGAGGTGCTTGATCATCTTATTCGCATCAAACCGGCGCTCCATCAACCTATTAGATCGTGGCTGGATGCCCCTGTAATTTTTTTTTGCTGTTTTTTCTTTGCTTTAGCTTAGCCTCTTCTTGCTTTCCTGCTCTAACTGCTGGTTAGAGTAGTTTTTTGTAAGTTTTGAACCCTCCTTTTGTTTTTTAATATATTTCTTGCCACCGGGGGCTTTGTCCCACAGTTCTCGTTCAAAAAAAAACTGCCTTATTTCTACACTTCCATATAGCCCAACAAAAAGCACCAATTTCCAGAGCATAAAAGGAACTGCCCCTAGGGAGCCAAAACTTACACCACTCCCAGCACTGTTTAAGATTTTGTGGAATATTATTTGCCCCTACACTTTTAGCAATGATGGACCAAACAACTTTTGCAACAGGACATGTAAAGAATAAATGATCAATTGTTTCTAAATTGCCGCAAAAAGGCACAACTGGTATCTCCGCACCATTTTCTTCTAGCCAAGTTCTCCTTAGTGAGAACAACATCATTTGTAATTTGCCATAGGAAAATTTTTGATCTTCTCGGGTATTTTACTTTTCCAAATTAGTTTGTGATATTGACCTGAGTTGGATGTAGTAAGAACTTCATACAATGAATTTACTTTTCTTAGATAGTTTCCAGAAAAACACATCAGTAGAAGAATTAAAACAGAATACATTCATGTCATGATTGATTCTAATCCAATCTTCTTTGAGACTACCAAAAAGCCATCTTCTAAATGTGATTTGATATCCATTCCTAACCTCCCACATGGAAACATTCTTATTCTCAGCCAAAGTGAACAACATAGGGTGTCTTTCACTCAAAAGAATATGAATAAAACCAAGGATCCTGCCGAACCTAGTTAAATCTCCTTTATTGCACTTAACTCCTTGTCGTGGTCTGATATCGCGGTGACCACCGTCACAGTAATCGACTGGCTGGTGCGTTCTCCGAATGGCCTAGCTCTAGAGACAATGACACAATGTTTATACTGGTTCGGGGCAAAATCAGGCTCCCTAGTCCAGTGTGATCACTATCCGAGCTCAAACGCTCGTACGGGGTGCGTATGCGGATCGAGAGGGGAGCGGACTCCCGTGTCTCGTAATGGAGGCTAGTGCCAATATGGGGTGAGTGAGGATGTTGGTTCGAGGAAACTTGGATGCGTCTGTCCTCGCTTGCTTCAACTGAGCACCCTGCCCCTCCTTTTATAGTGGCAAGGGGAGCAGGACACATGAGCTCTTCGAGTTGAGGCGAGAACGGATAGAATGTAGGGCCATGGAGTGGCGGGTAGGTGAAAGAGCTCTCCCACGAGCTCGTTGATTGGCCGGAGCTCTCTTCGAGCTCTCGGTAGCTTGGGATGTCGGAATCGGTCGCCGCCGTCTTGCTGAAATCCGGTCCGGGGCGATGATCAAGTGCCGCCCCTGTCTTCGATCATAGTTGGAAGCTGTCTCTTCGGTATGGGAGGGGCGGCCATGCCGCTGACGCAGAGATGCGCTCCGCATGTGCACGTCGGAGATTGTGGCAGGGTTGTTGGATGCGACGGGGTACGACGAGGGAGCTCTCTGTGCGAGCTCTCTGGTCGGGCAGGAATTGTCTGCGAGCTCTCTGGAGGCCTGGATGCTGAAATTGATCGCCGCCGTACACGCGAATCGAGGTTTGGGCGGTGGCCTGGCGTCGTGCCGTCCTTAATTGTGGTAGGAATCGATCCCGTCGACATGGGCGCGGCCATACTATGGATGGGGCTTGCGCACGCGGCCGTACTTGAGGATATCTTGGGGCGGCGCTGTTGGGTCGATGGGGTATGGCGGTGTGACGGAAAGGACCTTCCTCCTCAGAGCCGTAGCGCTGCGTGGCTACGTACTTGTCAGGGAGCAGTTGGCCAACTCCGTACTTGCTGGCTTCGTGTGGAAGATAGACGAGCTCTTCCGCCGTTGCGGGATCCGCCGAGCTCGAGCTCGGCGAGGCGGAAAGAGGTCAACGTGGGAGGGTGTCTCGTCGCGGGACGAGAGCTTACCGGGAGCTCGTTCGAGCCGACGACAGGGCCCTCGGCGTGGGGAGCTCATATACGCGTACTCGGTCATGGGAGGGGCTTGCCCGCGAGCGCGGAGCTCTTCGGAGGGCGGTGACCTCTTTGTGTTGACCGAGTGGGCTCTTGGAGCTGTATTAGCTTGTCGACGCCGAGTGGGAGCTCATTCTTAGCGTCCCGAATATCGATCCCCCACAAGAGCCCCCGAGCATTTGGGAGAGAAGCGAGTCTCTCCCAGGATGCTTTGTTTGTATGGTAGCTCTTGTTGCGAGGTTCCCAAGTAGAGGAAAGTCTTGGTCGTGGGTGCGCGCTTGGCGCACCCCCGCGGGTGTAGCCCAGAGGCTCCGTGAGAGCCGTGAGCTCTTACGGAGGCTTTTTAGAATTGTCGTGGGCTCATCGACCCGTTGCCTTTCGTAGTTGAAAATGGTGAGCTTGAACCTGATCTAGCCTTGTTGGTCGGGATTGAGCGCTCGGCGAACTGCCGGATGGTCAGTGAGGCCCGAGTTTGTTAACTCGTTCGTACGATCGGCTAGTGGATCGACCTCGGTTCCGGGAGGGCCCGACTTCCGTGGTCCTCGAGCCCCCGGGGTTGCCCGAGGCGAGGTGCTTCCTCCTCGAGGGGGCCGACTTGGAGTCGTTCGTGGCCCCCGATACCCGGATGCGTGCGTGACGTAAGCCCCGAACCCTTTCGAAAGTGCTCGGGCGTGGGCCGCCGATGTCGCTTCCTCGCGAGGTGCTCCCGGGCTTTTACTACTTCGGGCGACGCAAGGAGCTCTCAAGTCGAGCTTGACCTTTGAACCTCGCGGCGGCGAGCTCGTGCCACGAGCCCGTGCTGAACTCATCGCTTCGACCGCTGCGCCGAGCTCTTCGACGCCTTGCCCGCTGTGTAAAAAAAGAGCCGTTGGGATCTTATCGTTGGAGCTTTTACCGTTGGTTGTCGCCACCGCCTTTAATGTCGCGGCCCGGTTCGGATTCCGCCAGTGTCATCCACGCGGCGATCTCGTGAAGGCGGTTGCGAGCACGGACGTGACGGGAGGTGGGTCCCCTCGTGGCTTCTCCTCGACGCCTCCGCCGAGCCGGGGTTCCTATAAACGATTGGGGATCGGGGAGCGGATTCACCTTCCCATTTCTCGCCTTCGCTTTTCTTTGCCAAGAGAGTCCGCGCGCCGCTTCCTTGCAGATTCGACCTCCCATCTCCCCTTTCCCGCCGGTAGTCCAGGCGAGAGCCGAGATGGGTTCGTGGCAGCCATCGACGGTGAAGGAGTCGCCGATCGAGGGTGCCGCAACGCCGGCGGGCTCCCGCACCGCGGACGGAGGCGATGGAGTGGATGATCCCGCCGGCGTCCCCACGCGTCCCCGACCCGCCGGATGGGTACGTGGTGTCGCTTCATCGCTTTCCACGAGCGCTGGCTGGGCATGCCGGCGGACGATTTCTTCCGGCCAGATCATCTCGATCAGGGCGCCGAGCTCCAAAGATCGACGCCCAACGGGTGCTTTGCCCCTCCTCGACGCCGCGATGCCGTCGAGGGCCGGTTGGGGATCCACCCCAACCGGGAGCTCTTCAGTACTACGTCTTCGCCAAGATCCGGCCGCCCCAAGAGCGGCGGACCGGCTCGATAGCCTCGTGCCGATGCGATTACGCGGGAGGATCCAGAGACCTTCCCCTGAGGGCGACTTCCCCGACCGCCAATCCGTGGTGGAGGGACGAGTGGTTCTACCTCGAAGAACGACCCGTTGTTGACACCTGTTATAGCATAATATTAATAGTCAACTAAACATGAAAAAAAGGGCATAATTTGAATATCAACATAGACTAGGGGTTTAACTAACATAATTCCACGAGCTTTGGTGATTTATGACTTTACAGGACTTAAATGATAATTACGAGAGAATAATGGAGAAGGTTCCGTAATATACAAGGCATATGAAGACCAAACTTGACCGTGAAGCAACTCGACCCGAAAAGTGGACTAAAACACTCTAGAAGGTACCAGAAGACACCAGAACAAACGGGAGACCGAGGGCCCGTAGGGGGGCGGCCGGCCGCCTAAAAGCGGTCCGGGCGCGGCCGCCAAAGCTACTGAGCCAATCAGGCTCGGCTTTGTATGTCGGTTTACCACCGACATTGAGGTTGTATCTACACCGCTGCCAAGGTCGGTTTGATCCAAGGGCTCACGTTCATCACCAAGGCCTATATAAGAAGACCCCCGCCCCTGGGTGAAACCCTAATTCATTCTATTCTCATTCTATTCATTAGTCTTTCGGTTGTAGAGGTGTCCCAATGTAAGGATAACCTCTCTCCGGGATTAGTGAATTAGATGTAGATTAGAAGAATATTAGCAATGTAATTAGACATAGATTAGACATGTAATTAGAAGTAGATTAGATCTAACTTAGATCTAATCAGGAGTAAAAGGAGAGAGGAGCTATGCTCCTGTTCTGGATATGTCTTCAGAGTATGGTATGTCTCTATATCTTCTCTACAAGACTTATGATTCACATATTTATCTTCTCTATTTACTTCCATGTTTTACATATATGGTTAAGTATAGTTGTTATGCTATTGCATGGGATCTCCGCCGCATCGAAAGTGCTCTAGTTATCATATGTGATTAGAGTAGTAATTGATAGTGTAGACATGGTGTCTAGACTCGAGGTTACCCGAGATTGCACCCAACCCAACGGATAGTTTGTGGTAGCCCTGTGGGTGACAGCCCGATGGTCGATGTATTCCACCACGTTCGGGTTGGTGTTTGTAGGACCTTGCCAAACCTTCCTAGCCCCCTTCTCATCCCTTTTCATGGCTAGTGCTTTGGTGTCCCGAAGTGTTATGGTATAATTGTTATCATAGAACCTTAGTAATAGAGAAGTACATAGGAACCTTGATCTCTCTTTGACCTCTTGATTAGTTTATTAATTCTTTGACATCTTAGGTAGTTTATTATTTTATGCTTTATTATTTATTTACCCTTAACATTTACCCCCTCACTTTAGTCTAGTGGTTTGCTAAGTTAGTAGATACATGATTGTGACTTATTAGAATTCTCTAGCCAAAGCTTCCCCTGTGGATACGATACTCTAGAATACTCATCCTAGGGAAAAGCTACAATGGTAGGTGTTACGGCGCTGCGTAATCCTTCATATTCTTTTAGCACTTAACAATTGCCAACAAGCTTTTTTTTTGGCGCCGTTGCCGGGGAAGCAATTGGCCTAAAGATTCTAGTAATGATCATGATGTCTCGCTAATTTAGTTTATCACTAGCTTTAGTAGGATTATCCTTGTTACGTTGAGTTGTGGAATAGACAGGGACAAAAGATGTCGTTAAGACTTTCCCGACAAGATTCCATGAGAAAAGAAGAAAGATTGAAGAACCCAGGTGCCGATTATTCAAGATTCATCGCACATTGGAACCCCGCTATCTCAAGGTATGTATTTAAATATATATTATTCTAACCATGTATAAATGAGAGAAGAAGTCGCCGTCACAAGAATTCAATGCACACATCTCAAGTGACGTACATAGAAGCTGCACATCATGGTAAGTATGATTAAAAGGTGAGAAAGTCTTGCTCATGGACTCTAAACTTATTGAGTAGTTATCATTTAACTTCTTGCATTTCATGCGTGTTAACTTTAATCCATGTTTTCCCCGTTTAGATTAACTTTTCCCATAATAGATCCATTGCATGTTTAGTTCATTGACTCCATTCATGTTTGCATCTAAAAAGAAAAAAAAAAACCATGATCATACTCTTTCATCTTTGTTTACATCTCTATAGTGCTTTCATGCTACCTTTGTTTGCTATAGTATGCTTTGGTTTGGAAATATGCTTAAGAGTATTTCCAAAGGCTTTTAAATTAAGCGTGGTGCTTAGGTTAAATAGCCTTCCTTAATTAAATTAGACATGGAGTCTAGTTTGGTTATTGAACTGAGAATTGCTTGCGTGGACATTGGATATTTTGTTGGACTAACCCCCGCAGAAAACTCTCAATTCAATTTGGGTAAGTCAAGAGATGAACTTAGATCGTAGATGAGGCAAGGCATATGATGAACTCCAACCTTGTGCAAAAGACACGGCTCATTCATGGAAGAATTGTAAGTATCAAAATCATTCACGCTCTCTTTTGCTACAAGTTACCTTTGCCTTGATCCACATACAGAGTGCAGCCATAAAATAAAAAAATGTTTTAAGACATAAATAAATAAAATCTGTGCTAAGGTAATTAAAGAACCACTTTCTTATTAGCATAGATGAGATCTTATGAACTTGGACAACAACCCCTGCTTCAACCATGTTGTATTTTCCCTCGGGTATGTGTCCACTAACATTTTGCAGAAAAAAGATTTGTGCTATGTCTATTCAATAAAGAAGAGTGTCATACAACACGATCTAGATGAAGCTCTCACTCGAAGGAAGTGGATGGACAAAGCAACAGGGACCATAAGAACATTAAAGACAGGTAAGTGAATATAAATCTCATATTTGTATACAACCTTTGTCTTATGTTCTCTATAAAATAAATAATAATATATCCGAACACATAAGGCTCATGGTAAAAGAAACATGTTCCTAGGACAAGTTCCCTTCGGGTATTCTTGGTCACTAAACTTGCGAGAATAAAGGATGAACAACGCCTAAGGACATGGTGATTGCAACATACGATTAGGGACGGTCCATTCACACTTGAAGTGCCGAAAGTGACAGGGAAGGCTCGAGCATGGGGGAGGAAGGTCGACTCCTCTAAAGAACATCCGACATACTTCTCCTCTTCTCAAGCTCCCGTCACTCGACATGCCGGTTTGCAATCCCTCTACTACTCACTATTACTTTATCTCTCTAAAAAGTTTGAATGGTTAATAAATATCATGCATAAATATCAAACTTAAGATAATAAAATTTCCCACTAGAGAAAAAGTAATAGTGAGCGCTTGCTAAATAAAATATCCAATCAAACCTTTTTCTAGCATAGAGGCAACCTTTAGCTCCATGACAATTCTACCCTTGTTTACAATTTCTTGTATATTCCTTCGGGTATATGTTGTCAACTAATATTGCGGGAATAAAATCATGAGAGGAGCAAAAAGGTCCAAGTGCAATTTAAAGAACAATAAAGAAAGGATGATATAATAAAGGAGACAAGTGAGGAATAAGATACAAAAAAGAGCCCAAACAAGGAAGGCTTCGAGCAGAAGAGAGAAGGACCATCACGAGGTGTTACGGTGCCGGCATGCTTCAACAATTAAGGTAACATCTTGAGGTAAATTGTCAATAAATAAGCTTTTCTTAAATTATGGCTTGTTCATAAATAAAGAACCAAACATGTTGGAATAACAACCTTGCTTGATCTAGCTTTTAGCTCAACATGTTTTGTTTCTTTGATTGTTCCGACCACCACTCTTTTGTTCTTATAGTCCTAATCTTGTAAGACCAGAATATTGCCTACCCCGCTTTGGAAGTATAATAATCATGCCTTTGATGTTTAGATAAGAAAACCCTTCCAAGAGTCAATAAGCTTGATTCGATTTGTTGAATGTTTTAATCTTAAACAATCATGCTCAATCTTCTGATCTTATCACCCAAGTTAGGTTTAAAAAGTGTATAAATCAACTCTATCTTATTTGTTGTGCCTGTGGTTAGAGAAGAATGAATGAAGTTTTGGTTCTGTTGGTGTTTTCCCACCAACAGAGCCCATGCACTTGATCTCTACCATGACTTTGCAAGCAGGACACACTTTGAGCAAAAAGGTGGAGAAGCCTATCAGTCTCTCCAAAATTCAACAAGTGAATGTCTTACAAGCATGCACAATAAACAAGACGCTGCCTACACTTCACTCCAACTCATAAGACCAGCAAAGAACATGGGTGACATCGTCTTTTACCATCACCTTCACCATCTCATAGGAGCACGACTGTCAAGATCAGATAATACACTCAAGGAAACAACAAGGTAAGAAGTCTCGTTCAAAGGACTTAAAATACTGAACCCTCGTCGAAAAGGTAAGATCGATAGTTATCCATATTTACCTTATTGCATTGCATAATTATTTTCCTTTAGCATATTTATATTAATAGCATTGCATTAGAAAAGAGAAAAATAAATATTTGTTTGTTGCATAGGCATGAAAAACTCTAAGCCCCATGTGAGTAATTTTGTGGTGTATAACAACCCACAAGGATATTTACTATGGTGGCATAAAAATAAAATAAATATGCATGCATCATCATCCTTATTTGCATAGAAAATCCAAAAATATTTAATGTTTGCTGAAAGATTTCCAAATAGACAAAAACAATGTGGCTAACCTCTAACGCTTAATCAAGTTCCACTAGTTTTGTTGTCTATTTGAGTTCAGCAGATCCCAAGGAAGAGAGACATAACACATATGGTGTCTAGCGTTAAAGAAGATCAATCAAGTCACCATCACTATCTACCTCTACTTCCAACCATCAAGAACATTGAAGACTATGTCAACATCCAGCTTGGGGAGTGCAACCCCGCTTATCCGTATAAGTATCTTATTATCTATATTATATTATTAGTTAAATATTTTGTTTGCTAGAACGTTTGTTGAAGAGTTTAGTTTTTATATATAGTCTAAAAGAGTCTTTTGTTAGAGTGTGGAATAAAAGGATCAAGTGAGAGTGCACACTAAAATTTATTTTGCTCAACTAAAAGGAACCCTAAAATTTGTCAACATGGAGATGATGAATAGTTGCTCCGTTGTTATACTTTTCTAGTACCTAGCTTTCAAGCTTAATTTCTCTCGAGCTCCATTTGCAAAATTAATTTTACTTTGAAACCTAAAACCTATGAGTTGCAAATGCTTGCTCTAAAAGTCTAGGTAATTGACGGATATGATATATGATAGTCCGAAATGCTATTTGATCTTACTCCTAGTGACACTAGATTTCTGGAGATTTATATTTTGAAAATTGAAAATGCACATGATAAGTTCCTGTATGACAAGAGTATGAACCTCCTACCACAGCCATATATATATGCTAATTAGATTAGGAAAACCTTTTTGAAAAATATATATATATATATATATATATATAGGCTTTTGCTTTGCATTGAGTTTGTTCAATCTTTGTCGACCCTTAGAAACTTGTCATGCTGATCATATACACTCCATTCACTCCACTTACTTCATTTCACTATCATCCACTCACTCTAGCCAACAAAAATATTCTACTCTTATCGGGGAGAACAACCAAAAAAATATTTACTATACCCATCCTTTCATTCATTGCTAGCCAATATCTTACAAAAGCTCCATTACATTTATACCTCTCAAAAGTTATTGCAAAAAGAGATCTGGGTTGTGTATCTTTTAAAAAAAAAAAAAAAAGGGAGATGAAAATGGACAAAAGTCCTACGGGCGAGTAGAGCCTACCTCCCTAAAGAAAAGAGATGAATAATGAACAAGTGTTCGAGGGCTTAGTAGAGCCCACATCTCTAAAAATAAAGATGAATAATGGACAAGTGTCCGAGGGTCAGTAGAACCCACATCTTTATAAGAGAGGAAATAATGGACACAAGTCCGAGGGCCAAGAGAGTCCACCTCTCTTGTTTAAAAAAAAAAAGAGAGAGAAAAAGAAAGAGATACAACCCAAAGTTCTCTAAAAAGTTTCAAAATAAAAGAGAGAAGATTTCTAAAAGGAGCAAAAGTAAGATTCCCTATCTATTCTACTCACTTCACTACATACTCTACTACATTCCATATCATACATATTCTATCCACCATACACATGTACCACTTGATCAGTATGACTTTTATCTTTGGATCCATTGCTTGAATTTACAATATATGCTTAGTAAGTAAAATTATTTTTCTCCTACCTATAAGCTTCACATACTTAAGCTTTAGATATATAGAGTGAGAGAGAAGAAGGCATAGTATATTATTGCCTTAGTCAAAAATATTATTACTATAAGAGAGAAGGGCAATCACTACCTATTTGCCTAAGGAAGGATCCACAAATGAGAGATTAGAGAGAGTCATACTGAGGAACTTTGAGTTTTATTTGAAAATCAGCAAAAACTCCAGAAGGACAAATTGATCAAAAGAGTTTGAGATTTAGTGCTTGACTTGATTGTTATATCTTTCAATTACCCAAGAATGAAGAAAAAGATATAAGCACCAAGGTAAGAGGTATTTGAATAAATTGAAGCTTTAAAAAGTTTACCTTTATCTGGAGAGAAATTTTATTTGAAAGCATGTGTACTTTAAAGGTGTGATAGCGTTGTAGCAACTCCTGATCCAAGTAAGTAGTTTAAAATAATATCATGTGTCTTGCTAAGAGACTAGTAAGAGGTAAGCTTGGGGAAACTTGTTGACACCTGTTATAGCATAATATTAATAGTCAACTAAACATGAAAAAGGGGCATAATTTGAATATCAACATAGACTAGGGGTTTAACTAACATAATTCCACGAGCTTTGGTGATTTATGACTTTACAGGGACTTAACGTGATAATTACAGAGAATAATGGAGAAGGTTCCGTATATACAAGGCATATGAAGACCAAACTTGACCGTGAAGCAACTCGACCCGAAAAGTGGACTAAAAACACTCTAGAAAGTCTTGACCGGGAGCTGGCTTCCGCCGAGGCCTCCTGCGAACGCGTAGCTCGCGCCGCAGGGGAGAAGGAGGCGGACTTGAAGCGGCGTACGGCGACCTCGCCGACGCGGAAGGAGCGCGAAGCCCTCCAGGGGTTGCGCCGGCCAAGGCCGTGAAGGAGGCCGAGAGCTCGGAGCGCGGAGCCTTGCGTCCGTGGTGGAGGATGTCTCCGCGATGCTCGGCGTGGAGGAGGCGGGCGGACCCGATCGCACGGGTGTCGGCCCTCCCCGCGCAAGGTGACGGAGGACGCCGGCCGGTGGTCCACAAGGCGATCGGCCGTCTTCACGCACTACCCTCGCTTTCGATGTTGACGCCGTGAAGACGGGGTGGGCGCCGGGTGTCGACGACGCCGACACCGAAACGGAAGGTCGCCGCCGCCGAGGCCGCCACCGCAGAGCTTTGCCGAGCTCTTCAAGCTTGCCGCCGAGGAGCTTGAAGTCTTCGAGCCCCGGCCGGTGTGGGCGGAGCAGCCGAGGAGCTTGCCGAGGAGGAGGGTACCGCGGAGGACGTTCCTGCCCGATAGCCGTTAGGCCGGGTCTCTCCACCTGCATAGGGGTAGAAGTTTCTGAGTCCTCGTAATCGAGGCGTTTTGTAAAGACTCGTGGAAGCATGTGCTTTTGTTAATGGAAAGCGTCTTTCCCCTCTTGCCGCATTCAATTTCTACTTCGACTTTTGTGAGCTCGTGACCTCGAGAGCAGGATGGCGGGCCGTTTCTCGCTGGCCGCGGGGGCGCGGGAGGTTGTTAGGCAGTCGCGCCATGCTCTAAGTTCGTTGAGCTCAGGACTTAGTCGTTTCGAAACATCGTTTGGGCCAAAAGGGGAGAGCTTGGGTTCTTGAGTATGAGCTCGTTGCTGAGCTCTGAGCTCGTGAACTTTTGCAAAAAAACGGTGTGTCAAAACGATGGGGTGTGCTCCCCATTCCTCGTAGCCCCCGAGCAAGGGCAGGCCTTTGCCCGGGCAAGGGCCTGTCGTTGCTCGCCGGCTGAGCTTAGGGTGCGACGAGATGCTTGCACGTGTTTTTGCATCAAATTGGTGTTTTGTTGAGTTCTTGCAGCTATAAGGTTTCGAGGTACATCTTAGGGGTAAAAGCGACGTAGGCCGCTCGATGTTCCATGCGTTGGTGAGGACTCATCCCCGGTGGTCCTTGAGCTTGTATGTGCCCGGCCTCAACACTTGGTCGATGGTGAAGGGACCCTCCCATGGGGCGGAGAGCTTGTGCTTGTCCTTCGAGCTCGATTCGTCGTAGGGACGTGATCGCCGACGCGGGCGGCTCGCCCCTGACGTGTCGCCGTGATAGCGTCGCATGGATTGCGATACTTGGCGGAGTGGATGAGCGCGATGTCACGAGCCTCGCCGAAGCCGGGTCGGGCGGCGTCTTCGAGCAGCGCTTGGTTGTTGTGCTCGTCGAAAGCTCGAGCTCGGGGCGAGCCGTATTCGAGCTCGGTGGGGAGGACCGCTTCGGACCCGAAGACGAGGAAGAACGGGGTCCGTCCGGTGGCCCTGCTGGGTGAGGTGCGGAGACTCCATACCACCGCGGGGAGCTCGACGAGCCATCGACGAGCGTACTTCTTAAGCCTCCTGAAGATGCGGGACTTCACGCCCTGCAGGATCATCCCATTAGCGCGCTCTACCCGTCCATTGGTCCGGGGTGGCCGACGTAAGTCGTGTCGACGCGATGCCGTGGATCGCCGCACCCGGGCCGATGAAGAGCTCCCCCACGGTTGGTGCCATTATCGGTGATGATCGAGTTCGGGACCCCGAAGCGGTGGATGATGCCGGTGAAGAACTTGACGGTCTCCTCAGCTCGGCACCGTGCGATGGGCATGACCTCGATCCACTTGGAGAACTTGTCGATGGCGACGAGGAGGTGCGTGTATCCTCCGGTAGTCCTGCGGAGTGGTCCCACCATGTCGAGGCCCCGCAAAATAACGGCCGGTGAGGGGGATCGTGCCGGGGGGATTGGGCCGGAGGTGCGTTTGCTTGGCAAAGAACCGCAGCCCTCGCAGCGCCGGACGACCGGTGGCGTCGGCGGCGACGGTCGGTCGGCCAGAGAAGCCCCGCGAAAAGCTTTCCCGACGAGAGTCAGCGGTCTGGCGTGGTGGCCACACTCGCCTGCGTGGATTTCTTTGACGAGCTCTTCACCTTGTTCGACGGTGATGCGATCTTGAAGGATGCCGCCGCCCCACGCCGGTAGAGCTCTTCTCCCACGAGGGCGAAGGCCTTGGCCCTTCGGGCTGGTCGTCGCGACTCCTCCCCGCCCTGGGAGCACGCCTTCCTTTAGCCACCGCCGCGCAACGGGATGCGCCCGGTCCGGCCGGGACGGCCGGACTCGGCTCGGCCCCGAGCCGGCCGGCCCAGCCCCCGAGCTCGCACCAAGAGCTTGCGACTAGGCGGGCCTTCGGATCGGAGAGCCTCGACCCTTCGGGGACATCGATGTTCATGGGGTCCGGCCTTGGGGAGCTCGAGCTCGCGCCCTCCGAGCGGACTCCTCCTTGAGCCGTATCGAGAGGCTTGCGTTGCTCATGCATGAAGACTCCGGGGAACCGCGGCGGTTCGATGCGAGTTTGGCGAGGACGTCGGCATCGTTGTTGAGGTTGCGGTGGGCGTGGTTGACCTCCACCCGTGGAAGTGCTCCTCGAGCTCGCGGACCTTCCGATGGTATCGCGATCATCTTTGGGTTAACGCAATCGACCTCTTTCATGACCTGGTTCTTGACGGTAGGGAGTCCCTCGACCTCGAGGTGCCGGATGCCGAGCTCAAGGCGCGATGCGGAGCCCATTCACCGCCGTGACGACCACGTTGTTGAGGCGGGAAGTGCGGGCGTATCGAATACTTCATGCGCACCTTTTTACGAAGTGAAGACGAGGCCCGACGCCGGCCTCCGTACTTCTTCAGCGATCCGTCGAAGTGCAGGACCCGGTGCTCGATGTCGTCCGCTGGGTGGTCGCCGGTCTCGGTCCATTCTCGCGATGAAGTCCGTCGGGGCTTGAGACTTGATGGCGTCCCCTAGGCGCATAGACAATCTCAGCTCCCATGAGCTCGATCACCCATTTAGCCATGCGGCCCGTAACCTCGGGGCTGTGGATGACCTCCCAAGAGGGTACTTGGAGACGACGGTGGCCGGGTGGGAGTCGGTAGTGTCCGAGCTTGCGCCGGTGATCGTAACGCGCGTACACGAGCTTTTCGAGTCGTGCGTAGCGAGTCCCGGTGTGTCGTGAGGACCTCACCGATGAAGTAGACCGGGCGCCGCACCTTGAGCGTGTGCCCCTCCTCCTCTCTCGACGATGAGTGCGGTGCTCACCACCTTTGAGGTGGCCGAGATGTAAAGGAGGATGGGCTCATTGGCTACGGGAGCGACGAGCACAAAGCGGGCGGCAAGGAGCTGTTTCAGCCGAAGTCGAGCTTGCCGGGCCTCGTCGGGTCCCGGGAGAAGCGCTCGGTCTTCTTCAGCAACCTGTAAAGCGGGAGGCTCCGCCTCCCGAGTCGAGCTATGAAATGACTTAGCGCCGCGAGACAGCCCGTAAGCCGCCGCGCATTTGACGTTCTTGATCGGCCCCATGTTCGTGATGGCGGCGATCTTTTCGGGTTGGCCTCAATGCCACGCCGAGGAGATGATGAAGCCGGCTTCCTCGCGGGACCCCGAAGACGCATTTTTTGGGGTTGAGCTTGACGCCGAATTCCGGAGCTTGGCAAAACCTTTTCGAGATCCGGGATGAGATCTTTCGAGCGCTTTGTCTTGACAACGATGTCGCCGACGTACGCCTCCACGAGCTTTCCCGAGGAGCTCTTTGAAAACTTTCTCGCATGCACCTGCGAAGGTGGCGCCGGCGTTCTTCAATCCAAAGGGCATTGTTACGCAATGCAATCGCCGAACGGAGTAATGAAGGAGGTGGCGAGCTGGTCGAGCTCGTTCATCGCTATCCGGTGGTAACCGGAGTAGGCGTCGAGAAAACAGAGCGTCTCGCACCCGGAGGTGGAGTCAACAATTTGGTCGATGCGCGGCAAAGGAAACGGATCCTTTGGGCACGCCTTGTTGAGACCCGTGTAATCAACACACATTCTCCATTTCCCATTCTTCTTCTTGACTAGAACGGGGTTGGCTATCCACTCGGGATGATACACCTCCTTGATAAACCTAGCGGTTAAGAGCTTATCTATCTCCTCGGCGATCGCTTGGCATCGATCGTCGCCAAAACGTCTGAGCCTTCGCTTCACCGGCCTAGAGCCGGGTTTAATGTTCAAGGAGTGCTCGGCGACTTCCCTCGGTATGCCGTGCATGTCCGAGGCTCTCCACACAAACACATCGAGGTTCGCGGAGGAAGTCGACGAGCTCGCTTCCTATTTGGGAGTGAGCTCGGACCCCACGCAGGGTGCGCCCGCCCTTGTCGACCCTTACTTCCTTGGCGTCCTTCGGGTTCGAACGCGCCGTGGCCTTGTCGAGCTCATCGGATGAGCTCGACCCCCGAGCTGCTTGAGCTCCTCGCACGAGCTCGTGCTCGCAGCCCTCTTGAGCTCGGGGGCGTCCTCCGCGTTAGCCCAAAGCTGCCATCTTTGGCGTGGTTCGCCGATTTTGATCATGGGCGCCGGCGTCTCGACGGCGGCGGCCCTCGCAGCCAATGCGTGTTCGAATGTGGAGTCGACGGTGATGACCCCCTTGGGCCCGGGAATCTTGAGCTTGAGGTAAGTGTAGTTGGGAACGGCCATGAACCGCGTGATAGCACGGCCGCCCCAAGAGTGGGTAGGCGTTCTGAAGGGGAGCACCTCGAACGTGAGGACCTCCTTTGCGGAAGTTGTCCGGGGTGCCGGCAGACGGGAGGTCGATTCGCCCGAAGGGATCATCTGCTTCCCGGTACTTCTACGCCGTGGATCGGGTCCGCGAGGGGCGGAGACGTGCTTTGGTGATGCCAAGGGCTTGGAGCGTGAACGTAGGGAGGTTGAGGCCGCTACCCCATCCATCAGCACCTTGCCGAGGCGCTTTGGTGCCGATGATGGGATCGGCGACGAGCGGGTATCTCCCCGGGTGCGGACATGCCGGGGTGATCCGCCTTGTCGGCGGTGATCGCCGAGCTCGACCACTTGAGGTAGGTGGGCGTTGCGGGCTCGGTGAAGAGGACCTCGCGGCGCGTGAGCTTCGTCGGCGCTGGACTCGTGGCCCGAGCCCCGCCGAAGACGATGTTGACGGCGCCGCCCTCGATGTAGACGTCGTCGCCGTCCCCGTCCTCGAACTCGCCGTCGTGGGCTCGGCCGTTCGCCCTTGCCGCCGCCCTTCAGCGTGCCTATCACGTGCTTCTTCGGAGCCGGCAAACCCTTCATCTTGTGCTCGACGGGACCTTCGTGATGCGGGCACGGGCCCTCGAGCATCTTGTCGAAGTGTTCCTTTGTTGACGAAGCCCTTTGCTCCCTTGGGAGGGTCTTGCGCTTATCCGCGGCGGCGACAAACTCCTCTTCGTCGCCGCCGCCGCCGCGGGGGCGCTTGTTCCTCTTGCTCTTCTTCCCTACGGGCGGGGAGCCGGATCCGTCCCGCGGCCTCGTCGTTGTCCTTGGGCTTGCCCCCTTGCCCGTGACGGCGGAGACGGCGTCGTCTCCCTCGGCATGCCCGGTGGCGAGGTCGAGGAGCTCCTTCATGGACTGGGCTTCTTGACGCCGAGCTTGCGGATGAGGTTCTCGCACGCGTGGTGCCGAAGGTGAACGAGGTGATGATTTCGAGTCGGAGGCCTCGAGAGGTTGTTGCGCAGCTTGGAGAAGCGCCCGATGTAGTCACGTAGGCGCTCCCCCTTCTTCGCTTTGCATCCGCGCAAATCCTAGGTCGTGGCTCGGCCCGGCGTAGGTGCCCCGAAGTTGCCGACGAAGACGTCGCGTAGGTCCTCCCGGGCCGCGGATGGTGCCACGTGGTAGGTGCTCGAGCCGAACGAGCCGAGTCCGCAAGATAGAGCGGCAGGTTACGGATGATGAAGTAGTCGCCGTCGGCGCCGCCGGCTTGGCACCCGAGATGATAATCTTCCACCACGTGGCGGATCGTCTCCCCGTTGTACCGCACCGAGGTCGAGCTTGGAAGCGGGCGAAGGGAACGGGGCCTCATGGATGCGTGAACCGAATGCCTTGGGCGCCTCGAGCTTGAGCTCGAACGGGCGGCGGTCTCGCTTTTAGCGATGGGCTTCGCGACCTCGCACGGGCGTCGGGCTGCGACTCTTGTCCTCCCTCGTCCGCCGGCGCCGCCGCGGCGTTTGTCGTCGCGTGCGGGGCGCGCTTTTAAATCGTCGTCGCGGTGGTATTTTTCGTCACCTCCGGGGGCGTTCTTGTCCGCGCGGGCCTCCGCCTTTCATCGGGCGTTGATGGTGTCGCGCGGCGTCGCGGTTCTCGCCGATCCGTCGGCGCGCGTGAACCTCGGGGATGAGAGGCCTCGTGCTCTTCCCGAAGCCATCGATGAGGCGAGCACGCCGCTGCTGCACCGCTTCCGCCCGCACGAGCTTTTGACTTGCTCGTGGGTCCGCGTGCTGGGGGTCCTTGGGGACCCGGCACTCAGCCAGCAGAGCAACGCGCGGCCGCCCGAGGTTCGGGAAGCTCTTCCGAACACCGGCGGGAGCTACTCGCCTCGTTAATCGCGGTTAATGCGGTCACGGACATCCCGAGCTCGAGCTCGTGCCGTGACGGCGCCCGCCCTCCTGCTCGGCGAGGGAGGGCTTCGCGCTCCCGAAGCTGCGCGCGCTGAGCTCTTCGAGCTCCTCCGGCCGGGCCTTGACGCGATCGACGGGGGGCGGCCGGGCGCGCGGCGGAGTTCCGGGCGTGTGCTCGAGTCGCCGGAGGGACGGGCTATCGAGGCGCTCCCTCGGGGTGTCGCACATGTAACACCGGGCGTGTGGGTCGCAGATCCATGAGGCTCATCCCGCCGAGGGCGAAGCTCGATCTCGTGAACCGCGATCCGGCCGGGGCTCATCGCCCCAAAAGTGGGGAGCCCCCGCCGCCGCGGGGTACATCTTGGCGCACGCCGCCGTGAACTCGCCCACCGACGGTGCGTCCCCACCGGGCGAGCCGGAGGGGACGACGTTGGCGATGAAGAAGGTGACATCACGGGAATAGGGCTGTGTGGGCTCGCGTCCCCGGATGTCGGGGAGGAAGTCCTTGATCAAGACGAAGCGGCGGTCCGCCGCGCGGACGGGCCGGCGGGCGCGCTCGGTGGACCCTCGCCTGTGTTGGTGAGGACGGAGTCGGTGGCGCCGCGAGGCGCGCGCGGGGTGTCTTCACGCCGCATCGGGCGGGTGAAGACAGCTCCCACGGGGACTTCTCCGGGCCGGCGTCGGTGAAGTCGAGCGCCGAAGCGCTGGCGCGGCGCTCCGGCCGGCGGTGACGAGGAAGAAGCCATCGGCGTGGAAGATCGCCGCACCAGACTTCCCCTACCGGCGCGCCAACCGCCGTGGGTCGATATCGTGGTGACCACCGCCACGAGAATCGACCGGGTCGGTGCGTTCTCCGAATGGCCTAGCTCTAGAGACAATGACACAATGTTTATACCGGTTCGGGGCAAAATCAGGGCTCCCTAGTCCAAAGTGTGATCACTATCCGAGCTCAAACGCTCGTCTTGGGGTGCGTACAAGCGGATCGAGAGAGGGAGCGGACTCCCAGGTCTCTGTGATGGAGGCTAGTGCCAATATGCGAGTGAGTGAGGATGTTGGTTCGAGGAAACTTGGATGCGTCTGTCCTCGCTTGCTTCAGGCGAGCACCCCGCCCCTCCTTTTATAGTGGCAAGGGGAGCGGGGACACATGAGCTCTTCGAGTTGAGGCGAGAACGGATAGAATGTAGGGCCATGGAGTGGCGGGTAGGTGAAAGAGCTCTCCTGGACGAGCTCGTTGATTGGCCAGAGCTCTCTTCGAGCTCTCGGTAGCTTGGGATGTCGGAATCGGTCGTCGCCGTGCGCTGAATCCGGTCCAGGCGATGATCAAGTGCCGCCCCGTCTTCGATCATAGTTGGAAGTCGTCTCTTCGGTATGGGAGGGGCGGCCATGCGGCCGACGCAGATGCGCCCGCATGTGCACGTCGGAGATTGTGGCGGGGTTGTTGGATGCGACGGGTACGACGAGGGAGCTCTCTCGCGGCGAGCTCTGGTCGGGCAGGAATCGTCTGCGAGCTCTCTCGAGGCCCGGATGCTGAAATTGATCGCCGCCGCACGCGAATCGAGGTTTGGGCGGTGGCCCGGCGTCCGTGCCGTCCTTAATTGTGGTAGGAATCGATCCCGCCGACATGGGCGCGGCCATACCATGGATGGGGCTTGCGCACGTCGACCGTACTTGAGGATACTGTGGCGGCGCTGTTGGAGTCGATGGGGTATGGCGGTGTGACGGAAAGGACCTTCCTCTCGTAGGCCGAGCGCCGCGTGGCTACGATTTGTCGTGGAGCGCTTGGCCAACTCCGTGCTTGCCGCTTCGTGTGGAAGATAGACGAGCTCTTCCGCCGTTGCGGGATCCGCCGAGCTCGAGCTCGAGCGAGGCGGAAAGAGGTCAACGTAGGAGGGTGTCTGTCGTGCGGACGGAGCTTACCTCGGGGGAGCTCGGTCGAGCCGACGACAGGGCCCTCGGCGTGGGGAGCTCATATACGCCTACTCGGTCATGGGAGGGGCTTGCCCGCGAGCGCGGAGCTCTTCAGAGGGCGGTGTCCTCTTTGTGTTGACCGAGTGGGCTCTTGGAGCTGTATTAGCTTGTCGACGTCGAGTGGGGAGCTCATTCTTAGCGTCCCCGAATATCGATCCCCCACACTCCTCTAACAAACAAATAGCGTCTTTAATCTTTAACAAGTCATGCCACATTGGGGAATCATTTAGCCTATGACCAATCTCACAAATGGATTTGTCCTTCATAAATTTGTATTTAGCTATTGTTTGTCAAAGGCCTTCCTCTTTCTCTAACTTCCACCACCATTTACACATGAGACTAATGTTCAATTTTATCAAATCCTTTATCCGAAGCCCTCCTTTCTTTTTTACTTTTACAAATGATCTCCCATCTAATCAAATGATGTTTTTCCTTAAACTCCCACCTTGCCAAAAGAATGTTCTTCTTTGTTTTTCCATACTTTTAGTTGTTCCTTTAGGTAATAGGTAAAATGCAGACATATGGTAAATTGGTGTATTATTCAAACTAGAACCAATGAGCACAGCTTCTAGCAGCCATAGATAATGACCACCTTTCCACACATCTAACTTTTTATTTTCTTTGTCGACTAATGGCAACCAATCAATAAGTTTCAATCTGCTAGGGCTAACTCGACACACCTAAATATTTGATTGGAAAAGTACCAACTTGACAATTCAAGATTTCAGCATACCTCATACCCCAATTTTCATCATCATTAATCATATAAATCTCACTTTTGCTAAAGTTTATCTTTAAGCCGGCTAACATCTTAAACAGATACAACAACATTTTCATGTTAGTTGCATTCTCCACCCCATGTTTCAAAGCCAATGGTGTCATCAACATATTGTAATAGAACAACTCCACTTGGTATCATGTGACTAATCAACCCAATCAAAAGGCCATTTTCTTGAGCTTACAAAACCATCCTAGTCAAACATCTAGCAACCAAATTAAAAAGAATAGGAGACAAGGGGTCACCTTGTCTCACCCCTTTATAACTCTTGATATAGGATCCAATTTTATTGTTGATTCTAACACTCACTATTCCTCTAGAAATCACTTGTCTAATCCATTGACACCATTTTGGTGAAAAAAACCTCTCTTTTCTAGACATAAAAATAACAATTTCCAATTTACCTTATCATAAGCTTTCTCAAAATCAAGCTTAAGAATGACCCCAATTTCTTTTCTCCTTTTGGTCTCATGTAAGATCTCATGCAAACAAGCTATACCCGAGGTGATATTTCTATTTTTCATAAAGGTCGTTTGAGTGTGATGAATTATTTTGCCAATAACCATCTCAATTCTAATTGTCGGAGTTTTTGTTATTAGCTTATATAAGCTATACAACAGACAAATAGGTCTATATTGTTGTATTCTCAATGCATCGGTAACTTTGGGTAGTAAAATGAAGATACCATAATTCAATCTACTGATATCCACATTGTGATTGTAAAAATCGTCAAATAATTGAAGCACATTTTGCTAACATCATGTAAAGTATGGTAGCACCAAGATTTACGAGACAAAACACCTTGAAGCACATTTTACAACAACGCAGCCTACAAGAGAAAATGTTGAGGAACCTGCAAAGCCCATTGCGTCGACGCAAGCCACCAAGCCCGAAACACACAAGTCATTTGCTTGCCGATCCAAATGGCCCCGGTCCACCAACGAGACGACGCCGCCGTCTCCGCGATCCAACTTCTAACATTACGGCGTTCCCCCCCGCGTGCCGCTCGGCACTGGGATTCCGCTCCCGCTTGGTGGCGCTCAGCACTCGGCGCTTGCTCCTCATCGCCTAGGTCTGCTAATGGGGCGGGGTTGAACGGGTATTTTGGGGGCGGGTTTTAATACGAGTACTATTGGATGGGTGGAAACGGGTAACACCGTGAAACGGGTTGGGGGCGGGTTGGGTTGACGACACAAACGGGTTGGGGCTCTATGGTCATAGATCGGCGCATAAGTTATATATCATCTTCCGTCGTGACTTCGGGTTGGGGCGGGTTGGGGCATTGGGCCGACGGGGTGGGACGGAGCGGGTGGTAGTTAGGTTTTTAAAATATGGGTTGGGGCGGGTTTGGGGTGGGTTTAAACCCGTTAGCAGGCCATCGCCTCACGTCCCTAGTGCCTACGGGTGATCCTCGTTCACTGGCATCATGTTCATGCCTCTTCGCTTCGGCACTCCTACAGGTTCGAACCTATAGGTATGCCAAAATGTCAGATCTCCCTTAGTAAGGAATATAGAAAGATTTTGATATTTGTTTTTTTTTCAGTTAGTTAATATAATTAAATTCACACAAGCAGACTATAGAAAGACTTTTTTTTCTTACTAGCGAATGAGGAATTGAGTAGTAGAAAAATTGGTTGATTCGCGCATAGGTAAGGATATTTCTGATTTCTAATAATTTATTAATCATGGTTGTTGCCACATTACTCAGTATCTACTTTAGTGTTTAACTAGAAATGGCCGCGGCGTTGCCACTTATGGCCAGTGGTTAGCTATGCATTGTATGTGTATCTATATGTGTTTTTATATTTTTATTTCTACAGCGGATATAAGTGTATTCGTTTGTGTTTGTTTATATGTGTGATATGATGTAATCATATGTACGAGTATACAGAATGTCTTATATATAGGGAAGTATTTTTGCTTTCGTATATGTATGTCAGCGATTATTTATTTTGTAGTATTTGCACTAGAAGTTAGCATTAAATTAAAGAATTAGGAAGCGAAGATTATGAAAGAGGATATGAATTGATTTAGAGTTAAGGTGGGGAGATGTGTTTAGATCATATGTGTTATGAGCAAAAATTAATCAATGACATAAAAATATATATGTATAGCTCTATCAAATAGAATGCACTAAATCATATGATATTTAAGTTCAATGCATAGATCTAGTTATAAGAAACTCAACAAAACTAATTTGGGTTTTTTAATTTTTCCATGATTTTATATGAATTTTGGAAGATCTCTGATTTGAAAAGAAAAGAGAAAAAACGTAGAAAAGGAAAATAGGCTCGAGGGCCGTTTTTGGCCCATTCCAGCCAAACGCGGAAAGCTGGCCCAAGCGGAAGGCAGGTCGGCCCATAGAATGGCCTGTACTGTGGGTTCTATTTCGGTACATTTCGAGGGCTTTTTGAAATAAAATCTGAGAGAGGGCGTTGGATTGCTAGTTCTATTTTGCCAGAATTAAAGGTGACATTTTGCAATTATTTGATCGAGTGGTCTCCGAAAGTACCACGTGTCACAGTCCGGATAGACTCCGCAGCTGTGACGGCACGCACGGCGACGATCGCTGGCGGAGAGGCGGAGGCGCGCCGGCGCCCCTAGGCGCACATGCGTGCAGCTGCTGACGCGGGCGGTGGTGATGGCGGCGGCTAGAGTTAGGGAGTGAGAGCGACAGAGACCGAAGACCGGAGTTGTTGGGTGTTACTCCTTTAATTTTTCTCGATTGATTCCAATTAATTACAGCTTCCTTGTATTTATAATAATGGGGGGAAGACTTGCACGTGAAGTAAATCTAATTTATTTTCTATTCTATTTCTATTTTATTCCCTAAATATCTATTTCTTGATGGCGAAGTAGATGACGATAGCGGGCGGCGGCGGTGGCGGGCCGGCCCTAGGGTGGCTGCCTTGCGCACCGTGCGGTCCTTGGCCATTTTGATGGGCTGTGACACTTCTACTCGCTCTTGTCCCCTAATTAAACTACCAAACCCTCTCATAAGACATGCGCCAAGAACTAGCTTTTGTCTTCTCATGAGACACGCGCCAAGCATGTTTCGGAAAAACAACAAGTGAGCCTTTTACCCGTATACCCCTAAAAACATTCGGTTCAACCTCTACACCACTAAAAAATTCGATCACACATGTATGCCTAAGTTGAACTTCATTTTTCCCTACATGTCGTGCCGGGCTCATTCTGTTTCATTTTTGCTGTTTGGGTGCTCTTACATGTGGGCCCGGGCAGTGGCGGAGCCACCAGTATGGCGAGCCCTGGCGGCCGCCATACCTGTCCGCCGGCAAACCTACGTAGAGCCCTTGTTTATCCCGTATGTCCTGATTCGATGGGACTAAGAACCTGCTAGTCATGTCATGTGCTTGCCGATGTGAAAGATTTCATGCAGGGGAACATGATACGTTGCCTTCATGCAGATGGGGAATATAGTAGCGTTTGTCTCACAGTACTGGAAACTCATCCGCGTCAGGAGAGACGATGAACCCGTCGGCCTACCGGAGTTCTGTGCCTGGGATTGGGTGACTGAGCTACCGCCCCGCGAAGTGAAGTATTGGAAGATAACCGCGGATCCTGACTCTGCGACGGCACGCCAACGAACCGCGGCAAATATCAGCGTTCTGGAAGTGAAGTATTAGAAACTATTGGAGATGAGTAGTTTTTTGCTTTCCAATATTATTTTAGGAGTTGCCAAACTCTATAATATTGGAAACAAATTATTAGGCTTTGTTGGAGTTGCTAACATATTTAACCTCTAATAACCCGCCATACCTAGATAATATTTCTGGCTCCGCCACTGGGCCCGGGCAATGACAAAGTCTCTGATACCCTCTCTCACACACACAGCCCTGTCCTCTTCTCTTCTCTCTGTCCGGTGGGTCAAGCTGTCAGGCATCTTCTTCCTCCTCAAGCGTCCGGCGCGAGGGGGCCAGGATGGCCGGCAAGAGCATGGGGCCCTTGCCCTCGGCGGCGACCACGCGATGCTGCGACCGAGTCGCAGATTGCGATGACGAGTTCAGCGTGGGCCGTCAAGCCGAAGCGGGAACAAGGGGCAGCGACGGCGTGGCGGTGTCGACTCGTGAGCGCTAGACACGAGCGAAGGCCAGTCCGCAATGCAGGGGCGGCGTCAAGTCGCAAGCGTGGAGCACGATGCATAGGCGTGGCGTCACGTCATGGACTCATGAGGGCAGGCCACGACGGCAAAGCGGTGCCAGTTGCGAGCGCTAGTTGCACGGCGAGGCCCGACGAGTGCGGCGCGGGGAGGCCAGCGCGAGCGCGCGCTGCTTTCAGTCCACTTTGAAGCACCGCTCGGGGATGTTCCCCCTCGTGTAGGCGATGCGCACAATGAGATTTTTTTTGAAAGGAGCGGCACACTGAGATCGAGCAGTAAAGTAAATAAATAAAGAGCAGGTCAAAAACGCGAACAGTTCTGTCATGCGTCTGCTCCCAACAGCCCAGAGTCCTCTGATCCGGCTGCAGGAACGACGAACGATGAATAAAGGAATCTGTGTGTAGAGAGCCACAGTTTGGAAGGATAGGTGATCTACAAAGCAACATTCCACAGGTCATTAGCTGAAGCATATGGTGGATTTCAGCAGCTTGATCTTCTATAGAGTTGCTTCCAAGCAGAGGATAAGCAATTGAAGGATAGGTGATCTACAAAGCAACATTCCACCATTTGACAAGTTGTGGTTCACGGTGTTTAGCAGCCGTGCTGACTGCCAACATCCACGGTTCTGCCCTCATCCACAAAGAAACTAAACAAATTTCCGTCGTCAATAATACTGATCGAGCACCTCTATTGTCTCCCCTTCCCTCCCTCCTCTGTTTATCTATATCTTCCCCTGAACCACAGTTCAATCTCACTGTTGAGCACCTCTCTCACCACCTGCATCTCTCTCGAAGGTGAACACCTCTTCAACCATCTGCACACACCTCTCTTTCTGGTACCCTAACCCACCTTGAGCTAGCTCTAGAGATAACCACAGGCATGTCCTGCCCGTAGCAACGCATGCATGCACGGTGTATATTTTCTAGTTAAGTCAACAGAGAACAACGAAACTGAAGAAATTTCCATGCGCACACCAGAAATAACAATCCGAATAGAAGAAACATTCAACACATTGTAACAAAACAATACAATACATCAGTTAGAAACCTACTGACCAACGACATAACCATACAAAACTCTCAGTGAAATCCAATAATCTAACATAT
The DNA here is from genome assembly GCA_015847255.1 of Hyparrhenia diplandra. Classification (NCBI taxonomy): domain Eukaryota; kingdom Viridiplantae; phylum Streptophyta; class Magnoliopsida; order Poales; family Poaceae; genus Hyparrhenia; species Hyparrhenia diplandra. Next base: position 422,928 of record JADLZK010008524.1, on the reverse strand, counting down.
AGATAGATACATAATAAGGCAGTGCAGTGTTAGAATTTAGATGGGCTTGGCCCAATAACAAATTCGGAAATTCCTAAAGAGATCTCAAAGGCCCATTTTATATTTGGTTTCTTGGCCCTCAAGTTGTAGAGTCCTGAACTGACTCTGAGTAGAGAGTCCTAAACCGATCGTGATCGCGACACGATGTTCGGGATATATAAGCAGCCTACCGGCCACGCCAAAGATCATAGATCAGATATCTCATATTGATTTAGAGAGGTGTCTCTTGAATAGACAACCTCTCTACTCTAGAGATTTGAGATAGAGTTTTCACCTCTTCTTGTTGTTGCGCCGCCGTAGCTACTCCAGCCCGATTGCTTGCGTGCACTAGCAACCGGGCGAGCAGGTCTCCGAAACCCTCGTCTTTGTGATCCTGCAGCGGGAGAAGGCGAATAAGGTTTTGGGAAGCGCTCTTGCGCGCTCCCGATCTTTGTCACGGCTCGTCTTCCGGGAAGGACACGTGGAGAACCGTCCCAGCGCCGTCTTCATCAACAGCTTCTTCGACTTCTTCAGCAGCAGCTGCCAATCGACGACAGCTACAGCGACTTGGAGGACCTCGGTGTCGCTTTAAGGCGAATAAGTAGCAACCGATCAACGACAACGACAGCTACCGGAGGATCTCGTTGCTTTCGAAACCTCTTCATTACGTTGTCCTCAACGCCGGCCCGGTATTCTCGAGATCCAATCTATCTCGTGTGCTAGTTGGGTTTATACTGTTGCTATGATCATGCTACGTGATATCATGATCTCGCCCCGCTAGTATTGCGAATATACTGATCTGTCATGCTAGTATGCTTGACGTGCTTTATCTAGTAGGTCTATTTGTCATGATTTATATTTTGGAATTAATCTGGAAATTGCCTAATATCCCAACAATCCAAAAACCTTATTATAGGCTTTTTCTTGATTTAACTATGGCTGTTTTCACTGACGTGCTGAGACTAGAAAAGTTTTCTAGTGCACATATAAAGAGGTGGCGAGTTAAGGCCATGCTCTGGCTAGAGGCTAAGATGTTCTGGGTTACTGTTGGATCGCCTCAGGGAAATATCTCTAGAGATAAGAGAAGATTCCAGGGAGACAACACTATCCTTAGAAGAACAATCCTAAATAGTCTTGCTAGTCATCTAGAAGATGCAAACTTGCACTTCCAAGATGAGAGGGCATTGTGGGATCAACTGAATGCAATCATTGGTACATCTGAGTTGTACATTATGGAAAGCTTTCATGACTACAAGATGGTTGCTAACCGATCTATAGTCAAGCAAGCGCATGAAGTTGAACACATGGCAAGAGAACTTGAACTCCTTAAGTATGTCATACCCGATGAATTTGTAGCCGGATGCATTATTGCTAGGTTGCCTTCTTCATGGAAGAGCTTTGGCACAATTCTAAAACACAAGAGACATAAAATATCAGTTGTAAACCTGATAGCATCTCTTGATGTTGAGGAAAAGATTCGGGTGAAGAATACTATTGAGAAGGGGAACAAGAGCCATTCTAGCACTAATATTGTGCAAGAAAACTCACATGGCAAGAACAAAGGGAATAAATCTTCCAATGCCAAGTTAGAAACTACCTTTGAGAAGAAGAAAAATAATGATGAGGTGCCTTGCTTCACTTATGGACAGCTTGGTCATTTTTTCAGCGAGAATAATAAGAATGTCAACCTCGTGACTATTAGCAATGCTTGATGAAGAGTACAAAGAATGTTCCTACTATACTATCGGTATTTCAATCACCAAGTTGGTGGGTTGATACAAAAGCTAATATTCATGTGTGTGCGACATCTCTTTGTTTTCTTCTTATAAAGAGCTACAAGGTTCCTCTATTCTAATGGGGAATGGGTCACATGCTTCGTTCGTGGTGTTGGCACGGTAGAACCGAAGTTTACTTCGTAAAATCGCATAAACGAAGAACGTGCAACATGTCCCTACTATACGTAAGAACCTTGTTAGTGTTTCTCTTTTTTTTAAAAGATGGGTTTAAGGTAGTGATGGAGTCCAATAAAGTAGTCATGTCTAAGCATGGACAATTTATTGGTAAGGGTTATGACTATGGCGGCTTGTTCCGCCTAAGTTTGGCAGATTTATGCAATAAGTCAGTGAATCATATTTGTGGCACAATAAATGATAGTTCAAGTGTTTGGCATTCTTGTTTATGTCATGTGAACTTTGGTTTGATGTCACATTTATCTAGCTTGAAATTAATTCCAGATTTCACTATTGCCAAAGGTTCTAAGTGCCATAGTTGTGTGCAATCTAAGCAACCTCGAAAGCCTCACAAGGCGATGGAGGAGAGACACTTGGCACCTCTAGAGCTCATACATTCGATCTATGCGAGATGAATGGTGTGTTGACTAAAGGTGGAAAGAGATATTTCATGACATTGATTGATGATGCTTCTAGATATTGCTATATTTACTTGCTGAAAACTAAAGATAAGGCATGAGACTACTTTAAAATCTTTAAGGCTAAAGTTGAAAATCAACTAGAAAGAAAGATTAAACGCCTAAGGTCGATCATGGTGGTGAATATTTTCCTATAATATTTGATGAGTTTTGTGCGAACATGGTATTATTCACGAGAGGACGCCTCCCTATCCGCTCGAATCCAACGGAATTGCCGCCGAGGAAAAAACCGCACGCCGACCGACTTGGTTAACGCCATGTTAGACACCGCCGGTTTATCTAAGGCATGGTGGGGGAAGCTATATTGATCTGCGAGTCATGTCCTCGAATAGAGTTCCAAACGTAAAATAAAGAGACAACGCCATATGAGATGTGGGACGCCATATGAGATGTGGGTTGGTAGGAAACCATCACTTTCATACTTGCGCACGTGGGGATACTTGGCGAAAGTCAATATTCCAATTAATAAAAAGCGTAAGCTTGGACCAAAGACGGTAGATTGTATCTTTCTTGGATATGCTTACAACAAATTTGCCTATCGATTTTTAGAAGTAAGATCTGAAGTTTCGATATGCTTGTAGATACTATCTTTGAATCTTGTGATGCTACATTTTTTTTAGAATATATTTCCTTTGAAATATATGCGTAGCAATGTTAGATTCTCTACCGAATTAGCTCCCGATGATACTATACCTATCGAATACCCCGTTGAGGCATTTGAACAATCACTTGAGAAGGATGACAATGAAGTTCCCTGCGGAGGAACAAGAGACAAAGGATTGCAAAATCTTTTTTGGTGATGATTTCATTGTGTACCTTGTGGATGATACTCCCACCTCTATATTAGAGGCATATGCATCTCCGGATGTAGATGTTTGGAAAGAAGCCGTTCGTAGTGAGATGGACTCGATTCTTTCTAATGGAACTTGGGAGCTATCTGATCTACCATTCGGTTGTAAATCAATTGGATGTAAGTGGGTGTTCAAGAAGAAGCTTAGACCGATGGTACTATTGACAAGTACAAGGCTCGGCTTGTGGCAAAGGGTTATACTCTAAAGGAGGGCGAGGATTTCTTTGATACTTACTCACCCTGCTAGAATGACCACTATTCGAACACTACTATCCTTGGCTACCTCATATGGTCCGATCATTCATCAAATGGATGTAAAGACAGACTTTTCAGTATGGAGAGTTGGATGAGGAGATTTACATGGATCAGCGATGGATTTGTAGTAAAAGGTGAAGAGCAAAAGGTGTGCAAGCTATTGAAATCTTTGTATGGCTTGAAACAAGCACCTAAACAATGGCATGAGAAGTTTGACACTACGTTAACTAGTGCCGGTTATGTTGTCAATGAAGCTGATAGGTGTGTGTATTATCGACATGGTGGGGGCTTAATCTGTTATATTATGTTTATATGTTGATGATATTCTAATCTTTGGTTCCAACATTGATGTGATCAATGAAGTCAAGTCTTTCTTGTCTAAGAGTTTTGACATGAAAGATCTAGGAGAGGCGATGTAATTCTAAACATCAAGCTAATTAAGGAAGAGAGTGGGATTACATTGTCGCAATCTCACTATGTTGAGAAGGTCCTGAACCGTTTTGGTTTTATGGATAGAAAGCCTTCTCCAACACCTTATGATCCTAGTGTGACATTGCGAAAAAATAAGAAGAGTACTAAAGATCAGTTGAAGTACTCTCAGATTGTGGGTTCACTCATGTATTTAGCTAGCACAACTAGACCGGATATCTCTTTTCTTTGAGCAAGTTGAGTAGGTATATGTCCAACCCGGTGATGATCATTGGCATGTACTAGAGAGGGTCTTGTGCTATCTTAGAGGTACAATGAGTTATGGCATACACTATTCCGGGTACCCAAATTGTGCTAGAGGGATATAGTGATGCGAACCGGATTTCGATATTGATCAAATCTACGCTACTAGTGGGTATGTATTTACTCTTGGAGGTGGCGCAGTGTCATGGAGGTCTTGTAAAACGCACTATTTTGACTAAGTCAACCATGGAAGCGAACTTCATCGCTTTAGAAACAAAGATCTGCAGAGGCGCGAGTGGCTACGTGAGCTCTTGTCCGACTTGCCGGTGGTTGAAAAACCGTACCGCTATCCTTATGAACTGTGATAATCAAATAGTGATCACTAACGTGAATAGTGCTAAGGATAATGCGAAGTCAACAAGACACGTTAAAAGACGCTTGAAGACCGTCGAGGAAGTTGAGAAACTCCGGAGTAATAACCGTGGGCTTATGTCCAAACAGATAAAAACCCGGCGAGATCCCTTTACTAAAGGGCTATCACGTAATGTGATAGAAATTGCATCAAGGGAGATGGGTATGAGACCCATATGAGTTTACAAAGAGTAGTAACCCAACCTTTTTGATCGGAGATCCCGTGACTAAGGATCCGGGAAAAACAAGCTATTGGTAAACCGAGGAGAGTATATTTATAACCCTCTCTAAGTGAAGATGCAATAACTCTCAAATGCGTTGAGGCACAGTATGGCAGGTTGGCTAATGCCTTAATATGTTCTATTGGCTTTAACAAGCAAAGATGCGATCCTACAGAGCATTCTTGAAAGAACATACCTATATGAGTTTGATTTGTTAAACGTCGCAGCCTATGAGACTTGGGTGATCTCTAGTAAGCTCATGAAGAGACCGGGAGTATGACGTATATGCTCCACCCACGGGGTAAGGCTACCGGCGGCCAGTACTAGTGTGGCTTTAAGTAAAGCTTGTTCGCACAAAACTTGCAATTCAAGGCGTAGTCCATTGTTCAAGTTGTGAATAAGTGTAGCTTAAAGACTTAGGCAAACTTGTTCAAAACTTGCAATTCAAGGCGTAGTCCATTGTTCAAGTTATGAATAAATGTAGCTTAAGGACCTAGGCAGAAGTTCAACTTCACAGTCTCTGCCGAAATACCGGTATATTAAACAACAAATGAGAATTGGCAAAACTCTAAATGGGTATTTGAGATCCGGTGGGGATTGTTAGAATTTAGATGGGCTTGGCCCAATAACAAATCGAAATTCCTAAAGAGATCTCAAAGGCCCATTTTATATTTGGTTTCTTGGCCCTCAAGTTGTAGAGTCCTGAACTGACTCTGAGTAGAGAGTCCTAAACCGATCGTGATCGCGACACGATGTTCGGGATATATAAGCAACCTACCGGCCACGCCAAAGATCATATAGATCGATATCTCATATTGATTTAGAGAGGTGTCTCTTGAATAGACAACCTCTCTACTCTAGAGATTTGAGATAGAGTTTTCACCTCTTCTTGTTGTTGCGCCGCCGTAGCTACTCCAGCCCGATTGCTTGCGTGCACTAGCAACCGGGCGAGCAGGTCTCCGAAACCCTCGTCTTTGTGATCCTGCAGCGGGAGAAGGCGAATAAGGTTTTTGGGAAGCGCTCTTCGCGCGACTGCTCTCGATCTTTGTCACGGCTCGTCTTCCAGGAAGGACACGCGGAGAACCGCCCCAGCGCCGTCTTCATCAACAGCTTCTTCGACTTCTTCAGCAAAAATGTATGTCGACAGCGGCTACAACGACTTGAGGACCTCGGTGTCGCTTTAAGGCGAATAAGTAGCAGCCGCCGATCAACGACAACGACAGCTACGGAGGATCTCGGCCGCCGCTTTCGAACCTCTTCATTACGTTGTCCTCAACGTCAGCCAGGTATTCTCGAGATCCAATCTATCTGGTGTGCTAGTTGGGTTTATACCTGTTGCTATGATCATGCTACGTGATATCATGATCTGTCCTGCTAGTATATGCGATATACTGATCTGTCATGCTAGTATGCTTGACGTGCTTTATCTAGTAGGTCTATTTGTCATGATTTATATTTTGGAATTAATCTGGAAATTGCCTAATATCCCAACATGCAGGACTGTTTTCTTGGACAGTATTGGAGATGGCAGGAAACACGATCCGTAGACTACGGAGTACAAATTGGATATACATGGTAAGAATAAGAGCACGCATACATGCATGGAGGAGAAAAAATGCAGTACAATATTAATATAGATCCTGGTCATGGATGCATAGATATATTATATTACGAATCAGCAGCAGCCAACTGCAGCGCCACGCAACCATGCATTCTAAAACCGATGAGCCAACTCGGCCTGCTTCGTTTTCCGCTACAGTCATCACATTCTAAAACCGATGCTATGCCATGGAAGTTGCCGCCTCGCTGGATGTCCTGGCTTCATTATTCTCTGGTGGCCCCCCTGGGGCCTCTAGGGTCATCACGGAAGTCGAATGCGTAAACATCTTTATACCCATCAGGCCTGATTAAACCAGAACCATCAGATTGATAAAGGCCGAGCTTCGCTCTTGCCACGTCCCCAAGACCGCGATGCACCATGAGTAACCAGACAAAGGTGATGAGCTCGCCTCCTTCGCTAAGCTGCCGTGCGTGGATCTCTCCGCGGCATTTACCGGCAGCATACACGAGCAGCCTCAACCACATCTCCTTGATCTCCATAAGTGACTGCTGCAGTGGCATGTTAGGCTCTGGATTGAAGAGGGACACAGGCATGCGTGTTTCGTACTCCCATGATGTTGTATAACGGTCCAGAATGTCAAGCTTGGTCGCCGCTTCACGTTGATTATTGATGCGAACCCATTTGAGAAGATCAGATTCAAGATTTTCTGCAGAAGCTGTGCTGACTGGCAACATGGATGGATGCACCATCATCAGGTACATCATGTAATTCGATAGCGTCTCACATTCCTCCTTAAGTCGCAAAGTTTCATCCGTGTTGTTGGTATGAGCGAACTGTCTAGTTATATATAAATCTGTGTATATTTGCAGAGCAAAAAGGGCATCCTCAAAAGGCATGCTCAGTATAAAACCCAATCTCCAGCCAGGACAATACGTCGGTCGGAACGATTCATATCTGGCAAGATTTTCCGTAACACTGCTGATAATCCCCTTCTCTGCTCTGCTAGAATCATCAATGTGGTGTACGTACCATAAGTTTCTCCATTGCTTGTCCAGACCAATAGCCCTGATGGTCTTTGACAATATTCTGGGTTTGGATGTCACGGCAATGCAGTAATCCATCAAATTAAACTGCCCAATGGACGTCTGGTGCATGCTCTTGTTACAGTAGTGATGAATAGCCTTAGGAAAGTTGCAAAGGCAATGAAGAAAGCTACCCTGCTTCAAGTGTGCTCTTGTCCAAGGTGATGCCATCACCACAGCAATAGAACAGACTTCCATAAACATGGCCCCAGTGAACAATGTATAGGTAATCGCGACATTGACCCTGTTGTGCTTGTGGGCATCCTTTTCGATTCTCATCAGCAGGAAGAGAAGGAAGGCAACAACCATCAAGGCCTGGGAAGCACACCGAAATAGGACACCAGTCCATCTTTGCAACACATTGGCCTTAGTGTAGAGTAGATCGAACATCATGCCAAGCTCCATCCATAACATTTCGAGCTTCTCATCTCCCACTCCATACCTTCGGAAACATCCTTCAAATATGTATATAATCGGCTCGCCTGAAATTCCTAGCTGGAACACAGTCCGCCCAACAAAGAAACCTCGCGCAAGAAGCACAATCTGAAGAGCATATGATTCCTTGCTAGGATACACAAGTCCAGGAGGTAACTTCAACCTGACTAACTCTGCAAGGCCATTTCGGCTCGCACTCTTTAGTGCCCATACCCTCTCTCCATACTTGATAATTCCAGAAACAAACACCAACATTGCAGGAATCAGTATACTGTAATTGATCCTGTGGAAGGATTTCCAGAAGACATACAGGGCTAGAACCGCCTGGGTTGCGAGATTCAACAAGTGCCTCAGCCACAGGTTGTTGTCCTCAATAGAGAAGGCAGTAATGGAATCCTGGCCACCCAGGTGAACAAGGAGAAAAGGTACCCAAAGAAAGGGCAGTATGTCCCCAAATGACTCCCTTCCAAGCTTGCTGTATTTGTCCTCATACTGAGAGAAGAGGCCAAGGGCATAAACAGCAACGAAGTCTGCTCCAATATAAGCCAACCATATCGAAGCCTTGAGCACTCCATTGATCTTGCGGCGACGGAGGCTTCCAGTAGCCAACAGAAAGAGCTGTAACATGAAGCTAATGAGCACCATTGTCTGAGTTTCCCACACATTCCACTCGTACACTAATAACTCTGCCATTGTTGAATTACTCATCATGCCGATCGATTATTACTCCACCAGTTACCTGTAACGCTGTTGACACCTGGAGGAATGTTCCAAAAATAGAAAAGTTAGTTAACTGCATATTATATGATGCTATTGTTGTAAGATTGGGAAGTACCTCCTTATCTTACTTTCTTACTACTACTAATACAGCATGTGGTGCCCCACATGGAACCAGTTATACATGTATCTGATCTGATACTTGCACAAATATGAAATTAAGAGGTACGTATTTGTCAAGATATACAAGATACATCTTATATTTGAGTTAGGGTTAGTAGCATTACGATTTTATCAAAAGGAATTATGTGAAATAGTTTTCTAATATGATCACACAATACCGTCACAATGAAACTTAGTTTGCTTTAAAATTCAAAACTCAAAACACGTCTCCTCTCCGTGTGAGGCAGCCGAATCGAGCTGCACCTGCTTTCTCTGGCATATACTACTTCTTATGTACTTCTAGTAATGAAATTGGCTACCGATTCGTTTAAACAAACAAAATACAATGTAGAGAATCGATCAGAAGTAGGAGGCGGGATAATGTACACACCTTTAATTCCTCTGGACCGTTGGAGATGGAGACGATGGAGAGTGAGTTGATCGCTGATTATATATTATAGATGCTTCGCCAATGGATGCCGACGGAATAATGAACAGCCCATCCAAGACGATGGATAGGAAGGATGGGGAGAGCTCGCGTTGTTACATGTGGGGTGGTTGATCAAAGTGGGAGGTAGAGAGCATGTGTTGCCGTCCTTCACAGGCTCCTAGCTAGCTGTGCCACCGGCAACAAAGTATGCAAAAGCACACTCTCGATCAGACGTCTGGGATAGTTTGCGATCCCTTGCTTGCTCATGCTGCCTAGCTCCATGTTCTACTAGGAGGTTGGGAGGGCGCATTACTTTGTTCTCTTCATTACCCTGTCTGTCTTTTGTCTTTCTTCCAAAGCTTGTCATGAGCCTGCTTTATTTATTGTGTACGAACAGAAACAGAGAGCAAAATGTGAGCACAAATGTATATGCAGGAATTAATCTGAACTCTTTATTTCTTTCTCTTCTATAGATGGAGTATAAGGAGCAATGAACTGCGTATGATCTCTCCCTGGGATCTTTTATACTGCATGGGAGGTGGCCGATAATCCCGACAGGAGATTTATTGAAATTAAAACAAGCAAGTAGAGTTAAGAAACAAGAGCTCAAGAAAATAAAAAGGGGGAAGAAAATGACGGAAACAGTTGAAATTACAACAAATTGTTGGTCCGTCAAAAACATTGCTGTCACTGCTTCTAGCCCTTACTGTCAACAAGCTGAGCTCCTCTGAGAAAACATCTTTAACACCCAGTTACAGAAACTCGGACATTCCTGAAAATAAGACCATTCCTAGTTTCCAGATTATCCAACATAGAAGGATGACTAGGATCATGAAGAACTCACTATGAACCTGAAGTTTGATATGTATTAAAGCTTCAGGGAAGCTTGAGACCTGATTTAAATCAGTGTTGAACAGGTTCTCACAACCTTCAGCAAAAGAGCATTCTAAAAAGAGATGAGAAACTGTTTCTTCCACGTAAGCTGGCACATAACACAGCTATATTATTAATCTCACCCCTCAAACTTTGTGAAACCCCACACAAACTATTGATGAATGTAACTGTTCCCAGAACTAATCGAGATTCCTCTGTTCGTCGTCACCGTGCTCTGCTTGGCCTCCTCAATTCCTATTCCTCTCTCCCTTCCTACGCTGCTGCTAACAACACCAGATTTGGGCCCCACTGTAGAGGATCAGGGACAGGCGTTAGCGATTGGGCAGTGCTGCGGCACAGCCATAGAGAAAAAGAATTCCCTCTGCTTTTGATTAACGTCATGCTTGGCCAACATGGAAGGATAGGTGATCTATAAAGCAACATTCTACCATTTGACACGTTGTAGTCCAAGATGTTCAGCAGCCACTAGTACAGGATGGACTTTTATTCCCGGTTCATTTGGGGCTTTATTCCCAGTTGTAGAACCGGGAATACGGGTTGGGGAATAGAGGTAAATGAACGGGGAATAAGGTAGGGGCTTTTTTCCGGTTAGAGGTACCAACTGGGAGTAAAGCTCCTGCTAGGCACGTGGCCGGCCGGAGGGCTTTATTCCCGTTGGTACCTCCAACATGGAGTAAAGATTTTTTTTTTCTTTTCATTTCAATTCCTGATTTCATTTTAATGCCTAATTTTTTTGTTTCAAATTAATTAATGATTTCTTTTTTTGATATCATTTTAATCAATGATTTGTTTTTGTTTCAAATTACATATATAAGGGTATACAGGGTCAACGGTCCAATGCTGTGGACACACATGGTCTTCATCAATAGTTAATGTCTCAGGAGGCGTACATGTAGTTTGGACCACGCTCTTCAACAAATATATGGCTCAAGCAGTAGGAGTAGACTTAAAAACACCAATCTTACAAATTAGAGGCCCTAACGGAGGCACCACGTTAATTCTCACCGGACACACTATAAAAAAAAAAACATTCTCACAACAATCAAAAACATATGACCTTTGATTTGATACACTATAATCATCGTTATCGATAATAGTTATAGGATCTATTGCGCTTTATTAAAAAATTACCCACCACTACCATTATGAAAGAATGCATAAATAACCCCCTAATTTCGCATGTAAATTGCCCACCTCTGCTATTATAACTATATTTGTGTGTATATTATCCACATGTATCCTAATTTGTTACACTATATCCTTGATGTGCCTTTATCTACAAGTTGGTGGATTCGTTAGGCCTTCATGGGCCTCCATTGCCATGGTTCCTAGCTCGATAGATGGGCGTGCTCGAATATAAGGGCGGTGTAGGTAGCCATGATCCTTATATCCAAGGCATGCCAATATTGTTTTTATGGGTGTAGGTTTTGATAGTTTATTTGGAGTTACAATTTTGAGGGTTTGGTTGGAGTTGTGGTGAAAGTGGATTTGGCGCATATATGGTCTTGAATGTTTGGTGGGACGCCCTATTGGATCTGGTGGCTGGATGTAGGGAGTGGATGTGGAGCTTCACTTCATGACATAAATGTTAACATAGGACCCACGGAGCATCAACTATTAGGACGCTAACTATTGCTTTGACCATCAATCGCAAGATCAACGTCCCTTCGATGGTGGATCCAAAATAGTGAGGAAATGAGGGAAATGGATATAGTAAATGTGGAATAACAATATGCTTTCTCCAAACACGACGGTGGGAGCCGTTCGCCGTGAAGCGAGCACATGTAAAATGAGCAATGTGAAGCGAGGACTATTGCGGCGCTTCCTTCTTGCTACGAAACTTTAGCTGGCTAAACTTTAGCTGCTCAATTAGTCATTTTACCCAAACACATGGACTAAATGTGATTAAAAGGAGAGCTAAAGTTTCGTTACAAGGCCGAGCTAAACTGGATACCGTACTGGCAAAAAAAAAAAAAAAAAAAAAAAAACGAAAACAGCTACCACGGAGGACACGCGGTCAACAAAGTTACGGGGATATCGCACGGTAGAGCATGTGCGACGGCCGGTGTCGCATAAAACTTTCTTCTATCTGCTTTGGCGGTTTCCTTAGGCTATGCAAGCACCAGTCTTGGGAGGCCTCCGCTCTGGCTCCCTCCAATTACCAAATCTGTTGCACCGCAGTATGCCATCAAGCGTCACGCTTCCTCCCGCTTCCGCAAATCCGCGAAGGAGGGGATGTTTCGCTGATCGCGTCGGCCCCACGCTGCTCCCCTCGTGTCGCTGTCGCAGTGCCGCTCACTGGATTTGGAGAAGCCGGGTGTCCTCTGTGCATGCCTACAGAGTGGCGGACCCCACTATTTAAACTACTAAAAAATTGTTATAACTCACAAACTAAAAAGCCAAATTAAATTGGATTACACCATTGAATTCGTTTCAATAAATCCTTGAAACGAAATCTCACATGCATATATTTTGATAAAATTATAAGTGGACCCCACTGGTAGTTGGGATAGAGGAAGATATAAAGTATGGATGGGTGCGGGAAAACTGAATATAATGAAGAGAATATCGATAACGAATATTCCTTTTAAAAGATAGATTTAAAGTACGACGAGTGCGGATAGCCTCAGATCCCGCCTCATGCTCTCCTCCGGTAGAAGGCACAACCATGGCTGTTTGTGGGATGGTGTGCCCTTCACGTTCCTCTTTGTCGATGCGAGAGCACAACCGCAAGGTAGTGGATGCCTCCATGTGCATGCATGCACGCAAGCCTATGCATGGTCGCGTGCGCGTTAGGGCAGGGTCACGATAATCAACTCCTCACCTGCATGCAGGTCATCACGTGTCTTGGTTTGGTTTGAATAGGTCAAACAACGTAGTATCTATCGAAGTGCAGACAAGATCCGGCGTGGATCGATGCGCGCAAATAAGCGGTTCTTAGGGCACTCACAATGCTAGAAACTATCATGATTTCTATAGTTTTGGATAGTGTGTCAAGAAACTATCTTCCATAATGCAATTTTCTATCATGATATCACCTGGCCCACTTGTCACTCTCAAATATTGTCTTGGTTTACGTAAAGACTTGGTTTCTTAGTTAGAATTGGTTTCTTGTGTTTTTTCTTTCTCTCATCAATAAATACAGCGCTACATCAGCAAAAAGCAATAAATAGAGAGGTAATAAATGAGGATAGAAACTACATTATAGTCTATATTGTGAGTGCTCTTACAGTACTACACAAGAAACGATAGCTGGGGAAGCGAGCCCAAAGCACTTTGGCGGTGGGGTGCACAGACGGAGTCCTTGTCCAGTCGCCCACTTCCTTGTCCTGCCGTTGCTCCATCGACAAGTACCACAATTAACGGTAGGTATACAGATACAAGCGCGAACATGATCGACCATACACAAGATCGTTGTAGTGCTAGTCAAGTCAATTTAGGATATTTAGTCTTATTATCGAAAAGAGATCAAGGGGTAGTATTATTAGCTCTAACATTTCTCTAAGGCCTAGTTTGGAAGGTAGGGCCAGATTACCCCGGGGTACGGACGCTCGGTGGAGGATTTTAGCGGCCATTGGTCAACTTAAAGCGCAGGATCACCTCTCTTTGCCGCTACTTCTCTACTCAAATCCCCCACTCGACACCTCTCCACCTTCAGCATTTTTACCCTTTTCCAAAGTCCACCGAGACACATTCTTGCTCCAGGAGCTAATAAGCCCAACAGCTACACCTTTTAAAGCAACATCCAGTCTCATGTTTTGTGACCCATTAACCTGCTTCGACGTCTCATCAACAACTTTTCTGAAATCCTCCTCCGATCATAGGCCGGTCGTTATCACGACATAAAGAGATGGAAGCTCGCGCGTAGCAATGGTGAGGGTTTAAAATTCTAAAATTAGACTTGATGTAGCCAACTTCTATAGTACTTTATATTTTTGAATACTCAACCTTTAAATCCTAGACGGACCAGTGAGGGTCCCCGGCCCACTTGTGTTTTGTTGTCTCGGTGATTCACAATTTTAAGAGATTTTTATCTTAGGGTTCCCTGCTTGTTTTCAAAAGATTGCTTTGAATAGTGTTACCTCCTGCTGTTGTAGAATTTAAACAAAGTATTGTACATCCATCATTCAAAATTATAACACACTGTGATTATTTTTCTACTGTAGATATGTAGTTTTTATTAGGGGCATTGGCGTTTCTACCCTTGGGTTTAAGAGAAATGGTGATTTTGCCCTCATTTTTTTTTTTAACTTTCGTGATTTTACCCGTGTGATTTTAAAACGAAGGCAAACTCTACCTCTACTCTGTGAAGTTGCTCTAACGGTGTTAACTTTTAGACCAAAGGACAACTTTGCCCATGTGGTTTTACCCCTATTTTTATTTTGATACTTGTGTTTTCACCCCTATTTTCATATTAGCAATTTGACAATTTTGATACATAATTATACAGTTCAATCAGTGCAAAATTCAACCATTTAAAAACCGATTTGCTGCCAAGAAATACAACTTATTACCGGGGTCAAGAAATGCAACTGCATGTGCCAAGATGCCAAACTCGACACCGATGAGGAGGAAGAGCCAAAATCAAATACTTTACTGCCCAAATTGAAAGCTCGTAGATGGAATCGAGGTCCTGTCCAGCCAAAACGAAATCCTATAGATGTAATCAAGGTCCCGGAGAGCAGCCAAATCGATTTGCCGGCACCATGTTTCAGACGCATGCGCCTAGGTCCGAGAGCTTGGAAGGTGCGGAAGGCGCTCCACGGTCGGCGTTCTCGGCCGGCGGGCTGTCACGACCAACACACCTCGCAGTGGCCTGCCCGCGCCCTGCGCCGCCCGAGGCTGTTGTGCGTCACGGCGTTCGGCCCAAATCCCTAGCTCGCTGGAAACCCATGCGAATGTTTCCTCACCGCGCGCCGCTAGAGAGACTGAGAAAGAGAACTGAAACCTTCTCGGGGGCATTGTTGTCTTTTGGTGCACCTGCCTTTTCTTTTTGTAATTTTTTGTCATTTAATTGAACCATTACCAACGGTGTTAGAAAGTAGGGGTAGACGGAGTCTTCGTTTGAAAATAACGAGGGTAAAATCGCAAAGTTAAAAAAGAAGGGGTAAAATCACCATTGAGGTTTAGAATAGGGGTAGAAATACTAGATTCCCTTTTACTACGTACTTTTAGATATACACTGCTTACTTTCATTTTTACTTTTAGACTTCTTCTTTGATCGTTTGTCTTGTCCAAATTTTTTTATATTCAAATAATAAAATAAATAAACAAATTAGTATTAAAGTATCTCTAATAATAAAATAAGTCATAAAAATAAATAACAATTATAGAAAAATTAAATAACACGAACGTTAAACAAGAAGTCTAAAAGTAAAAAGAAAAAAAAGACACTTTTAATTGGACAAAGGACAAGGGAGCATGTCTAGATAAACAATATTGCCTGTTGTCCATCACTTTTGACTCCATATAAAATAATGATGGCTTCAATGCGATCATCACTTTGGACTCTGTAAAAAAAAAAAAATTTTAAAAAAAAACTGGAGGTATAGCGGACAAGTGCTCAGCACTTTTGAGGTTTATCGTAAGTGTCTGCTTAATTATTGTCATGTTCTATTGTTTATGGTTGTGAATAGGGTGACCGTTAGGTTCTAAACCTTACTCATCTGTGTCATCTAGGTCCATAAACTTTTTTTCGACTGTGTCATCCCGGTGCCTAAACTTAGAAATCACTGGTTTAGGTCCTCAAGTTTGTTCATCCTGGTCCCTAAACTTGGTTTTGAGTTTCGTATGGGGCAAAACAGAGCAATCTAAAAACTCCATATCTAAACATAGTTCCACTACTACTGAAATTATAAGCATAGCTTTTTCATACTCAAATTCTCATATGAATTCATAACTTTTTCATATGAACTTGAATAAAAACAAACTTTATATCAAAATCATAGCCTCTACAACTTTGTATTTGAAACATTTTTGAATTAAAACTATTCAAGGTCCCAAAATACTCCTCTCAGTTTATAGATTTTGAAATATAAAATTTAATTTTGAGACACTAAATCACTTCAAATTAAAAACTTTTTCAAATTTAGGGCGGCGCCAATGACATCGTGACCCCACTTGAGGACGCCACTGGGAAGAAGATTCCAGCTCCTGTCGCGCCCTGTGTTCTCACCGTTTGCTCTTCCAATGTTGTTGCATTGTTGCCCCCCTCTTGGGTGAGTTTGGCGATGGTTGTCGGGCGTTGCCGACCATGCAACTAGTGTCCTCCTCTGGAGTGCTGTGCTCCGTCGGCGCTCCGTCTGCCCCGACCATATTCTAGATTTGTTGATCCGTTAATCATAACCAACAGGTCCAAGATATCACTTGCCGATAATATAACCCTGCTACTCCATGACATTTGCATGAAGTTTATCATCGCATTCATCTATTTCAAATGCCTGCTACAATGTTATCCTAACTTTTCATAAACTCATCAGTCCGAGAACTCTTTTAAGTCCGTGTACCTAATTCACAAAAGGTTTTACAATACATTAGCATGCCTGAATTATCACCAGGCTACACACCTAAGACCTCTTCCATGGTTACAAATCGGCCCTGCTCGATTGATAATTGCCCAGCCACACCGATGGCAACAGATAGTAGGCCGTCACTTAAGTTGACAGATGGTCCAGATGCACCTTGTGCCCTTATAGCAGACAAGAAATTGAGGTGCTCCAAATAGCTGGATCCATGATGAAGACCTTGATACCTATGATACACATTACACACACTTCGTTAAGGTACAAGCCAAAACTTGCAGTATGCAAAACTATGCATTCTGCGTCTTAACTTTAATCCCATGGCAAAATTAAATATAAATTACTTAATTTTTTTGGTTCAGTGTGCCTTGATTATCTGGTCATACAGAATCAGACTACGCTAGTGCAAGAAGCACCGAATATGCAAGCGCTGTAAACAAAGATTGTACATGGGCAAGGCCAACAAAAAACCTATTACTTTCGAGGCTGTCAGTTGAATGTACAAATATTCCTTAAACTGTAGGAGTTATGAAAACTAATGCTAATATGGGACAGCAAAATAGAGCATACTTGATCCGTTCATCTTCCGCCATTATTGTTACAGCTCCACGTCTGCCTTCTGTTCTCTTTCCAAACCTGACAATGCTCTCTGGAACGAAAGTTTCACCCTGTTTCAAAAGAAAATATATGTATCACATACAGAAGAACTGAATTTAAACAGAGACATGATAGCGGAGATTCGAATTACTTGTAGGAAACCAGAATCAACTAAGAAGTAAACCAATTTCTTTCATCTGAAAAGAAAAAAAGCATTCAAGATGTGAGGAACCTGAGCTAACTGTGGTCGACTATGAACAGTGGCACAATAGTGACTCACAGTTCTGACTTTGAATAGACATTTAGCTCTCCCTCAAAGCAGGAAGCTCTAACTGATGAATATTATAAAATGACTATATCCGTTAGGCCTCTTTTTCCTCAAAAAAAATCCCTTAGGCCTCTTCTAGAGATAATACTTCTGCAGACTTTCAGAGAGTCCCATAACAATCCAGTCCAGATACTTCCCTTGCCTAATTGATTCGACCATATATCTAGCTAATCAGAACCACCAGTTTGATCTTCATCCTGAAGACCTGAACTTTGTTTTCATGCAACAAAGTGCATGCTCATGCCTTTTGTCACAGTCTGATTTGTTTCAAGAAAATGCCATTTATCACAAGCTTTTCATGAACTGATTCTCTCATCAATGATTTACCATCCAAAATAGCCTCTGGAATACATGGCAGGTAGCATTCATGATATCTCAGCTAGACTTTAGAGGCTACCTTATTCCCAAAAAGGTGCCAAAACCAGAGGAAATATTTTTGGTACATTGGTAGTACAAGACGGTGATTGATCCAGAATTACTGATTATACTCTATTTAGTACAGAAAAGCAGAGCCATTTGTTGGATTTGCGAGTTCACAATTTGTATAAGCCTAAACAGTTTATGGTTCTGTTATGTATCAGGCATATCCACACACTATGGAATAAGTCACAGTTAGCTGTACTTTCTAATTTCACATGGGTTACCTAGAATCACATCTGCAAAAGGTTACAGTTTAGTATGACAATACATGGAAAGTAAAAAAAGTGTAAGCTAATTTTATAGCTGTATCTTTACCTTCCCAATGTCGCCAACCACACAAATTTCTTGCTCATTTCTACTTCCTTCAGCAAACATGTAGAGATCAAGCATGCCATGAGAACCATTATCAAATTCTACTATCACATATGCATTATCAATTATATCTGGTACCTGCATTGGGAGATAATAAACTTTTAGCCACTTACTAGGAAAGTTTTAAGGCTACCTTCAGCTAGTGGTTTATTTACTGTTATGATTTAGGAGTTCCAAGTGCAACATTGCACAAATGCTAGAGCAGTGAGTCAAATATAAGCACTCAGGCTTTCACTGTTACATTGATTGCAAGTCTTTCAGTAGGAAGAGGAAAAGGAAACACAACATCTTTATTGAAAGTGGCATGGCTGCATGGGTATGAGCACAGAGCTATGCAAGCACAGAACACAGAATATGCATGCAATGAAATATTTTAATCAAGCAGTGAGACAACCAGACCTTTCCATCATACACTTCATCCTTATGGTTAACATCAATGGCTCCTGAAGCCATCACACGAACTGGATTTGCAGCTGCAAACAGTCTCATCAAATCAAAGAAATGGCAGCACTTCTCCACTAGAGTTCCCCACTGTTACAATTGAATCTATTCCAGTTTTTCACCTGCATGTTGTAGCACTTATAAACAATAAGAAGTGAACTTGTATGTATAGCAAGAACACAGCTACCAGTACCTTAACAAGGAAAGGAAAACGGTGTTCACGTATTGCCACCATTCTGACTTGATCTAGTGTACCGCTCTTAACGATGTCTATGAGCTTAGCAGCTGGTGGCATATACCTGTACTCTAATCCAACTTGCACAAGTATGTCTGGTCTCTGTTCAGCAGCTTCAATGACCTGTATGGAAACATAAAAGCCACCAGAGATTGAAAGACCTTGAATTTCAAAATGAAACAGAGGGGGCGACAGGGACAAAGGCACCCTGGGGTTCTGGAGAGAAATCCTCCCTCCCTCGCGTCGCTCCCCGGGCGACACAGGGGTTCCCAGCGCCGCCGCCCAACTCCTCCCTTCCACGCCGCCCGATGGGGCCGCCGCCGCCGTCTCCTCTTCGCCGGGCGGCGGCGGCCAGCGGGGAGGGGCTCAACAAAGCTCCTCCCCGCGCTCTTCCCGCCTCCCCGTTACCTCCGTGCTTCCTCCCCTCCCCCCCGAGTCCCCACCTCCACCTCCGGCTCGGGCGACCCGCCGGCCGCGAAGGCGCCCGCTCGGCCCTCCTTGGCCGGATCCGGCCCCCTGCGGGGGCGGATCTGCCGCCTCCGCGGTCGAGGGCGCCGGCGGCGGGCCGGGCTAGGGTTGCACGGCGCGGCGTTTCGGGGATGTCGGCCGCGCTGCCACTCTTCCCACCTCGGCGCTGCGGATGTGCCCCCACACGGCGGGCCGCGTGTGGCCGGTGCGCCCCGCCCCTCTCCGGCGTGGCCCTGTCCTGGTGTTGGCGCGGCCGTGCGGCTCCCCGGTGCGAACCACGGGCAAGGCTGGGGCGGTCGCGCGGCAGGAGCCCGGGCGCGGCGAGGCCCGCGCTCCTCGGTAGCCCGGCGCGGGGGCGAGTGCGCCTCAAGACTGCCCCATCTGCGGCGACCCCAGCCCGTCCACGCCGGCCCGCCGCTTTGCCGCGAGCAGCGGCGGTTCAGCGCGTGGCGAGGCTGCGCCGCCACGCCCGGCTCCATTTACGGGCAAGGGCGCGTCGGCTCGGTGATGGCGGCGGCGCTATCGCCAACAGTCCTCCTCGGGCTGCGGTGCAAAGGTGGACTTGTCGGGAGTGGCAACTTCGGGACTCACGGCACTGGGGTGAAAACCCTCGCCCAAGCCTTGCGCCTTGGGCCGGCGGCGGTGGCGCCCGCGTCATCACCTTCCCTGAAAGCGTCGTCATTCGGTTCGTCGTCGTGATTGCCGGGGGGCTCTAGGAACGAAAGTTCAATGGGCACTTCTCAACGCGGTGGCGTCCATGGGCGTCATCCTCTTCTTAAAGGCTCCGTTGGGCCCATCGAGCTCCTTAAATCGCCTCGCAAGTTCCGCCCCAATCTTCATTGTCGCCTCGGCATCCCGCCTTGCAGCGGCGCCGGAGTCATCGCCTCGCCACTGCTCTAGCCCGCGACCTCGGGGTTGGCGCAGAACGTTGCGCCGTCGTCATTGTCGGCTGTGGGCCACCGGCGTCGCGTTTGGTGACCGGGAGCTCTACTGCGCGTTCTGCGTCGTCCCCGTGTTTTTGGCCGTGCCCGTGCGGTGTTACAGCTCGCCTCCCCGGCTCGTTTGGATGTGGGCGCCATCATGGTCGTCGTCGTCGTTGCGGCCATGGGCCACCGGCGTTACACATGGCTTGAGTTGTCTCGGGGTTGGCCGCTGTCGTTGTCGCCGTCGTCGTGCTTGGCCGTGGGCCACCGGCGTCGCACCGGATCCACCTCGGGCGTCGCTGCCGAGTGTGTGGCGCCCCCTTGATACTTGGCTCTCGTGTTCGGCGACCGGGACTTCCACTCTTTTCAGATGACGTCGCCCAAGTTTGGCCTAGCGATGCTGCATTTCGCCTAGCGTGTTGTGTTTGTGGCTCGGTGGCGGGCTCCTCTCTTTCTTGTTTGTTGTGGTCACGAGCTCTATGGTCGTGTGGTGTTGTGTTGTGTTGTGTTGTGTTGTGTTGTGTTGTGTTGTGTCATGTCGTGTCGTCCTGTATTGTGTTGTTTTGTACTGTTTGTCAGCCAGTCTTGGCTTCTTCTCTTAATGAAAAAGACACGTGAAGACGTGTTCGAGAAAAAAAAAAAAAGAGGACGACAGGTCACATTATCTAAAGTTGGCAACATGGGTACTTTTATCCTGAAAAGCAACCAGCAAGAGATGGTTACATGGTACTTTGCCACATTTATGGAAAGGTCTGGTTACACAAAACCTGAATGTCTGTGGCATGTCGAGTGAAGCTAAAACTCAATGGAAACAGTTTTCCTCAACAACATCAATCCCAGGTTCCCTGATCAGGAGAACAATGATACTGATTTCCTTTTTTGGTGGGTTAGAATCATATTCTGCTATTGCAATTACAGAGTAATAGTTTGTTGGTCCCTCCAGAAGGATAAAATGTCGAAACTATGGAACAGGCAGACAACAGTGAGGTGATATGAAGAAAAGAAACAGAGTAGAATGCGCTAGCTACCAGCTCATGGTGAAATCACATTACCAACAGAACAAAGTACCAGACTAACCTTCTTGCAGTCCTGCACAGTGGTGCACAGTGGCTTCTTGACAAGAATGTGGTGCGGTTCGCGGTGGCCGATGATGTCCATGAGTATCTCGTAGTGGGTCATGTTTGGGGACGATACGATGATGGCGTCACAGATCCCGCTGTCCAGCAGCTCACGATGACCTGAAAAGGTCTTGAAATCTTTTCGATGTTACCAAGATTTGCCGATTCAGTAATTAGTATCCGACTAACAAGGCACATAGTTCTGCTTTGCAGAGTCTAATCATAACAGATTCATATTCTGTTCAAAATCTGTTTCTTATGTGCATACTACTTTATTTTACAAGAGGAAAACATCTGAGATGTCGGAATCAAGCTGTAGCTAATAATTACGAGGGTGGAGCTGGGATATACGTATACGCGTACCTGGGGAGGCGGGAGGCTGAGCTCAGCAGCGAGCTGGAGGCCGAGGCGGAGCGACTCCTGGTGTGGGTCGGCCAGGCCGGTGACCCGGACCCGGACGGACTGCTCCCGCTCGACCTTGGCGGCGAGGTGGGCCAGGTTGTGGAGGTGCTCCCGCCCCATCATACCCACCCCAACTATCCCGTACCTCACCTCCCCCACCGCCGCCATCTCCTTCGTCGCCGGCAGCCGCCGTCTCCTGGTCCTCAGCCTGGGCATTCGGTATTACCGAAACCGATCAGTTCGGTACTTCGGTTCCTCGGTAAATTTGGTTCCCAGAAAACAGGTACCGATCGGTTCCTTCAAAAAATCGGTATCGAGGGAATTCGGTTTCGGTACTTTCGGTTCGGTTTCGGTATTTACCGAAAAGTACCGAAGTAATCAAAGAGACATGTAATTGCATGTTCAAAAGCTAATTTAAACATGATTTCATAGACAATTATGGTGTCAAATACATAAATATAGAAGTTTAATAGTAGAATACCACAAATACATAATATAATAGTCTACATTAGTACAATTAACAATATAACAACACTCACACTCAACACATTTCAGTAAATTCGGTACCGGTTCGGTACCGGTTTACGAGTATAGAACCGAATATATCTTGGTAAATTCGGTTCACGAGAACTAGGAACGAACAGGAACCGAATTTTTCGGTTTCGGTATTTTTTCGGTTCGGTTTTCGGTATTCCTCGGTTCGGTTTCGGTTCTTGGTTTTTGGTGCCCGGGCTAACCTGGTCCTGAAGCGATGATTGGACTGTGGTGTAAACGCGCAGCGTCAACACGGGCCAGGTAAGGAGGTAAGGTAGGCGACCCCCGCGCGACTCCCCGCCGCGCGTACACCACCCCCCACCCCCCCCTCCCGCCGCCGTTCCGGCTCCCCCTGCGACATCCGGCCTCCACCCCCGCCTTGGCCCCGGATTCTTTCCTTTCGGCGCTCGCGTCCTCGTGGCCCCCGGATGCGGACCCGTCCGGTCGGGCTCCCCGCTGGCCGCCATGGAGCGCGGCTCCCCCTCCCACCACGGACTTGGGCGGAGGGGTTGAAGAGGAGGAGCTCTTGGCCCTTCGCCCGGTGAGCTCAGCACCACCTCTCCTCCGACACCCGGATGCGGAAACGCTCGCGTCCGCCATCTGGCCGGGCGGCTCTCCAGCTCCCGGTACCTCTCGTGGCTGCGGCCGGGCGGTAGCGCCGGCGGCGGCTGCTCCCCAGCCGCCCGCCCGTCGCCCCCTCGATGGGAGCGCCGTGAGAAAGCGGTCTTCGCAACCGGGAAGACTCGGACTCGATCTCGGTGAATCCCCTCCGCCTCCTCCGGGGGACCGAGGCAAGTCGTTGCTTTTGGTCCCGGAGAAGAAGAAGAAGAAGCGGAGGCGTAAGAACTCGGCCGGTCTCATGGCGGCCGCCGGGAGGCTTTCTGCGGCTTCCGAGCCACCGCTCGTCACCGACCAATCTCGGGGGACGCGCCCCGCCGCGGTCTTTGCGTCGTCTCTCCATGCCTTCCCATTCCCGCCTTGCCATCCCAATAGGCGGCGGGGGCGCTGACAACGGCGGCTTCTTCATCGTCTCTTGCGCTTGATGAAAGAGGCCGAGTCGGCTGCCGCCGTCCCCCGCGCGCCCGTCCCCCAACGAGCTCAAGGCAAGTGCTTCAACCGCGCCTCCGGGAGGGCACGTGCGTCGGCGGTGCACCTTCCCCCCAGCTGCTTCCGCGTGCCTCGGCGAGGGCCACCGCGCGGGCTGCACCCAGCCTCGTCCTCCTCTCGGGGCCCGGCGGCGCCACTCCCCTCGGCGCGGCGTCGACCACTGGTGTCGCGGCGCTCTTACTCGGCGACACGATTGTGGGTGGTGAGTCCTTGCCTCCGGCGCGCGCCAGGTGCTCGGGCGCCGCGACATTGACCCGGGTGCACGCGGGCACTCCTACTCCGACAATACCATTGTCGGGCGCGACCCTTGACTCTAACGGCGCCTCGTCACACGCTGTCGCGGGCGAGTCCACCACCCCCCGCGCCACCTCCTCCGCGTAGCAACCCCCACCTCGGCAACCTCGGGATGACCTTTACGCGCGGCCGGCGATGGGGAGGTGTCCTCGGCGGCTGCGACCAATGTCTGCGGGGGGCGCCCCCGGCTTGTGGTTGTTCCCCCCCCCGGCGATTGATGAGGCCGAGGACCGCCTTGGCTCCTTTCTCCTAGCCACCGTGGGGGTGAACTCCCTCCTGTAACCCTTTGCCCTCGGTCCACGACCTCCGGGCCGAGCAACTTGGCATCACGGCCGGGGATGTCTCGTCGAGGCGTTAGTGGGCCGACTTCGTTCTGCACTTCCCGGCATCGGTAAGACCGGGATCGGGTCTTTGGCGGCCCGGCCAAAGAACACCGCTTGCACCCCTCATCCGGCAGCCCTAGTCTCGGATGTTGAGGGCGATCCGGCACCTTCCGCTTCCACGCCTTCCTAGCTCTAAAGGGGTGCCTCTTCACGCCCACAAAGACAACGGTGGCACGCAGGCGGTTCACGGGTCGGATGTGCGCTCGGATTGAGGAGACCGAGCTCCGTGGTGTCCCGAACGACGACGGCGACAAGGAATATTTTGTGACGGCGTGGTGCAAGCACCCTAACTTCATCGATCGGGAGAAGATCATTTTCATCCCGGACTCCGACGTGGTCATTGAGGCGGACAACAACGACTTCCTCCCCGGGTCTGATGTACATGGTGCGTGTCCGTCTGATTGCCTATCGCGACTTCTCCACACCGCCCGGCTCTCCTTCGGATGGAGCCAGGGGCGCGCCGGGAGATGATGACGACGGCGAACCTGCCGATGGTGACAACGGCCTGGTGGACAACGACAATCACCACAATCACCACTCTCCGCGACGTGATGGCGGTGGAGACAACCTTCCTACATCGGCCGTCAATGCCACCGGGCGCGCGTCGCCGCCTAGCCGGTCACCGTGGGACGCTTCGTTGTCCCCCTCCGGTCCCCGACCTCGTCTCGCCCTCGCCCGGATGGAGCAGGGGGGACTACGCCGGCGGTGGTCTTTGCTTGAGGCTCCGTTCACGCCATCCGCCGCCCGACCCGGCAAGGAAGGGACGCACACACCACCCCGGCCACTTTCACACCTCGGACTCAAAGGCGTGATGCACCGGCGCCGTCCATGTCCGTCCACAGGCCCACGCACTCGCCGCCTGGGGGTGGTTGGCGGTTCCTCGGACTGGCGCCCCTACTTCTCCACGATGCCGCTCCTCGGCAACCCCCTCGCCCGACCGTCCCCGCAGGGCGGGTGGGCCCGACAAGTCTCTACCGAGTTTGTTTTGGGCCCTTGACACCTCGTCGATGCCTGCCCCCAGATCTCCTCGGCGCCGAGCTCAACGCTCCTTCTCTGGGTTGCCGTTGGGCGCGGCGCCGGCCGCCAGGACCTTGCCACGGCCTTGCGTCGCCCAGACCGCCGTCGTGCACTCCAACGATGAACCACATTTGCTCCGGTGTCGCGGCGGCTTCTCCAGGGGACCTTGGGCCGATCGGCGGCGTGCGGCTCTCCTCGTCCCCCGACGGCGGCCTCCGTCGCGGCGTTCATCGACTCCATGATCCTTCCGCTCGAGGAGCCGCCGTCCGAACCACCGCGCCGCCGCATTTCCGGCTCGTGGCGAGGGGATTGGAAGCTCAGGCGCGGCTCACGCCTTGCTGCAAAATTGGCATACCGTGATCCTCGCCCGAGCGCCCGCGCCAGGCGGCTCCTTCTCCACAAGTGGGAGGCGCGAGGGATGACGCGCCCAACTCCCCGGACCCGTGCTGGCTGAATGCTTCCACGTCCACTTTGGTGGCGGCGTGCCTAATCAAGCAAGCGGGGATTCGCAAGCTCTTCCCCCTCATGCGCGCCGACGCCTGCTGCCGGGAGGATGAGGAGCAGCGTGACTGTTGGTCAAACCGTCGCTCCATCGGTTTCTTCATGGATCACGAACCCCTACTACCGTGGAACGTCGCGGGCTTTGAATAGTCGAAGCGCATCGTAGCGCGGTGCGCTCCCTCGTCGACGACCACCGTGCGTCTGTTGTCTGCCTCCAGGAATCTAAACTGGCTAATGTGTCGACATTCACAAACATGGACCTAACGGGATCGGATTTTGATTACGCCTTCCTTCCTTCTGTGGGTGTTACTGGTGGGGCCGTCTCCTCTTGGGACGCACAAGCTGCTACGGTTCGCTGCTTCTCTGTCACCGTGCGCTTGTCCCCGCCGGATCGGGCCGTGGCGCACCGGTGGTTAATGAACGTCTACGGCCCGGTCGCTCGCGCCGACAAGGCGCCCTTCCTTCAAGAGTTGCGTGTCATCCATGCTTCGTTCCAGGGTCCCTGGCTCGTGTGCGGCGACTTCAACTTAATTTATCAGGCCGCGGACAAGAATAACAGCAGGCTGCACCGTCGTCTCATGCGTGACTTCCGCCGTGCACTCGACGACCTCCTACTCTAGGAACTTACTCTCCATGGGCGCCGGTTCACTTGGTCCAATGGCGTGACCGCCAACACTGGAACGCCTCGACAGGGCGTTCACGTCGGACGACTGGCTACAATTGTTCCCGCGGCACCATCTGCGCTCCCTCTCCTCCGACAGCTCCGATCACGCACCCCTGCTCCTCTCCTTCTGCACTAACCGTGGAGGACCTCCCAGGTTCCGCCCGGAACCGGCCTGGTGCGGGGATCAACGGGTTCTGGGCGTCGTCGCCCGGGCACAGGGGCCTCCTTACGACGCGTCGGCGCTGCCGGGGCCCTCGGACATCAAGTTCAAGGCACTTGCCAAGGCCCTCCGTCAGTGGCGTGCATCTACCTTCGGGAGCATCGGAATGCAACTCCACGCCGCTCGTCTTATCATCTTTGAATTCGATGTCGCTCAGGAGTCACGTATCCTCTCCACCAGCGAGCTCTCCCTACACCGTGAGCTCAAGGCGCACTCCCTCGCGCTCGCCTCCTTGGGAAGGACGATGGCTAGGCAACGCGCGCGCACCAGACATCTTCGTGAGGCTGATGCGTCCACATGCTACTTGCACCTGCAAGCTTGCCATCGGAAGCACAAGAACGCCATGCTCCACGTACAACATGAGGGAAACACTTTCATGTTGGAGGAGGCCAAAGAGGACATCATCTACGAGTTCTACAACAACCTGATTGGCACTACCTTCCTCAGGGTGCACCGCCTCGACCTCGCACAGCTTGACCTGCCTCGACTAGACCTGGACGACCTTGTTCTCCCCTTCTCGGCCATCGAGGTGGCCGCCGCGGTCAAGGACTCCCCATCCGGTCGGGCTCCCCGGCCTGACGGATTTGGCGCGAAGCCTCAAGGCCGCTTGGTCGGTGGTTGGCCCCGACATCATCCGCGTCATGCAAACCCTGCGGGACTTGGACTCCGTGACTTCTCCCACCTAAATGAGGCGCTCATGGTGCTTCTGGCCAAGAACCAGTCGCCTGCTGGCCTTCGCGACTATAGGCCCATCAGCCTCATGCACACCTTCGGCAAGCTCTTCGCCAAATGCTTGGCTAGGCAGCTAGCTCCTTTCATGCCGCAGCCTGGTCCGAGAACTAGTGCGTTCATAAAAGGCCTCGGCGCATCCACGAGAACTTTCACTCCGTCCGGGCAATCTGCAGGTGGTTCCATGCTAAGCGGACCCGGCTATCCTCCTCAAGGTTGACCTTGCCAAGGCGTTCGACTCGGTCTCGTGGACCTTTCTCCTGGAGGTTCTTCAGCACTTGGGGTTCCCTCGTCGGTGGAGGGACTGGGTTTCTGCTATGCTGGCCACGGCGAGCACCAGGGTCCTCCTCAATGGTCGGCCGGGGCGCTGGATTTTCCATGCCAGGGGCCTTCGCCAGGGGGACCCGCTGTCGCCGTTCCTGTTCGTGTTCGTCATGGAGATCCTCAATGCACCGCTCACGGAGGTAGACCGTCGCGGGCAGCTCTCGCCGCTGCCAGGTGCCGCAGCCAAACGCCATGCTTTGGTCTATCGCAGACGACTTGGTCGTCTTCCTCTCTCCTTCCCCTCTACGGACTTCGGTACATCCGGGCAATCCTCGACGCCTTTGTGGGGGCCTCTGGCCCGGCCACCAACCTCGACAAGTGCTCCAACACGCCCCGATTCGGTGCGCCGCGGAACAGGTGCGAGCCGTTCACGACACCTTCCCTGCCAGCTCACTGAGTTCCCCATGAGGTACCTGGGGGCGCCTCTGTCGCTCGGCCGGCTCTCCAGGGCGCAGGAGCAGCCGCTGGTGGACGTGGTGGCGGCCAGGCTCCCCACCTGGAAGGCGGGGCTCCTCACTACGGTGGGTCGGAAGACTCTAGCCCGGACCACCCTCGGCCATCCCGTGCACACTTCCATCTGGCTGCACACTCTCTCCTTGGGCCATCAATGAGGTCGACAAGAGGAGGCGTGCATTCATTTGGGCGGGAACCAGCACGGTGGCGGGGGGGCGGCGGGTGCAAGGTGGCTGGCCGATCGTGTGATGTCTTTCGCCAAAGGAGGATGGGGGTCTAGGCTTGCCGGACCTCCGTATCTCGGCCGCGCACAAGGCTGCGGTGGCGGTGGATGGCGGGATTCGGCCGGACTCCATCTGCGCTCTACTTCCAGGGCCGAGGGAACGCGTGGCGGACGCAATGTTCCGGGCTTCCGTCTCCATGGTCGTCGGGGATGGCGCGACCGCCCGTTTACGGGGCCCGACTCACGGTTGCACGGCCGGGCTGTTCGCTCCTACGGCACCCAACCTCTTGCGGCGGCGGTTGGCTGTCGCGGCGCGGTAAGTCCGTGAGGACTCTCTGCCGGCCAAGCCGGTGGATGCGCGACATCACTGGCGGGTACACAACCGCCGTCCTCGTTGAACTCTCCGATCTGTGGGTCAAGCTGCAAGGTATCACGCTCGTCCCGGGAGTGCCGGACCAGTTCGTGTGGAAGTGGACCGCAGGAGGGGAGTACACCGGCTCCTTGGCCTACCGGGCTTTCTTCGTTGGTTCGTCGCAGCTCCTAGGGGCCAAGGAGCTCTGGAAAACCGCTGCCCCCTCCCCCCCGAAGGTGAAGTTCTTCTTCTGGCTAGCTCTTCACGGCAGGCTGTGGACGGCCGAGCGACTTATGCGGCATGGTTTGCAGCAGACTACAGACTGCGCCCTCTGCTCCCAGGAGGTCGAGACCTCTGACCACCTCTTCTCAGCCTGCGTCTTCACAAGGGAGCTTTGGTTCCGGCTGCTCCGCCTCACCGCGCTGGACCACCTCTGCCCGGACACTTCCTCGACGACTGTGGCGTGGTGGCTGCACACCGTGTCGGTGATCCCGGAGCCGTTCCGCAGAGGCTTCAGCTCCCTAGTGCTCCTCGTCACTTGGGAAGTTTGGAAAGAGCGCAATCGCCGCACCTTCGACCACATTTCCTCTTCACCGGCGCAGCTGTTGGACAGGATCAGGCGCGAGGCGGATGAATGGTGCTCGGCGGGGTTCACGGCTTTGGCGCTGCTGCTTCACGCGGTCATATAGCTCCCACTCTCCTAGTCGCAACTTCGGTTTCCTAGTTTAAGTACAACCCCTTGCTCTGCCGTTTGAGCCGGCGATTCGTGTATTGTGTGACCACCAATCTCTAGCGGCATCTCGCCAACGGAATTGATGGATGTAAAAAACTTCTGACTTTCCCTTAATACAGTACGTGCTAATTGCACGCTTTCGAAAAAAAAAAAAAAAACTGTGGAGTGAAGACCAGGTGGCTGCTGCGTCGCCAATCAAACCGAATCAACCCGTTTGTATTTTTTTCCTCGATAAAAATGAAATGGGCTTACGCGTGCGATGGTGGGCCGGAAATTCAGGGTGGCCCTTTATCTTTAAAAATGGGCTGGAGTTACTAATTTGGGCTTAGAGACTTCTGATAAGGGTGGCGTACATCTTTCATCTTTGAATCCAGTGTCGACTGAGCTTCTTTTGGGCAAGTCCGAAGTGTGTGCCTTTCAAAAAACAAAAAGGGTCCGAAGTTGTGTGCTGATCAGAAATGTGCCTAATGTCGTCCAGAAAAACTATGCATGTGGCTAATGGGGTCAAGGGGATAATAAGCTAGCTGTTAAGAGTCCATTTGATTGATGTCAACGAACTATTATTTTCGACTATAGTTTCGACAACTAAACTCTAATATCAGATATGTTTAGCCATCTATCTGTTAAATTCACACAACTTTAAGCCTCAATAGGTTTCAAATGTGGTTTTGCCTAATGTATTTTCTAAAAACAATAAAATATGGTTAACGTTGCAAATCAAGTTCTTCCTATTGATTGGTACATAAGTGCAAGAACACAGATCGACAATGAATCGGCAGATCTTGAAGTTCACGGTCACCCCTATGAATACACGTCCGCTAACCCTACCCCTATGAGCACCTTCGAAGGACCGAGCCGGCAGATCTTGAAGTTTACGAAGTCACCACAGGCGTCTCACTGTCGACGGGGATGTCGCCTACCAGTTAATGCATAGCGCCTGAAAATTCTAAAATAAATCCAAAAAAAATACAAGCACCAGTGCCAAGTCGTGGACTTGAAACCCTAGTGGCCATGTTCCACCCTAAGGAACCCAATCAACTGATCTAACATACTTCTACTCTATAACTATATATAACTATATAGTATACTACTAGTAGTAACAGAGTAATTAGACAAGAATTTTGGGGATTTGGGGTACCTAAATGTAAACTATGCCAATTAAGTACAACTGAGAATCACGTCAGCAAAAAGGTTACAGCTTAGTATTATTGCACACACTTGGAAAATAAAAATTGTAAAAGAATCATACAGCTGTATTCTCCTCTTTTTTTTTTTTTTTTTTTTTTTTTTCGAAACTACAGCTGTATTCATTTGTACCTTCTCTATAATGTCACCAACCACAAAAGCATCTTGTAATTCGTTGCTACATGCTTGAGCATACATGAAGAGATCAAAGCATGGCACATGATCATCACGGTTTCTAATTGAGTTGAGTACGCGCATCTGACGCTGCTTCTTCAATTCTTCTGCTTGTTATTGGCTCCATGTGAGCATCAAGGGCAGAATCTTACCAGAACGTAACGTTGAGAAGGTACTGCCAGTACTGTACTAGACTGTCAATGCATGCACATTACTAGTATATACTCCGTAGTTGCTATATTAATCTCGACAGGATGGTCCCCCGACATGATTAGCGACTAATTTTAACCAACAACCGTTTGACTGGTCCAATCACCCGCGTTCATATGATCTAGATCTAGACTCTAGACCACATAGCTCACGGCCAGCCTGGGCCAGCAACACGTACGTCTAACTAATCCAAGTAGTCTCACGTAATAGTTTTCTCTGCCTCTCTGGCTGTGGAGAAGGATGCATGAACTATGGCCTCATTGATCGGGTTCATTATAAGCTTGGGTTTCTCTAATATAGCACGCCGATCTGTAGGAGTAGCCACTAAAGCCACCCCAAACTGGTTTTATCAATCGGCTTCACATGTTTGTTGCAAGTTTACTTTAGGATGGAGAGAGAAGAAAAGCTCATTGATTGCCGGTATTTGCAGGAGAGGTTAAAGCTAGTTGGCACACCACCAAATGAGGGGCCAGACTCTATGGGTGAGGGTTGACTACTAGTCCTAGGGGCGGTGGCGGCCTAGGAGTCTGAAGATCTTCTCGGCGGCGGCGGCGGCAATCCTAAGTGCTGCAGCAGCGGCCTGAGCGCCGGTGAAAATCTTGGTGAGGAGGAGGCGGATCCCATCGTCATCGGCGGCGCGGTGGAGGCCTTGGGGAGTCCGGGCAGTAGATGGTATCCTTTTTTGTACTGACGAGCTAGGCTAAAATTGCAAGATCATGGGCCAACACAATTTCCTTTTTACTAGCACCTATACATTATTAACCGCCAGTAACAAATATTCCCAAAAACGCCAGTAACAAAAATCAGAAACATCACCAAAAAACGATTTTATACTACCGTCATAAATACCACTATTTGTCCGTTTATGTGAAGTTTGGTTGGAAATTCTCAAACCAGTTAGGTGTTTAGTGCTCTTGCTTTTAGACTCCAGCTCACTAGATGAGCTCAACTTTGTGCCGTTTGTTTTTTTATTATTTGTGTGCCTCATGGCATTCTTTTGTAATAATGACTCCCAACTATGTACCATATTTTTAGATGGTTGAGAGGCTGAAATTTTGTTCCCTTATTAAAAAAGTACCACAATTTGTCCTAAATTATTAGTCATTTTGGTTTTCTAGGCACATATCTTCTAGTTGTGTAGCAAGAAGTGGTAAAACAACCTATAAATTGGGACGGAGGGAATAATACAATAGACAAGCCATGCGTTATATCATTGTATAAAATTGCGTGTAAATGTTATCAAGCCGAATTGTTGAGCGGCATGTCGGAAACTCTTGTCTATAAAAGATCTGTCTCGTGCATCCTTCCTTGCACACCCGGCCCTAATCTTTTGACCCCACCCCTCCCTCCCCAAAAGCTAGGTAGCAATGGCATCCCAGCCGAGGTCAAGGGCAACAGCGGCGTCGATATGGAGCTTGGAGAAGGAGAGTGGGGAACACACATTCGAGATAAGAGACTACAGCTACCAGGCCGACCTTGATACCGGATACATCTTCTCGACGACGGTTCACTATCGGCGGTCGAGACTTTCGCATCCGCTACTACCCCGAGGGAATCAAAGAACGAGGAAGAGGCCAAAGATTACGTGGCGGTACAACTAGAGGCCATGGGTTGTTGGAACCGGGCCTAGCCCATCTGGCCGGTGCCTCTAGGTTCCTTGGAGCTGGTCCGGTCCATTTGCCAGTGCCACTCCCCGTGCCCACGTAACGCACAACATACACAGGCCTTGGGCCTACACAACCCAAAAGACTAGCCTGATGGGTGAGGACTGCCCCACCTTATATGTTGTGCTCCCCACCATCGTTTACCGATGTGGGACTAACCCCAACAATCCCCGTAGTCACACATCGGACCCGACTCTTATCGGCTCACACCTTTTCGTGTGGCCAAGACATCGGTCAATGACGGCCCCCCGCTCATAGCGGGCTTCGTCACCTGACGGCCCCCCATTTGTAATGGGCTTCATCAGTGTGTGACCTACCGAGATCTTTTCTGGGTTCACGCAGCGGAAGCGTGGTGTGGCGGGGATCCCGGTTGGTTGTTACACAGGCCTATAAATAAAGAGTCAACATGTCATGGTCGAGCTGCGCCTTAGCGGCTAATTAAATCTGTGTTCCTTGTGTTCAATCGTGTGAGCGGCGTCGGCGGAGCCGAGCCGAGGCGTGTTCTAGATCACCGGGAGCGATCAAATCTAGGTGATCGGCGCCAACACGTGGTATCAAAGCCGCGAAGGTTCTTTGTGGGTGCACGGCGGCGAGTTCATCGATCCTCGGAGGGGAGCCCGTGGCGGAGGAGATGGGTGACGTCGACAAGGAGCGGGTTCGGGAGAGCTCGTTGATGTGGCCAATGTTGACTCGCTCCAATTACACGGATTGGGCAATGATGTTGCAATGCAACTTTGAAGCGCTTTGAAATCGGGACACCATCGAGCCCGCGGCCGCTGCGTGAAGCGTGCCCGGGATCGTCGGGCAATGGGTGGAATCCTGCGTTACGTTCCTCGGGAGATGTGGCAACTTCTCGGGTCGAAGAAGAACGTGAAGGAAGCTTGGGACGCCGTGAAGAGTATGCGCGTAGGGCGCAGATCGCGTCAAAGAAGCAAACGCCCGGCGTCGTTGAAGGAATTTGAGAACATCAAGTTCAAAGATTCGAGTCGGTGGATGATTTTGCGGCTGCGAATAGCCGTTGGCGGCCGATCTTCGCGTCCCGGTGAGGCGTTGGATGATGAAAGAGTGGTGAAGAAGATGCTGCGTGTACTGCCTCACAAGTACTCGCAGATTGCCGTGTCGATCGAGGCGATGCTTGATCCGAAGAAGTTGACCATCGAAGACCTGCTGGGCAGATTGAAGCTTGCAGAGGATCGTTTTGACCTAGATGCGATCCACCGAGAAGCCACGAAGCTTCTCTTGTCGGAGGAAGACTGGGAGGCAAGGAACCGATATCGCCTCAAGCCTCGAGTCCTCGACAGGAGGTGGTAAGCGGCCCGGAACTGGAAGACTAAGGGTGGCGGCGGCGGGGCGTGGTGAGTTTGGCAACAAAGAAGATCTCTCAAAGTTCACGACGGAAGGAACACCTAGGCGCAAGGGGAGGTGCAGGAATTGTGGCATCTATGGCCACCGGAAGGAAGACTGCAAGAAACCCCCAAAGAAGCAGCGCAAGGAGGAGGTGAATGTTGCTCGAGGGCGGACAAAGAGAATCCATCGTTGCTCCTAGCAACCGTGGATACCGGCCCACGTCGCCCGAGCGGTCGGAGGGCCACCATGTTCGGGCGGTGCGCATAAAAGATCAAGTAGTGCACCCGCATGAGAAGAAAGTGTTCCCGAGAAGATGCGATGAATCGAGGGAAGTATGGGTGCTCGACACGGGAGCAAGTAACCACATGACGGGCGCCGTGGCGTGCTCGGCGGCCGGCGTGTCCGTCGAGGCACGGTCCGCTTTGGTGATGGATCGCTCGTCAGTATTGAAGGCATCGGATCAGTGGTGCTTCAGACGAAGAAGGAGGGACATAAGGTACTAACAGAAGTGTATTATATTCCAAAATTAAAGAGTAATATCGTCAGCCTAGGTCAGCTTGAAGAAGGAGGATGCAAGGTGGTGCTTGAAGATGGGTTTTGCAAGGTGTACGACGTGGAGCGGCGGCTGGCGGGGCGTGCACCCCCGTGTGAAAAATCGACTCTATCTTACGCCGGTGCAACACACTTTGCTCCGGTGTGCCCAAGGCAAAGACATGATGATCGGCATGGCCGTGGCATGGGCGATATGGCCATCTTAATTTCCGAAGCTCCGAGAGCTTGGCATGAAGAAGATGGTGGATGGAATACCAGTGTTAGACCGTGTTGAAGAGGTGTGCGATGGCTGTGCATTGGGCAAGCATCAGAGACACATGTTCCCTCAGGTGGCGAGCTATCGAGCCAAGTCAGGCTTGGATTTAGTCCATGCCGACCTCTCGGGTCGATCGGACCCAAAACACCGTGGAAAGAGTTACTTCTTGTTGATTGTTGATGACTATAGCCGCTATATGTGGGTGGAGCTGTTGAGTTCTAAAGATGAAGCGTTCAAGTGTTTCAAGCGTGTCAAGGCTCTTGCTGAAACCGAACGAGAAGTGAAGCTCAAGGCGTTTCGCAGTGATCGTGGTGGCGAGTTTAACTCAATCGAGTTCAAGGAGTACTGTGATGAGAACGGCATCAAGCATTTCACCACGACACCGTATACACCCCAAATGAACGGGTCGTCGAGAGGAGGAACCGTACGGTGGTGGAGATGGCGAGATGTTTACTGAAAAGCAAAGGAGTTCCAGCTGAATTTTGGGGAGAGGCAGTGTCAACAGCAGTGTATTTGTTGAATCGAGCTCCCACCAAAAGTTTGCAAGGGCTAACACCCTATGAAGCCTGGCACAAGAAGAAGCCAAGAGTGCAGCATCTTCGCACATTCGGTTGTCTTGTGCACGTAAAGAAGGTCGGGCCGGGACTGACAAAACTTTCAGACAGATCCACCAAGATGGTGTTCATCGGTTATGAAGGCGGCACAAAGGGTTACGAGGGTTTATGATCCTATAGCTAAGAAACTTCACATATCCCGGGATGTCATTTTTGAGGAAGGGCGTGCTTGGGATTGGAGAGCGAAAGGTGAAACCGGATCGGTGGATTCAGGTTTCGATGTGGAGTATTTCTCTCATTGTCGGACGGGGAACAAGTAGAATCGGGAGCGGCAAGTGGAGACAGTTCAGCAGCAACAGACTCATCGCAGGACAGTCAAGCTCAAAGTGATTGGAGTATCGGCACTGGTACTCATGCAGGTTCATCACTGTCTACACCTCTAGGGAGTCCCATGCAGGAGATCGAATTTGCAACACCAGGAACTGGCGAGTCGCATGATTCAGAGGGTGTGCCGTTGAGGTTCAGAACACTGGACAATATTCTGGACACCACTGAAGAACTGCAGAATTTTGAGTACAGCGGTGTGTGCTATCTTGCAGCTGAGGAACCGAGGAGTGTGGAGGATGCATTGGAAGAACAGTGCTGGAGAGATGCCATGATTGCTGAGATGAGATCCATCGAAGCAAATAAGACTTGGGCGTTGTCAGTGCTACCTGCAGGCCATAAAGCAATAGGGCTTAAGTGGGTTTTCAAAGTGAAGAAAGATCCAGATGGCAACATCATTAAGCACAAAGCGCGTTTGGTGGCTAAGGGGTATGCACAGCGTGAAGGAGTGGATTTCGAGGAAGTTTTTGCTCCTGTGGCGAGGGTCGAGACTGTCAGGTTGCTGATTGCATTAGCTGCTCAGAATGGATGGCAAGTCCATCACATGGATGTAAAGTCGGCGTTCTTGAATGGTGATCTGGTTGAGGAGGTATATGTTCATCAACCTCCAGGCTTTGTTGTCAAGGGAGATCAACACAAGGTGCTCAAACTGAATAAAGCTCTTTATGGGCTGCGTCAGGCTCCAAGAGCATGGAACTCAAGACTTGACAAGGAGTTGGTGAAGCTTGGCTTTGAGAAACATCCCTTAGAGCATGCTGTCTACAGAAGGGTGCATGGAGATGGTTTTCTTCTAGTGGGAGTGTATGTGGATGATTTGATCATCACAGACCGAGCAAAGCAGGCATCGAGGAGTTCAAGAAGGAGATGATGAGCAGTTTCAGTATGAGTGATTTGGGTTTGTTGAGTTATTATCTGGGCATACAGGTTACACAGAAGGAAGGAGTGATTACTTTGTGTCAAAGCTCTTATACTCTGAAGATCCTAGATCAAGCTGGCATGAAGGGATGCAATCCCTGTCATGTACCGATGGAGAACAGGTTGAAGTTGAGCAAGAATGACAAGTCTCCTCCTGTTGACAAAACAAAATTCAGAAGTGTCATTGGTAGCCTGCGGTACTTGGTGAATACCAGACCAGATATAGCATATTCGGTGGGAATTGTCAGTAGATACATGGAAGATCCAAAGGCGAAGTCATTGGGCAGCGATTAAGCGATTCTTCGATATCTCGTGCGGGGACGTGGGCTACGGCTGTATTTACAGGAAGATCGGCAAGTCTGAAAACGGGATGACCGGCTACAGTGATAGTGATCTAGCCGGTGACGTTGATGACAGAAAGAGCACAAGTGGTGCAGTATTCCTGTTGGGGTCAAGCCTGGTGACTTGGTCATCACAAAAGCAAAGGGTTGTGGCCCTATCATCGTGCGAGGCTGAGTATATTGCTAGTGCAAATGCAGCATGTCAAGGCATTTGGCTTAGCAGGCTTTTGGGAGGATTGCTCGGCATTCAGAC
Organism: Hyparrhenia diplandra; assembly: GCA_015847255.1. NCBI lineage: Eukaryota > Viridiplantae > Streptophyta > Magnoliopsida > Poales > Poaceae > Hyparrhenia > Hyparrhenia diplandra. Next base: position 385,598 of record JADLZK010008524.1, on the reverse strand, counting down.
ACCGAAAGTGAGGCTCCTGGTTGACAACAAGTCAGCGATTGCGCTGAGTAAGAATCCAGTACACCATGAGAGAAGTAAGCATATCGACACTCGTTATCATTTTATCAGAGAGTGTGTCGAGAGAGGTGAAGTCGAGATCGACCATGTTGGCACGGCTGAACAGTTGGCAGACATTCTGACGAAGGCCCTTGGGCAGGTCAGGTTTGTGGAGCTGCGACAGAAGCTGGGAGTGGTTCAGGTGCAGCAGGATTAGGAGGTGAAATGTAAGCTAATCCTGTGCATAGTTATCATGTTAGATTGAGTTAGTTGCATGATAGATATCTCCATGTAATAGCTAAGTTAGTTAGTTCAGTTGATGCATTGTAAAAGGACCGGACTCGTGCTGCGTTCACGATGAGGCCTAGAGTATGATCTCGCCACGCCACGATGAAACGTTCCCATGCATAGGCGGGCGCGACGCAGCGCGTGAGCGCGCGGCGTGGCGGGGATCCCGGTTGGTTGTTACACCGGCCTATAAATAAAGAGTCAACATGTCATGGTCGAGCTGCGCCTTAGCGGCTAATTAAATCTGTGTTCCTTGTGTTCAATCGTGTGAGCGACGTCGAGCAGGAGCCAGAGCGCGAGCCGTGTTCTAGATCACCGGGAACGATCAAATCTAGGTGATCAGCGCCAACATGGGTGACTTCACCAAGGTGAGGGTGGCGTACGAGTTTAGGCTCGTCGACGACCAAGCCGGCATCAAGTCAACTGCTGTGTTAACAGCTGAAAATTCCACCTGCGGAAGTGACAAATTCAAGAAGAAGAGCGATCTGCCTACTAGGTATCTTCGAACGATTCTCTTAAGATCCAATGCTTTGTCACTGTTATAATGGAACAACAGTTGAAGGAGACTCCTGTCAGTTCCAACCCCGTCGTCGTTGTTCAAGTGCCGCCCTCAAACTTGTCATCTCATCTTCGAGAATTGTTGTCCCAGGGACGGAACGATGTGGATATCACGTTCAAGGTTAAATCTGAGGTGTTCGGTGCCCACAAGATCATCCTTGACATTCGCTGTCCGGCCTTAAAAATACTGCTACTCAGCCCCATCTTGATGGACAAACAATGTGGGACAGGAGGACTAGTACTGACAACAGCAGCACGGTTGTTATTCAAGACATGGAGCCCGCTGTTTTCAAGGCCCTGCGTCACTTCATCTACACAGATGAATTGCTGAAAGAACACAGAAATGAGGAAATGGCTAAGAGTTTATTGGCGGTTGCCGACAAATATGACATGAAAAGGATGAAGTTGTATTGTGGAAACATCCTTTCCAAGAGACAAAGTGTTGACAGTGTCACAACCACTATAGCCCTAGCTCACAATCATCATTGCAGGGAGCTGAAAGATGCTTGCATCCAATTTATCAACTCCTCTGAGAGAACAAGGGATGATGTACTCTCAAGTGATGGGTACAGGGAACTCAAAGACACATGTCCTGTAGTTGCTGTGGAGATACTGGAAAATACCGATAGTAAGTTCACCTTATATATCCTTGCGTTAACTTTTTATTAAACAAATAGCTATTTTGTTCCAGCCATGAAATCCGAAACTCTATCTGCTTTTTTTCTGAAATAATCCTCACCTTCATTTTCTGCACTTAATTTTTTTTTGGTAATCTTTCCAGATCTGTTTCTTCTCTACTTCAGCTCTGCTTTTAATATATCCATGTGTAAATTTGTCGAAACCTACGGTCTATACATCACTACTAATAATTGCTTAATTTCATCAGTTTCTAAATTTCTGCTCGAATTTGTTTTATCAATGTTTACTTATTTGGATGTTAACTCATGAAATTTCGAGGAAAAAGTATTTAAGAAGGCAGTCGAAAGGCAACAAGACGTTCCTGAGGAACGATTGGCGGAAATCACCGTGGTGAAGGCAAGTCCTAACTCAACCCAATCATAATTTGCAATATTAAACATGCCAAGATACATAAAAAAAAATTAGCTATCTGCATGTTTGCTAATTTATAGTTTATTTTTGTTATGTTATGGTTCATTTAAAATACATGTTCCCTTAAAAGCAATACACGCAAGTGCGTGATTTCGAAAAAAATTAAAATACATGTTTACGAATTTGTGGTCTCCATACCTAGAGGGTGTTTGGATCGAGTAACCACTGTGCGTCATGAATCCTCCTCTCAATTTTTTTAGAATGACTCTTTCTTAACCTTTTCTGTATCTTGAGACTTTATACGTGGCTTGTAATAACTTTTATTTTAATAAAATTCCAGTAGGAGTTTCATTAAAAAAAAAAAGGCCATGATGCCGATCATTCCATTCCACAAAACAAAACAAAAAATAAGGAGTATCGAAAAATACAATAATTACTCTTTATTTATCAAAGAAAATATTCCTAGTTCGAAATCGCAGTACTTTCCTTGCAAGTGACCAATGGTTCAAAAACTATATATATTTATAAGCAACCAGTATAAATTTTGGTCGATGTGTGGGGCTTGCAATAGGAGTGCAAATTGGTGGTTCTAACTAAGGCTAGGTCTTCACAACCCGGCTTTAGTTTAGCAAATTGCTAGCTCTTCAGAAAATTGGTGATTTCAAAGCTAGCTGTCCACTGACCCAACCTGTGTAGCTTCTCAATAAAATTTCAGTTTTTAAAATAATTCAGTTTATTGAACCAACGGGTATATCATTGAACCAATGGATGTACGTTGGGATGTAGTATTAAACAAGAAAGATATCATTAATTTGACATTTTAATGTCTTACTTTCTATATATGGTTATACGTTTTGAATCTACCATCATTTTTCGTAAAAATTACATGTAAAATATAATTGTAGTGTTGGAGAACATGCCTAGTAAATTTCTAAAATAGAGGGAGTACATTTTTGTTTTAGTGTCAGGAATAAGCGATTCACAAGGAGAAAGCCGGAGTGTCGTACCAGTGCAGCACTGGCTCACGTCATGTCTTTCGTTCATTTGGTAAACATTGTAGTTTAGTTAAATATTTTCTTAAGTTTGACTGGATTTATAAAAAGCAACATTGTATCTCCAAACAAATTTGTTATGAACATAGATTCAATAGTCTCTGTCAAATGATACTAATTAGATACTATAAATATTAATATTGAATAGACAAAGTTAAATATGTTTTTTTTTTTTTTGAAGTGAGAAATGACGGTTAAAAGTGAATATCTTTCTTCATTTCACCGGTTTTCTTTCTTGGAGTTCACTTATGGTGGTTTCTTCCTGCCTTGTAGGAAGGCGGGGTCAGGGTGCCTCCGTCCACGAAGGTACCCCCGCAACCGCAACGTGGCAACTACTCATTATAGTAGTGATGACGAAGAATGAAGAACGACGTCAACGAGTCTGTGTCAATTATCCCTCGGCTATCATAGTTGTTTCTTCGTCGTTACAGCTGGCATGTCGGCTGTCGTTGTTTTTCGAAGTTTTAAGAACTAGAATGAGAGAAAGAAATAATTGAACTATATTTGCTTCCATTGATCAGGGTTATACTCCCTGTACCCTCGAAAAACTAGATTTCTATGATAAATTTATCTTTGAAAAAATCAACTTTCAGGCCCTCACCGTCTATCGCGTCTATTTATTTTCTGTCTCTAGCTGTCACTTGCCTATTTATTCCTCCTGGACATCACTGCTCCAATGGCTGATGTAGTTGGTGCAATAACATTTTATTAGAAATACCAAACAACATATGTAGTTATTTCGGGGAAAAAAAGTAGTATAGCTTCTCAGCAAGTGGTCAGTGCAGCCCCTTAAGGTTAAGATGCTTAACAGGAGACAGCACAGTCATTTCTCCTGCTTCCTAGTTTGTTCTAAACTTGTTAGAAATCTAATCTTTTAAATTTCTCCTGCTTCCTAGTTTGTTCTAAACTTGTTAGAAATCTAATCTTTTAAGGAAAGAGGGAGTACGTAGCGAACCATCGCCTAGGAGATAGCCGAGACACCTGTCCAGAGGATGTCGGTCTTTTACATAAGAGATGGTAAGGATATGCTTACATAGATGGCTAATCCTAATATTAGTCACTAAAATTCCCTGGGTCGAATTTGTAGGGTGAATCCATGGGGATAAGATAACTGACCGGTCGACTTGTTTCTTAACACGGTGCCTTGATTCAATCCAGTCTTGAAATCAGCTTCATCAATCCTCTAAAACCTTATAGGTAAATATGAGATAATAGTATTGTTGATACGTCATTAAACTTATCAAAAACTCAGAGAAAAAATCAAGAGAAATAATATGACATATTCTAGATTTATTGATCCGCTAATCACAACCAACAGGTCCAAGATATCATTTGCAGGTAATATAACCCTACTACTCCATGAAATTTTCTTGACGATTATCATTGTATTTATCTATTTCAAATGGCTGTTATAATGTTATCCTAACTTTTCATAAACTCATCAGTCCAGAGCACTCTTAAGGCCATGTACCTAAGAATACACAAAAGGTTTTACAATACATTAGCATGCCTGAATTATCGCCAGGCTACACACCTAAGACCTCTTCCATGGTTACAAACCAGCCCTGCTCGATTGATAATTGCCCAGCCACACCGATGGCAACAGATAGTTGGCCGTCACTTAAGTTGACAGATGGTCCAGATGCACCTTGAGCCCTTATAGAAGACAAGAAATTGAGGTGCTCCAAATAGCTGGATCCATGATGAAGACCTTGATACCTAAAAAAACACATTACACAGATACAAGCCAAAACTTGTAGTATGCAAAACTATGCATTCTGCATATTAACTTTAATCCCATGGCAAAATTAAATATTTTCTTAACTTTTTTTGGTTCAGTGTGCCATGATTATCTGGTCATATAGAATCAGACTATGCTAGTGCAAGAAGCACCAAATATGCAAGCGCTGTAAACAAAGATGGTACAGGGGCAAGGCCAACAACAAAATTATTACTTTTGAGGCTGTCATTTGAATGCACAAATATTCCTTTAATTACAGGACTTATGAAAACTAATGCTAATATGGGACAGCAAAATAGAGCATACTTGATCCGTTCATCTTCCGCCATTATTGTTACAACTCCATCTCTGCCTTCTCTTCTCTTTCCAAACCTGACAATGCTCTCTGGAACAAAAGTTTCACCCTGATTGAATAAAAAATGTATCATGCTCACTAGAACTGAATTTTAAACAAAAAAACAGGATAGCAGAGACTTGTTAGGAGACCAGGTTCAACAAGAATAAGCCAACTTCTTGCATCCGAGAAAACACTCAGAGATGACCTGATCTACCTGTAGTCGACTATGAACAGTGGTACAATAGGGAGTCACAGTTCAGACTTTGAATAGACATTTAGCTCTCCTTCTCCCTCAGAGGAGGAAAACTAACTGATCAAGAATATTATAAAACTACTGTATCCCTTAGGGCTCTTGTAGAGATAATATTGTTGCAGATTTTCAGGGACTCCTATAACAATCCAGTCCAGATGCTTCCCTTGCCTTATTGGTTCAACCAGATATCAAGCTAATCAGAATCACCAGTTTTGATTTTCATTCTTAACTTTGTTTTCATGCAACAAAGTGCATGTTCATGCATTTTATCACCAAGCTTTTTGTGAATTGACTCACTCATCAATGGTTCATCCCAATATCAGTGTTTGAAATATGGCTGGTAGCATTCAGGATATCTCAGCTAGACTCTAGAGGCTACCTTATTGCCCAAAATGAACCAAGACAAGAGGAAATATTTTGGTAGATTTTCCTATACCTCCAGCTAATACAAGAAGGTGATCATTCCAGCATTACTGATTATATACAGTACAGAAAAGCACAGCTATTTGTTGGATTTGTGAGGTCATGTTTATATGGTTAGTTTGAGCCTACACAATTTATGGTTCTGTTATGTGTTAGACATACCCGAAATAAGTCACAGTTAGCTGTACATTTAAATTTTACAAAGGTGCCAGAAGCTAATTCAAAAGAGCCCATTGTAGTTTTACCCACTTGAATCACATTGTCTATCTCAAGATTTACCTACAACAACAATGGTATCTTACTATTACTAATTGGAGGCTCCAACGGAAGCTCCACGTTAATCCTCACCAGATGCGCTATAAAAAAAGATAAATGCTAGAAATTCTCACATTAATCAGAAACATCCGGCCATCGAATCAAAAATTTTAGACGTCAACAACCATTGGATCTATTTAACTTCGTACAAAATTACCCACCTCTGCCATTATATTAAATAAAACCTTTTTAAAAAAAATACTTTTAGAATGTACGCACCAAGAAAGAACCAAAAAACAATAATAAACATATTATCTTGACATACCACACCGTCCAAGAAGTTTCAGGCCCGCCTCCTAGGCCATGTCTATCTCCCCTAATCTGCGGCCTGACGGTGCTTGGCTTCTTAACCACCGAATAATAACGATCATTGTTCAATCTAGAGCAGCAGCTGCCTCGCGGCATATCTTCATCGGGACTAGGACCAAAAAGCCACAAGAATAATAAGGATGGGGACAAGGAGCAAGGGATCAAGGGCGATGGCTGCCAAGTGCCAGGCGCGCGTGCAATCCCGTTGCAAGGGATTCCTCCATGATGGGTGACAAGTAAAGCTAATCAGAATATTATGTTCTCCGATCCATTGTTTTTATTGACCGAATTCTCTGATCCAATTTGTCCAGCAAATCGAATGCATGTTGGCTGCTGGTGTCACAGTTCTGGCCCAGTAGACTCCGGCTTGCCGGTGCCAAGCGAGCCCGTGATGTGTGAAGATATGAGGGAAGACATTGGTGGCATGGACATTGGACGCGCGTGTGAGAACTCAAAATCGGCTGATCACCACTAGCCGGAGGCGCATGGAGGACATGCACTCCTTGAAACGGGGGCTTTGACAAGTGTTCGGTTCTTTGCCGAAAGTGCTATTTATCGGGCACTCGGCAAATAAAAGATATGTCGAGTGCCAGGCACAGGACACTCGGCAAAGTACAGGCAGGTAACCTACGTGTATACATCCATGTTGACAAATGTATCTGCGTGATCGTCATGCTTCCACATGTGCATCTAAGCGATCAAGGAGGCCCATCCACGCACGAGCCATTCACGCATCGATCTCAGCAAACGTGCAAGATGGGCAGGCATACGTGCGGGATAGATGCATATACACACAGGCTGCTGGTGCCATGACATTCGGCATCCAAACATCAATTTTGGCATCGACCGCTCTGTAGATTAAAGGTATGGTCATCTTACTAGATCCATAAGTATAATTTAATTTCTCTCCAAGATGTGCTAAATTTGACCGTCCCAACAATTAAAATTTAATTGTCTTCTCCTCTGTACTTAAGTTACATAATATTGTTTAAAACTGTAGGTCAGAACTGTAGGTCAGAATAGATAAGGGAAAGAATTGTGAAAAATTAAAGCAAGTGTCTTGGATTACTATGACCAAATAAGTCTTGATATATACTTATCATTAATTATAAGTTTTGGATTACTATGAACAAATAAGTCTTGATATATATTTACCATAAATTATATTTTTTCACTTTAATATAATTTCATTAGATTACTTCAAGTTTATATATTAATGGTGCTAAAAAGTTGTAGGGGACCATGATCTATGGAGTTATAAATAAAGCATATATGAAAAAATAAAAAGCTCCACACAATTATATATAAAAGATAACTAACTAATGACATATATTTTTAATAAATTATCATGACCCATATGCTTGGATTCAAATTAACCATACAGGGAATTAAAAAATAATGTAATGTAATGAACTCCCACCATAGTTGAAAAGAAGACGTTTTTTGGACAAGGTTTGAGTCAAACATTGGGAATATAAATCATGAATAACTTTTAAGTCATTGAGTTTGGAAATGTGAAAATCATATCAATAGATTTGTCTTGAAAATTACTTTCATAAAAATATACATATATAACTTTTTAATAAATATTTTTATAGAAAAGATAAGTCAAAGTTATTTTTTGGAGACCATGTCGCTGTCCTAAACGTCTTTCTTTTCAAGTATGGAGGGAGTATAACTTATATATAATTTGTACCTAAATTATCCATCTCAACTGTCATAGAAAACAAATAACTAAAATCTCTCAAATCTACATGTAAATGCTAATATGTGCTATTATGAAAATAATTCAATATCCACAACCATAGTATACGCACAAGCAAAGATATGTCATTGCGTAGACAAAGGAAACATGTACATATTAGGAAACATGTATAAGATTATGAAGCAGGGAAAAACATCAATTACAAATCTTATAGTAACGACACTTACACGCTTCACTTTACGTAATATTAATACTCATGATATTAAATTTTACAAATTGTTATCTCGAAAAAGGTCTAAATAATTTGATTAGAACACTATATCATGTGAATATTAGTAATTTAATTCCAAGGATTATTTGCTTAATAGAAAAATGTTAACATGGTATAATAAATTCAACATCATGAGTACCATGGTGTATGGTGAAACAACCTAGGACCAAATATTCGTTAAACAAAATAAAAAATGAAAATTTTCTATGAGATATAATAAGCGTTGGAATTTCAAATTAACACGTGATCAAAAGTTCAAAGTGAAAATATTGACTTTTAGAATAACACATTGAGTTTATATACTTAAAGTTTATGTTTCAACTAGACACATATCGTGCTAAAAGATTTATCCTACAAACTATTAGTCATTAAACTGCTAGGAATAAAAAAGATAGATCCTATTTTTGTTAAAAAAATTAAAAAACTAAAACATTTAGATTGGTGGACTATAATCAGCATTGTCAATAATAGTTGTTGTGTCTAAGCAATCAATAAGCTCAAACGCTTGGCAAAATAGTCAAAGTTTATATATAGATAAACATATATATAGATGCTATGTAAAGATGAAAAACCGATGGATATGGATGAAAAGTATCTAAAACTCAATAATTGATAATATTATAAACATTGAACATAGACAATAGAGTACCTATTATATATCTACTATTTTAGAACCCCTCGGACAGAATCAGAGAATAAAACTCTAAATAAAACTAATTTCAGTGATCAAATTGATCTTGGTTAGCATAATTGACTGAATTAATCAAAACATCCTACTGATAGAGAATTTTTTTGTTGATATAAGTAGTTTTTATTAGTTAGTGTCTCCTAAGATTATAATCCGTGCGAGAGCACGGGTTGATGAACTAGTAAAAGTATAAATGCTATTATCAAATGTAATACTATCAAAAGGATAACGCTAGGCCAAGGTTCTTCAGGCACGCCGCTTTCTAATTTGCACGGACCCATATCTCAGGACAATTATTATGGATATACATATCCAATTCTTTCATATGTCCAAAGCATTCTCAACTAATACAAGCTTTCCTTCAATTGGTGTAACAATATATTCATTAATTAACACTACTTTTAAAGAAAGAAACATTCGAAGACATGTACTTCTACAATTGGTGGTATTTTTTTTTTCCCTCAAGTTTCAGGCCTTTCTTCTAATGATAACATACTTGTACGCTGTAACATACTAGCGGGTGAATTGAGTAGTCTGGATGGAAGAGTGATTGTTGCTGCGTCGTCCCCCCAATCAAACCGAATCTGTTTCCTCGGGGAAAAAAAAAAAATGGGCTTAGGCCTATCTACGCCCGTTCGATCAACGATGGTGAAGTGGGCTTGTTGGGCCGGCAATTCAGGGTGGCGTCCTTTATCTTAAATGGGCTTTAGTTCTAATTTCGGCCTTTATTTTGAGAGAGAAATCGAAGGGATCGCCGCACCGGTGCACGACGGCATCCAGTCGCCCGGTCGCGGCATCGGCGGCCTCGCCAGTCGCGGCATCCCTGGCAAGAGCGCCCATCCATCGCCAAAACTGCCACTCGCTGTCGCTGATCCAATCCTGAATCCTGATCGCCAGCCGCCAGGAGTGCCACTCTGCCAGTGACGGCTAATCGTCATCGGGCATCGACGCATCGCAGGGCATCGGCCAACTTCTGCCTGTATTGGTTGCGCCGAGCCGCTGGCATGGAGCGGCTTGCAGGTTCACCTGTTCTGCCCAGGACATTGTAAGCATCCACATTCTGCAACTTTTGTTTTCCTTCATCTATCTTTTGCGTTTTTCTTTCTGTCAATTCTTAGCTTCATTCAAGTGAAAGCAAATAATGAGCTGTTTCTCTCTCTATCTCCCTCTAAAAAAGAAAAAAAATAATAACAAATTTCAAGTTTGCAAGATTGTCTAGAGTTCAGACATAATGTAAAAAAAACATACTCATATCTTTTGTTCTTTTTTGGCCTCAGTTAGATATCACTATTCCTTTATTCCCTTAAAACGATATCAATTCTGTTATCTAACGAAGAAGAAAAAATCCAGAACAGTAGCTGGTCATGTTGATGAATCGAATTTCAGGGTACTCTACATTCAGAAAAATCATTTCAGAGTCTAACTGTTATGGCCAAGTGGAAAAACAAATACTCAATTCTTTTCTTTGGCTCAGTTACATAGATATCAATATTCCATGATCTAAAGGAGGAGAAAATCTATAATAGTACCCTGAAAACTATACGTGGTCATGTTGATGTTCCAAATTTCAATATTCTCTGCATTCTGCAAAATCTTGTTTTTTTTTATCGAATTGTGCAAAATCTCATCATCAAATCCATATCCTTTTTTTTTTTGGGCTCAGTTGCTTAGATATCAATTTTCCATTATGTAAAGGAAAAGAGAAAATCAAGATCAGTAGTCTGAAACTTTAGCTGCTCATTCTGATGTTCCAGATTTCAGAGTACTCTGCATTCTGCAAAATCATTTCAGAGACTAACAGTGTTGGCTTTTTTGTCCTTGCCATCGTGCGCAGATATTCTGTTTTTCCTTTTGTTCCTGTTTTCCCCTCTTCTTCTAATACTATAATGACGCCAGAGCGCTGTCTTTTCAAAAACAAAAAAGGATTAAAAATACTGCCATGAGTGATGAACTTCTAGAGCTCTCGCAGGGATGCCCAAGTGCAGGGCAGATCCAGAAAAGCTCCTCGGGGAGGGCTAAATAACTAAGATTAGGATGAGAGTTAAGCAAATAATGGTGATTTAGAGGCTAATGAACAATACTTTACATGTGATTTAAGGCTCCCAGGGGGCTGCAGCCCGGGCAGCCCACCCCTGGATCCGCCCCTGCCCAAGTGTTTAGCACCAACTTGCAGTGATGCAGCCCTGTTTCACACCCACATATGCCCTCTCAGATTTTGTCAAGCTCAGGTTTTGCCGTCACGAACCACAGATATGAAACACTATGCCAGGTACTCCATTAAGAACTGAGGAGGTCCCTGAGCTAAAGATTTGCTGTATCCATACAATCCATTTTTCAGGAAAACCCTTTGCTCTCATGATTTGAAGCATTAACTAATGTTCAACCTTATCAAAAGCCTTTTCAAAATCTAGTTTCACTAATAATCTCTTTTTTTTATTGATGACGCATTTGCAAATATTCAAGAGCTCAAGCCAAGCAATCCTAGATGGTCCTATTCTTGATGAACTCAGGCCTTGTTTAGATTGCTAAAATTTCTAACCTTTTTCCCACTCTCTCTCCATCACATCACATTTAATACACCAAAAGACATATGTTTGGAGTATTAAATGTAGGTAAAAAAAATAACTAATTATACAGTTTAGATGTATATTGCGAGACGATTCTTTTGAGCCTAGTTACTCCATGGTAGGATAATATTTACCACAAACAAACGAACGTGCTACAGTGTGCTACAAGACAAAAGGTTAGAAATTTTTGCAATCTAAACAAGGCCTCATATTGATTCTTGTGGATAAGACATGGCAAAAACCAACTGTAATCTGTTTGCCAGTACTTTCTGAAACTTTCACTGCATTGTCCTTTTTCGGCACCAGAGTAATACGTAAGCCATTTATGCATTGCAAATTTGTCTGACCTGAATACTGTAGAAATCATTACAAATGATTGACCAACATTTCTTCAGGACTGGGGCTTTGTATGAGGTCAGGTGCTTCACCACTTGGTCAATCTCTACTATTGAGAAGACTACAAGCAACTGTAATAAGTCTCTTTTGCCCCTGAAAGAAACCAATAAGATTAAACTGAATACCCGTGAAATTGGTTGTCCCAATCCTTTCTTTGAAGGCTTTCCAGATAATATCTGCTTTTAAAGTACGGTCAGAAATCATAACATTATTATCATCAGAAAGTCAGGTTATCAAATTTCTCATGTATTTGACTATAGTTATCATCGACTAATGGAAGATCAGGAATGATGTCCTCATCATGTACCGAGCCTCTGTACAGCGAGCAGTGGAGTTGGTTGTGCAGAAAATAATACTAGCAACTGATGTTGCAGCGGTGGTTCATGCGTTATTATCTTGACAAGGTGTTGATCAAAGCTCAGCAAGTGGACTCGTTTGGGGAACTCATGGATCTAAGCCATCCAACCAGCCGATCCGACGGCCAGGAACAGTGCGCAACGTGGTCACGCTCGCTGACCCTCTTTTTGGTGCCAAAATCGTAGGGTGAAAGTTTTTTTTTTTTTTTTGAAAGATCCGGCGTGCTAGGGTGAAAGATTGGTAGATAAATAAAAGTGTTTCTAGAAGATGTAATTAATGTCATTGAACTAATAACAATTGGCTTTCCCGCTCCAAGATACAGAGCAAGGTCGAAAAAGGAAACAAATACAGGGTGTTCGTTGCGGTCATCACCGGCAGGCAAAGAGCTATCAGCGGTACTCCAACCGATTAGGTGGTCTTTTGCCAAAAAAAAAAAAAAAAACAATTACTAGCACGTCTCCGGAGTAGGTGGTCCGCACGACTTGTTCTTGCGAGCTGGGCCGCCTCCGGTGGGGCTATGTATTGCCATGAGGGTATACGGTTTACACCCGACAGTCAGCTTGCATTTGGAGAAGACACATGGCGGGCGGTGGCTCTGTTTCTTGCAGTTACAAGTAGTGAAGGATGCCGGACGGTGCTGGAGTTTGTGCCGTTGTGCGCGAGTTGGGGCAGCAAAAGGTATGGCTTGCAAGTCTGAATGCATGAATTTGCATTGGAGGGTGCTTGTGCGCGAGGTCAGTGCACGCGTTAATTGCAGAGCAGTAGCCAAGGTAGGTGCCACATGCAAGGGGCCGCGATGCAGCGCAGCAGCAACGTTTATTGCTGTGGATGCGTTTTCAGAGCTCCACTAAATGCGTGTGTGCGTGTCTCAATCCATGCATGTGTGTGGAGCCGTGCATGCATGTGCGTGTCTCAATTCAGTGGGGGCGTGTTCCGTAAGGTGGCCCTGGGCTTGGCTGCACTCCCGGGAGCGCAATCCCGGCCGGGCCCTTGAGAGTCAGAAAGGCGTCCTCCGCCCGGTTCCACTGCTGCGCCAGATTCTTGCGTTTCCTCCAAGCTCGACCGCGCGCGGCGCTTTGAGGGCGATTTTGCGCAGCGGCGGGTGGCTCTGCCGGGCTCCGCGGTGCAGTGAAACTTTCCCGTGCCGCTCTTCTCCTCCACCTCACGCCTCCCCTTCTTCCCCGCTCCCTCTCCATCGGCACACTCCAGTGGAACACCGGCTAGGGTTTGAGGGAGGTGAGTGTGCAGCGAGGCCGTGTTTCGCGCCGACGGTCTTCCTCTTCGTCCCCCTTCGCGGATCTGCGTCCTCCTTCTTGGTTCCATGGAGAGCGCACCCATGTTGCCACGATCTGCGTCCTCCTTCCTCCTTCCTCCTTCCTGGTTCCATGGTTGCTACGGCCATTGTATAATGTCTATTGTCATGTTTTGTGCCACCAATGATAGTACAAATTGCAAATGCAAGCTGAGGCTCTTCTTTCTTGTCCTGTTGATGGTCCTCTAATCTGAGTTACTTCTGTGCTTTTGGCCGATGATGCAAACAAGATGTGTTCCTTTTTTATGTAGTTCATCGAAATCTGTAAGACACACCCATACCCTAGCAGCAGCCCCTCTCTTCCTTTTGCTGCTGGTGGAGTATGGATGTGTCCATGGATTTCATGGCCTCCATGACCTTCATTTTTAGCTGAGGCCCTTTACTATTGTTGGGAAACAAGACTATAATGGAAAGTTAACATATCTGAGGTGGCCACTATTTCTTATCTTCTATTACTTATTCGTGTTGATCATTAAAGCGTGGCTTACGTCCATTCCCAAGCTTGGGATATTTGCAAGCTTAGCAATGATGATATTTGCTTTCAAGGTTAGGGAATGGACGTGGCCACCTTTCCATGGTTACCACGAGATTCCTATAATCTTTGTTGTGTTGTTATGTGCCACCAGTGAGGATATTTGCCATAAAGTAAACCTGAGGCTATTCACCTATGCTAAATGTTTGCAATGATCTTACATGGATTTGAGTACTATGATTTGGCCGATGATGCAACACAAGATGTCCTTCCTTGGTGCAGTCCGTGATGTAATCTTTCACAGACACCACTCATCGACAAGTCAAGCTGGTGTTTAGAGTTTGTGGAAGATTACATCACACACTCCCTTTGATTGGATGAGAACATTCTTTGAGCCAATAATCTTTGTTGATGCTGAACTTACTCTTTTGTTTTGTTTACAGTAGTAAGGGTAAATGGTATGTGCTTTTCAATGGACCAAATCGTGGGATCTATACCAGCTGGGCTGCTTGTAGTAAGTTTATTCTTGGGGTTCGAGGGGCAGTTCATTCCAAGTACACTGTCTATGACCTTGTACTTAGAGATTTCAATGACTATCCTCAACCAACCCCACCTACACATGTGCCTGCTGCTGAAGATGCCATTGCCTCCTCTTAGCTTCTAACCATTTGGATGTCAAACATGACTCTTTTGATAAAATAGGTTGCTGCAACCCATTTTTACAGTGAATAGCCTTGTCATGGGGTGGGCACTAGCCATGTGTAACAGTGGTAATTGAGATGTAAACTGATGATAATTATTCTGATAATATGTGCGAACTTGTGACAATTTGATGGTTCAAATATGTGAGCTCTTTGTTGAAACATGTGTGTGGTTCCTGGAGGTGGCAGTTGGGGAAGCCTGGGAGCTCCCAAGCTGGGCCGCCACCAAACACAGTCCCATGGGGGGGCGGTTGGTGGTATTTGGGCTGTCGGCCGGGCTCCCAGGTGCCACCCAAACATAGCCATAGGCCGTCCCGCCTCTCCCCTCGGCCGGGGAACCAAACAGAGAGGGTGGCCCTCTTCTGCTATGGCTGGCCACGGCCTGGGCGTTGGGCCGAGCTCCCCTCGTCCACCCCTACCAAACACGCTCTAAAATGCGTGTGTGTATCCCAAAATAAATGTCATTCTCGCTTCCAAGAAGTCAACGTTTTAAAATGCCAATAATTATATATTAAAATATAAAAATATTTATGCTAAGTAATTAGTATCATCGGAAATATCTTTAAGTTTAGTTTTTTAACAAATTTATTTGAAGTTTTAAATGTTACATATATTTTCTATAAACTTGTTAAAGTTAAGAAAGTTTGACCGCAAACTTTCCATAGTGTCATTATTTTTTTTTGGACGGAGGGAGTAGTTATGGTGCACAGATACATGGCGTGCATTAATGGCCTTTGGTTGCATGCATGCATGGGATGGGCCAAGCACTTATGGTTCTGCACTTTACAGGAAGAGCGACTAGTAGGAGTGCTGTGCTTTGGTCTTCGGCTGTGTTTTGCTGCTAAAATTTGGCAGCTGGCTGAAAAGCAGATTGTAGCGCTAGCTAAAAAGTGCATTGTAGCACTTTTTGATTGTTTATGCTAATGGTTGTCCTACTATGGACTAACTAGCTAGGCTTAAAAAAATTCGCCTCGCAAAGTATATCCAAACTATACAATTAGTTATTCGTTTACCTATATTTAATGCATTAGCCAAAAATTTGATATGACGGAAAATCTTTGGAATTTTCCAAAGTGGACATCAGTCCACACGCAAGGAGGCTGTTGGTGCATTTATTGGCAGGCATTTTTGGTCTTTGTGTTCAGACACATGAAGCTGGGTAGAGAGGTTGGTTTAGTGCATAAGAACACTCACAATGTAGACTCTACTATGGTTTCTATCCTCATTTATTATCCCTCTATTTATTGCTTTTTGCTGATGTGGCGCTATATTTATTGAAGAGAGAGAGGAAAAACACAAGAAACCAAGTCTAACTAAGAAACCAAGTCTTCACGCAAACCAAGACAATATGTGAGAGTGACAAGTGGGTCATGTAGCATCATGATATAAAATTGCATTGTGGAGGATAGTTTCTTGACACAATATCCAACACTATAGAAACCATGATAGTTTCTAGCATTGTGAGTGCCCTAAGAAGGCAGAGCAAAACCAGGAGCAAAGCTAGCCAAAGTTATTTGGTAGTCAGAGCTAGGTGTTTACTCGCTCCGGTCCAGTTTAAGTGGCGTACTAGTATTCTTGTTTTTTATTTCGGCCATATTATCTGGCGCACGCCAGTTACCGAGAATAGATTAACTTACACATGCAGAGCAGCCGGGTAACAAAACGTCCGAACGGTTGCATGCGTGCCCCTCTGAAACTGGACCTCGGTGAGTCCCTTGTCCCATGCAGTCCCTTGTTCCATGCATCTATACAGTCCATCCAGTTGACGTTTCGCATGGCCTGGCTAGCGGACGCCACAATCCATATACGGCGCACGCGCGCCGCTACGCATAGCCGCGCACGGACGCGTGGCGCGCAGCGCCGCGCCGCGTGCGCCGGGGGGGGGCCGGGTGGGGACGGAGCGCCGGGCGGCGATGGCGCCGCCCGGGCGGTGGACGGGGAGGTGGCGCCGCCGCCGCCGTAGCTTTTAGGGTTCCGCCACTCGCCGCCGCTTTAGGGTTCGGCGAGGTCGCCGGGCGAAGCCCCCGCCGCCCATCCTCTCCCCGGTATAGAATCCGCCGGCCGCCCGGGCGCGGTCGTGAACGCTGGGCGGTGGTGGCGGCTCGCCAGCGGTGAGCGAGGCGGCGGCGGCGCCGCCGAAGCCGGGCTGGCAGGCCCCATTCGGTGGGCATGGGTAGGCGGGGGGGAGGTCGCCGGAATCCATGGCGGCGGCGGAGCTCGGTGGCGGCGGTGCTCGGGGCAGGGGAGGGGCGACGCCGCCGGGCGCCCTAGGGGCTCGCCGGAGCTCGGCGAGCTCTAGGCGCCGGGCGGCGGGGAGGGGCGGTGGGGCGGGGGCGGACTCGAGGAGGAAGAAGGGTGGGTGGTGTGCGCCGGTATGGATGCTGGTGCGCGTGCGCCGCGAAGCATCCCCCAGCGGACGCGGGTGGCACGGCTGCATGCCTCCAAGCAAATTTAATTACGTCTTGATCAGTTGGTCTGTGTGATTAGGCTATTGACGCCACTTATAGAAGTAGCTCAGATGGCGGTACCGTACCAGTGAGAGCTGAGCATCTCTAAGAGATTAGCCATAATCGCTATCCAAATTTAGTGATTTAGCTGCTTTCTAAAATGAATCTGGATTAAAAAACTACACTACTCCAATAGACTATCTAAAAGACTCTCCATATTAAAAAATCTGCCATGTCACCCAAGCTGATCGTCGGAGGCCTCGTCGTTCAGTCTCGTACGTTGCATGGAACTCTGGAAACCACCTTCGTCTTTCCTGCAAGCAGCTGCGCCGCGGTCCTTGAAGCTACCCATCGCTCAGCCTTCGCCGACCTTTCGCGCCATATGCATGGCACATCGCCACCGGCCGCGTGGAAGCCAAGCCACCTGTCCACGTTGAGCGCCGCACGCCGCCGCCGGCAGCCTGGCCGGAGCGGAGGCTGGTACCTCGTCCGAGAGCGCGCCATAGAAGAGGGGCGCGCAGAGGGTAAGCTGGATGCGAGAATCGCGCGTGGGCAGGTGATGGCGAGCGCCCCCAGTTAGCTTTCTGTAGCGAGCGAGATATGCGGAATAAACAACGGGCTATTTTAGACTGCAGGATAGAGCATCTGTTGGAGCCTTGATTTCTTCTAAAATAGTCAAATTTGGAATGGATAACTCAAATAGCTACTCTCCTGGTCGAGCCTTGTTCAGATGAAAACTTTTCATGAAAAGTGTCGCATCGAATCTTGCGTCACATACATGGAGTACTAAATATAGATGAAATAAAAAAAAACTAATTGCACAGTTTACGTGAAATTGCGGTAGACGAATGTTTTGAGCCTAATTAGTCCGTGATTTGGCACTAAAGTGCTACCATAACACTTTTGCTAATGATGAAATAATTAATCTTAATAAATTTGTCTTGCGAGCTGTGCAATTATTTTTTTAGTATTCAAAACCTCATCAAACATGCGCCGGAACATCCAATGTGACACATTTCGTGAAAATTTTCCGCATCTAAACAAGGCCTTGGTGGTGATCAGGAGTGTTCGGAGGTGTTCATTAGCAAGCAGTCTGGCGACTGATGAGGAGGCGCGGGTTGGAGCAGACGTCGGGAAGAATACCTCGGAGAAAGAAGATCTGCTTGAGCCGGTTGTCAAGGCGGGCAAGTCGGGCGGTAATAAGATCGTTAAGAGCTCGATCAAACCGCTGGTTGGCATGATGGCACCGACAGGTACCAGATCTGAGGTGGAGAAGTTTGATGGCAGTGCAACTTTGTTCTATGGCAAATAAGGGTCAAGGATTTGCTAGCTCAGTAAGGGGTCCTGAAGGGTTTGCTGGAGAAGAAGTCGAACAATATGCGAGATGAAGACTAGGAGGAGATGCAATTGCAAGTAGCCACAGCCATACAGTTGTGTCTCTTAAATCTGGCCATGTTTCATGTCATGGATTTGATTTCACCAAAGAAAATATAAGCTGGCTACTCAGTACATGTCAAGGACACTAACCACCAAGTTGTATCTGAAGCAGAAGTTGTATGGGCTGAAGATGCAGGAGGGGTCAGATCTCATGAGCACTTGAATGTCTTCAATTAGTTGGTTCTGATCTGGCACGTAGAGAAGTAATTGTTAAAGATGAAGACAGGGCAATTATTCTTTTGTGCTCTTTACCACCATCCTATGAGCATGTAGTTACTACACTAAAATATGGCAAGAAAACCATTAAGATTATTACTGCAACATTGCTTGCTTGGGAACAGAGGAGGAAGAACATTGCAGTGAAAGCACCTCAAGATGAACATTCGCTGGTCAGTGGAGAGCCTAGCAGGGGAAAGGTGGAGGCCAAGAACAGGAGGAAGATGAAGGTGCACTGTTTCAAGTGCGGAGATTGGGGACATGTCAATAAGAGTGTCTCAGCAAGGAGGTAAGTGCTAATGTTGTAGCATAAGTGGGTGGCCCAAACAAAGATAGTAATCTTCTCTAGTTGGTTGAGAAGATGAAGTTGCATAGTAGGAGTGTTTGGTTTGTGGCCAAGTCAAACTCGTCGGCTGCTCTTTGTGAAGTGGCAAAGTTGACAACTGAAGTCATGTTCGTGCGCATGACAAGACTTCACGATGGAATATATTCATCAAGGTGGATATTGTTAGAAATGTGTTGAATATTTATTTATACGAATGAGGTTACAGTGGACTTATGTTGGAGTAATTAGCAGTATATGGTTAGGTGAGCTAGGTGTTGACTCTTGTAACTCGGTCCCTGTATATAAAGAGGAAGGGGCTGCACTTGTAACCAATCACTCAAGAGAGAGTCAACACATAGTGACAGGCTTACGGGAGGCGCTGGCGATTTGGCCGGCGCCCCGGCATTGGCGACGCGGTTTCGGAAGGAGCGCCTATAAGCATGCCCTGGGGACGTAGACTTGTCCGAACCTTATTACCAAATATTGAGTCTCCTGTGTGGTGTGTGCGATCTCTTGTGAGCATCTCACCTAGGTAAATCCAAGCAATCACTTCCGCGTATGGCGCCGATATGACAACACATACTCATACCACTCACAGTGCGATCCAATAATCCACCAACATATATAGATACATATCTTGACAATACGTGGTACCAAGGCAACTACATACTAGAGATGGCAGCAAACACGATCGGTGGACTACGAATTGGATGCATCATATATAACAATATATAAGAGCACACATGCTGGAAGCGAACAACATTAATATAGTCCTGGATGCGCATAAATATTATTGAAAAAATCATCTGCATCTGACTGCAGCGCAGTGCTTACCATGCATTCTGAAATCCATGAGCCCCGTGACAGAAACGTACGATTTGCATTGCGGTCTTCTCAGAGGGCGTCGATCGTCCCGTCGTGATCTCGTCCTGCCTCCTCGGATGTCCCGGTTTCATCTTGGGTGACCACTGAAGTCGAAGGCGTAATAACGAGGCCCTGTTTGCCATCTCCTGTTACTGTTTGCTTCTGGCAGTGTGGAAAGGCCGAGCTTCTCTGCCACGTCCCCAAGACCACGATGCACCATGAGTAACCAGACAATGGTGATGAGCTCGCCTCCTTCGCCAAGCTGCCGTGCGTGCACCTCTCCGCGGCATTTACCAGCAGCATACATGAGCAGCCTCAACCACATCTCCTTGATCTCCTTAAGTGATTGCTCCAGGTGAAATGACCCATTTGGCTCTGGTTCGAAGAGGGAGCCAGAGTCCCGCCTGATTTCGAGCTCTGACCTTGTATACGCGTCCAGAAAGAGTAGCTTGGTCGCCCCTTTACGTTGGTTATTGATGCTAACCCATTTCATAAGTTCAGGTTCAAGATCTTCTGCAGCCGTGCTGACTGGCAACATGGAAGGATGCACCACCATCAGGTACATCATGTAATTTGATAGCGCCTCGCATTCCTTCTTAAGTCGCAAAATTACATCAGTGTTGGTTTGGGAGAAGTGTCTAGTTATTATATGCAAATCTGTGTATAAATGCAGATGATAAAGGGCACGCTCAAAGGGCAGTCTCAGAATAGAATTCAATCTCCTGACAATACACCTCGGTCCAAACATTTCAGCGTCTGGTCTGCCAAGAATTTCCAAAACACAGCTGATAATCCCCTCCCTGCCACTGCAGGCATCATCGATGTGCTGGACGTACCAAAAGCTTCTCCATTGCTTGTCCAGACCAATAGCACTGATGGTCTTTGACAATATTCTGGGTTTGGATGTCATAGCAATGCAGTAATCCATCAAATTAAACTGTCCAATGGACGTCCGGTGCATGCTCTTGTTACAGCAGTGATGAATAGCATCAGAAAAGGACGTAGCAAAGTTGCAGAGGCCATGAAGAAAGCTACCCTCCTTCAAGTGTGCTCTTGTCCAAGGTGATGCCATCACCACAGCAATAGAACAGGCTTCCATAAACATGGCCCCAGTGAACAATGTGTAGGTAATCACGACATTGACCCTGTTGTGGATGTCGGCACCCTTTTCGCTTCTCAGAAAGAGAAGGAAGGCCACGACCATCAAGGTCTGGGAAGCACACCGAAATAGGACACCAGTCCATCTTTGCAGCACATTAGCCTTGGTGTAGAGGAGATCGAACATCATGCCAAGCTCCATCACTACTGCCTTGAGCCTCTCTTCTCGTTCATATGTCTGGAGAAAACTATTTACAAATTTTCCATAAATTGTCCGATCTCCCAGCTGGCGCACAGTCCGCCCCACAAACAAACCTTGGGCAAGAAGCACGATCTGAAGAGCATACGATTCCTTGCTACGATACACCGGTGAGTTGAGCTCAACTAACTTGCCAAGGCTATTTCGGCTCGCACTCTTTAGTGCCCACACCCCTCTCCATACTTGATAATCCCAGAAACGAACACGAACATTGCAGGAATCAGTATACGATAATTGATCCTATGGAAGGATTTCCAGAAGACATACAGAGCTAGAAACCCCTGGGTTGCAAGATTCAGCAAGTGCCTCAGCCACAGGTTGTTGTCCTCCAAAGAGAAGGCGGTGATGGAATCCTGGCCACCGAGGTGAACAAGGAGAAAAGGTACCCAAAGAAAGGGCAGTGTGTCCCCAAATGACTCCCTTCCTAGCTTGTATTTGTCCTCATACTGAGAGAAGAGGCCCAGGGCATAAACAGCAACGAAGTCTGCTCCCACATATCCCAACCATATCAAAGCCCTGAGCACTCCATTGGTGTTGCGGCGACGGAGGCTTCCGGTACCCAACAAAAAGACCTGTATCATGAAGCTAAAGAATACCATTGCCTGGGTTTCCCATACATTCCACTCGTGCACAAGCTCCGCCATTGTCGAATTATTACTACTGATGTTGACTAGCCCAGTACTCCCATTGACACCTGATTTAAAGTTGCAAAAATGAATTAATTAATATCATATTAATATATGATGACATTTTTGTTTGAATGGGAAGTCATATGGTAGTAGACTTTAATAACCATCGGATCTTTTCACTTTGAAATAAATTAGTTGTAGGCTCCCATGTACTTCTACCATCGAGTAGTGTAAGACATTTTTGTAATAAGAGAAGCAAGTTCCAGCCTCTACTGTCCTGTAGTAACGCACATGATCTTCTTCTACTAGTACTAGAACCAAAAAAAAAAAAAAAAACCGATTGAATTAGTTTTAGTTTGAAGGCTAGGAACAGATCAGTGTACTAACATATGAAAGGCTGCGTCATTGATATTGATATGCTTGCAAAATTGCAAATAACAAACCAGGAAATAAGGAGAGGGGTGAAATGAAATGGAAAGTTTTGTCACCGGAATATAATCCCTCACTCATTGTTGTAAAATGTGAGAGCGAGATGAGGCGTACATACCTTTCATGCTGATTCCAAGTGGCCGCATCCTTGCTGACCTCGATCAGCACACAGATTCTTAGTGGTAGGCTTAGGTTCCTAGGTACTTCACTCGCTGGTGTGGGTGCTGGATCTGGTTTTGGAGTGCCCAGGGTAGTTCGCTGCTCTTATATTACCTCCTTTACGGAACGTCCGGGACAAGGGTACTACAGTACACTGGTGCGGACACAGGCACGCACATGGTAGATCAGAGGCACAATTAGTGCAGTGGCTCAACAGTAGGGGAAGACCATTGCTTGGTAGTCAACGGTATAGTGGCAGAAAATTTTTACAATCTTACTATTACTAATTGAAGGCTCCAACGGAGGCTCCACGCTAATTCTCACCAGATGTTCTAAGAAAAAAAAAGATAAATGCTAAAAAATTCTCACGTTAATCGAAACATTCAACCGTCGATTGGAAATCTGGCCATTCATAACCACTGGATCTCATTTAGTTTTTTAAAAAATTACCCACCTCTGCTATTATAAATAAATAAAAAGTGTAAAAATCTTAGGGCATGTTTGGAGGGGTTCCGGTGGCTCCGGCTCCTGCTACTGTAGCACCACTGTGGAGGAGCCGCGAAGCTTCTTAAGTGTGGCTTCTCCGGCTCTCCTCTACTGACTAAAGGAGCCGGAGCCCCCGGAGGAGCATGTACAGGGCAGCAGACAGTTCGAACAGAGATGAGGAGCCGGAGCCGGACGGGCAGAGCCCCGCCAAAGACGGCCTTATTGTTGCGAGAAAAAAAATCAGCACCACGTACAAAAGCTTGAACGACAAGAAGTCCCCTCAGTTTATCTCTCGATTATAACAAAAAAAATCTGTCACGTTCAAGATAAATTAAAAATAGCCACACTAACACACGTTAGAAAATATATTCCGCAAACAAAAAAGATAAGTTAGAAAAATATCTGTATCACATGGGCCCACAAGTTACGTTTACTAGGTTCATCATTTTTTTGTGGAAGATAATAACGGTGGTACCCATCCCTATTCATCAATCTCTTAACCCAAAAATTAGGTTGAACATTGATATTTTAACAAAATACCAGAGGCAATCTATGACCACCAAGAAAAAAACTTACACATGTTTAGATTGTAGTTATATATTTGAAAAAAAAAGAGTCAAAAATATTTGGCAAACATGAAGAAATAGTTATCCATCCGCCGCACGGCGTAGGTGATGTCCGGTCTAGTGAAAGTGAGATAATCGAGTGCACCATAGACTCCGACGCTAGGGGTCCCACCATCGACCGCCTCGGCCGATGACGGCTTGCCCCGCGGTGTCAACCGGAGTGGTGCAAGGCTTGCGCCCGATCCCCGCCGCCCAGGATATCAAGAGTGTACCGCCACCGGTGAAGAAGAAGTCCAAAGAGAGACGAAGCTCAACAAAGGACCCCGATAAAGTGGTGGAGCATGCCCGCATCCTTCAAAGGGAACTCCCGGCCAAGAGCGCCGATGATGCGGCGCAAGAGGGAAGGATTGGAAGCCGTGGAGGACAATGTCATCAACATAGAGCAGCAGGTACGCAGCCTCGCTCCATGGTGGTAGATAAACGAGACGTATCCGACTTGCCCTCCACAAAACCCGGTGACACCAAGAAAGCAAAGAATCCGAGAGTGCCACGCCCGAGGGGCCCGCTTGAGGCCGTGAGAGAGAGACTTGTTGAGCCTGCACCACTCATGTCGACGAGAAGAGTCAACAAACCCCGGGCTCCGGCCGACCGCAGTGACTGCTCCCGAAGGCTCCCATGCAGAAGGCATTCTTGACATCCACCGATGCAATCGCCAGAGCGAGCAAGAGCCGCGCTGAGAGCACCGCGGGACGGTGGCCGCTTGACCACCGGGCCGAAGGTCTCATCATAGTCAACTCCCGGCGCCGAGGAAACCGCCAAGAACCCGCAATGAGCCTTGTACCGCTCCTGGGGAAAATTATCATGGCCGCTTGTGTGTCCGTGATCCACTTGCCGGGTGATTTATGTTGGCGCCGGGCGCGGGCACCGTGATCCTAAGTCTCGGTTGGCGAGTAGGTCGCCAGATTCTCTTCCATTGCACGGCGCTAGTGAGGGTCCGACAAGGCCGCGAACGAAGAGGGTACCGAGAGACCGACGAAGTCACCGGCACCGCCGCCGAGTTCGACCGAGAGTACCCGCCCAAGGCAAGGCCGTCATTACCATCGGTGAACATGACGCGGGGTCGCGTGAAGGAGCGGGGAGGTACACCGCGACACAAAGACGTGTCCGGGACGCGGGTGGTGGAGTAGGCGTAGCCGGGGGAGAGGAGGCCACCGCGGTGTCGGTGTCGCTTGGTGAAGGGAGACACCACCGGTGTGGTGACCACGAGCCGGGCCGACGAAGGGAGAGGCCACCCGGTGGCGGAGGTGGCGGGACCACCGGAGCCCGGCCGGGTAGATGCGCATCGGCTCGGCCAAACGCCCGGGTAACGGCACCGGCCGGGCGCCGCCCTTTAACCGGGGAACGCACACCGGCCGCCCCCGGGCCCACTTAGGGCGGCCGGAGGGGTGAGGCCACGGGACCCGCACAAGGTGCCGAGTCGGGTCGTGCAACCGGGGGGCGGCAGCCGGGCACGGTGAAGCGTGACCTCGCAGAAAACAAAGAAGGTGGCCGGGCCACCGGTCGGGGGGACACATCTCAAAGAGGTCGAGGTCCCGAGTGGAAGCCGGGAGGTGGTGGTGGTGGAGAAGGGGAAGACCGACTCATCAAACACCACATGGCGAGAGATGAGGACCCGACGAGAGGTGAGGTCGTAGCATCGGTAACCCTTGTGATCCGGAGAGTACCCGAGGAAGACACAATGGGAGCCGCTTGGTGGGGAGCAAAGGGCGCCGGGCGTTGGGTAGCACGCACACCCAAAGACACGGAGGTGCTCGTAGTGAGGAGGTGTGCCGAAGAGGGCATGGTGTGTTGTGGGAGGTGTGAAGACTCTCGCCCGTAAGCGAGCGTAAAGGGACGCCGGAGAAGAAGGGTGCGCAGGACGCCATTCGTGGTACGGATCATGCGCTCCGCCTTGCCGCTCGGGAGGAGGTATACGGACAAGACATGCGAAGCCGACCCCGTGAGAAAGGAAGAAGGCACGGGAGGTGCTGTTGTCGAACTCACGGCCGCTGTCACACTAGACGGCCTTGATGGTGCGGCCCGAATTGAGTCAACACCCGTGCGAAAAAAGTGGTGAAGAGTGGAAAAAGCCTCCGACTTCGCATGCAAAGGGAAAGTCCACGAATAATGCGAAAAATCATCAATCACCACCAAATAGTATTTATAGCCGAGTTACCGGCGACGAAGATGTCCGTGAGGTCGCAATGTATGAGATAAAAAACATGAGCCGCATGTGATGTAGAAGAAGAAAAAAGGAAGACGAACATGGCGGCCGGCTTGGCACGCATGACACAAGTGCTCATCGTGAGCTCGAGTGCATCGAATGGCGGAGCTACGACTAAGTCGCATCAAGGCGTCCACGCCCCCAGATGGCCGAGACGGCGGTGCCAAGTAGTAGAGGAGGTAGTGGCGGCGAAAAGGTACTGCAAAAAGGCCGGCAATGAAGAGGAAGAAGACGCCGGAAACCGAAGAGTGTAAAGGGGACCCGTCTTTGTCCACACCGAAAGGTAGGACGCGGGTAGCCAAATCTTTCACAAGAAGACCGTAAGAGTCAAACTCAACGTAACAAGAATTGTCACCGTAAAACGACGGATAGAAAGGAGGTTATGGACCATGGAAGGAGCAACAAGAACATTAGGAAGACGAAAAAGAACCATGAGCCCTGGCGGCCCACCGGATGTGACAGAAGACACGACCCATTTGCGACCATGATGGACGAAAGAAGAGAGGAAGAAGGAGGGCGAACAGACGAGAGTATACCAGTGTCCGGCGTGGTGTGGTACGTGGCTCCTCGAGTCGGGCGACCACCTCGCCCCGGTGAGGTCGGGGCCGCGGTGCGTGGTAGGCGCCCAAGGCCGCCAGTCCCAACCGACGGCCCGGACGAGGCACCTGAGGAGCCCAAGTGGGACGCCGAGTAGGCGCCGAGGGTCCGCCCACGGGTCGCGGGAGTACCCCTGAGGAGCACCAGTGATGGCCGCCGGCGAAGAGGGGCGCGCCGGGAGTCGGTGCTGAAGGGCCACATCGAGATGCGCCCGACCACGGGTCGGAGAGTGGGCCGTGGTGCACCCCGAGAGGCGCGCCGAGTGTGACCACGGCCACCGCCTTTGCCGCCACGGCGACGGCGGCGGCCACCACCGCCACCAACACCACCCCGCCCGCCGCCCGGGAGGAGGAGTGCCAAGGAGAGACGATGGCGACGCCAGCCCTTGCGGCCAAGCCGCCGCCGCCCGAGGTCTCCATGGCCGACGAGCGCCTCCCGCTACGAGCACCTCCATGTCTTTTGGGTGTGTGATACCTCAACACCGCCGCCATCGCCCGCGGGCCGCCCTGGTCGCCGAGAGTCCGCTATGGCCTTCATCTTGTGGCGTAACTCGTTGGCGGAGAGGTCGCCCTGGACAAAGGTCCGTAGGCTCGCCGAGCCGCATAGCCCGGGTCTCGGCGTTGCCGGAACCGCCCTCGAAGCGCCGGCCCGGGCAGCTGCGTGCGTATGGAGTCTTTGAGGAGGCCGCCGGAGGTCGACGGAGATCGCCCCCACGATCCAGAGAGGACGATCTCGCCCGGCGCGCCCACGAGGCGGTAGGTGGCACGCCCACGGGTCGCACAGACGCGTGGTCGCCGAGGGCGTAGCGCGAAGAGTGAGGAGGACGAGGTCACGCCACGGGCAATCGTGGGACGGCGACTCGCTCGAGGACGGCGGGACCAAGAGGCGGATGTTCGACACCGCCCGGCACCGGTAGTGGAGCCGTGCCACCAACGGTCGGCCGGTCGTGCTAGGGGACCACCGTGGTGGACGACGACGGGTGGGCCTCCCCGCTAGGCGGCGTAGTGACAGAGGAGGTAGCCCCACGGGAGCGGCGGGGCGGCGAAGGTGCTCCACGGTGGCAATGCGGCGCCGGGGCATCGCCGCCGCTGCTCGCGCTCCACGGCGACGCGGCCTCCCTCGGATGAGCTTGCCCCACCGCTGTACTGCCGCCCGGCGCAGCGGCAGGGCGTTAGCGAGAGCGGCCGCCCGGTGATAGCAAGGTGGACGGGCGGAGGAGGTGGTGCGGAAAAGGGTTGGTGCCGCCCCGCACTCACACCAGCCCCACGGTCACCACCAATGTCGTAGTCCACGGGGGCATCCCATAGGCCGGGGGCGGTGAGTCCGGAAGAGGAAAGCCGCCCCGGTGATGGGTCAAGGAGCCGGTGGCACCCCACCGGACGCCGGGTCGGGAGGAATCGGTGGGGCCGGGAGGCGAGACGCCGTCTTCGCGTGCCCTCCATCCACTGGCCCCAAAGATCCCCTCGAGGCCGGCCATATGCAGCCATCGCACCGGGGCCGGTGCGCAGGGAGGGGGGGAGGGCGAGGGGGCCCCGCCACAAATGGCGCCGCCGAGCGAGGGATGGTGGCGCGCCCCACCGGCCCGCCCACGGAGAGCCGCCGGAGGAACCGGAGGAGCTTCGGCGTCGGCCCCCGGCGGACCGGCTACCACGACGCCGCCGCCCGCCCGCCGATGGAGAGCAAAGCAGAGGCGCCTTGGGCCTGTGTCCGTTGAGAGGGGAGAGGGGGAATTGGAGGAAATAGTGGGGGAGCGGGGGAGGAGGTCGCCGCCGGCCATGGAGCCCTCGCGGCGGCGGCGCCGGGGCAAGAACCCTAGCGGTGGCGTCTGGCTAGAGGGAAGGGAGGGGAAGGGATCGATAAGGCCGGATACCATGTTAGAATTGATTCCTCAATTAGGGGCTAACCCTAGAAGGGTAGCAATATAGTTGCATACATGGGCCTCATGGGCCTACAACACTCATACTCCAACGCCGGGCACCTGGTGGTGCGCCGCCAGAGCCTCAAGCCGCTGTCCTCTCCTCCGTGGCCTCGCACGGTGTCGCGGCCGCCATCTTCGTCTTCGCCGCTGCTAATGGTCACTTGCACTTTGCGGCGGCTTGGAACGTAGTCGCCTCCCCCGCCACCACTCTTCGAACATCCGGTCCATGTAAGATCGGGTCCCAGGAACTTCCTTCAGTCGTCCTACCGAACACGAAGCAAAAACGTTGTCGACAACTCAAAGATAATCCCCGGGACGCTGAACTTGAGAAGGCATGTGCACATTAGAACATGTGTACCTTGTCGCTCTCGCCCCACCATTCAGCGGGCGTCGACAGCCACCCGCAACAAGACCCCGCCCAAGCCTGTTTGGGTTAGTCAGATGCCACGTTGCTTTGACCATTGAGCCTTAAGGTCTCGTATTTGCCGCCAAAGATCTTGTTGTCATGAACCGCCCTTCCTCCCCGGTAGAATCTCTCGATCATGTTCTTCCAACCCCACTTAGTCATCTTACCAAGGGGGCAGTAACCCATGTTCATCTGATCAGTGCATAACTTACAGAACGTGGTCATGTTTGGCGTTGACCACGAAGCCCTGTCAATCCTATTCTGAAATAATGCATAACCTAATGGCCTTAGAATGGAGTACAACATCCATTATGCATTCCAATACAGCCCGAAATTGCAAACAAAATGCAAACATGCCATTGTTATGACCCTAAACTCATGGCATTTCCGTGAAGGGAGTGGAACCATACCGGACATTAGGAGGAGGCATGGTGTCCTCTACGCCGCCCCTGACGACGCGGCCTGGAGGTGCTCGCCGCGCCGGTTCATCCACCACGGGCGACGGGGGGGCGCGCCCGCCACCACGGCTCCCGAGAGGCCCCGCGAGGAGGACGAAAGCCGCCTCGATCCCATGCCGCCGATCGGGGGAGGGGTCGAAAACGGTTTACGCGCATCGTGGGTGCTGGAAACCGCCGCCGCCGAGGTCCGGGAAGGTGGCGCCGTGTTGGCCTCCGTGCGGCGGGATCCCGAACGAGTCCATGCCCGGCCGGGCCCCCGCCGGCGTTGAGAACCAGGCCAGCGCCAAACCCCAACCGCTAGCGTAGGGGTGCCGGACGACGGCGCCCCGAGCAAATGATGAGAAAGAGGCCCTTCTGACATGAAATGCCTCGTCTCGCCACCACCGGAGAGGTTGAGGATGCCGGAGCGTCGTTGGGGAACCCGGAGAGTTGGGGAAGCCGGCGCCGTTGAATCCAGCGCCTTGGTTTCACGAGGGTACCAATCCCATCGACGCCGACGGGTCAACGACCGCATCCGCCTGCGGTGGAGTAGATCCGGCTGCGGGTGGTGTGGATGTGGGTGAGGGGATGACGGCGGCGGTGGGCGAGGCAAGAGCGGGCGGAGGGGGCAGGAGCGGCGTGCGGTGAAGGGGAAACGGCAGCGGCCCTAGGGTTAGGGATCGGAGCCCAGGGTGGGGGTATATGCGTCGTTGATGGGCCACGACCAAATGATTGCTGCTTGGGCTGCACAAACCGTCGAAAAGGCTAAAATTAGCAAATTGGCCCGTTTAGTTGTGCAGGCCAAAAACTAGCAAATTTGGCTCAAAATGTTAAAAATATTGGGCATCTAAACAAGGCCTAGGTATGTGCCGAAGCTAATTCTAGATCCCAGTGTAGTTTTACCCACTTGAATCACATATTGTGTATCTCAAGATTTACCTACAACAAAGGATATAATAGGATAAATGCTATTGGCAATAATAATACTAGTAAAAGGATAACACTAGGCCATGGACCCATGGTTCAGCTACATGACTTGCTGATTTCCACGAGCCCCTAAGGACAATGATTATGGATTTACATATTCCATTCTTTGATACATCCAAAGCATTGTCAACCAATGTTAGACAAGCTTTCCTTCAATTGGTGTACCAAATATACTTGTTAACACTACTTTGAAAGAAAAAAATGACATTTCATTCAAGGGAACCTGTACTTTTACAATTGGTGATATTTCTCCCTCAAGTTTCAGGCCTTTCTTCTAAGGATAACATACTTGTATGCTGTACCTACACACTACTAGTAAAACAGAGTAATCAGACAAGAACTTGTAAACTGAGCTAATTAAGTATAACTAAGTTACCTAGAATCACAACTGCAAAAGATTACAGTTTAGTATGGCAATACATGGAAAGTAAAAATTGTAAGATGATCTTATAGCTGTATCTTTACCTTCCCAATGTTGCCAACCACACAAATTTCTTGCTCGTTTCTACTTCCTTCAGCAAACATGCAGAGATCAAGCATGCCACGAGAACCATTATCAAATTCTACTATCACATATGCATTATCAATTATATCTGATACCTGCATTGGGAGATAATCATCTTTTAGCCACTTGCTAGGAAAGTTTAAAGGCTACCTTCAGCTTGTGGTTTATTTATTGTTGTGATTTAGGAGTTCGAACTGCAACATTGCACAAATGCTAGAGCAGTGAGTCTAAATATAAGCATTCAGACTTTCGGTGTTACATTGATCGCAAAGTCTTTTAGTAGGAAGAGAAAGACGAAAGAGAACATCTTTATCGAAAATGGCATGGCTGCATGGGCATGAGCACAGAATATGCATCAAATGAAATATTTTAATCAAGCAGTGAGACAACCAGACCTTTCCATCATACACTTCATCCTTATGAGTTAACATCGATGGCTCCAGAAGCCATCACACGAACTGGATTTGCAGCTGCAAACAGTCTCATCAAATCAAAGAAGTGGCAGCACTTCTCTACTAGAGTTCCCCACTGTTACAATTGAATCTATTCCAGTTGTTCACCTGCACGTTGTAGCACTTATAAACAATAAGAAGTGAACTTGTATGTAGTACAAGTAAACACAGGTACCAGTACCTTAACAAGGAAAGGAAAAACGGTGTTCGCGTATTGCCACCATTCTGACTTGTCCTAGTGTACCACTCTTAACGATGTCTATCAGCTTAGTAACTGGTGGCATATACCTGTATTCTAATCCAACCTGCACAAGTATGTCTGGTCTCTGTTTCGCAGCTTCAATGACCTGTATGGAAACACAGAAGCCAACCGAGATTCAAAGAATGTGAGTTTCACAATAAAACAGAGGACAGGTCATGTTATCTATAGTTGGTAACATGTGTCTTCTTTTTTCCAAAAAG
This sequence comes from Hyparrhenia diplandra, assembly GCA_015847255.1. Classification (NCBI taxonomy): domain Eukaryota; kingdom Viridiplantae; phylum Streptophyta; class Magnoliopsida; order Poales; family Poaceae; genus Hyparrhenia; species Hyparrhenia diplandra. The sequence continues at coordinate 353,825 of JADLZK010008524.1, read as the reverse complement.
CAACCGGCAATAGCTGGACATGTTTTCGGGCAGAAAAAACCCATGTAATCTGGTTATATCATATGGTACTTAGCAACATAGTTATTAAGACACAAAAACTGAATGTATGTGTCATGTAGAGTGAACAGTGAGGCTAAAACTCAATGGAAACAGTTTTCTTCAGCAACATGGATGCCATGTTCCCTGATCAGGAGAACAATGATACTGATTCCATTTCTTGGTGGGGTAGAATCATATTCTGCTATTGCAATTACAGAGTAATAGTTTGTTGGTCCCTCCAGAAGGATGAAATGTCGGAAGTACGGAACAGGCGGACAACAGTGCAGTGACGTGAAGAAAAAAAAACTGAGTAGAATGCGGTAGCTAGCAACTCACATGACCAAATCACATTTACCAACAGATCATAGTATGTGGTGCAGTTCGCGGTGGCGGATGATGTCCATGAGTATCTCGTAGTGGGTCATGTTTGGGGACAATACGATGATGGCATCACAGAGCCCGCTGTCCAGCAGCTCACGATGACCTGAAAAGGTCTTGAAACCTTCTAGATGTTACTAAGATTCACTGATTCAGTAATTACTAATACTAATTAGTAACCCCACTAACAAAGCACATAGTTATGCTTTCAGCAGTCTAATCATAATCATAATTGATTCATATTCTGTTCAAAATCTTTCTTATGGGCGTACTATTTTACAAGAGGTGAAGAGGAAACATTTGAGAGGTCGGAATCAAGCTGATAATTACGAGGGTGGATCTGGGATATATACGCGTACCTGGGGAGGCGGGAGGCCGATCTCGGCGGCGAGCTGGAGACCGAGGCGGAGCGACTCCTGGTGTGGGTCGGCGAGACCGGTGACCTGGACCCGGACGGACTGCTCCCGCTCGACCTCGGCGGCGAGGCGGGCGAGGTTGTGGAGGTGCTTCCCTCGTCGCCGCCGGCCGCCGGCTACTGGAGCGGGACTGGACAGAGTGATGAGTGGTCGTTGCTGCCCCGCCAATCAAACCGAATCTATTTCCTCGGGGAAAAAAAAAAAACAAAATGGGCTTAGGCCTATCTACGGCCGTTGGATCAACGATGGTGAAGTGGGCTTGTTGGGCCGGAAATTCAGGTTGGCGGCCTTTATCTTAAATGGGCTGTAGTTACTAATTTCGGCCTTTATTTTGACAGAGAAATCGAAGGGATCGACGCACGGGTGCACGACGCCATCCAGTCGCCAGGTCGCGGCCTCGCCAGTCGCGGCATCCCTGCCAAGATCGCCGCATCGCCAAGACTGCCACTCGCTGTCGCTGATCCAATCCTGAATCCTGATCGCCAGCCGCCAGGAGTGCCACTCTGCCAGTGACGGCTAATCGCCATCGGGCATCGACGCATCGTAGGGCATCGGCCAACTTCTGCCTGTATTGGTTGCGCCGAGCCGCTGGCATGGAGCGGCTTGCAGGTTCACCTATTCTGCCCAGGACATTGTAAGCATCCAGATTCTGCAACTTTTGTTTTTCCTTCATCTATTTCTGCCTTCACTTTTTCTTTCTGTCACTTCTCAGCTTCATTCAAGTGAAAGCAAATTATGAGCTGTTTCTCTCTCTATCTCCCTCTAAAAAAAGAAAAACAAGAACAAATTTCAAGTTTGTAAGATTGTCCAGAGTTCAGACATAATGTAAATAAACATACTCATACCTTTGTTCTTTTTGGCTCAATTACATATCACTATTCCATTATTCCATTAAAAAGCTATCAATTCTATTATCTAAAGGAGAAGAAAAAATCCAGAACAGTAGTTGTTCATGTTGACGAGTCAAATTTCAAGGTACTCTGCATTCAGAAAAATCCTTTCAGAGCCTAACTGTTCTGGCCAAGTGGGAAAAAAAACTCATTTCTTTTCTTTGGCTCAGTTACATAGATAACAATATTCCATGATCTAAAGGAGAAGAGAAAATTCAGAACAGTACCCTGAAAATTTTAGGTGGTCATGTTGATGTTCCAAATTTCAATGTTCTCTACATCCTGCAAAATCTTGTTTTTCATCGAATTGTGCAATGCTGGCCATGTGGACAAAGAAATCCATATCCTTTTTTGGCCTCAGTTACTTAGATATCAATTTTCCATTATGTAAAGGAAAAGAGAAAATGAAGAACAGTAGTCTGAAACTTTAGCTGGTCATGCTGATGTACCAGATTTCAGGGTACTCTGCATTCTGCAAAATCTTTTTAGAGACTAACAGTGCTGGCTTTTGTCCTTGCCTTCGTGCGCAAATATTCTGTTTTTCGTTTTGTTCCTGTTTTCCCCTCTTCTTCTAATACTATAATCACGCCAGAGCGCTGTCTTTTTCGAAAAAAAAAATTAACAATACTGCCATGAGTGATGGACTTCTAGAGCTCTCGCAGGATGCTTAAGTGTTTAGCACCAACTTGCAGTGATGCAGCCCTGTTTCACACACACATATGCCCTCTCAGATTTTGTCAAGCTCAGGTTTTGCCGTCACGAACCACACATATGAAACACTATGCCAGGTACTCCATTCAGAAGAACTGAGGAGGTCCCTGAGCTAAAGATTTGTTGCATCCATAGGATCCATTTTTCAAGAAAACCCTTTGCTCTCATGATTTGAAGAATTAACTGATGTTCAACCTTATCAAAAGCCTTTCCAAAATCTAGTTTCAAAATAATAATCTCTTTTTTATTGATGACACATTTGCAAAATTTTGATGAACTCATATTGATTCTTATGGATAAGAGATGGCAAAACCAACTGTAATCTGTTTGCCAGTACTTTCTAAAACTTTTACTGCATTGTCCTTTTTCGGCACCAGAGTAATACATGAGCCATTTATGTATTGCAAATTTATCTGACCTGAATAGAATGAAAGAGCCTATAGAAATCATTACAAATGATTGACCAACATTTCTTCAGGACTGTGGGGCTTTGTATGAGGTCAGGTGCTTCACCACTTGGTCAATCTCTACTATTGAGAAGACTACAACCAACTGTGATAAGTCTCTTTGCTCCTGAAAGAAATCATTAAGATTAAACTGAATACCTATGAAATTGATTGTCCCAAGCCTTTCTTTGAAGGCTTTCCAGATAATATCAGCTTTCAAAGTATGGTCAGAAATCATAACATTATTATCATCCGAAAGTGAGGTTATCAAATTTCTCTTGTATTTGACTATGGCATTTGTATGGAAAAAATGGGTGCTAGCATCACCCAAAGTGATCCACTTAATTTTCCCACATTGTTTCCAGTAAGCTTTTTGTTGTCTCAACAAAGAAATCAAGTGGTCTTGAAGAATTCTCCTGAAATTCCATTCGACCAAAGATAGATCTATGTGCTCTTCAAGATGGCAAAGCAAAGAAATAATCAATTCAACTCGATCAATACACTCTTTCAGATTGGATAGAGTATGACTCCAGTCTTTTAAAGTTTTCCTTAGATTTTTGAATTTTGAAGAGATACTTCGAGCTGCATCAAAATTTTGAGAAGAAGAGACCCAACCATATTGGATAACTGTCAAGAAATCATTACGGTGCATCCAATAATTTCCAAACTGAAAGCTTTCACTTAGGAATAACGGTACTTATGCAAATCAAGCAAGGAATGTGATAAGAGGTTTCTGTACTCATAGTGTTAGCTCTAGTGTTGGGATAATGAAGGCTTCAACAAGAGGAAGTGAAAAACCAATCCAGATACTCTAGGAGAGGGCTTTCCTACTTATTACTCCAAGTATAATGTTGGCCTCTTAAAGGTAGTTCAATCAAACCAAGTTTACTGATTTCATCGGACAAATTAGCCCCAAGTTTATTTCTATCCTCTGGATTTCTATAGAGATTAGGCATGAGCCAGAAAAAGATAAAGAAAGATCAGGTCCCTTTTGGACCAGAGGGGCCCATTGCATCCTCCTTATCTTCTTTCTTTGATGAGCCTTCTCCACTGCTATCACCTCCATGTGAGGTCTTGTCTTTCTTGTCTTTCGGTTTGCTGATAGCCTTTTTGGTCTTTGGCTTCTTGTTCAGCCGTTCATCAAACAACATTTGAGGATCCATCTTGCAGAACTTGGTTCCCAGCTCCTGAACTACATATGATGAGATTAGTGGTGGTTTAGTATCACAACTAGGACAAGCTTTATTCTCAAAAAAAAACCAAGGCAAGCTTTATTGGTGTTAACACCAAAATTTGGTACAACCTGAATGACAGGTGGGGCAGTACAAAGATGATTCGGCAAGAAGCCATTCGGCAAACGGCTTGTGCGAAGCAGTAGTCGACAACATTGTAGCATTCGCGGCATCGTCACCATTCGGCCGAGTCATGAGTCCGGGGAGAATTCGAAAGTGCTTGGCTACCAAAGATGGTTCGGCAAGCTGAAGGGCATTGAGACAAGATGTCTAGGAGGAAAGCCGTGCCATGTATGCGACATCAACGACTCAGAAGACTTGGAGTACAAACTATCTTAGCTAGATTTTCTGTTATTGTAATCGTAATCAATTAGGATTCGTGTCAAGACCGGGGTATAAATATAAGACCCGTGTCAATCGTAGACGATATTCCCAAATCAATACAACAAACAACCCGGCTCCGCGCCACCCCTTTCGAGTCCAAGTCATGTCGTCGATCTACTGCGAGAGGGTGCATCGATCCGTCGACCTCCGTAAGTACCGGCAACCTTATACCATATCTAGTATCGTGCGGCGGATTTAGATTTTGTTGCAAGTAGTCTTGTTACCATGCTTAGTATCGTGCGGATTTAGGCTATGGAAACGAGGGGTTCTTTGTCGGATCATGAGTCGTGCGGCGGGCTAAGGTCTAGCTTGGAGCTAGTTATCGGCTTCATTAGATTTGGCAAATCCGGTGAATTCATTAAGTTACCACGTGGTGCATGCTCTTACTTATTTATTTTATTATGATTGCACATATTTTTTGCCCAATTTAGATTGATAATGCTCGGCTTCATCTTATGTTAGATCTAGTTGTCTTTAATGCTTTTAATGTTCATCTTATCGTGTTACTAGATCTGTTTGCTTATTATAGCCGAGCTTAGATCAATCTAAGTTGTTACATGTTCTTGGGTTCGTGCGCGTTTAGTCTTGATAGGACTGGGTACCGTGTGGCGAATGCGAGGTCTTTGATAGGTTTTGCGTGTGTGTGAGTTCCTTCTTCATGGACCCGATTCGGCAAGCTTGCCGAATACGGTTATGTATTTACGTGTAGCTTGCATATGTAAGTTTGTCTCTTTGTTAATGTCTAGTCTAGCATGTCGTATCATGCGGTGAATTAGCTTGTTGCGGTGTATCATACGGTGGATTCTTTGTTTGGACGAAAAAGGGTTTAGGATGGTTAGTCGTGCGGCGGACTAATAGGAATAGATCCCTATCTTTGCCTTTAGATTAAGCTTACATGTGTATTTTACTTTGTTCATGCATATACGCTTTAATGAGTAATGAGCATTTGTAGATTTATTTAGATGTATGCATGCTTTTAGCTTGTCATGGTTAGATTGTATCATGCGGTGGATTGATCTAGTTGTGAGAAGTGGTTTGGATCTGTAGCAAGCCGTATCATGCGGTGGATTAGCTTGTGAGGGTTTAAGCTGGACGGGTTTAGGAAGACTAGACGTGCAGCAGACTAGTTGGGTGAAACCTATGCATATGTTATTTAGACTAGATTTATATTTATGATTTGCCTGCTTTATGTACCATGTTGTCAATTGATTCGATCTATGCAATAAGCTTTATGATATCACATCTTGATGATCGATTTACTTGTTCAAACATGTCTTCTTATGCTCATTCAATAATCGCATTCTTTCATATCTTATACATACTTGCCGAATGCATTCATAAACACGTCGACGAGATAGCTTCTATAGCTATATGTCGTTGTAAAAATCTTCAAGGCCGTATATGCGGAACTGTCTTGGCCTCACCGGGCATGTTCCCGGATCTCACGTTTACCTCCTTGTCAATTTACAGGTCAAATTGGTAGCACGCCACCAACTCAAGACGTCCAGGGCACCCAAGTTAAGCTAGCTACTTGACTTGTCGGTGTGTGTGCGGCACAAGAGGCACTTTTTGTCAACACACTTTTTGGGCGCGCCCGGTGGGACAAACCAAGAAAGACAAGATGCCTGAAGAACTAGACAAGAACGCAGTCATCACCCTCAATCTAGAGGATTTGCCAAGAGAGGCGGAGACCGTAGTGAGAGACTGTGTGAAGTCTTTGCGTAGAAGTGCTTGTCATGCTTCTCCGGGAACAAGAGTGGCAATATCTTCCGGGAAGATAGATCTTCCTAAGATCGTGATGCCTCAGTGATAAAGAGTCTACTACTGAGAGAAAGAAACCGATAAGGAAGATGATGGACTTCTTGAAGAGGAGATCAACAAGATGGAAGAGATTGTCCAAGCAGCCGTGGGGAAAGCAATGACTAACTACAATGCAGTCTTCCTCAACACTTTCCGCCACATCATGAGGAGCAGCTTTGGACCAGAGATTGACAAGCACTTTGAAGCAAGATTCGGCGAGATTTCTGGACCTACATACTTCCACACGCTGAAACCATCACCAAAGAAAGGAGCTACACATGAAGAAGCCGGGAGGAGAGAATAAAACACCCGAGAAGCCGAGGGGATGTCCAAGGCTAAGGAAACTAAGAGAGCACACGCTACATATGGAGAGCGGCATTCGGTACACTTGGGAATCCTCCGGCATACAATTCTTATTCCATAGCTCCAATGGCCAGTGGGTTGCAGAGAAATCCCTTTGGCCCCCGGTTATGCGAGAGTTTTACGATTACTCCACCATCAATGCTCTGCGAATCACGGTACGCACCTCTTTGAAGCGGTCGGGTCAGTCATATGGACCCCAAAATTCAAGTGTGGATATGCTCCTGGCGAGGATGGCCGATACGATGCAAAACCAATTTGGGATAAAGCCCACGAATCGGCCCTATATGTATCGGTCACCATATCGGGGGTACAACAGAGTGGCGCTTCCTTCAAGACCTGAAGCCTCCAACCGACCGACCAAGTTCTCTGGGCAAGATGACACCACCACTTCCGAACACATTAGTCGGGTACTTGATCCAGCTAGGAGAGCTTGCTCATGATGAAGCATGGAGGATCCGCTACTTCCTACATCCCTCACGGGGCGGCCTTCGTGGGTTTACCACGTTGCCGGCCAATTCGATTGGAACACAGGGCGGAATTGGAGCAAGTTCCACTCATATTTTTTCGGTGGTTCCAACGAGAAAGAGCTCGTTGACTTGATGGGGTTGACACGGAGATACAATGAGACACCTCAAGAGTTCATACGCAGGTTCAGAGAAACTAAAAACTCCTGCTATTCTCTGAATTTGCCAGACCATCAGTTGTCGGCCATAGCTATACACGGTATGCATCCAGCTATCAGGGAGAAGCTGGTCGGCATAGAGTTTGAGGACCTTGGATAGCTCTCAAGGCGTTTGGCAATCATGGCCAATCAGTTTTAGAGCATCAAGAAGGACACCCGCTACCAGAAAGGGGGCAACGTGGCCTATGAAGCATATCAACACTTTCTGGAGGGGGAGAAGACGATGATGGCTAGGAAGACATAGCTGCCGCCGAATTTATGCAGGGCAAGGAGCACATCCCGGGTTAATCAGCGCTGGATGAAAACACTCAAGGGGGCATACGACTTCGATGTCTCCAAATCTGACAAGATCTTTGAGTTCTTGGTCAAGGAAGGATGCATCAAGCTATCAGAGAACCACTCTATGAAGTGTCCTGGGTAAAGAGCGGAAGATCTTGTGGCCTCCATGATACAAGCTCCCACTCCATCAATGATCGCCCGAATGTTTAGGCAGCAAATTCGAAGGGCTATCTGGCGGGGTCTCTTAAAGTTCACAAACAACATGAAGGTGGACAAAGAGCCTTTCCCAGCAGGCATGGTTTCCTTCTCCACAAATATGGTGTCTGCAAATGATCCCAAAGGCAAAGGCCCAATAAAAGTATTGACTTCTGAAAGGGCAAAGCAAAGTAGCTCAGTAGACCCTAGTGCAGGTAACTGGTGTAGAGCTCCAAGAACGCCATGTTCGGTTCCTGAATAGCCGAACAGAAAGAGGAGAAACCTCCAAGTCCAGGGTTACCTCTCGTATACTGCTGAACAAGTGGCAAAGGCAGCAAGAGAAGAGAATATCGCGAGAGATCGGCGGACTTGCAGAGGAACAACAGAGGTATGAGAAAGAGATGTATCACCTGGAGGAGGAGGAATACATGAGAGAATGAGAGGAGTCTTATTGGGATTATCCTTTCTTCAAACATTGCTGGAACGAAGGCTTGAAGCTGCCTGCTAGGAATAACTGCTCTGAATGTAGTGAGCAGTATCATGGATACAGGCAAACACGAGTCAACCGCCGTCCTATCCAGGAAAGACTGGGGGCACGCTTCCCAGAGGATGATCGGCGTCTAAAAATAGAAAGCAACAGGTCTCATAGTAGCAAGAGGGTTGCTGACCAAGCATGGGCTGATGTTGAAGACTATGAAGATCAAGATGATCTGGACTCTCCTCAAGAGTATGTATGGCGAAGGGACAAGTGGTGCCCTCCAGGACTAAGAAAGAGTCAAAAGAGAAGGGTTCAACGCCTAAGGAATAAGGAGCTCAAAGAAGCAGCAGCCGAACGCAAGAAGGTGTGGCGCCCAAAGAAGAAAACTTCTCGGAAACCGACCATTCGGCGGAGGAGTATTCGGCAAGTGGGCGTTCGGCGGACGTGAGCATGGTCTTCTACATTCCAATAGAGTTTGCGGCTTCCACGGATCGGGCTACGATGGATCAGGAAGAGGACGCTTATTCAGATGAGGAAGCCTACTACGATTTTGACAACAAAGAGATGATTGATCTCACGGGGCCGATTAGCTTTATCAAGACAAGGCTGTATTTGGCAGGCCCGGAAACACAATCATCGAGGCCCCTTTATTTGAAAGGATTTGTCAATGGGAAGCCCATGTCCCGGATGTTTGTTGATGGAGGTGCCGCTATCAACATTATGCCTACACAACTTTCGGGAAGGCGGGGATGACCAAGGAGGATTTCGAAGACGGATATCGTGCTTAGAGACTTTCTTTGGCAATCCTTCGGACACCCATGGAGCCGTTCACGTTGAGTTGATGATCGGCTCAAAGACTTCGATCACAACATTCTTTGTGCTCGATAGTAAGGGGTCCCTACTGACTGCTTCTTGGAAGGGATTGGATCCATGCCAATTGTTGTGTTCCCTCTACCATGCATGAAATCCTTATTCAGTGGGACGATGACAACGTTGAAGTGGTTCAGGCCGATGACTCAGTGAGTATCGCTGCTACTGAACCATCATTAAGAATCTGATGACTTAGAATGCTTCTCGGGGAAGAGAGTGGAATGAAGGTCCTATCAACACTCGCTTGCAAGGATCAACGACGGATCGAAGTAGTCGGCTCTCATAGTAATTTTAAAGATCGAAAGTATAGTGTACATCGGCTAAAAGGAATTGGTGTAAACAAAGTAAAGCACCAAATTAAGGCCGATGTGTAAAATTACTTGGTTTTTAGATTTCTTCCTTTGTTAGGAATAGGCGATGAACAGTGATTGCCTTTAGCGAAAAAATACTTCATGAGAATTGGAGAATAGCTGGTATAAGTATGATATGTCGCCTTTAGTGCAAAATATAAAATACAAAATGTCCGATATATGAAGCAAAAAGAAAGCTTTATTCATCAAAGTCTTTTACAGGGACCAACAACAGCATTGCCGAATGCATTACAGGAGATGTCTTCTTGATTCTAAATCCTAATGCTATTCGGCAAAATCCCGTGTGCAGTTTTCACTTTTTCTTCATGGCTTCCTTGATCGATCGACAATCGCTTTTTGCGGTGTGCAGGTGGATTCACCGGGATGTCGAGCGCCTGCACCAAATCCGTTCACGACTCGCGGAGACATGCAATGGCGTTCGGTAAGCTCTGGAGATGTAATAGCAGGTTAGTCTACTTAGAGCAGGAACAAATAAGAAGGGATAGGAACCAGCTTACCGCCGATGTGAGCCTCGAGAGACATGCGGCGTTCACGTTCTGCATCGGCGTAAGACGTCGCCACATCCAAGTCTGCGGAGTTCTCTGCGATGGCGCTTCTCTTGGCGCAGCTGCCGACGAAGAGTCTCGGCATCCGTAGGAGAATCCTCATCGGAAGAGTCTCAAGGCATTGGAATTGGGATGCGTCTAGTCCCAAACATGAAGTCTGGGAGCACCTGCGGGCCGCGGAAGAGCAAGAGATTGGAATGCGAGTGGAATTGAAAAAAGAGAATGGTAGACAAGATCTGCAAAAAAATCAATCTTACCCAAGCAGGTGCGGAGTCACGGGAGAAGGACCGTGGACAGATGACTCCTCAACAAGTTCCTTCCCTCTGCCTGCCATTGGAAGTTTCTCGAAGATTGATAACAATGGTGGGAACGAGGAGGAAGACAGAGCGGCTGGCAAGAGTGTGATAGCGATGCAGGATGACCTCGGGTCTATTTAAAGATGACAAGGCATTTTTTGAGGGCAACGGTGATTTTCCTAGAAAACCGTGGATTTATAAAGGATTTTTCAAGACAATAAAACCGATTGCCACGTGTTTCATCTTCCAACGGACTGACATTTTTACCCTTGGTTGGTTTATTGGGAGAAGAGAAAGTAAAATGCATTCAATGACGTGCTAAACAGTGCTTGAGTTATCTGGAAGCTGGATTTTATATTATTAAGGAATTCGGCTATGATGACGTCATCTGTTCGGCAAGATCTCGTTCGTTTGCTCTGTTTGGCATTCGATTTCAGAAAAAAAGCATTCAACATCCATAGAAGCAGAAATGAAAATGCAGAGCAATCAACATAAACAGAAGGGATTTTTATTGATTATCCATCCTAAGTACAAACTAATCCTCAAGAAGATTGAAGACAGCCTGTGCATCGTTGGATAAGGCCATGGCGGTGGCGTGGTCCTCGTGCGCATCCATGAGTTGATCGATGTTCTTGATGTCCTCTCGGAGCTTCACAAAAGCTGACTTGGATGGACGGTGTAATCCTCACCGGTCGGAGTCGACATCATTTGTCGGACTCATGGCTGCGCCGAAGTGGATGCCACGGATGGCGACCTCGTTGATGCGGTTGTCTGCCACATTGTTGAGGCGCTCCACCACCGTCTGGCCCGTGCCTTCACCTTGTCGGCAGCTCGGATGGCCGCCCGGTTGTCAGCGCGCGTTCTCGGCTTTCAGCCGAGCAACCTCTGCCGTCGGCCGCTCATTGTCATCGAGACAAAGCTTTACCAAAAAAGAACGAGCTCGTCAAATGAAGAAAAGATGCGAACGGCAGACAAGCAAGATCTTGGACTAACCGGCATGAGCATTGCAGAGTTGCTTGATGGAGTCCTCCTAGTTGACATCCCGAATACAAGCCTTCTTGGAGTATTCGCCGTACTCCTCAATGATCTCCTCCTTCTTCTTCTTCTCCTGCTCGTACCCGAGAGATCCCGCCTCGTTCTCCAGTACCTCCGGTGGATCGGGATGGTAGGAGTCCTCGATGCCGTGGACGAAGAATGGCCGGAGGAAGAAGATGAAGACCCGACGGGGAAGAAGGAGAGCACGGAACCGCTCTTTGGAGGGGCGGGAGCAGGAGCCGACCTGGCCAGAACAATGATTGGTTGAAAGAGATCGATCAGATTGAAAATCAAGAAGATGAACGATAAAATCGAAAGTCGCCGGGGGCAAAAGAAAAGTAGATTCTTACTCGAGACGCCGGCGCTGCGGTGCCCGACTCCCTTCCGCCTCATCTCCGACGGGGGACTTGCCCGCGATCATCACCGCCGCTCGCCATGGATGCTCTTCGGTGAGAGGGGTTTTTCGTTCGGCGAAAGAAGACAAGGAGTCGAGGAAACCGGGAGCGATTTTGTTTTTGGGTGATGACTATGGTGGAAGATATCTCTATTTTATAAGCTAGCCGGATAACCGCGGTGGATCACGGGATGGGCTTTAAGCATAAAGCGTATTGGGCCAAGCGGTAAATGGGCGAATAATCCCCAAGGAATATTCGGATCCATTCGGCGCCTTGTTCGGTAGTACTATCATTCGGCACAAATGCATACAACTTCAGCAAAACACAGTAAGAGGACAGAAGAAGCATAACTACATCCGGTATCAACTACGGGAGTACTAATTCAGTATCGGGGTTACAAACAAAGTACAAACAAATTATTTTCAATGGATTACATGTTCGAGAAAGGTCTTCATATCGAAAACAATTTCAGCCGGATCTGTTTTGCCTCAGCTAGGGCCTTCTTGTCTTCCTCCTCCGGAATTGACAAGTTGGAAACCTTGGCCTTGAGCTTTTGGTGCTCCTTGTGGTTCTTTGTCATTGTCATCTTGGCGTAACTCAAGATCTCGGGAAGGCCGGCTATTTGCTTCTTTTTCTCCTCAATTGTGCAGTTCGGCTTTACCAATTGGTCTTCAAGCGGGGCTTTTGCCTCTCGGCTTTATCCAATTTAGGCTTCAATTTATCCGGGGAGATTTTTGTCAACTTTGAACTTGGAGTGCAACTCTACAGTTTCCTTCTACTTTGACTCCATAGCAGACCAACAAAGATGATTTAGAAGTAGAATGCTCATTGGCTAATTTGGATGCAATAACTTGATGATCAAGGTGAAGCACATAATTCATTGCGGTGCAAAGGAGCGAGAATTTCCCGATCAATGAGTTCAGCCAATTCCTTTATCTTGGAGGTATTACGAACCAATACGCTCACGTCATCACCTAGCAGGAGGATAATTTCCTTGAGCCTAGCCCGGTTTTCTTCAGAAAGACTCTGCTGAGATGTGACTTCTTCACCCTTGTCAAGTACATCCTTGAGGAGAAAAGACAGACTAGTTGCCGACTAAGTTTTGTCCTGAATAAAAAGCGAGGTCGGCAAGAATATTAATTAGAAAAGCATGATCAAAATAATTATCATGGATCCAAGGGAATGTTACCTGCCCTATAGGTTGCTGATTGGAAGGTTATTGAGGAGATCCAACCACATTTGAAACAGAAGGGGATTTATCATCTTTGGGATGGCTGCTCTCAGAAGATGAATCTATAGTGATATGAGGTTTTTGAGCAGGATTGGCCTGATCCCTTGACCGAGCATCATCATTTCGAGGAAAAGTATCAGCACTGGACTCTGAATCCTCATGATCAGTATTGGCGGCTCATCATCTTCACCTCCTCTTTCTCCCATGGACTGGGTCTTCTCGGAATGAGGTTCACCTTCGTAAGATTTTCTTGCCATGTTATCAATAATTTCATCTGTTTTCCGAATAGAAAAGGCCGAATGTGAGTGTATTGCTAATACTTTTGGCGAGAAAAATGACGAAAAATGTGAAAAAATTATATAATTACCAATTTTTCGTTGGTCTTACGAGTTCTGGATTTTCAGCAAAAAGATGAGAAGAGCCTTCACCTTGTGCACAGGCGTGTTCGGGGACGAGAACCAACCTGCAATTATGAGATGAGGTGAAACATAAAGATTTCATTGCTAAGAGCATTGGGTAAACATTATACCTTGGAAATTTGCTTGATCCTCGGAGACCTTTTCTTCTTGAACACACGGAGACACTTGGGTGGCTGAACTGAAGCTTTTCTTTTCTTCGAGTTTTTCAATTTTGCTTCAATAAAGGCCATGTGTGTATTCATGAAGGTTCTCATAGCCATTCCTTCATCACCTATAGCTGGGCGAGGTCCAAGCCAAATAATATTGGATTTCTTTGGAAGGAGGGATTGGCTCAATATCCTCGCAAAACGAATTAAATTTAGAAAAGGAAAAGAGAAAAAAGCGGGTAAAGGAAAATAATTACCTCACTATTAGTGGCAAATTCGGGCAAAAGATCTCGGCATAAAGGGATGAACTGGTGAATTGAAGACATGAGCACGTAATTCATCCCACCAAGATTGGAAAAGAAGGATGAGCAGCATCAATCGAGAATAAAGGGCTGAGGCTCGTATTCTGGAAGGTCTTCTCCCAATTTAAAGATCTTTTCAGCCGCATTGATTCGAGTTATGGTCTCCCTTGGCTTTATGACTTTAGAGAAGAAGAGCCTCGGGGCAATGACCACATCCTAGTTGTCTTCTTGCCATATTTGGATAGTAAAATTCATAAGTGGGCTTCACACGCCTCCCATTATGAAATTTCCACGGGCAAAGATGCATGGCTTGATGATGGCATTAAAAATCTCTGTTGAGAGATTATCTATGCAGCCTTGCTCATAGTTGAATTTGCAAGGAAAGATAAAATCTTCATTTTCTCTATAAGGAAGCCAGAGCCCTCGTCAAAACCTTTATAGAAGATCTTGAAGAAATGGCCAATATCCTTATTGATAACAATAGCGGATCACGACTTCTCAATAAGTTTGGCATGCTTTGGTTGTTGTTTCCTCTTTTTTTCAGCATAGTTGGTCAAGGAAAAGCCGAAATAGTACGATCTACTACTCAACAGCTTGTGCATGTATAGTTGCAACCACATCCGGATTAACCACCAAGGACCATTCACACAGGGGGAGATACCTTCATTTTCAAACATCCGGGTGGTGGTTTGATGCATCATGTGATAGGTCGCTCCTAGAAGATACTTGCCAAGGGGATTGTTTTGTTGGCAACCAAATCTTCAGCCATGACCATATGATTCAGAACTGGCTCATTGGATTTACCACGAATACAAACCGCATAGCCAAAAATTCAGGAAGGCCTTGTATTCCTTGTCGGCAATGGAGCCTTTCTTCATATATGACTTGATGTGCCTTGTCCAAGGATCATCGGTCTTCACAAATTGTTTGTTTCTTGCCATATTGGTATTTCCAGGGGATGTACCTTCTCGGTAATATTCAGACCGGTCATCATAAATACATCGGCTAAAGTAACAGTCATTGGACCATGACCAAAAATGAAAGAGTTGGTGGCATTCGACCAAAAGTGAGTTACCGCCTTCGTTCTTGGGAGTGTTTGACAGAGATAACTCCAAGCAGTGGGAAATATCTTGAGTATCCCAATTCTCACTCCACGGATTTGGTGACAACATCATACGTACCAATTACGCCACCACGCAATTGGGGAAAAGGCCAGTCTTGAAGCTCTTCTTCCATTGTCCCTTTGGGGAGACGCCGAATTTGAATGGAATTGTTTGGCTTTCTTTCGCAATTAATTCGGTTGGATCGGAATCGCCTCACGGGACCTAGAAAATAGATGTCTTGGTTCGCTTCCGGTGGAGACTAGGATTTGGTCCTCAAATTCCTTCGAAGGCGGATATAGATGAGAAAGCGGTTTTTAATTCGAATGTTGCCGAATACATGGGAAGGAATCGAAAAATTACCTCTGGGGATCAGGTTGAAGGCCTCCATGGAGAATTCGAATCGGGATCTGGAGATGTTCTAGGGTTTCAATTTTTTTTCGGAAGATGGCGCAACAATGAGGCGATGAAACAGTCTTGACTGAGTAAACGGAAAGAAGTGTGGTCAATTTTGGAATAAAAATACTTTTATCCCAAAATTGAGGGGCATGTGTTAACACCAAAATTTGGTGCAGTCTGAATGACAGGGGGCAGTACAAAAGATGATTCGGCAAAAGCCATTCGACAAAACGAAATTGTGCTTGAAAACAGTAGTCGGCGACATTGTAGCATTCGGCGGACCATCACCATTCAAATTTGAGTCATGAGTCCGGGGAGAATTCGAGTGCTTGGCTACCAAAGATGGTTCGGCAAGCTGAAGGGCATTGAGACAAGATGTCTAGGAGGAAAGCCCGTGCCATGTACGACATCAACGACTCCGAGAAGACTTGGAGTACAAACTATCTTAGCTAGATTTTACATTATTGTAATCGTAATCAATTAGGATTCGTGTCAAGACCGGTACACAAATATAAGACCCATGGCAATCGTAAACGATATTCCCAAATCAATACAACAAACAACCCGGCTCCGCGCCACCCCTTTCGAGTCCAAGTCGTGGTCGTCGATCTCTTGCGAGAGGGTGCATCGATCCGTCGACCTCCGTAAGTACCCGGCAACCTTGTACCATGTCTAGTATCGTCGCGGCGGATTTAGATTATGTTGCAAGTAGTCTTGTTACCATGCTTAGTATCGTCGTGCGGCGGATTTAGGCTATGGAACAGGAAGGTTCTTTGTTAGATCGTGAGTCGTCGCGGCAGGCTAAGGTCTAGCTTGGAGCTAGTTATCGGCTTCATTAGATTTGGCAAATCCGGTGAATTCATTAAGTTACCACGTGGTGCATGCTCTTACTTATTTATTTTATTATGATTGCACACATTTTTGCCCAGTTTAGATTGATAGGGCTCGGCTTCATCTTATGTTAGATCTAGTTGTCTTTAATGCTTTTAATGTTCATCTTATCGTGTTACTAGATCTGTTTGCTTATTATAGCCGAGCTTAGATCAATCTAAGTTGTTACATGTTCTTGCGGGTTCGTACACGTTTAGTCTTGATAGGATTGGGTACCGTGCGGCAGATGCAGGTCTTTGATAGGTTTTGCGTGTGAGTTCCTTCTTCATGGACCCCGATTCGGCAAGCCTGCCGAATACGGTTATGTATTTACATGTACCTTGCATATGTAAGTTTGTCTATTGTTAATGTCTAGTCTGGCAAGCCGTATCATGCGGTGGATTAGCTTGTTGCAGTGTATCATGCGGTGGATTGCTGTTAGGACGAAAAGGGTTTAGGATGGTTAGTCGTGCGGCGGACTAATAGGAATAGATCCCTGTCTTTGCCTTCAGATTAAGCTTACATGTGTATTTTACTGTTCATGCATATACGCTTTAATGAGTAATGAGTATTTGTAGATTTATTTAGATGTACGCATGCTTTTAGCTTGTCATGGTTAGATTGTATCATGCGGTGGATTGATCTTAGTTGTGAGAAGTGGTTTGGATCTGTAGCAAGCGGTATCATATGGTGGATTAGCTTGTGAGGGTTTAAGCTGGACGGGTTTAGGAAGACTAGGCGTCTTGCGGCGGACTAGTTGGGTGAAACCTGTGCATGTGTTATTTAGACTAGATTTATATTTATGATTTGCACGCTTTATGTACCATGTTGTCAATTGATTCGATCTATGTAATAAGCTTTATTGATATCACATCTTGATGATCGATTTACTTGTTCAAACATGTCTTCTTATGCTCATTCGATAATCGCATTCTTTCATATTTTATACATACTTGCGAATGCATTCATAAACACAATCGACGAGATAGCTTCTATAGCTATATGTCGTTGTAAGTGGCTTCCGGGCTGTATATGCGGAACTGTCTTGGTCTCACCGGGCATGTTCGGATCTCACGTTTACCTCCTTGTCAATTTACGAGGTTAAATTGACTGCACGCCTGACTCAAGACGTCCGGGCACCCAAGTTAAGCTAGCTACTTCGGCTTGTCGGTGTGTGCGGCACAAGAGGCACTTTTTGTGTCAACAATTGGAGCAAGTGACAGGCTTGAATTAATAGCTTGTAGCCTTTCGCTACATCTAACTTCAAATTCAGAAATGATTTGTTTCTTACCTCGCTTTGCCCCCATTTTGGAGTGGAGACAATGTCAAGATTTGTGGAGATTGGGGAGGTCTGATCATTTGAATCATCAACCGAATGGAACTGGTCAGAGGATTCTTTCTTTTTAGATTCCTCAACTGTAGAATCACAATAGCCAAAATCAGTAATAAAAATTGATGGTTTTTCTTAGGAAGAGAAAGCTTTGTGGCCCACTCATGAGAAGAGTCATTAGAAAGCATCATGATGAGAAAATTCATCCACTCTGCAGGGACAGTTACAAGATCAAGCCCATTTTCTTCGTCTGAAAGAACCACGTACGAATAGTTGTTGGGCTCGGGTCAGTATTGTTTTCCTTCTCGAAGGAGTAGGTTGGCCCAATTAAACTTAGAGAAGTTAAAAGCATCATAAGCACCCTCAATGATGGGCTGCTTTCCTCTTATAATTTCCTCAAGGTCAGATGTATTTTTCTCATGTTTTTTTAAGCCAGCTATTAGGATCACAATCAGCCCAAATGGTCTTAGCCATCCCCACATGCAAGATTTCACCCTGAGCATTATTCTGGCGAGCTTGAGCAGCAATGATTTGAGGATCAATTTCTTCCATCTTGACTGGCACATCATTCGAAATATTATTATCATTTGGGTTATTACCAACATACCCAAGCAGATCCTCTTCAAGTATTTCCAACTGCTCATCCTCTTCAGTTTGTCGTCTGTTTTGTTGGTTTGGCAAAGGTAGAGCAACATTTGGATCATGTGCTGCAGACCACAATTTGTAGGTGGCCGGTTACAGAGATCTAGCGAGATCTTCCTCGCCAATGATGGTGCGTCACTAGGTCATGCAGTTGCGCAACAAAACTAATAGGCTTTTATGTGCGCTATGTAACGGAGCACTCCTGTTTCATCACTGTTGTTTGCCATTGTGGGTTCTGCTAGTATCTCGCCTGCAGACCACACAATGTTTTTTATCAAAAAAAATACTTCTACTCGCTCTTCTCCCCCTACTTAAACTTCCAAATTGAACCCAGAAGGTACTCCAGCCTTTGCCCTCTCCCGAGACATGCGCCAAGAATTAGCCTTTGCCCTCTAATGAGACACGCGCTAAGCATGTTTCGGAAAAAAAAAATAACCTAATAAAGGTGAGCCTTTTACGTGTATACCTTTAAAAAAGTTTGGTTCAACCACCATGCCACTAAAAAGTTCGCTCACACATGTATGCCCAAGTTGAACTTCATTTTCCCTACCCACCATTCCGGCCCCATCCTGTTTCATTTTTTTGCTGCTTGGGTGCTCTTACATGTGGGCCCGGGCAATGACAAAGTCTCAAATACCCTCTGTCACTCACAACCCTGTCCTCTTCTCTTCTCTCTGTCCGCTGGGTCACAGGGACCTTACCCTCGGCGGCGACCACGCGATGCTGCATATGCTAGGCCTCAATGGGGGCCCAGCCCCAGTGCCGGGTGACGCTGCCCTGCAATGAACAGTGGCCAAGGCAGATCTCGCCCGCCGCGCCCGTTCGCGGTGGCTAGGCGAGCTTCGCCCAAGCGCCGGTTCGCGGTGTCGAGTGGCAGCGCGGGCCCCGTCAAGCCGAGGCGGGAACACGGGCAGCGGCGGTGCGGCGGTGTCGAGTCGTGGAGCGCCGGACACAAGCGCAGGCCTGTTCGTAATGCAGGGGCGGCGTCGAGTCACTAGCGTGGAGCACGATGCAGGCGTGGTATCGCGTCATGAAGGCGGGCCATGATGGCACGGCGCGACGACGCGGGCGCTTCCAGTCCACTTTGAAGCACCGCTCGGGGATGTTCGGGCGATGCGCCAGGTGGGGACGATGGTGGCGGCCGAGGCTAGCAGGTGCTCGAGCGGCACACTCGAATCGAGCAGTAAATAAATAAATAAATAAATAAATAAACACCTTTCCTATGTCTCTGCTGAAAGAAATTTGTCAACTCCATCTTGCAACGTGTGCTCTGTCCAATGTGTGCCAAGATGCATGCGTCGGCCGTGGTGAAATTATTCAAAATCAGTATCTTGTGCTTTCTTACGCTAGGACACCACCCTCTTTTGTTCTTGTTTTTGTATAGAAAAATTGTTTATTATCACTTGTTTGTTGTGGTAAAATTATTCAAATCTGTATTTTGTTCTTTGTGCTAGGACACCGCCACCCATTTTTGTCCTTGTTTTTCTTAAAAAAAATGTAATTGTCTATTGTCTGTTGTGGTAAATTGTTCAACCCGCCTCGCTAACTAACATTTTGTACGCATAAAGGCTGATGACGTGATCTCACCCTTGGTTATTTTTCTTATAAAAGATATAGCAACTCCCATAAATAAATAAATAAATAAAGAGCCCAGAGTCCTTTGATCCGGCTGCAGGAACGATGAATAAAAGAATCTGTGTCTAGAGAGCCACAGTTCATATGGTCATTAGCTGAAGCATATGGTGGATTTAAGCAGCTTGCTCTTCTAGAGTTGCTTCCTAGCCGAGGATAAGCAATGGAAGGATAGGTGATCTACAAAGCAACATTCTACCATTTTTTTTTTTTTTTTTTTGAGAAGAAAAATGTATTGATCTTAGCGAAATACACCAGCCCTTTTACAAACAGGATCCCAAAGAAAAGAAAAATTACAAAGAAGTCTAAAACTCCTATTCATCTTCCTCGACGCCTTCAGAGATCCGTTAAATTAGCCGCCGCCAAATCGCTTCCCAATCGTCGCCGTGCACCGTGAGCCAAACTCCATAAGTTGGAGGCCGCAGAGGAGGGCTTACTTCTAGGCGAATCAGCCGAGTACACGCCTCCCGTGCATCGCCAACTCCCGAACCCACGACGCATCCTTCGCTTCCACCGCCCTGCAACCCGAGCAAAGCTCAGATTTTTACCAAAGATCATCTTCCTCGAGGTTAACAGGGGTCAACAACATTATCACCTGAAGAAGACGACGATGCGCCGGCCCTCGACTCTGGGACAGGTCTCCCCACCTCCGCTGACGCCGGAGAAGATCGCCATCGAGAACGGAAGAAGCCGGGAGAAATTATTCCGCTGCCGCCGCCGGGTCGCTTCCAGCATCCGGCGTCGCCAGGACAAGCAAGCCGCGGCAGAGGAGCCACGCTCCTCCGCAAAACCTAACTCCACGGCCGAACATCGACGGCGAGCAAACCCTAGACCTAGGTGGACTCGACTAAGACCCTACGGAGACAGGAGATCCACTGAAGAGACGGACCCCGCTCCTCGTCACCACCGGCAGCGAGGCCAAAGGTGAGGGAACAGGGACCGCAAACGGGGCGGCGGCGGCGGCGGCGGCGGTGCTCCTCGACTTCTTTCTTTCGCGAGAGGAAAGAAAAGTGTGTAGCAACATTCTACCATTTGACAAGCCGTGGTTCAAGGTCTTTAGCAGCCGTGCTGACTGCCAACATCCACGGCTCTGCCCTCATACACAAAGAAATTAAACAAATTTCCGTCGTTAATGGATCCCAAACAACGTAACCCGGCCACCACAGTTCGATTGCTTCAACAATACTGATCGAGCACATCTATTGTCCTCCCTTCCCTCCCTCCTCTGTTTATCTATATATCTTCCCCTGCCCTGCCCTGCCCTGCCCTGCACCATAGTTCAATCTCACTGTTGAGCACCTCTCTCACCACCTGCATCTCCCCTCCGATATATCCCTCTCCTCTCAGTAGTTCGAAGGTGAACACCTCTTTAACCATCTGCACACACCTCTCTTTCTGATACCCTAACCCACCTTGAGCTAGCTCTAGAGATAACCACAAGCATGTCCTGCCCGTAGCAACGCATGCATGCACGGTGTATATTTTTCTAGTTAAGTCAACAGAGAACAAGAGATGAAACTGAAGAAATTTCCATGCGCACCAGAAATAACAATCCAAATAGAAGAAACATTGAACACATTATAACAAAACAATACAATACATCAGTTAGAAACCTAACATAACCATACAAAACTCTAAGTGAAATCCAATAATCTAACATATAAATGCATAATAAGGCAGTGCAAGAGTGTTTTCTTGGACAATATTGGAGATGGCAGGAAACACCATCTGTAGACTACGGACTACAAATTGGATACATGGTAAGAATAAGAGCACGCATACATGAAAGAAAAAAAATACAGTATTAATATAGATCCTGGTCCTGGATGCATCGATATATTAGTATTACGAATCAGCAGCAGCTAACTCCGCTATGGAAGTTGCCGCCTCGCTGGAAGTCCTGGCTTCATTTTGGTCTGATGCCCTGCCTGGTGCCTGTGGGTGATCACGGAAGTTGAATGCGAAAACAAAATTCTGCGGTCCTTCGGGACCATCATAAAGGCCGAGCTCATTTCCTGCCACGTCCCCAAGACCGTGATGCAGCATGAGTAACCAGACAAAGGTGATGAGCTCACCTCCTTCGCTAAGCTGCCGTGCGTGGTGCTCTCCGCGGCATTTACCAGCAGCATACACTAGCAGCCTCAACCACATCTCCTTGATCTCCATAAGTGACTGCTCCAGTCCATATGCCACGTCGTCGTTAGGCTCTGGATCGAAGGGGGAGCAATATGTTTGGCCCAGACGCATGTGGTTTGCGAACTCCTCTGACGTTATATAATGGTTCAGAATGTCAAGCTTAGTCGCCCCTTCAAGTTGATTATCGATGCGAACCCGAACCCATTTGAGAAGATCAGATTCAAGATTTTCTGCAGAAGCCGTGCTGACTGGCAACATGGATGGATGCACCATCATCAGGTACATCATGTAATTCGATAGCATCTCACATTCCTCCTTAAGTCGCAAAGTTACATCCGTGTTGGTGTCGGCCAAGTGTCTAGTTATATGCAAATCTGTGTATATTTGCAGAGCATACAGGGCATCCTCAAAAGGCATGCTCAGTATATCATTCAATCTCCTACCGAGACACCTCGGTCGGAACCATTGATGGCGTCCTCTGCCAAGAACTTCCATGACACTGCTGATAATCCCCTTCTCTGCTCTGCTAGAATCATCAATGTGGTGTACGTACCACAAGTTTCTCCATTGCTTGTCCAGACCAATAGCACTGATGGTCTTTGACAATATTCTGGGTTTGGATGTCACAGCAATGCAGTAATCCATCAAATTAAACTGCCTAATGGAGGCCTGGTGCATGCTCTTGTTACAGTAGTGATGAATAGCCTTAGAAAAGGACGTAGGAAAGTTGCAAAGGCGATGAAGAAAGCTACCCTGCTTCAAGTGTGCTCTTGTCCAAGGCGATGCCATCACAACAGCAATAGAACAGACTTCCATAAACATGGCCCCAGTGAACAATGTATAGGTAATCGCGACATTGACCCTGTGGTGGTTGTGGGCACCCTGCTTCTCAATGATCAGGAAGAGAAGGAAGGCAACGACCATCAAGGTCTGGGAAGCACATCGAAATAGGACACCAGTCCATCTTTGCAACACATTGGCCTTAGTGTAGAGGAGATCGAACATCATGCCAAGCTCCATCGCTAACATTTCGAGCTTCTCGTCTCCCTCTCCACCATACCTCTGGAAACATACTATAAATATGCTCACAATCGGATTGGTTATTACGTGGGGCGGCGTTTTTTCTGAATGTCCTAGATGGACCATAGTCCGCCCAGCAAAGAAAACTCGGGCAAGAAGCACGATCTGAAGAGCATACGATTCCTTGCTAGGATACACAAATTCCTCGTCTGAAATGTTTTGTCCTGGAGGTAACTTCAACCTAACTGACTCTCCAAGGCCATTTAGGCTCGCACTCTTTAGTGCCCATACCCTCTCTCCATACTTGATAATTCCAGAAACAAACACCAACATTGCAGGAATCAGTATACTGTAATTGATCCTGTGGAAGGATTTCCAGAAGACATACAGGGCTAGAACCGCCTGGGTTGCGAGATTCAACAAGTGCCTCAGCCATAGGTTGTTGTCCTCGATAGAGAAGGCGGTAATGGAATCCTGGCCACCCAGGTGAACAAGGAGGAAAGGTACCCAAAGAAATGGCAGTATGTCCCCAAATGACTCCCATCCAAGCTTGTTGTATTTGTCCTCGTACTGAGAGAAGAGGCCAAGGGCGTAAACAGCAACGAAGTCTGCTCCGATATAAGCCAACCATATCGAAGCCTTGAGCACTCCATTGATCTTGCGGCGACGGAGGCTTCCAGTAGCCAACAGAAAGAGCTGTAGCATGAAGCTAAGGAATACCATTGCCTGGGTTTCCCATACATTCCACTCTTGCCAAGCTCCGCCATGGCCGAATTACTCCTGGTGTTGTTGACTAGTCCAGTACTCCCATTAACACCTGAATCAAAGTTCCAAAACAAATAAATAATTAATTAACAGCATATTAATGTTTAATATAGTATGATGCCGTTTTTTAAAAAAAAAAAGAACAAGTTGCAGCTATTTTAGGGCACTCACAATACAGAAATTATCTCATAATTATAATTATATATATGTATATTAATTTCCCTGCCACTTAGACATTTTGCTCATGCGGCAAGTCTTTTAACAAGGGTATAGCAGCAAATAAAAAAGTAGAATACCGTTCCTAAACAAACAACGACACATCACAAAGTCGATAAAACTCTCCAGCTGCGTGTTGGGGACGCGTCCGTCGTTTCCATTGCTAACTGCTGGATCCTGTTTTTGGGACCTCAGCACTCCAGATAGTTGGACCGACCTATGTTTGGAACTCTAAATTCACTTCCAAAAAAGCCTATAAGCATTTACAAGGTACAATACAAGCTCCTCTTTTCAGATGGATGTGGTCTGCCAGCACTCTAGGGAAGCAAAAAATTCTTTCTTTGGCTCCTCCTCAAAGAAAGATTAAGCACCAGAAACATGCTTAGAAAGAAGAACATGTTCCTAAATTCATACTCCTGTGTAATCTGCAGCAGCAATGTTGAAGAAACAAGCTTTCATTTGTTTCTCAAGTGCTCCTTTAGTTGAAGCTGTTGGAGTCGAATTGGTATTAACTGGAATCTTAGCCTGCCTCCCTTGACATGGTCATTGATGCTAGAATTGCTTTTGGCAACAGTATCTTCAGAGAAATTTTTATTGTTGGTTGCTGGGCCATTTGGAAATCAAGAAATGGGCTGATTTTTATGGAAAGATTTGCACCCTAACAAGCTAGGAAGCTCTCTTCAGGCATGAGATTGGCTTGATTTGCATCAAAGCCAAGCCAAGCCTTGCAGGCAGTATCAAAACCTCGTTAGACAATATCACATAGTTAGCTTTCTTTTTCATTTTGAGCTTTGCAAGCTCTAAAAATCTGTTTTCTATTTTCTTGCACCCCTCGTGCGTCCGCTTTTTGTAATTTTCATGTAATATCCTCTAACTTTTTGGTTCTCCAACTAATACAAAAAATAGGTGGGGAGTTTTCCCCACTAACACCTCTAAAAAAACTGCTAGATCCTGTGCTCTGTAGGCAGCACCTGGGCGCGACACTACCGGACCTCACACGCTACCTGCTGGACGCCGCGATGCCCCACTAGACCGGGACCCCACGCCGCCTGACCTCGCCTATCGGTCGTACGTCACCCATGACGCCTCGGTCGGCCCACCGCCGGACCTCACCGTTGGAATGTAATTGGGCTCGTGGGCCTGTCTATCATGACTCCCTGCCTAGCTTATATATGTAGGCTGACGATGCCTACGTAATACATCGAATATTCCCCAAATCATACTCTTTCATGGTATCTATGAGATGGTTCGTTCCTCCGACCGCTCGCTTTCACACCTAACCCTAGCCGCCGCTGGTCCTCTCGGCCAGGCAAGTCGCGCTGTCACTGAGCACCCTCCTCGCCCCGACCTACCTCGCAAGACGCCCCACAACATCACTACCCAGCCCCGCCTCCTGCACACGTGCGCACTCACCGCGACCGTTCTACGCACGTGTTTCGCCAACCCGGCGTGATCCGCTCCCATGGCCGAGGCGAACGCCGAACGCCAAGCCCGCGAAGCGCACGAACAGCACGAATGCAAAGCCGAGGCCGCCCGCCGCCACCAGGGCGAGGCCGTGCGCACCACCGCCCTCTCGACTACTATGAGGCTAAACACGCCGACATCCACGCCACCACCATCACCGTGTTACTCAACATCAAGCTTCTTGTGCCAAGAGTCTGGATCGCACCGCCAACAACTACAATCGTTGGCGTGCCCTCTTCCTCATTGTCTTGGGCAAGTATGCCCTCACTGACCACGTTCTCACCGACATGGTCAACGTCAATCGGCCGGCATGGGTGCAGATGGACTGCACCTTCCTCACGTGGATCTACTGCACGATCAATGTCGACTTACAGTAGTCCACCATGTTGAAGAACCCTAACGCCCGCGTCGCCTAGCTTCACCTCGAGGATGAATTTCTGCGGAACAAATCGCGTGCGTTGCTATTGTCCGCCAAGTTGCGCACGGCGAAGCAAGGGTCGTCCTCCATCACAGACTTACTTTGCGCCTCAAGATATTGGCCGCAACCCTCAGCGACTTCGGTGATCCAGTCGGCGACCGCATCCTCATCCTCACGCTACTCCGTGGCCTCAGCGGCAAGTTCCACCCTATGGTGATCAACATCAAGCTGCCGCAACCTTCGTAGAGGCACGCACGTTGCTCCTTCGAGGAGATCAAGCTCGATGATCTCGCCGACACCCCACCCACTCCACGACCGGTCATTCGACATGTCGCCGCTTGCCAACAACTTCAATACCATGTCGCTTACTCCACCAGGCTCAAGCGATTGGTACATTGACTCCAGTGCTGGCGCCCACATGGTCAACAACGCTGGTATAATTTCATCCTCTCATCCTCTCTTGTCATCGAGTCCTTCATCTATCATTTTTGGTAATGGGACTACGCTTCGTGTTACTTCCGTCGGATCTCACGCATTTTCCACTTCGTGACGTCCTTTAATTCTTTCAAATATTTTAGTCTCACATAACATTAGTAAGAATTTAATTTCCATTCGTAGCTTCACCATTGATAATAACTGCTCCATCGAGTTTGATCCTTTTGGCCTTTTCGTGAGGGACCTCTAGACATGGAAAATGATCGCCATGTGCAATAGGGCCGGGTGATCTTTACCCGTTATTTCCGCCGGCAGCCACCGCACCACGACCCTCACTGCTGCCGCGTCCTCCACCACCCTATGTCATTGCCGCCTTGGTCACGTCGGTCATGAGGCTCTGTCCAAGCTCATTAATTCCAATGTTGTTTCATGTAATAAGCGCCATGTTACTCATATTTGCCTCACGTCGGTCATGAGGCTCTGTCCAAGCTCATTAATTCCAATATTGTTTCATGTAATAAGCGCCATGTTACTCATATTTACCATGATTGTCAGCTCGGCCGCCATGTGCGCCTCCCTTTTACCATGTCAAACTCTTGCGCGCTTCACCCATTTCATTTAATACATGTGATCTTTGCACATCGCTAGTTGTTAGTGTCTCTTGCTATAAATATTATCTTCGGGCCAAGCTTTCACACAACGCTTTGGGTACTCGATCGATGAAACCTTCAAATCCCGCGTGGTCAAGCCCACAACCATTTGGGCAGTCCTCACTTTGGCACTCTCTCATTCATGGCCTATTCATCGCCTTGATGTGAAGAATGCATTTCTCCATGCCACCTTGTATGAGACTGTCATCGTGATCACCGACCGTTTTGTTGACTCCTCCAAACCTGACTTCGTTTGCCGCCTGAACAAGTCTCTATATGGATTGAAGCAAGCTCCTTGCACTTGGCACCATCGGTTTGCCTCTCACCTTACCTCCCTTGGTTTTATACAGGCAAAGTCTGATACTTCACTATTCATCTATTGTCATGGCTTCGATATGGATTTCTTGCTCCTTTATGTTGATGGCATTGTTCTGACGGCCTCTTCCATGAGTCTTCTTCAGCGTATTATCACAGCTCCCTACCAAGAATTTTCTATGACAGACATGGGACCACTCCATCATTTCCTTGGACTCAGTGTTCAGCGCCATCATGATAGTTTGTTTCTCTCACAACGTCAGTATATGCTAGATATTCTGGAACGTACTAGTATGCTCAACTCCGCAAGCCTGCGGTACCCACAATGGATACTCACGCCAAGCTTTTTGCTAGTGGTGTCACAGTTGCCGACCCTACACACTACCACAGCATCGCTGGCTCCCTACAGTATCTCACTTTCACCTGTCCAAATATTTTGTATGTTGTTCAACAGGTCTGTCTATATATGCATGACCCTCGAGAGCCTCATCTTCGTGCTATGAGGCGGAATCTTCGCTATCTTCAGAGTACTTTGGACCTTGGTCTCCACCTACACAGATGTTGATTGGGCGGGATGTCCTGACACACACAAGTCCACCTCCGGTTATGCAGTGTTTCTCAGGGATAATCTCATCTCCTGGTCGTCCAAGGGTCAGCCTGCAAGTCCAGTGTTGAGGCGAAATATTGAGTCGTGGCGAATGGTGTTGCCGAAGCCGGCTGGTTACGTCAACTTCTGCAGTAGCTCCATCCTCTTCGATGTGCCACCATGGTCTACGGTGGCAACGTCAGTGTCGTCTACCTCTCCACCAACCCGGTCCAGCATTAGCGAACCAAGCATGTCAAGATTGATCTACACTTCGTCATAGTCGCCCTCGGTGAAGTTCGCGTCCTGCACGTTCCCACTACGTCCCAGTACGCCGATGTCTTCACAAAAGGTTTGCCGACATCCGACTTCACCGAGTTTAGGTCCAGTCTTAATGTTCGCGGTGCTCCCAGTTCGGCCGTGGGAGTGTTGGAATGTAATTAGGCTCGTAGGTCAGTGTATCATGACTCCCCACCTAGCCTATATATGTACACTAACTATGCCTGAGTAATACATCGAGTATTCCCAATTCATACTCTTTCACTCACACGCCACCTGCGGGGGCGCCGTGGCCCAGCTCGACGACCGTGGGACCTCACAGCTGCCCGACCACGCGCAGCGTTGACTGTACATCACCCATGACGCCTTTGGTCGGCCTGCTGCCGGACCTCGCGCACCACCTGCTGGGCGCGTGGCGACGCTGGACCTGCCGGGACCTCAACGCCGCCCGACCTCGGGCGCCGGCCCGTCGTGTGTCAGATACATGATGGTCAAGTTCCCGCATCTCACCGGCGGAAACGGGACCTTGGATTGGTGGCCCCATACGACGTTAATTGTACCAAGGAAGTTTCTAATATGATTTTCCAAGTCATTGTCTATGAAATTACATATGGCTTCTATATATGGTTTTCAAATAAGAACTACACATGTTGCTCGTAGCTTTACAAGGAAGCTTGTATATAATGCTGGATTCAATTAAATATTGGGAACGCGTTTGGCGGAGCTACACATGTTGTTAATATTTAATATATTGCGGAATTAATAATCTATATAACAAGTACTGATTATATGGCGCGTCCTTGTAGCAAGTGTAGTTGAGACTACTTGGAATGCCAACATTTTGGCAGCAATGCGATGTGATGGGACTAGTTGGATTCGGGTCTCAAGAACATGCAAAGTTGCAAAAGAAACCAGAAAATAAGGAGAGGGGTGAAATAAAAAAGAAAGAAAGTTTTGTCACCGGAATATATATAATGCCTCATGGAAAATTAAAGTTGAGAGATAAGCCGGGCCTTCGTACCTTTGATGGTGATTCCAAGTAGCCGCATCGTTGGGCTCTTGCTTGTCGTCCGGCCACTCGCTCTCCTCGATCGATCAACGCACTAAAAACTTAGTAAGGTTCCCTTCTTCCTCAATCCTCACGACGTGCTACTGCAGCTGCAATTGCAGCTGGTGTTTGGAGATCGATTGTGGTTTTCTGAGTACCCAGGCTAGTGCTCCAGCACTCCTAATCCAAGTATAGTAGGTCCTCCCATCCCCTTCTTCTTTGGACCTTACACAGTGTTGATGTGGATGCCAGAAAACGTGAAATGCATAGCCGCGCACATAAAAGTAGGAATCAACGTCTTTCTAATCCAAAGCACAAGGCATCATTTCTGGGACTGCCACCACCACCGCCTCCAGTTTTCTCTGTCCATGTTACTTCAACATTTTATGGAATCCATGATGATATAGTTAATGAATGCCGCATCGTTGCGCTCTTGCTTGTCGTCCGGCCACTCGCTCTCCTCAATCGTTCAACGCACTAAAACTTAGTAAGGTTCCCTTCTTCCTCAGTCCTCACGACGTGCTACTGCAGCTGCAATTGCAGGTGGTGTTTGGAGTTCGGTTGTGTTTTCTGAGTACCCAGGCTAGTGCTCCAGCACTCCGAATCCATGTATAGGTAGGTCTCCCGTCCCCTTCTTCTTTGGACCTTGCACAGTGTTGATGCGGATGCCAGAAAACGTGAAATGCATAGCCGAGCACATAAAAGCTAGTAGGAATCAATGTCTTTCTAAGCCAAGGCAGAAGGCATCACTTCTGGGACCGCCACCACCACTGCCTCCAGTTTTCTCTTTTTTTCGAACAAGTGGTTTCCCCATTTCCATTACTTAAAACGGAAATACAGCAGAGTTTAAGAGTTCTCAGGCAGCAAACAAAAAAAGTTCAAAACATAAAAGCCATGGGGACACGTTAACCCCAAGCAGCTACAGACCACACACAGCAACAGTTTCACACAATTATTAACAACTCCTAGGCAACTCCTGGATGGACACAGACTTGATCTGCTAGTCTTCAGCTTCTGCAGCACCATTGCCCTCCTCGCCTGTCATCCTCCTGGAGCTACCTGCAGCATCTTCGTCCTCAGCGATGAGCATTCTTCCAGCACCATCTCCATCAGTCAACAACCTGGAGCTTCCAGCACGGTTTTGGTGAAGGAGGTTGACAGCAAACTTTAAAGTTGCTTCAACAGCTTGGGACCATGCCACTCTGTCTTCTTCTTTAAGTAAACCTGACCAAAATTTCATTAGGCCACAAGCATGACATATAATCTCAAGAGGGTTATTGAATTTTTTTCCCTTCAAAGCAAATTGAATTTCTCTTTTTCCAGATTGACCAATAAATGGCCGCTAGACCCATAGCATGAAACTGATTTCCCAATGGTAGCCATTTTTCACACCAGATCCACCCTTGCTCAAAAGAGTGGGGTATATCATTGGCACCTATGTTAGCTGCAATGGTAGGCCAGATACATTTAACAATTGGACAAGAAAACATCAAATGTTCTACTGTTTCAGCCTGTCTACAGAAATAACAAACTGGACTCCCCTTCCAGTTTCTCTTTAGCAGGTTGTCTTTAGTCAAAATTGCCTTGTTGGCAAGGAGCCAAAGAAAAATTTTAATTTTGGCTGGCACTTTTGCCTTCGAGATCTTCTTATGATGTGGACCTATATCACTTGAAGTCATGGCATTATACACTGATTTTGCACTGAATTTGCCATTTTTCTCAAGTTTCCACCAGCACTTATCTTTTCCATTTGTCAGATTCTAACACAAGATTTTCTCTTTCAGTTCCAGCCATTCTACAAGGAGATCTCCACTCAACCACCTACTAAAGTTAGCTGGCTGGAGCCATCTAACGATTGAGCCACAATAATGTCCTTTTGTTCACAAAATTTGAATAGCACTGGATGATTAATATGGAGTGGATTATCCTCTAACCAAGAATCATTCCATAAGGAGGTTGAAGTACCATCCTTAATTATGATTTTTCTTCCTTGAAGATATAGGTCTTTAACCTTCAATAAGTCAGACCAAATTGGGGAGTCATTTTGTTTATGCTTAACCGTTGTAACAGACTTTCCTTTCATGTATTTGTGCTTTACAATCTGTTGCCATAAACCATTCTCATTCTCCAGCTTCCACCACCATTTACATAACAGACTTATGTTTAACTTCCTTATGTCCTTTAGACCTAGTCCTCCTTTCTTTTTGCTTTTGCATATTTTAATCCACTTTACCAAGTGATACTTTCTTTTTGTGTGTCCACCTTGCCAAAAGAAGATTCTTCTATTTTTGTCAAGACTCTTAACCACAGTTTTGGGAAAGAGATATATTGACATGTGATACATTGGTGCATTATTCAAGCTTGCAGTAATAAGAGTAGATCTACCAGCAATAGTAAGGGTAGAACCTTTCCATATTTCCAGTCTTTTTTGCACTCTTGTCAACTAAAGGCGTCCAAACAATCACATGTAACCTCATTGGGGCTCACAGAAACACCCAAGTATTTGATTGGAAAATAACCAATTTGACAATTGAAGATTTCAGCATATGTTGGACCAATATTATCAAAGTCATTTATAATCACCACCTCACTCCTATTGAAATTAATTTTTGAGCCCAGCCATCATTTCATAGAGATAAAGCAAAGAACTTCATATTTCTTGCTTTATCAAAATCATGTTTCAAGCATATTATTGTGTCATCTGCATACTTTGGAATGGCCACACCATGAGGTATAATATGTTCAATAAGCCCCACCACTAAATTATTACTGCATTAGCTTGTAAAATCATTCTAGTCAAAACAAATCAGCAACAAAGTTGAATAGAATTTGGGATAATGGGTCATCTTGCCTCACTCCTTTGAAACTTTTTATGTAAGGGCCAATTGTGTTATTCACTTTAACACTTACAAATGCCACCAGCCACCACTTGCTCAATCCATTTGCACCACATGTCACTGAATCCTCTACCCTTTAAGCATCTAAAGAGCTGGGACCAATTCACCTTATCATAGGCTTTCTCAAAATCTAGTTTCAAAATAATCTCATATTCTTTTCTCGATTTTTGTTTCATGCAAAATTTCATGTAAAGACAGAATTCCACTCATAATATTCCTTCCCTTCATAAAGGCTGACCGGGCATGATGTATTAGTTTTTCAGCCACAGCCTCTAATCTCAAGGTTAAGACTTTAGTCACCAAATTGTATAAGCAATTTAACAAACAAATGGGCCTCATCTTTGTTGAATTTTTGATGCATCTGCCACCTTGGGAAGCGAGAGTTATAATTTCATAATTGACTCTACTTATGTCCACCTTGGATTTATGGAAGTTTTCAAATAATTGAATTATATCACGCTTAACTATATGCCAACAAGCCTGATAGAACTCAATTGGTATGCTATCGGGACCGGGGGCCTTGTTTTTCTCCATCCGGTCTAATGCATTCCATATTTTTGCTTCAAAAAATGGTCTGCATAGCCAATTATTGTCATCCTCACTTACTTTAGTGGTATCTTCCTAAATGTCCTCACTGATGTTCATATCAAAGATTGGGACAGGCCCAAATAAATCTAAATAATATTCAGTTGCATGAGCAAGTAATTCTTCATCACCCTCTATAATTTGCCCATCTTTTTTCAAAAACTCAGTATAGTATTCTTACTCTTTCTTCCATTAGCCACTCTATGAAAATATTTAGTGTTCAAATCACCATTATTCAACCAATTTTCGTGGGACCTATTGTACCAATACATCTCTTCTTGTTGCAATAGATCTAAATTTTCTTTCATGACTTCCATTTTTCTCGACCCAAAGGCTTTGGATCATATTGTTATTTTCTTCAGCTTCTTCAAGCTCTATCAGTTCCTCTTGCAACTCTTTTCTTCTTTTTTTTCTCATAAGAGTATGTTCATTTACTCCCCAACCTTTGAGATATTGCTTGCATAATTTCAGCTTTTGCTGAATTTTATCCAAGATAGATTTTGCATTACATTGCTTGTTCCAAATTCTTTCAACCTGACAGAAAAACTCAGGATTTTTAACCAACTAAGCTCAAATTTAAATTGAATAGTTTTACTCTTCATTTGTTTTCCAAAAAGTCAGACAAGATGATGAGAGGATTATGATCGATATTTCTCTCGGGCAACTTTTTAATCATAGCCAGTGGGAATAAATCTTCCCAGTCATGAGTAACTAAGACTCTGTCCAATTTTTCCAAAGTTGGTTCCTCTTGATTATTTGTCCAGGTGAATTTTCCACCCGACATTGACAGCTGAGTTCATACATACTTATTAAAGAGTTGAACAGATCAGAGTGCTGATGGCCTCCATCATTCTTATTTTTCTCATTAGCATATCTAATGATATTAAAATCTCCTCCTATTAACATTTTGTTAATAGGATGAGATATTCATTATCAAAGTCATTTATAATGCCTCCAGTTTTCTCTGTCCATGTTACTTCAACATTTTGTGGAATCCGTGATAATACATATGGTTAATGAATATCTCATCATGAAAAAAAGGGTCAGAGATCGATGAGGACAACCTCCCTTTGATGATGATTCCAAGTAGTCACATCCTCTTGCGCTCTTAACTCTTACTCCCTCCATCCCGGAATAAACGTAGTTTTCGCTTCCCGAGAAAAACTGCCGCAAGTATATATTAAAATAGGATTAATATTTATATTACATAATTAGTATCATTGGAAAGATATTTTGATCTAGTTTTTTAACAAATTTATTTAGAGATTTAAATCTTGTGCGTATTTTCTACAAAACGAGTCAAACTTGTGGCACGAACACCCAAAAACTGTGTTTAATTTGGGACGGAGGGAGTAAGTCGTCCACTCGCTCTCCTCGATCAACACACAAAAACTTGGTAGAATTAGGGGCTGCATGGATGGACGCCACGGTTCCCTGGCCACCAGTCCCAAGGCCAACATTTGGTTGCACGCGCATGTTAGACAGCAATAGCAGTGTCTCTCTCATTTCCTACCACAGAAGTGTGGTGCTCAAATTCCCCGGCTCCGCTACACTTTGCCCCAGCTAAGGCGAGGCAATTGATCGCCTCAACCAAACAAACCCCTCCCCCCCCAAAAAAAATAAATAAATAAATAAATGCCACTTAGTTATATGGCCCTTTTTTCGAATTTGACTCTTTGGTCTAGGAAAAAAATCTTTGACTCCATGGTCTTCCGTCTACTTTGTTAAGGTTACTATTAGTTCGACAACTATTGGATACTCAAAAAAACACAGCGCTCGTCAAAAGCTCTTGGCACCTCGGCAAGGACTCCCTCGTCAACTCAGCACTCTTCCTCCTTGGTGACCACCGCCCCCTTTCCAGCCCTGTCGGCTCTGCTTCCATTTTCACCGTCAGTGTGCGCGCCGCCCCTCCAAGGCCTCCTCAATGTGGGTGTAAGCCTCATCACATTGCCACCGTCCCTTGCCGCTTGCCACACCCTACACCTCTCGCCGGCTGTCTCCCTCAGCGGCCTCTCCGTGGCACCCACCCCAAGCCGCGTGCTCCGCATCCTCGACCGTGCGCTCCTGACACCTCCATCGTCCCTGAGGATTCTAAGAGCACCTCTATCCGAACCGTGGTAGAACCTTATCCCTAGAGTTCGATTCACATTTGCTCTCCTCAGTCTTCACAGTGTAAGTCTATCATGCTGGAAGAAAGCTGATTATTTTTTGAGTGTGGAAGAAAGTCTTTGCTGGAATAAAGGCGCTTTTTGCTTGTTACATGCTGGAAGAAAGCTGCTTCTTGCTCGATACATAATCAGATTGGTAATTTCAGTGTGGAACAATACTTAATCATTGGCAAACAAAAAACAACCAAAACTCTATATTTTACTTTTTTTGCAAGGGGTAAAATGGTATGTTTACCTCTGATTTAACATCGTTAGCTGCCCAAAATTGACACAAGACCATAAAGCTAAAAAAAAAATAAGTCCATAGAACAAAGTTCAAAAAAAAAAAAAAAAAAACAAAACTGACCGAAGACATTAAAACTAAAAAAATTCTAAGGAGCAAAGTTCGGAAAAAAAAAATCATACACCTAGGACTCTATTTTTTTAGAGTCATGCAACTAATTCTTCCAAATGACTGTAGCACTTCTAGAAGGGCTCTATTTTACGAAGCTTCACGAGAGAAGATGGCCGACGGAGCTGAAGAATGCTGCTTGCTCCAGCTCCGTGCGCAGATCCATGGGTCCTGAGCGAGATTGCCCTCAGCGTGGAGTCGCGGCTGGGAAGGATAACGCTGTCGCCGAGCATGGAGGAGGAGGCGCTGGGTGTGGCCGCCAAAGCAAGCGCCACTACTACAGAATTGATTTTCGGTTGCGGTTTGGGCCTAGATCTGGGCTTTTTCCTTTTTTTCTTGTTTCTTTAGGATTAACCGCGGGCGTGGCGGGGCCGCCGTCGCCGGGGTTTCGGGTGCCTCCGCCGGGCGGATCTGGAGGAAGGGGAGGAGGTTTGACCGCTGTCGGGAGCTCAAGGCCGCCGAGCCTTTGCGCCTTATGCATCGGGAGCTCGAGGAGAGAGGGAGTGCCCGCAACCGCCGGATCCGCACCGAGGTGGAGGGATGCGCCACCGTGCCGTCGCCCCGGCCCGACGCTAGAACCCGCCGCCGCCGAGGAGGCCGAGAGCCGACCACCGCCGCCAAGACGCAGCCACCGCGCCGGAGGAGGAGGCGCCTCCACGCCAAGACCGCCGTTCACCGCTGGGAGCGCACGCCACCCGCGCGATCCGCGCTGCCGCGCCATCGTGAGCTCCACGCGGGGGATCTGCCGCTAGCCGCCGCGAGATGCGCTGAAGCCCGGCCCTTCCGCGCCGTGGGGCCGAGCTCGAGAAGGAGTGGAGGAGCGGGTTGGGGGAGAGAGAAGGAGGCGGTCGACGAGAGAGAAGTGAGGGAGGGGTGAGATGAAACCCTAGGAAGGGAGAGCTGCTCGTTTTATATGATGAAGGTGTTATTGGGCTCGCCACCGTAATGGGCTCGAAATGCTAGCGGGTTGTGCCGATTAATAGTGGTGTTTTTTTTATAAAACTGTCATGTTTAATACATTTACCGTGGCGGCTTTTCAAACCTTACGGTTAATTCCAAAAAAATCGCCACGGTTAATCGTAGCATTTACCGTGGCGTTTTTCTAAAAACCGCTACGGTTAATAAATTAAGTGTCTTGTAAAAGATTTTTTTACTAGTGCGCCAAGCACGGAGAGGGCGCCGCCGAGCAAGTGCAGGTGCAGCCACCGGCACGGAGGAGATGACGCTGGGTTGGGGCGCGGGGCACGACCGCCGGGATGTCGGAGCGCTGAACCCACGCGGCCACCGGGGTGCCGGCGCAGTGTCAAGCACGCCGGGCTTTGGGGTGGCGACGCGAGGAAACGCGTGTGCTGGAGGTTCCAAAATCGAATTATGGATCAGGATGGAAACGGATGTCTCAAAATCCCAATTATTCGAAACCGTATTTGCCAATACGTGTAATAAATACACATATCCCTATCTGTAACCGTTTCTATGTGGATACTAAATCCGAATTTATTTCTCAGTATTTTTTCTCTATTTGATTCCAGATCCGTATTCAACGGAAATATGAAATATCTGGTATTTATCTGGATCCGCAAATATTCAAGAGTTTTATTTTCAGGATTAGTGGCTGATTATTTAATTTCATTCAATAGTATTTATGGTGCACTGAAACTATTTAGTATTTATGGCTGATTATTTAATTTCATTCAATAGTATATATTTGTGACCTTTAATATTGCTAATGACTCATAAATATAAATTCATTTTAGTGTTTTTTAATTTAGTTTGAACCTAATATATTTGTTGTCACAAATACTTCAATAATTTAATTTATTTTTATTGTTGATGTATATTGTTTTATATAGTTTATAGTTTCATGATAGATATTATATAAATAAAATGATTGTTAATTCATATATTTAATTATTGAATATTTATTGAGAACTATACTATTTTGTATGGGCTATTCTTGTCTATGTTATATACATAA
The DNA here is from genome assembly GCA_015847255.1 of Hyparrhenia diplandra. Taxonomy (NCBI): domain Eukaryota; kingdom Viridiplantae; phylum Streptophyta; class Magnoliopsida; order Poales; family Poaceae; genus Hyparrhenia; species Hyparrhenia diplandra. The sequence goes on along the minus strand of JADLZK010008524.1, from coordinate 316,604 downwards.
TACTTTATTCTCAAAAAATTGTGTAATAGTTTTGTAATTAAAGAATGAGATAAAGCAAAAATGCTTACTTGTTGCCTACCATTATTTCATTTCTTCACTTAATCTATCATTTTATTAAATATTGTCTATTATGATTAAGTCTCCTCCAACATTGGAGATTATTAGAAGTGCACTTTATTTTTATTTCACTTTGTTCATGGACAAACTTAGTATTAAAATCCTATTCATCTATGTATGTGCACTTTGAGTCGAATTTGAGTAAATATCTAAATAGAAATCTGAATTTGAGACATTCGTTTTGTATTCGTATTCTCCAAGATCTTTATCTGTATTCAATCCGAATAAAATGTTGTAAAAGTTGACATCCAGGTCTGACTCTCTAAGAAAGTTGGAATGACTAAAAATTGGGATGGAGGGAGTAGGTGTATGACTATGTATTATGCTGCGAACTGATGGTCTAGGTGAGATGACACTTAGTAAGCTTGTACGTTATTTAGTAACCTCAGATTTATCTTAAAAATAGAAGGTTTCAGTTTAAGTACATTTCATCAAAAGATTAATCTGAAGAAAGTTGTGTGCCCTCAAAGTAAATCTCAGGGGCGTACGCCTATACAATACAAAAATGTCTATTTGCACCCAAATATAGCTAAGGATTTGAAAGCATTATAGTCCACCTTGACGGATCAAATGATATGTAAGGAAGCTTCCTCGTTATATAAACACCCAGTACACTAGAAACCCATACATACAGGATGCTTCATTGGAGAATAAGTGGACACAACGTTTTACACTTATAACATCTGGAAGTAAAGAAAAAGATACAGGCCAGATAACAGAAACTTCATTTGATCCGTTAACCACAACCAACATACCCATGATATTTCCTTCACTCCTGTATTTCCGTTTCTTGGAATGCAAATGGGGCTTGCCTCGTGTGGAAAAAATGATATTTCCTTCAAGATTATCACCATATTCCTTTATTTCAAATGCCTGTTATTGTATCTTTGCATAAGCTCATCAGTCTGGACTCTGAATCACTCTTTGAGTCCATGGACCTAATACACAAAAGGTCTTACATAGCCATGCCCAACTACAGTTTCGCCTAACTTATCATCAAGCTAAGAACCTAAGACCTCTTCCATGGTTACAAACCGCCTTGCTCAATTGATAACTGCCCAGCCACGCCGATGGCTACAGATAGTAGACCGTCACTTAAGTTGACAGATGGTCCAGATGCACCTTGAGCCCTTATAGCAGACAAGAAATTGAGGTGCTCCAAATAGCTGGATCCATGATGAAGACCTTGATACCTATGATACACATTACACACACTTCGTTAAGATACAAGCCAAAAACTTGCGGTATGCAAAAACTATGCATTCTGCATCTTAACTTTAATCCCATAGCAAAATTAAATATAAATGTCTTAATTTTTATTTTTTTGGTTGAGTGTGCCTTGATTATCTGGTCAAATAGAATCAGACTACGCTAGTGCAACAAGAAATATGCAAGCACTGTAAACAAAGATGGTACAGGGGCAAGGCCAACAACGAAATTATTACTTTCGAGGCTGTCATTTGAATGTACAAATATTCCTTAAATTGTAGGACTTATGAAAACTAATGCCAATATGGGACAGCAAAATAAAGCATACTTGATCCGTTCATCTTCTGCCATTATTGTTACAACTCCATCTCTGCCTTCTGTTCTCTTTCCAAACCTGACAATGCTCTCTGGAACGAAAAGTTTCACCCTGTTTCAAAAATATATATATATATATATTATCACATACAGCAGAACTGAATATTAAACAGAGACATGATAGCAGAGATTCAAAATCCTTGTAGGAAACCAGAATCAACTAAGAAGCAAAACAATAAACCAATTTCTATCATCTGAAAAAGCAATGAAGATGAGAGGAACCTGAGCTACCTGTGGTCGACTATGAACAGTGGCACAGTAGAGACTCACAGTTCTGACTTTGAATAGACATTTAGCTCTCCCTCTCCCTCAAAGCAGGAAAAATCTAACTGATGAATATTATAAAACCACTATATCCCTTAGGCCTCTTTTTAGAGATAATACTTTTGCAGACTTTCAGGGAGTCCCATAACAATCCTGCCCAGATACTTCCCTTGCCTAATTGATTCGCCATATATCTAGCGAATCAGAACCACCAGTTTGACCTTCATCCTGAAGACCTGAATTTTGTTTTCATGCAACAAAGTGCATGCTCATGCCTTTTGTCACAGTCTGATTTGTTTTATGTCTTTTATCACAAACTTTTCATGAACTGATTCTCTCATCGATGATTCACCATCCAATATCAGCCTATGGAATACATGGCAGGTACCATCCAATATCAGTCTAGGGGCTACCTTATTCCCAAAAAGGAGCCAAAACCAGAGGAAATATCTTTGGTAGATTTTCCTAGACCTCTTGGTATACAAGAAGGTGATTGATCCAGCATTACTGACTATACTTAGTACAGAAAAGCAGAGCCATTTGTTGGATTTTAGAGTTCATAATTTGTGTGGTTAGTTTAACCCTAAACAGCTTATTAGATACACACCATTGGAATATTTGTGTTTTTGAAATACGCCACTTTGCAATTCGCCTAATTAGCCTGACACCATTGCAATTCTACTGATCTTTGAAATATGCCATTGTCTACGTTTTCTACTGCATCTGGCCCACTTGCGGGCGTATAGAATGGAGTCGTATTTTGGTATGGCCCATTATGCCCTCTAGTGAAATGCTGAACGCACACACGCACGCGACGCTTAATGAAAAGCACGCACACGCCGCCGCGGTGCTTCTATTCCATTTCAGCCATGACTATTTTTCTTTTTTTTTTTTGTTTTGTGCTAGGATAATGCGGGAACAACATGAGTATGATGGTTTAGAGCCCCTAAGTGTGCTTTCGCTGACATAAATATAGCACTTTGCCTTCTGTTTAAGTGATGTGCTTTTGTTGGTCAAAGTGACCTAATGTTTTCTCTTTAAGTGACTAGGCATAGAACTGATGTGTATGCCTAAATTAGATGTATGCATGCTACAGCCGTTATGGCCTGAACTAAAGTATGCTTTGGTACATGCCGTGTGTTATGGTTCTCATTTATTAGTGTAAAATAAATTCATGTATGCGTGCGCATTGCCTCCTTCCAGCTTTTCCTTTATTTATGCGTTAATTTGGTGTTAAATATTATTGTATCTAATTTATTCATGTGTGCATCTATAGAGAATAGACAGATATAGCTTGGTTCGTGCAAACATTGTCCATGTATAGAGAAGATGGGGTAAAAGGGTCTATACTGAAAAATATGGCCTGCTGTATACGCCGCAAGTGGGCCAAAGACCTTGAAAAGCGTAGACAATGGTGTATTTCAAAGATCGGTAGAATTGCAATGGTGTCGCTAATTAGACGAATTGCGGTATGCGTATTTCAAAAAACACGAAAATTCCAATGGTGTGTATCTAATAAGCCCATGATAATACTAGTGAAAGGATAACACTAGGCCATGGACCCATGGTTCAGGCATATGACTAGCTGATTTCCACGAACTCTTAACGACAATGACTAGGATTTACATATTCCATTCTTTTGAAACAACCAAAGCATTGTCAAGCAATGTTAGACAAGCTTTCCTTCAATTGGTGTACCAAATATATTTGTTAACACTACTTTGAAAGAAAAAAAAAAGAACATTTCATTCAAGGGAACATGTATTTCTACAATTGGTGATACTTAAAAAACTTGACCTGCCGTAGGACAGCCCCGGGCATTGCATTAAGAAGAAGACCTTATTTTTCCCTCAAGTTTCAAGCCTTTCTTATAAGGATAACATACTTGTATGCTGTACCTACTCACTACTATTAATACAGAGTAATCAGACAAGAACTTGTAAACTGAGCCATTTAAGTATAACTAAGTTACCTAGAATCACATCTGCAAAAGGTTACAGTTCAGTATGGCAATACATGGAAAGTAAAAAGTGTAAGATAATCCTAATGCTGTATCTTTACCTTCCCAATGTCGCCAACCACACAAATTTCTTGCTCGTTCCTACTTCCTTCAGCAAACATGCAGAGATCAAGCATGCCACGAGAACCATTATCAAATTCTACTATCACATATGCATTATCAATTATATCTGGTACCTGCATTGGGAGATAATCAACTTTTAGCCACTTACTAGGAAAGTTTTAAGGCTACCTTCAGCTTGTGGTTTATTTACTGTTATGATATACAGCACTGAGTCTAAATATAAAGCACTCAGGCTTTCAGTGGTACATTGATAGAAGTCTTTCAGTAGGAAGAGAAAGACGAGATAGAACATCTTTATTGAAAATGGCATGAGCACAGAGCTATGCAAGCACAGAATATGCATCAATTGAAATATTTTAATCAAGCAGTGAGACAACCAGACCTTTCCATCATACACTTCATCCTTATGGTTAACATCAATGGCTCCAGAAGCCATCACACGAACTGGATTTGCAGCTGCAAACAGTCTCATCAAATCAAAGAAGTGGCAGCACTTCTCTACTAGAGTTCCCCACTGTTACAATTGAATCTATTCCAGTTGTTCACCTGCACGTTGTAGAACTTATAAACAATAAGAAGTGAACTTGTATGCATTACACGTAAACACAGGTACCAGTACCTTAACAAGGAAAGGAAAACGGTGTTCACGTATTGCCACCATTCTGACTTGTCCTAGTGTGCCACTCTTAACGATGTCTATCAGCTTAGCGACTGGTGGCATATACCTGTACTCTAATCCAACTTGCACAAGTATGTCTGGTCTCTGTTTAGCAGCATCAATGACCTGTATGGGAACATAAAAGCCAAGAGAGATTCAAAGAATTTGAAATTCAAAATGAAACAGAGGGGCGACAGGTCACATTATCAAAAATTGGCAGCATGGGTACTTTTTTCCCGAAAAGCAACCAGCAAGAGCTGGGCATGTCTTTGAACACCCATGTAAAGCTGGTTACATGGCACTCAGCAACATTTATAGATACTAACACAGAAAAAAATCGAATGTCTGTGGCACGCCGAGTGAAGCTAAAACCCAGTGAAAACAGTTTTCTTGAACGACATGAATCCCAGGTTCCCTGATCAGGAGAACAATGATAGTGATTTCTTTCTTGGTGGGGTAGAATCATATTCTGCTATTAAGAGTAATGGTTTGGTGGTCTCTCCAGGAGGATGGAATGTCAAAAGCTATGGAACAGTGAGACAACAGTGTGGTGATGTGAAGAAAAGAAACAGAGTAGAATGCGGTAGCTAGCAGCTGACATGACCAAATGTCCAAATCACATTTACCAACAGATCAAAGTACCCAACTAACTAACCTTCTTGCAATCCTGCACAGTGGTGCACAGCGGCTTCTCAACAAGGATGTGGTGCGGCTCGCGGTGGCCGATGATGTCCATGAGTATCTCGTAGTGGGTCATGTTTGGGGACGATACGATGATGGCGTCACAGAGCCCGCTGTCCAGCAGCTCACGATGACCTGAAAAGGTCTTGAAACCTTCTGGATGTTACTAAGATTCACTGCTTCAGTAATTACTAATTAATTAGTACCCCGACCAACAAAGCACATAGTTCTTCTTTGCACAATCTAATCATAACAGATTCATTTCTGTTCAAAATCTGCATTTTTTTTTAATATATGCATACTACTGTATTTTACAAGAGGAAAACATCTGAGATGTCGGAATCAAGCTGTAGCTAATAATTACGAGGGTGGAGCTGGAATATACGTATACGCGTACCTGGGGAGGCGGGAGGCCGAGCTCGGCGGCGAGCTGGAGGCCGAGGCGGAGCGACTCCTGGTGTGGGTCGGCGAGGCCGGTGACCCGGACCCGGACGGACTGCTCCCGCTCGACCTCGGCGGCGAGGTGGGCGAGGTTGTGGAGGTGCTCCCGGCCCATCATCCCCACCCCAACTATTCCGTACCTCACCTCCGACGTTGCCATCTCCCTCGTCGCCGGCAGCCGCCGTCTCCTGGATTGGACTGGAGTGGTGGAGTGGAGTGAAGACAGGTGGTTGCTGCGTTGCCAATCAAACCGAATCAACTCGTTTCTTTTTTTTTTTTCTCGATAAAAGCGAAATGGGCTTACGCGTGCGATAGTGGGCTGCAAATTCAGGGTGGGCCTTATCTTTAAAAATGGGCTGGAGTTACTAATTTGGGCTTAGAGACTTCTGATAAGTCGAGGCTGGTGTACATCTTCCTTCATCTTTCAATCCAGTGTTGACTGAGCTTCTTTTGGTAAGTCCGAAGTGTGTGTCTTTCAAATAAAAAAGGCCGAAGTTGTGTGCTGATCACAAATGTGGTTAATGTCGTCCATCAAAACTATGCATGTGGTTAATGGGGTCAAGGGGATAATAAGGTTATCTGTTAAGAGTCCATTTGGTTGATGTCATCGAACTATTATTTTTTACTATAGTTTTGACAATTATTAAACTCTAAAAAATCAGATATGTTTAGCCATCTATCTATTATTAAATCCACACAACTTTAAGCTTCAATAGGTTTCAAATGTGGTTTTGCCAAATGTATTTTCTTAAAATGATAAAATATGGTTCGCGTTACAAATCAAGTTCTTCCTATTGATTGGTACATAAGCGCAAGAATAGAGACGACAGTGACTGGGAGATGGAACACAAGTTTATTATTTTGTTGGTGATTTTGAAGATGTTCCTTTCATCTCTCCATACATTTCATTTTATATAGGGAAGAAGTGTAGAACGTGGCTACTTCGAATTTTTTTTTTTTTTTTCATTTCTACATTCGTCTCGTTACCATAATTCAAAGTCGTAGTTTCACATTGCTTTTTAACTTTGACTTCACAATAGTTAAATCCATACAAATCCAAAACTAAAAGCAAGTGAAAAGCAACCACGAACAATCCATAAGTAGGGGGGGTACAAGCCCCCTTAATACCCACCACCCCCTCCACAATGGTACTCCCTCTGTCCCACAAATAAAAATACATCTTGCTCCCCGGCGCACAGATTAAGGAAGGTGGCAAATTACACTAATTCAGCGCCTCACTCCATCCCCACCCCATCGAACTGAAGGTGAGACCACCTCTCCGTCCGTCTCCCGTCGGCGGCCTATTCCTCCACCGCCGCTCCGCCGTCCGCAGCCTTCTTCTACAAACGGAGACGTGCAGCGGCGGAGCGACGCCGGGATCGTGGCCGCGAGGCGGCACCGTGCGGCGGTAGCCTAGCTCCCCTCGGTAGCTCCCCGCCTCGGCCCGTCCACGTGGGCGGCGCCCTCTCTCCGCCGAGGTGCCCTCGCGTCCGCGGCCTCATGGGGATAGCCATCCTCGAGGTAACACCGCAAGGTGGCGCGCCGCCGCCCCCGGTCCCTCCCCGTCCGCGCCGCCATGGACACCTTGAGAGGCGGTGTTCAGGCCGCAGAGATCGGCCACATCTGCGACCCACGGCCTAACCAGCGGTCTTCAAAGGTGCACCCACCTCCCTGCCCTGGTTCGATGGAGCTCCAGGGCCTTTCCTTCTATGTTGGTCTGTATACACAACTTCAAATTCACCGGCGTTTTGACTCTCCTATCACCCACTCGGTCATCGACCGCTCCTCTTTCTTCCTGGTGACGGCTTTCGGAAGATGCAAGTTTCACTTCTTGGAGGTGAACATTGCCATCTTTCTTCAAGCCGTCATTGGAGGTTCGCTCACTTCTTCTTTGTCTCCCGCCTCGCCGATAGAACTTTCAAATTCTGATGGCCTCCAAGCCCGTTGGGCTCTTTTGTGTCTCTCGCCTTCGATCTTTCTCACGCAATGAGTTTGTTGTTTTCTTCCACCTATGGGGTAATGGTGGCCCCTAACTCGGTGCCATGAGCTTAAGCATTTCCTTGCCGAAGAGGCTCGTTCTTGGACCCCGGCGGGCCGTCGTTCATTTGCAGAAGTTGTCAAGTCCTGTCTTTCTGGGGCCAATGCCATCCCCCTGCCTAGCAGCCATGTCTCGCCGGCGGCCACCTTGAGGCTCTTCGACGCCAACACAATGCCCATCGGCAACGCTTAGCGGGAAGACAGTGGCCCCAGGTCATGTCTCTGTCCATGACTGCCTGACCTTCTCGAAAACTAGGGCTCCAAATTATGATCGCTGGTCTTCCCAAGTTTAGATGTCTCACTGACACACTCACTAACGAAGTAACATCGACGCCTAGACATTGCGGTCAATGCCTTGCCACTGATCACCGACGGGTCAACTGTAACGGCCCTATCAGGTGCCTTGCATGCCACTCATCGTGCCACATCGTTGTTGCATGCAATCTTTCCAAGCGGGGGGACAACAAAATCTATCACAAGCTGATGCACCCCTGCTGCGTGCCCGATTTTTCTGGTTGGTTCCGACTCAGGTCCGTCATCCAACAGTTCAAACCGATGGTCTTCAATTCATTCTGTCAATTGGCACGCGCCCTGGGCATGTAGCCAATTGGCACGCGCCCTGGGCATGTAGCCCACCCAGCAAGCCAACCCAACGTGCTGGCCCAACCACACGCCAGCCCATCCCGGGGTTTCCGGTGCCGAGCATTGATGAAAATACCTTGGAGCTGGCGCTGTGGCAGCTTTCCCTTAACGCCTCACCTTCCCACCCTATAAAGCTAGTGTTGTGCTGTCACGCTAGGGCCTCAGTGGTACAGTAGCCTATATGTGACCATTAATTTGAGAAAAAAATTTGAATCACAGATGTATTTTTATTAGTGGGATAGTGCTACATTGCTTTTTAAGTTTGACTTGACAATAGTTAAATCCATACAAATCCAAAACCAAAAGCAAGTGAAAAAGCAACCACAAACTATCCATAAGTAGGGAGGGCACAAGCCACCTAAAAAAGCTCATCTGAATTTGGTCCGCCAATCAAAACTGAAGCTAAACTGACCTTGATTGTTGAGACATTGTGTGCTCTTTTTTCGGCCACAAGTTTAGATGTGTGGAAAAGTGTGCCGGACACCTTGTTTATACATGGGCCAATGATCGAATGAAGATCCCAAATCCCCCTGGGTTGTTGAGGACTGTGCCGTGCGGGGTGTCCTGATACTTTGCAAGAAGGACATACCATTCACGGTTCATGCCACGCACTCCATCATCACGCAAGTCACCCCACTACCACTCCTCCAGGCGGACCCCTACTCCCCATGTGGCACGCTGTCGTCGTTGCCCAACCTTGGGTAGTCTAGCACTCCTAGAGCTCGAGATTTAGAGTTTAGGGTTTCGTGTCACTATTCTTGTGCCCCGATCCTAGCTAGCGCCCAGTAGTTGGCCTCTCATCTCAATAGCCCATCGATGTCGCCCCCAGCCTCCATGCTACCTCAACAAGACCAGAAATAATCACGCGGACACTGGCGTACATCAAAAAGACCACTATCCTAACCAAACACCCAGATTGCATCTTCTAGACATCACCAAACATCGACAGATTAAGCCACTTTTTCTCCAAAATTGCCTCCTCTAGATCTGCAGCATCCACTAACAGGTACCTAGATTTTCTTCAAGGGCCGACGAGCATCCCTAGTTGGTAATCATCTGAAATAAGAACCTCCCAACTTGGTTTAGTAGGTAATCCCGAGGGGCCTTTATGAGATGCATTTCGGTCCATCCAGCTGAGGCATGAAGTCTTTGTATCCCAATTGGGGCAGAGAAGAGGCACATTATTATATCTAGACTAGATAAATACATAGCAAAATGATTATACCAAAAAAGTTAAAGTGGTGGATTTGACTCATTATTATATCTACATAAATACATAGCAAATTTTGAGGCATGAAGTCTCTACATCCCCGGATTCGACACGTTAATATCTAGTCTAGACTTCTAATTTGGAATGGAGGAAGTATAATCTTGGAGTATTTACTACAAAGAAGGGAAAAAATTCACAAAAAAAAAGGATGGAAAACTTTATATAGTGTTGGAAAAGGCATATATAGATAAACAAAAGTGTTTTATGGAAGATGTAATTTCATTCAACCAATAACAATTGTCCATCCCGCCCAAAGATAGCGACGAAGGTTGAAAAAGAAAAAAGGAGGGTGTACTGTTGGTTCCAGTCATATGCACCGGCAGCCAAGATCGAGCAGCTTAGCAGGGGTACAATGCAACGCAATTTTTTTTTAAAAAAGAAGCTTCTCTTTCGGTTGCACTTGGCGCCTAAATTTCCGAGCTAGCGGAACAAAGCGGCGGCCGCCATCGATCGCCTGGCGACGTACGGCAAAGCAGCCACCACCAACCGGTGGTCCGCTGCCGGCCGGCACACACCCGTCCGGCCCAATCCCGGGCGTGTCTCATGTTCCACCAGGGTGCCCCTACCACTCCTATGGCCCTTCGGCCTCACTCAGCCTCCCCTGCTTCTCCAGCCCTTTGGCGCCCATCCAACCCACGCCGGCCTCCATGCTCGATGATCGATCGATGGATTCCACTTCCACCGCGCGAAGCACGTCCAAAGGCTGCCACAATTCCATCATTCCGTTCCATTTTCCATGCCGGGGCCAGGCCTGCCTGTTGAAAAGTTGCAGCACACACACACATACTCCGGCATTGGAGTAGTATTAGTATCATTGCCATTCAGTTCTGCCTGCAGTTAGGCTCTGAAACACATGTAGATAGATGTACACAAATGACAAATGCGTGGAGAGGAGAGGAGGATCATGCCTGATCGATGATGATGAACGTACAGTTCACCAGCAGTACTACTAGTTAGTGAAACACACACACGCACACAAATGGTGATAGCTCCCGCCCAGTAATTGCCTCCATCAGTGGCGGCATCGATGATGCATGATGATGCTGGCACGCTTCTCTGAGCTTCCCCTGCAGATCCAATCCCATCCGTCGCTTGGCTCAGCAGCTTCAGTTTCAGCTGCTAATTATGCGCACATCTGTCGTCTTAGTGCATTACATCATGCTGACTCGGTGACGATGACGACTGATCGATCGATCTTTCAATGCAAAACAAAATATAATCAACCATGCTACACTTTGCCCGCGTTGGGAATGATGAGGACTATACTATGCTCTGTGTAGTATATAAGTATATTACATAATGATGCACATTTAGGACCGTCTTTTCGATCGATTTGTTTAGTCTTGACGCTCACGGGATCGAAGCCAAGAGATGGATCGGGGAAAAAGGCTGGTGCATGAGCTGCTAATCATCACACCTCCTTGTCTTTTAGGACCTAGCTAGGCCTCGCAACCTTTTATATTATTCCGGAGAGACCAGTGAACACGCAAGATGCCCTATTACGGGTACACGTCAAACTATTAAGGACCGCGAAGGCATTGAAATTTTGGAGGCGAAAGAGCTTCAGTGACTGGAAGATTCGTTGGGCAATTTTAAACGTGACCTTGGCCAATCTTGAAAGAGCCCAAGAAGAGAGAAGTTTGACACAGGAAGAACAAGAGTTCAAAAAATATCTAAAAAAACTAAGGCGCTCGGCTTGGCAGCTATTCAAAAGCTACGGCGAGGCAACATTCTCGTCAGACATGGATTAGAAAAGGAGATGCCAACACGCGGTTCCTCCATTTACACGCCAATGCACGAAAGAAGAAGATCTTTATCCCATCTTTAGTTGGTCGCGCTGGGACAGTTTGCCTACACGAGGACAAATCTAAACTAATATATGAACACTTCTCCAAGGTCATGGGCACGACAGGCAATAGAACAAAAGCTGTAAACTGGGATACTTTAGGATACACACAACATAATATGGAGGAACTAGATGCCCCGTTCACCCCAGAGGAAGTGGCACGGGTCATCAAAGAGATGCCGTCAGAAAAGGCACCCGGGCCGGATAGTTTTATCGGGATTTTTACAAAAAGTGTTGGGAATTCATAAAATACGATTTTACCCAAGCAATATGGAGTTTCTACTCACATCGGACGGCCAAACTAAACCTAGTAAATGAAGCTAACATCGTCCTCTTGCCAAAGAGCCAAGGAGCGTCTACGATATCGGATTATAGACCCATTAGTTTGATCAACAGTGTGGCAAAAATTATAACAAAAATCCTAGCAAATAGGTTTGCCCCTCGTATGAATGATCTGGTGTCCAATGCTCGGAATGCCTTCATAAAAAAAGATGTATTCACGATAATTTTATCTACTCACAAAGGGTCATCCAACTGCTCCATAAAAAGAAGAAGCCAGCGTTGTTCATTAAGCTTGATATATCCAAAGCCTTTGATTCGGTTGAATGGAGTTTCCTTTTAGAGGTGTTGCAAGCCCTTGGCTTCGTGGCAAATGGAGAGATTGGATTTCGGCATTGCTGGGAACGGCCTCCTCAAAAGTCCTGGTAAATGGAAAACCAACTCAGGGAATCGACATGCAAGAGGGTTAAGGCAAGGGGATCCATTGTCGCCACTCCTTTTTATTTTGGCCATAGACCCTCTACAAAAGATAATCGAACTGGCGGCAGAGAAAGAATTATTACGACCAGTCTTGCCTAGCGCCGCCAAGTTGAGATGCTCCCTATATGCGAATGATGCGGCAATTTTCCTCGCAAGCCATCGGCAACTGATCTAGAAATCCTCCTCAAACTGCTAACATTCTTTGGAGAGTGCTCGGGGCTCAAGATTAACATCACAAAAACGGAGATATTCCCAATAAGAATGGATGAAGAGACGGTGACTCAACTGTTGCAAAACTTTCCCGGAAAGATAGGGAAATTCCCAGGTAAATATTTGGGACTACCTTTACATACCAGACAGCTCCGTAGGATAGAGGTGCAACCTCTCATTGACAAGGTTGGGGCTAGGCTACCGGGTTAATTGGAAGGGAAAGTTTCTTAATACGGCAGGGAGAGAAACCTTAGTCAAAACAGTCCTCTCATCACAACCAATTTATCATATGACGGGCGTTTTCGAACACAAATGGTTGGTAATGCTAAAGATTGATAGACTAAGGAGGAGTTTTTTGTGGCGAGGCGAAACACCGGATAAGGTTTTTGGGGGTCACTCGCTTTTGAACTGGCCAACGACATGCAGACCAAAGAATATGGGGGGTCTAGGAGTTCTGGATCTAGAACGTTTTTGCAAGGGCCTTAAGATTAAGGTGGATGTGGTTTCAGTGGAAGCAACGGGACAGAGCTTGGATCGAACTGGACCTGCCATGTGATGAACGCGATAAAGATCTATTTGTAGCATCCACGGTGGTCACGGTGGGAAACGGTAAAACAGTGAGCTTTTGGACTTCGGCGTGGCTGGAAGGGCAAACGGCTAAGTCCTTGGCGCCAAGACTATTTCACAAGACAAGAAGAAAGAAGATCTCGGTGGCCGAGGCACTAAGAAACAACAGATGGGTGGGACATATTGCACCGATCAACAATTCAGAAGAGCTGCAGGAATATATCACCGTTTGGGAACATGTTAGCAGGATCCAAAGGGACACCAACCTAGAAGACTCAATAAGATGGAAGTGGACCATAAATGGAGAGTACTCAGCAAAGAGCACATACCAGATACAATTCCAAGGCTCGTTCAGTAAACTCAAGCTGACACCAATATGGAGAGCAAAAACGGAAGTAAAATGTAGGTTCTTTGCATGGACCTTGCTGCATAACAAAATCCTTACAGCAAACAACTTGGCGAAAAGAAATTGGCAAAAATGATCCAATTTGCAAGCTTTGCACAACGGAACCGGAAACCCCAACTCATTTGTGTAAAGACTGCCCCTTCACAAAGCAGGTCTGGGAGATACTCAAAAGATGCTTAAACCTCTCCATCCTAGACACGGTAGACATGTCGGGATCAATTCATAGATGTTGGCGAAGATGTAGGGCAAAGTTTGACAAGACCCAAAAGAGAACGATCGACGGCATTATGATTTATTTTTGGTGTAATGTTTGGAAGGAGGGGGATAGGAGAGTCTTTCAGAACAAAAGTTTACAGCCAAACCAGGTTGCGTTACTTTGCAAAGATGACATTCTACAATATCAGCATGCCACACAGCAACCTACATAAAACGAGTAGCGTTTTTCTTTCTGGGATCAGATTGTGCTCGGTGGCCTTTTGGCTAGTGGATATTTCGATCATGTTTTTCTTTGAGTGGTGTGCCTCAGGTTCAGAGTGCTATAGTTGGACTAGGTTGATGTTGTTTTTAAAAGCACCGGACCTTGAGGCTTGGTTGTATTGTTTTTTCCTGTATTCCGTTTTTCTCTTTTTAATCGTCTAATAAAAAATCGGCAAAAGCTTTTTGCCGCCTTTCTAAAAAAAATATCCCTAGCTTTTTCAGAGAGATAACTACCTGAGTTAGTTAGCTAGCGCTTTAATTTCAGCTGGCAAATGATACAAGTATATACTGATGCTAATATATTTTTTCAAAGCGAGCTTAGCTCGTACTTCATTAAGAGGGGTTAGAAAGTTCATACACGACTTGTGCCAAGTCCCGTGGTGAGCTGCCGAGGAGGTGGCACAAGTAAAAACACTAACACAAGGCACCGGGCCGGAACGGGTGGAGCGTAATAGGTGTAAACTAAGAAAAACACAATTGTGCGACGAGAAAAGGGATATCCGCTCGGGGGACGCACTAGAGGCGCTCAACCGTCCCTCGCCCCCCTCGCCGACAGCCGCGCATGGGGAAGATCTCCCTGACGACCCGCGCTTAGGAGACCCCACGACGTCCGCTGAAGTGGTCGTTGAACCCGACGGCGATGGAGGGATCCGGGATGGTTGACGGCGCCCTCGGCGGGCGGCCCTCCCATTTGTTGAGGAGGACGCGACGCACCGCCGCTTCAGCCGAGGGTCGTGGAAGGCGACAGATCGGCCGCAAAGCGGTCATCGCGCCTAGGCACCAATCCTCAGCGATGGTGCGGGCGCGCCTCGGCCGCGGTGGGGTCTTGATCAACGGCTTCTCAAGAGGTAGGCGGAGGGACTCGATGAAGGCCGTGGCGCCGGCCTCGGCCGGCGGCCCCGCCCTTCCCACGGCAGCCACGGTGGCGGCGGTGTTGTGCTTGGCGGAGGTGGGCCGGCGTGGCGGCGAGCCCGGTGGCGGTGGGCGCGCCGTCGTCAAATCGCAACATCCGCAGTAGGCGGTTGGGTGCACGCCGGCGGAGTAGCGGGGGGCCGCGCGGCCGCGCCACCCTTCCCCTGGCCGATCGGTTGCCATGTGCAACAGGGAGCAAAGGCGAGAGAGCGCAGCGGCGGGAGTAGGGCGGCGTCCTCCATCGCGGCATCCCGAGAGGGTGATGCGTCTGTCGTCGAGCGTGGTGCCGCTGCGTCCCCATCCTCGACCCCGACGCCTCGGCAGGGATAACCGGCCGTGGGGAGCAGGCTGCCACAAGATCGCCAACCTCAGGAGCGGCCGGAGTAGACGAGGGCGCGCCGAAGAAGGCGGCGAGCTCGTCAAGCATTGGGTCGACCCAAACGAGAGGCCCCTCACCCTTGTGTAGCAAAAGCGTGGTCGGAGGTGATGGCGATGTCGGGGGCGGACGGTGTTGAGTTGAGGCCGCATGCCCGGCGTCGCCGACGGTGCGTGGACCGACGCCGACGGCGGTGGGCGCCCGCCACAAGCCCCCGGTTGCCGCCGACCGAGGCAACACTTGGCGCGTCGGCGAGGAGAGCCGCTGGGCGCCAACCGCAATGGTCGAAGGAGCCGGACAGAGGATCCGCCCGATGACGATAGGGGCGCGCGGCTCGGAGCGCGAGGCCGCCGCCCCGCCACCATCGGCGGCGACGGCAAGGTGACCGAGGCGGGCGCCCACGGCCACCCCCTCGACGACGGCGGGGCTCCCGAGCACGGCCCGCGAAGGACCCCAAAGGCGGACGACAAAGGCGATGCCCGTAGCTCCTCGCCCGGCAAGGCCGAAATGGAGGCGGAGGAAACAACACGACGGGAAGTGCACTGGGCGGCGAGGTGACCCCGCCTGCGGTTGAAACATAGTCCAACAAGCGGCGGCGGCACCCCGCCGTAGGCGAGGGTGATGCGGGCCACTGGCGGCGCCACGCCGTCGGCTCTCAACAAGAGGAAGCCGCCGGCGTCGATAGGCCACCCACGCGGGGGCGTGGAGCCGAGGAAGGACGTGAAGGATTGGCGCCGCGCGGGCGGCGGAGATGCCCCAACCGCGGGCCGGCGTTGCTTTTTGCCGACTCTCACCTCGGGCCGCGCCCGAGGCGGAGCCGCCACAAGGCAGACATGCGCCACCCCAGCGAGCACCGGTGGGGACACCGCCGGTGCACGGCGCACACTCACCGCTGCGTGGACCGAGTCGCCGATGCACGGATGCCCGGCCGCCGCAAGACGCCACCGAGGACCGTCGGCATCCCAAGTCCCGCTCGACGACGACGGCGGCGACGATGACGACGACGATGTCGCGCTCCCCGGGATGATGATCGGGCGTGATGCGGGTTGGGCGCCTCACATGGCGCCATTGGCCTCGGGCGAGGGCGGCACCTCGCAGCTCGGCGGGGGTGCGGCGGCTAGGCGGCAGGGCAACTCATCATCGGATGCATCGCCGTCGCCGATCGCCCACCGGCGATACCGCGGCGCCACCGAGTGGCACCCGGGGGAAGGGGTGCGGCATGGGGGGGGACGGGGTGAACGACCGCTCAAGGGCGGGGCCGGGCGGGCGGACGGGGATGACGCCAAGGTCGAGGGGCGCCACCGAGGTCCTCATCGTCCCCGCCCGGGATGTCCTCCCGGTTGAGAAGCGAGCCATCCGTGACGCCGAGGCCCAACATCGCGTTAACGCTGTGGATGCGCTGGGGATGCCGCCAGCCCGGCCGAGGTGTCCGCCACCTCCGTGGCCGGGAAGGCATGGCGCGCGTGGGCGGTCGGCGGTGCCGTCTACCCCATCGACGACAAGGGCGACATAGCAACAAGGCAACTCGCATCCTCGCCACTACCCATTAGCGATGTGGAGGCGGGGGGAGGGCAGGGGTCCCTAGAGGCATCGAGGACGGCGGCGACGGTTCCCACCACGAACCCGGCCTGCGGCCCGCGCCACCACGAGGTCGAGGGCGTCGCGCTCATCGGTGGTGGCCGCGATGATGACCTCCCCGGGGCGGCATCATCGGAGGATAGGCGGTCACCGCCGAGGTCCAAATACGGCACTCCCCCGACGCCCCCGTCCCCCGACGTCACCGCCACCGAGGGCGGCGCCCGCCACCCCCCAGTCCCTCAACTCCGCCGCCCCCGGCGCACTCGGTGGCGCGAGCGAAGGAGCGGGCGTGGAGGGTGCCGGGGAGGGGAGAGGTGGGGAAGGGGCCGCGAGGTGCCGGGCCGGGACCATCGACGGCGACGGCGAGGGAGCAGCCCGGGCTCACCATGGATGACCCGGCGTGGAACCTAGAGCTCTAGTGAAAAATGCAGAAAAGAGGAGCTAGACCCACCGGAGGAGAGCCTAGGTGACGGGGGTGCCGGATCCGGGCTCGGATTTGGTGGGGATGGTGTAACAACCAGGATTTTGGAGAAGCCAAAATTGTGAACTTTTTAAAATTTTTCCCCGCAATGTGTGAATCATGTAGATGCTAGGTCAAACGTAAGTTAACTTGCTAACAAAAACGTTGCATACATTTAGAATTGTTTGTAGATGTGTGCCCGAGTTCGTGAGTCGGTCTCGGGTTTTGAGTTTGGAGTGCACAATCTATAGCAACTTCTCTCGTTTCCTTGTGAAGTTTTTCATCTTCTCCGGAATTCCTCCCGGAATTCCGTGAACCCTTCTCAAACTCATCCCGTGAATCTTCTCTCTTATCTCACTCAAATCCCCCGAAGTCGTAACTCGCCCGAAGTAAAGATCCTTATCTTCTCCTTTTCCCTTCCTCCTTTGACTTATCTCGTCATCTCTCGGAGATCGTAACCTCTCTCTACGTTCCTCGTCGGCAGCACCGAGTCACGTCGATGACCACCAACCTACTCGACCAATCATAGCCCAAATTTCGGCTAAGCCCTAACCCTATCTCCCCATCCTAGCTAGCCCTAGCCCTCCGTGGACCAGCTGCGCCAATCCTTGCCACCCCGATGGCTAGCCCCCGACCAACCTTGGCCAGCCATAGAGGCCACAAATTTAGTCGGCCGGTGGTTATAGCAAGCCACAATAGATCCGACCCCCCAACCACCTTCCTAAATTATTGAACTCCTCCCAAATCATGCTCTGCATCATCTGAAATTCCCGCAAACCTTTTATGAATCTATCATAACCTCCTTTATATTATTCACATAGCCCTTAACTCAAAATCACAAGCTCAATTCAAATATTCTTTTGAATTCCTTGTAACGTTCACAACCTGTAAAAGGAAAAATCTCCTTTTCCTTTTTCACCCGCAAATCCGCTACCGTCAAGTTCATAATTGACTTTCCTTTTTAGCCCTCTCATATATCTTTTGAATAATATCAAATGCCTTGGTTCAAATTCATTAAAACCATAACCTCGAACTCTTCTTGAATCTCATTTGAAATCTCTTAAATTCTTGATTCAAATCAAATAGGCAAAGAGATAAATGGACAAGCCATTTTCCTTTTCCTCCCACCATTCCAGCCCAACCAGCCTCCTCTCCTAGCCAGCGGCCCAGCCCAACTCGCCCTCACCTTCCTCTGCTTGGCCCACGCGCACAGCCTGCCCAGGCCCATCTCGCCACTCACCCTGCCAGCCCAGGCCCAACCGGGCGCTGCCCCTGCCCCAAAACCCTAGGGCGAAATTTACCCTGGCTCCCAGCAGCAGCCGCCGCCGCCAGGGCGCGGACGCCCGCGCGCGCGCTCGCCTTTCGGCGTCCGTGCCCACCCGTGGGATGGCCGCCACGCACCCCCGGCACGCCTTCCAAGTATCGCCACCGTCCGTGCCTTCAGGAGCCCTAGAATCACGCCGATAAAAGGGGAGCAGCCGTCGTTGCCTTGCTCCATCTCCCGACCGGCCGCCGCCACTCCTCTTCTACTCCTGAGCGCCGCCGCTACATGCCCCCCTCCTGCCCTCCAGGCCGAGCCGCGTCCCCGTCGAGCGTGCCGCTCGGGACTGTGCGCTCCGGCCGCGACTCGCAGCGCCACCGGCGTTCACGCGAACGCTGGCGCACCGGGGCCCCGCCGCGCGAGCGGATCGCCGCTCGAGACATCCTCAACCTCGGCCTCGTCCGTCGCGACATCGAGCCCGCCGCCACCACGCTCTTCCCTGCCTTCTGTAGCTGCCGCCATGAGCACCTCAACGCCGGTCGCCTCCTCGCCGTGTCCACGCCGCCCGCCGCACCAACGGAGCGCCACCAATAGGACCACGACGTCGAGCCGACCCGCGACGTCGCGCGCGTCGTGACCTTGCCGTGCTGCCTCGACAAGCCCCCAGCCGCACCGACCTCGGACCTCTCCGAGCCGGCGTTCCTCGTCAGCACCGCGCCACCTTGACGCTGCGTGCGACGTCAACCCCGCGCAGCACCTCGACGCCAAGCCCGCCTCCTCTGCTCCGAGCAGCAGAGCGCCAGGACAAGCTCAAGCCGGCGCCTTGACCCAGCCCCGCCGTCCTTGCCGTCTTGCCTGCGTCGTGCCGCGCTCGCCGCGGTGAGCATCGACAGCAGCCAAGCCGCACCGGCTCGGACGCCATGCCTCGTCGCTGAGCTGCCCGCCTCGACGCCGTTCCCGCCGCAGGCCGACCTCCACTGCTCTGCGATGTCGTGACCGAGCCGACCGCGACGACAAGCTGAAGACCACTGAGCCCGCGACGCCGGAACTGCAGTCACCGCCCCGTCGCCATTCCTCTGTGCAGAGCAGCAGCACCACCTCCTAGCCATCGTCGGTGAGCTCTGCATCACAAGTTTGCTGTTTTCCTTGAACACCATGTCGTTGTGCCTGACTACCCTGTGCCGCGAACCCAAAACCATGGCCTTGCAGCTTGCCACACCACCTTGAACCTGCCGAAGGACAGCAGAACCCCGTTGCCGCGATCGTGATCTAGCTGCACTAATCGTTGCCGTCCAGCAAGACCACGCCAACAACCGGCAACCTCACGGTGAGCATCCAGCAACCAAAATCAGCCCTTTCTTGTTGTTGACGTTGTCGGCATTCTTGCCTGATGTCCGGCCTTCGTGCCGTGGTTATATACTGTTGCAAGGTGACCATGGCCTAGTTGTGCCTTTGCTAGAGTGGGACATCGCTGCTAGTCCTTGCAGCCCCGTTCGGACAGCTAGCAACAAGTTGCAACCATCCAGATACGTAGTCGCAACCTTTGCTTCCAAGGTCGGACCTTTGATCCCGTTGACGCCGTCGCGACGCCGGCACACTATACTTGGCCATTTGGCCCGCGACGCAGCCCGTCCGAGGCCCGCAAAATGGCCCGGTACTCGCCCGGTCCGGTCCGTCATGGGCCGCCCCTCGGCCCGCGGCACGGTGGCGGCCCGCCCGATGGGCCTGTGGCGGCCGGCCGGCCTCGTTAACCGGCTTTTGTGCCTCGGAAGGATATAATCAAGCTAAATTGAAAAAAAAAACAGAATCATGCTTAAAGACTATCGGCATGTCACTCGCGATGTCACTCATGGTCACCTAGATTGGCAACGCCGAAGCCTTCATCTCCAGCCAGTTAGCCGCTGGCGCGGGCAAGGAGAGCAAAGAAGCGGCGGCGGCGCAGCGGCAGCAGCAGCGGCGCGAGGAAGAAGAAAGGCGGCAACGCGGCGGCGGCAAAGAAGAAACCGGCGGCGGTGGTGGTGGTCCGACCATTGGGCCGTCTGCTTTCTCAAAAAAAAAAAAAAAAAAAAGCCATCGGGTCGTGGTCCGCCCCGATGAAATGTGGCCGGACGCGGACCCGGGGCTCGGTGCAAATGGCCCACGGACCGCCATGGGCCGAGGACGCCGTCCGCATCGGGTGGAGGCATCGCGCCCGTGCGCGCCCGGGTCCGACGCGGCGGGCGTCCGCCCGCCCGGAACCCCACGGGCGCATCGGGCCGGCCGTTGACATCTATACGGCACACCCCTTGCTTTTTTATTCAATTTCTAATTCAATCTTGTCGCTTATACTTGTCATACATACTATCATATACTTGAGCTATCTATCTATCAATATATCTACCTTTTATATCCTGTCTATCAATATCGTTGCATGTGTCGTGCCTTCGTGCTGGCCTATCTTTTTATCTCTCTGTCTCGCTATGGAAATGTCTTTGCTCGCTCGTGGTGGTGGTGTTGCCGTGGTTTTGGGTGTGTTGTCTTTGTCATTTGCCCGTAGCCGCAGCCGCCGAAAGCCGCGAGATCAATACGTCCGCACGCTACGATCGCGAGATCCTCTCGCCATGGCCGTAACACCGTTCGTATCCCTTCTCTCTCGTGTTTGAGTTGTCTCCATCGTACCACGATCATTAGCTCTTGCTCCCGTCCCATGAACGTGGTCATTATGGACTTGATATCGATGTCAAGCTCGACGCGGTTATAATCCGCACACTTCGAGTCCACGAGGACCTAGTTATGTGGGATACGAATTAGGAGCCAACCCTCGTGTTGCAACGGGTGCCAACTCGCTTAGGTGAAGCTCGTGGCCCTTCCATGGCCATTGGGTTTTTACCTTCTTTTTTTCGTGCTATTTATCCTTACCTTCTCGTATGCTTGTACCACGTTGACTTTAGCGGATCTAGCGGTGACAACCGCATTGCTACGAAGCATAGGAATAGTCTTGTGTTTGTTAGATGCACGGTCGTGGTGCCCTACGAGTGAGTTTGGATTGTTGGACCGTGTCTCTTCTCTCCCAACCTTCGCCGTTCTATGGCGAGTTGGTCGAAAAGAGTGCGAATCCTGTTTCTTCTCGTCTCTTGTCTCAATCCTCGTCGATCTAGTAAGGCGTTGATTGAGCCTTCGCTTGTTGGGTATTTATTGTCATTTTGATTCCATTCTTTGATTCCAGTCGTTGCAATGACGAGCGGATCAGAGCGATGTGAATCCCGTGTTCTTCATTTGGTTCTTCGTGCTTAGCCACTCCTTTCGATTCCCGTTATTCTAATGACGCCCGGATCAAAAGTTAGTCCGCGGTGGTGTTTGCTCGATGAGCTAAGGTCCGTGCCATTTATCCGGAAGCCGCATGCAAAAAGTCGACTCGACGACCGTGAAGTACGAAGCTAGGCTACGACTTGAGCTCATGCCTAACAAACCACCACTCTTGTTTCTTTAGTCCAAGTATCGATATACGCGAGAGGGCTCAGTTGTCTCCTTTTGAGTCCCGTCGCCTTTTTAGTGAATGATTGTCCTCTTGCTTGGTGTAGTCTCGCGCTATAGTTTGCTTCGCGGATAGCGTTGGGTCGGAACTCGATGGAGGAAGAGGGAAAGTAGGACAACATGACTATAGAGTGGAGTTGACCCAGGAGGAGGAGACCCTGCTGTTCAACTACACCAACTAACGGAGACTTGTACCACTACTTCCTCGACATCACAGGTGTCATGGCAGCACTTTACTTTAGAGAATCCTATCTAGACATTGCGAGTAGAAATGCTAGCGCTTTACTTTTACTCCTTTGCTAGTGTATGATGCAAGCTTTTGCCCGAGCCTCGATTGCCTCGATTAAAACCTATCCACTGATTGACCCAAATTTCGGCCGCACTTATACATACCCGCCGCTTGCTTGCACATGCCGCTATTTATGCTATCACACTTATGTTATATATTGAGAGCTGGATTATATGAGCCGGACGGATAACGGGTGATACCTGTCTGAGTGTGACTCTGCGTGTGTGACTTGGGTGTGTGGTGGTGAGGGTTGTGTTGACCAGGCAAGATGACGACGAGTCGCGGAGACGAGTCTTGCCGGGGGATGCTTTGGCATTCCCGTGATGTGCTACCTGTGGCGGGTAAACTGTTTTCGACGAGATGGCCCCGGACCGAATCTTGTAGTGGGATGAGGTCTCGGGCGTAAGTGATTGAAGATGTCTTGTCTCGGTCCTATCTAAGGACTTGTATCTCTCGAGGACCCGTCTTGGGAATTGGTGCTCACCACACGTCCCTGAATGGGCGGGGTGCGGTCTACCCTTTTAGTTGGGCGGTGCCATTACTGCTAGGTTTGAAAGGCGGATTAGGGTGGGCGGAGACGGATGGAGGATTCCTCAGACGCCCTAGTCGGCAAAGACCCCTTGGCCCTGTTTGCCTCCCCCAGCCTCGGCGTGCCTTCCGCGGTTGGCATCCCGTGTGAGTGGCGGGGATGGCATCGTCTAATTAGGGAGGACTCCATTATCGCCCTAGGTGCTTGCTACGCCGATGATGGTGATCTTGTGGTCTTGTGTACACGCTCGCAGAGTTGTAAATCTATACGTATAGTCCGGCCTACGGGCTTGGACCTGTCTTGGACTGGACTACTTTGGGTTTGCGCCGGCCTTCGAGCCTGGACTGCCCTCAAGCATGCGCCTAGGCTCCATGACTAGGTTTTCCCCGAGGTTTCCCTTCTCCGAGTAGTGAGAGGTGTCCCTTCTCTTCTTACCTTGGGAGTACTAGTTGTGTGTGGGGGTTTACGGCTGAGAGCCTAGCGGGCTGAGAGCCGATTAGGCAAGGCGTAAGAGCCGGAGCCGTCTTGTCGCTAAGTGGGTACGAGAGTTGTGAGATGTGTGTGGTATGTGGTGATGGTTTGGGAAGAACATGTGAGGTGGGATGAAGATTGTAATTGGAACTAATAATATTGAATTTATTACTAATTGCCGCTTTCGCATGCGCTAAGGATGCAAACCACAACCAAATATTAGGATCGCCAATCCCTTATTTTCTATTTTCCACCAAAGCTCGTTCGGTCGACCATGGCCTCGCACATTACGGCGGTGTGCGACATTACCCGATTTGCGGTATTTAGAAGGATTAGGTGGTCTCGTTCCTACGCTCAAGCTTGGATCAGAAGATGAAGATTATTTCCGCTAATCTCTATGCCGACTCTGATGAAGCCCGTGAAGGAGGAGCCTTCACTCGCTGACGTGCTACGTTTACTCTGAGGTCCTGAGTTACGCTTCCGCTAGGTTAATAGTGTAATAGGTGAGTCCCCGAGAGTTGTTTAATCCTCGTATTCTTGTAATTGTACGATGCATGACTATGATATTAACGTAAATAATAATGTGATGGAGTGATCTTGTGGGACTATCACATTATTATTCGATTCTCGTATTTTTTTCCCTTCGTGGAAAATCGGGATGTTACGAGATGGCGTGGTTGGGGTGGATCTAGGAGGATTGGGAGGAGGCGGCTCGGGGGATGACGAGCGGGAGCGGGTCGCCTCCCATCCCCCCGTTGTCACCAACTTCCGCCGCTTGTGTTTGCTCGCCGATGCTAATATATATCTATATCTATACTATAAAGGAGCGAAGGAATTAGATGGCACGTGCCGCGATCACATCCGTCGGATTAGACTGATGATCTCATCCAAGGGTTGTCTTATATGGACCGACCTTAGGTTACATGGTGTTTCCTTGCGCCGTGAAGCAACCGCGCGCCCAACTCGCACGTATCTAATCGAACCTCCCAAACGTCGTGCACAATCCCGAAAGGCCGTGATGCAGTAACCATCCGCCTCGTCAGAGTTCCCATGCAGCAACTTCCTTACCGGCCGCCTCCGTCGGGGACAGTACCACGTGCTCCGGCCGGCCCCCAAGGACGTCCTCCTCCGCAGCAAACCAAGAGGACGCCACGGCCTCCGACGCCTACAGCCAAGAAGCCAACGCCAGCGTCATCATCCTAGCAGAGCCCGGCGGCGGCGTCCCCATCGTTGCTCTCTCGTGGAGGGCACGATCGAAAACCGCTGCAGACCCACTGTCCTCATCGTGATTTCTCACCCACTGGAACATCGCTGGCGTCGCCCATGCCGCACCGCGGCCATCGCTACGAGAGTACCACGCCGCAGCCGATGGCCTCCTACTCCTCCTTGCCGAAGACCTCCACGCTGCCCCCAACGGAGCGACTCCCTCCCTTGCCAGCCCGGACGAAGAACACGCCTCCGCCGAGATCCCACTTTCTCCCGGTATGCTCTCCATCCACCTTCGTGTTTATCTCGTGACTTATTTGGATTCGAGACATGGGCAATGGTTTGTAGAGTTGATTTTGAATCTCCAATGGAGATAACGATTAATTCAACATGGAACTCGGTGATCTCGGTGATCTCCCTGAAACCCTGCCCTTGATGAGCGCTAATCCCATCCCCAACCCCGGCGCCCCTCGTTCGATGATTGACTCCTGCAATCCCAGCAGGCCCTCACCTCTATCCTCCTCGCCGATGCCGCTGCGGTGACCATCGCTCAAGTCCAGGCTTTCATGATGTTCATGGTTGCTCATGGTCAGTTATGCACGTACTCTGTGGCTTTGCCTCCACCTAGGTAACGACAGTGAACACCCCCAATCCGTGCATGCAATTGTTAATTATTCAAAAAAAAACTTTTCTCCAATATGTTATGATATGACGTTGTCTTGAATTTTTAACATTGGATGGCATCAGCTGATGCCACCAGTTGAATTGATTTGTTTGTGTGGCGAGCACGATGGATTAGTTCATTCTTTATCTGATTTGACAACAGGATTCCGTGGATTATATATGCTGATGTTTAAAAAAGGTCTCAGGGGTGATATAATTGGCTATTGGCCATTGCAATTTGCAATCGTTGCCTCTATGGTTATAATTGCCACATAGCTTTTTTTTAGATGTAAGAGCATTATACACACACTAAAAGATTACACATCCCCATCAAATAAGCTCGTTCAAATAAATATTTTTCTTTGTAATATATGCAGATAGACACTTAGAGAATCATTTTTTGTTCGATATGGAGAAAAGTAGATTATCAAATTGATTGTTAACTATTGTAACTTTAATTTTGTATGTTTAATTTGGTTCGTAGGAACTCTTCACTTCCTAATGTTTTCTTTCTATCATTCCTGTTTTCTCATTCAAACGCTCGATTTTTGGTCAATAGTGCAGCAACCTTATTTTCTTGTTCTAGCATCACCACTGCACGCTCTCTGGGACACAATGCTGGTGCATGCAAAGGTCGAGGCCAGGGGCAAGTACGTGCACCGGAGAGGATAGTGGCAAACCCGCTATGCTGCGCCCGATTGGTGCAAGGTTGGCCTCTTATGCTACCCTCGAGTCAAATTAATCAGAGAAACTTTTGTTCTTACCATATCGTCTCATTTTATTGTAATATAATGCTGTCCAAAAAAGGAAAAAAAAATGTAATGTAGATATGTTTAGTTGTTTACTATTATACTATCTTTTGTAGAATCTAGAAATTCATGTGTACATTCTGTTGCATTTAAGAAATATACTGTGAATAATACTCTCTAAAATTTCAAATCTTTCTTTTCGTCTTCTCTTATCCTGGAGAGATTCAATCAGGAGAATGAAAAGTTATAAACTGTAAAATGCCACTAAGAAACTAGAAGGAAGGTTCATTGGTTCCTTGCAAGTGATATACATATTTTATGAATGCAGTGATATGATCTGCTTGATGAAGTAGAGAGCATTTCTTGCCAGCTTTTAAATGTTACTGGAATTACCACAAGATTGATTCTCTTTCAAATGATAACTTGTATTACAAGATGGCTATCCATGTGGGCATGGTTTCTATTTTTTGACATTATTACCAGCAGGTGACGAGGTGAGCTGTGAAGTCGGCCTTACATTATATTTGTTATCTAAATATATATGCTGCTATTTATAGGCAAAAAAAAAGGCAAGGATCGAGGACTCTATGTAGAGGTAAGCTGAACCCTTAGCAATTCATATATCAACTAAGGCGTGTCACACTGGCAAACAAGAAAAATGCAGCTAACCTAGCCAGATATGGTAAGCTTTACTGAAAAATTCTTGAGCTTTACATTACCTTGTTATCTCTTTTATTAACACTAAACATATGGTGCTGTTTTTAGGAAAAACCAAGGGTTGTGGCCTCTATGTATAGGTCAGTTGAACCCTTAGCAATTCATATATCAAACTAAGGTGCATCTTACTGGCATGTATTCCATGGTTAGGATTCTATATTAATATCATCCTGTTCAAATCAAACAAGAATAATGCACAGCTGACATAGCCAAAGATGGTGAGCTTTACTAAAAAAAAATAACGCCTTGGATTCAAATTGTTAAACTGTGGATGGTCCTACTCATGAGGATTCAAAGCTATTGGTTAAAATTAAATTTTATTGATATATTAGGTACTTCACCAAACTTATCAACTTTGTTTTAGGTTTTTTTTTTATCACCTGTGACATATTAGATACTTCTTTACCAAACTTTCCAATTTTGTTTTAGGGACTTTTTTATCACTTGTGACTTATGACTTGTGATACCACGATAGTGTTTGTTGCTCTAGATTGTTCAGGTTCATTTGGCTTGCTTTTAATTTGAGTTTTTGAAATGCTATTACTATGCTTAGGGATGCAATATTCAGGTCATTGCTATCTAATCTAATTAACTATTTATGTATGCACCTTTTTCATGATACTTGAGTACATTCAAATATTCTGCTATCAACTAGATATGATTTGCCATGTTTTCTTTTGATAGAAAAATGGTTATGTTCATTCTTTACTTGTTTACTTTAACATTATGTACTTGAATATTGGCTATGTAGAATATCATTGGTCGTACATGTTGCGATGCCTTGAATTATTGTGCATATTAATTGTTGAGTGATTGTGAATTTTATGATGTTTTTTTTTTTGAGTAGTTGTTGTCCTCAGTTCAGTGTTGGTATAATGTTTGCAGGAAAAGCTGGGAGCAACCAGTGATTCGATTTACTAAATGAATGAACAGAACGAGGGCAGCGGCTTAGAAAACAAGCAATTTTTTTGAGGAATAAAAAAAGAAGCAATTTGATTCCAATGCCCAGCCTGGACATAGCATGTATATATGCCCTCACTATGTTAAGTAGTTAACGATAGAGTTTTAATGTTTGTTCTGTGGCTGTCCTTCCAGATTAGCTAATAGATCGAATTAGATTGTGCAGAATAACAAGACTCAGTTAGTCATTCACCATTAATATAGCGTTATTAAGTCAAACTCTGGATTGTGCTGATCTTGAAAATATTTGAAAGGTTTATGCCTAGAGGAAAAACATGATGGACTATACTGCACGCATGATGTTTATGAATTTTTACAGACACGTGTGTGTCGCACGTGCATTGCCACTAGTATATATAATGGCCTAATACAGAGCACATGCAATGCAGTAGAAAGGCAAAAGATTTGCAAACAAAGGTCAAGGGAATATAAGAACATTGGGCCTACACGTAGTGGCACATCCAAAGAAAGAGTAAAGACTAAAGAAAGGGCCAATCAATCTGAACAAACCTTGTGCACCATGCCTGTGCTTGCTTTGAGCTCTTGCCAAGGGAGTTGGGTGACCATGGAGTGGCGGCTGCAACCACGCCGGTTGGGGTGGTTTGCGCAACCACCTCTGCATCCACGGTGCCGCGCTGACCTCCCGGAGGCGGCGTGCGCATTTTGGTTCTGTCTACATCGGGACCAATGCCTAGTGGGTACTCCACATCGCCTACCGTGACCGAATCAACGTTCGAGGAGTCGTCAAACACCAACAGTTTTGGCGTGGGGAACGGGAGGGCTTCTTTCACAGTGCGTACATTTAGTGGTGCACACCTTCAACACAGGGTTAGCATTCTATACTATCTATTTCTTCTTCTTCTCAGGTCGTGCACTTGGTATGAAAAAGGCTAGTCCGCTTCCAGTCATTCATCTCTTGCTCCTTTGGTGACAGGAGCATGCGTCGAATTATTAACGTCTGCCCTTCAGTGTCACCATCAATCTAAACTTCATCATCCTTGTCACTCGGTGTCTCACTTCCGGGATCGGCCCCTGGATCTGTGTAAGGTAAGTGATCGACTGGCCCACGCAAAAGCCATCGGGGCGGGGCCGGGCGCCAATGTGGTGTCTGCATCTATGGGCCATGCTGGGACGGCCTATGTGTAGCCACCGGCAACCACCGCAGGCCTCCTCCGCCGACGTGGTGGATCGGGCGGGGGACGCGAGGCTTCGCTCCGGTGAGCGCCATGTTGCGAGCTCCAGTAACATCGAGTCATCCGCAGGGTCACAATTAGCTGTGGCGTCCATACGCTGTGAGGCAGCTTAAAACGGGTTGACTTCAGTGCGCAAGGATTGCGTCGGTCGGCTCGCTGCGCCAAAGCCTTTCGCGTCATCGTAGATGCGACATAGTGACGGGGTTACGCCGGCGCCAGGCGCCTCGCCGCCATTGGCGGCGGCGTTGTTGCTGTCCTTCGCCGCCATTCCCAACCACGCCCGCCCGCCTGGCCCGAGCTCCACCGCGCGCCTCGCCGCCGGCGCCTGGCGGCGACCCACCCGAGTCTTCAGCCTGTTAGACCTGAGGCGGCGCTGCAGTCCACCGCCGCACCCATGTTGACGCCCCGGTGGAAACCGACGCTGCCCCAACTGAAGCCGCCTGGGAGGCTTGGCGGGAGCCACCACGAACAGGCTGCCATGGCGGGTCGGCAACCTTCGCGTGGACCTTGCGGGCGGCCCTGGGCATCCCTGCAGTCCCCGGCAAGGTGGTGGAGGCCGCAACAACGCAGGCATGTGACAGCGTAAGTTGCTACACGGTGTGAGTAGGACAGGCAGTTGATAATTAATTAATTTTAGATAAAATTTGCCGGCGTTGATCTATCTATCCCCTTGTTCTGCATTTGCTCTATCTATCTATCCACTTTTACATTGTTGCATTTATTTTCTTGAAATCTACGTTTGCGTTCCTCTTAGTTGGTCGACAACAGTTGGTAGTTAGCAGTAGTTGGTAGTTGGTAGGATTGCAAAAATCTTTACAAATAATTACATGGGCACCCTCAACACTATAAGACTTTTTGGAGCCACTTGTTTTACCGATGCTAATTCACCTCCTCCTATGTCCGTTATATATGGTAAAACATTTTCTGCCACTATACCACCAGTGACGTCTACCAATGAAAGGTCTACTACTCCTGCTGAACCGTGTGTGTGTCCACACCAGTGTACTGTTGTTACCTTGTGACGTACGTTGACTAGAAGCAATAAGAGCAGCCATCCAGCGCACCACCTTCAAGTAGAAGTACCTGGGAACCCGGCCTACAACTAAGATTTTTTTTTTTTTTTTTTTCGCGTCTACAACTAAGATTTTGTGAGCTGATCGAGAAGGGAAAAGGATGCGGCCACTTGGAATCAGCATGAAAGGTATGTACGCGTCATCTCTCACCTTTTACAATGAGGGATTATATTCCGATGACAAAACTTTCCTGGCTTGCTTGCAACTTTTCATGCATGCACAATGACGCAGCCTTTTCATCTGAGAGTACACACCCGTCCCTGGCCTTCAAACTAAAACTAACTCGATCGGTTTTCTGTTGTACTACTTCTAGAAGATTATGTGTTACACTGCATATATTATAAAGTAACTTGGTGTATAGTTTACATGCTCTCCTGAGTCCAGACAAAGTATATATAGCTTCAACAGCTCAATTACTTCTTAACCACCATGGCGAAAAAAACATAGACACCTGATATGCAGGGTCTCACAAAGTCACAATAATCTCTGTGTCATGGGTCTTCCTTCGCGGTAGATGTATGTATTCCATGTAGTCACAAGTTGCCATAATGTTGGCATCCCATGTAGTCTCACCTACACTTGCTCCTATCGGTGGCTGGCAGAGTTCAGGCTTCAGGTTGCATGGGTCACTCGATCTGCCTTCTGTCTTGTAGCACTAGTTCAGGCACTAGGGAGTTTGATACATGTGTTTTTGGTTTGGAACGAGAGTCCACTTCTGTGGGATAATCGAATTCCCCTTTCTGTTTCGAGGTCATTCGTTCATTCTCCATGCTTCGTGTTCTTCTTCTGATTTTAATTTTTAGTTCTTGTTCAGTTCTTTATAAGATGGCTGTGATTCATGTGACTTCCCAAACCACAAAGTCATCATATATCAATGGCGATGGGATTTCATAATTAGAGGTGGGTGATTTATGAGAAATAACATTAGGAGGTTATTTTAAATAATCTTCATAATTGCATAGGGTGGATAATTTAGATACAAACTAGGGGTTATTTTAAGTTATCCTTCATAAGAGCAAACTTGGGTAATTTATACACAAATTTAGAGGGTTGTTTAGAATTATCTTTCTCGTAATAACAGACATGAGTACTTTAGATACAAAATCAGAGGTTACTTTTATGTATTTTTCATAATGGTTAGTGGTGGTAATTTACTTCAAAGTGAAAAAGAACTGATTGCTATTATTGATGATGGTGATTGAAGACTATCAATTAGTAATAGTAAGATAAGATGGTTCCGTTGGAGTCTTTAATTAATAATAGTAAGATAAGATGGTTGTGATTCATATGACTTCCCATTCTCACAACAATGGCATCATATATTAATATGCTACTCCCTCCGTTTTAAATTGTAGTTCACTTTGGCTTTAGATCCATTTCTTTTACTATGTATCTAGATATAGTGTATAACTAAGTGCATAGCAAAATCAATGTATCTAGAAAAGTCAAAGTGAACTACAATTTGAAACGGAGGAAGTATTACTTAATTCATTTTTTGCAACTTTGATTCAGGTGTTAATGGGAGTACTGGACTAGTCAACATCAGTAGTAATTCGGCAATAGCGAGCTAGTGTACCAGTGGAATGTATGGGAAACTCAGGCAATGGTATTCCTTAGTTTCATGCTACAACTCTTTCTGTTGGCTACCGGAAGCCTCCGTCGCCGCAACACCAATGGAGTGCTCAAGGCTTCGATATGGTTGGCTTATGTGGGAGCAGACTCAGTTGCTGTTTACGCCCTTGGCCTCTTCTCTCAGTATAAGGACAAATACAAGAGTGGAAGGGAGTCATTTGGGGACACATTGCCATTTCTCTGGGTGCCTTTTCTCCTTGTGCACCTGGGTGGCCAAGATTCCATCACTGCCTTTTCTATTGAGGACAACAACCTGTGGCTGAGGCACTTGTTGAATCTTGTAACACAGGGGTTCTTGCTCTGTATGTCTTCTGGAAATCATTTCACAGGATCAATTCCAGTATATTGATTCCTGCAATGTTTGTGTTTGTTTCTGGGATGATCAAGTATGGAGAGAGGGTATGGGCACTAAAGAGTGCGAGCCGGAATGGCCTTGGCAAGTTAGTAAAGTTCAACTCGCCAATACAAAACAATAGCAATGAATCATATGCTCTTCAGATCGTGCTTCTTGCTCGAGGTTTTTTTGTGGGGAGGACTATACTCCAGCTGGGAGATGGGATCCATGGGAAATTTGTAGACAATTTCCGGCGTTATGAAGGGAAGCTGAAGATGGTAGTGATGGAGCTTGGCATGATGTTTGATCTCATCTACACTAAGGCCAATGTGCTGCAGAGATGGACTGGTGTCCTATGTCGGTGTGCTTCCCAGGCCTTGATGGTCGCTGCCTTCCTTCTCTTCCTGATCATTGAGAAGCAGGGTGCCCACGACCACAACAGGGTCAATGTCATGATTACTTACACATTATTCAGTGGGGCCATCTTTATGGAAGCCTGTTCTGTTGCTGTGGTGATGGCATCACCTTGGACAAGGGCACACCTGCAAGAGGGTAGCTTTCTTCATGGCCTTTGCATCTTTGCTACGTCCTTTTTCAAGGCTGTTCAGTGTAACAAGAGGCACCGGAGCTCGAGTTTCACTTCCATTGGGCAATTCAATATTATGGATTACTGCATCGCTATGAAATACAAACCCAGACTAATGTCAAAGGCCATCAGTGCTATTGGTCTGGATAAGCAATGGAGAAACTTATGGTACGTCCACCACATCAATGGTGCCAGCAGAGCAGTGGAGGGGATTATCAGCGGTGTTATGGAAATTTTTGGCAGACCAAACGATAACTGGTTTGTACAGAGCTGTCTTGGCAGGAAATTGAATTACACACTGAGCCTGCCCTTTGAGCATGTCCTTTATCGTCTGCATATATACACAGACTTTTATATAAGTAGACAATGGATATGGACCCACCCCAACGGTAATGTTATGGCTGCACCTGATGATGCTGTAAGATTAATGCGCCTTATGGAAGAATGCGAGACGCTATCAAACTACATGATGTACCTGATGGTGGTGCATCCTTCCATGTTGCCAGTCAGCACGGCTGCAGAAGATCTTGAACCTGCACTTCTCAAATGGGTTACTGAAAACCATGGAGATGATAATGGAGAAGCGAGGACCAAGCTATACTTTCTGGACCATTATACACGCTCAGTGCTCAGCAACGAGTCAAACTCTGACTCCCCCTTCAAACCGCCAGACCAAATTAACGGGCCATTGCAACTGGAGGAATCACTTAAGGAGATCAAGGAGATGTGGTTGAGGCTGCTCATGTATGCGGCTGGTAAATGCCGTGGAGAGCTACACGCACGGCAGTTGGCGAAGGAGGCGAGCTCATCACCTTTGTCTGGTTACTCATGGTGCACCATGGTCTTGGGGACGTGGCACGGGAGCTCAGCCTTTTGACATCTAATGATCCTGATGTAGCCCAGCCTGGGTCCACAGTGTCAGCTGAAAATAGTAACTGGATTGCACAGCTACAAGGGCCTCGTTACGCCTTCGAGTTCCATGGTCAGCAACACTCCCAACAAGCGGTGGAGACTGCGCGCGAGACTGAGACAGTTAAGCATTCTTGGTGCAACAGACTGCAATTCTGAATGCAGCACAGATTCAAACTCTCGAGCAATTTCAGTCTGATCTCCAAACAGAGCTTGGTGGGGCTACGGCACCGGGCTGGGCATCAGAGCAAGATGAAGCCGGGACTTCTGGCGGGGGCAGGACGAGGTGGCAACGCGACGACAGGCTCTGAGATTGACGAGCAACCAGCTATGATGCCTGCGGTGGAAAATGAAGGCTCGCGACACGCGTAGGCCAAAGTTTCTGTCACTCGGCTCATCGATTTCAGAATGCATGGTAAGCACTGTGCTGCTGTCGGCTGCTAGTGATTCAATAATTTTTATGCATCCAGGACCAGGATCTATATTAATGTTGTATTTTTCGCTTCCATGATGCGTGCCCTTATATTGTCATGAAGCATCCAATTCGTAGTCCACCGATCGTGTGTCTGCTGACATCTGTAGTATGTAGTTGATACCTAGTTCCAATAAAACCCTACTGCACCGCCTTATATTTATGTATCTATATGTTGGTGGATTACTGGATTGTACTGTTAGTCGTATGGTTATGTTGTTACTAAGGTTCAAACCTATGTATTGTATTGTTCTATAATGGGTTCAAAGTTTCTTCTGTTCGGTTATCATGCAATTGATTTTTTTTTTTTTTTTGAGTTTCTATCATTTTATCTATTAATTTAACTAGGAAGAAATACCGACATATACACCAGTTAGTTGCTGTTAGGGAGAGCTTAGGTCTGTGTGCGGTGCCTTCCTTTTGAGCAAAGTTTGTTGCAATGTAATCCTTGTCCAAGGATCTAGTAGTGGTGACTGGTGAGGGCTGGTGCTAGGTAACCATGGTGTTACCAAGGCTTTGTATCATGGGCCAATTATTTGTATGGCCCTCTAAAGTTCGTGTGTATCTCTACATGGTCGCTTTTTCAAAAGTTAGCTATATGGCGAAAAACTTGTGTTAGGCTCTATGGCCTTCCGTTACCTTTTGGCATTTGGCCGGTGTTAACTCTTTTGGGGAAAAGACCATTATACCCCGGACGGAAAAAAAAAAATGCAAGGTTTTTTTCTTTCATTGTATATCTGGACATATATATTGCCGCAGAACACATATTTTGACATAATTAAGGTAGCAAATTTCATTGTCACATAAATATTTTCTCTGGAATAAATATACATTTTCAAAAATACTATATTAGAAAATTGTTTATAACTCAAAAAATATGAAAACATGCTAGTTTCCACCAACGACACCAGATCATAATAGGTGATCTTATTCGTACTAGTTTTGAAATCGTGACTTTTTTACTAGCAATTTATAAGTTGAGAGCTCATAACCGAGACTGGGATCCTAAGAATTCCTCCTAAATTCAAGCGTTCATGATCCACTCTATCATAAACAAATATGTTTTGGACATAAAGGTCTAGTTGCGGGGCTCAAACAAAGACACTGTGATTTTGGTACCAAATTCAGAGTCGTGTTCAGCTGTGTAAGAGATCAGCCTGACGGAATTTGATAGAAATCAATCGCCTTTGTACGGTAGCTGTTGAAGACATCAAACTCAGAAAATCTAGAGACAGAAAAGAGAAAAAACTAATACCGCAGCAGCCAGCAGGCAGCAGGGGGTGCAGCGGGGCCGGAGGGGCCGGTCGCTACTGTCGGTCGGCGACGAGAGGATCATCCTGCCACCTTTTGGGCGACGCAGGCCGGATCCCGCCTCAGTCGGCGTAGAGCTGGGACTGCCCGGGGAGGCGGCAGCCCGGATCCTAGGAGCGCGCGCTGCCCGGTCCGAAGCGCGAAAGGACGACCCGATCGAAGGGCGCAGGCCGGGAGGTGGAGTAGGCGTGGCACAGAGGAGTGGCGGCTCTCGGAAAGCGTCGGTTCCGCGGGCGGCGCTACGGGCGCCGCGGGCGGCGGTGCCCATCCATGGCGGCGAACGGGATGGGGGGAGAGCGGGGACAAGTCTGGGCGCCGGGTTCGGCCGAGCAGGGGTATTTTGGTCATTCTCCCACTCCAACGATGCTAACCCTAACAGAGTTGTCCTCTCAAAACAAGGCCATAGAGATCACCAAAAAGTTTCTTAGGGCCATACAGCTAACTTAAAAATAAAAAGGGCCATAGAGATCCAACCAAAGTTTTGAGGGCCATATAGATAATTCTCTCTTGTATCATTGTTCAAACTCTTTCTTCTTAATGAAATACGCTAAGGCGCGTGATCTCAAAAAAAAAAAATTATACACCAGGTTGTGTTCTCTATCAAAACGGTCTGCTTTTTAGATCACCTATCCTTCCAGTTTTTTTTTTTTTTAAAAAAAATCATATCCTTCCATGTTGGTGAAGCATGACGATAAACAAAGCCATGCAACACTGTCCAATCTCTAGCGCCTGTCATCCCAATCTAGTGTCTCCTCCGCTAGCAAGGAGATCGAGCAACTCCTCTACTGGAACACCAAGCAGCTGAAATCCACCATATGGGCTTCTGCTAATGAGCACGGCAACCAGAACAAAACTGTGGTTCCCACGACACAGATTGACTTGCCACGCCACTTCAACATATTATCTAAGCTTGGCGATATGATACTTGGCACATGATAAAATGTGGTAGTGGTTATATATATATATATATAGCTAGTACCAACTCCTCATGCTCCTCCATCCTGACTAGCTACTAGCCACATGATACACCACAGGAACACCTATATTATGTAATATAAGCTTCCTTTACTATACAACTATACTAGTTTACTACTATGTTTTTCAACCTTTCTTCTAAATAATTTTTAAAAAGAAATGTGCTCTATTTTTCAAATTTCTCAGCAATACATTTTGATTTTTTTATTTTCTCTATCTCCCAGCAATGTTTTCCATTTAGGCCTCGTTCGGTTTTCACCGGGAACGGCCGAACGAGCTCGTTCGGTCGGAATGAGGTGGGCGGTTTTTGTAACCGGGGTTTTTTACGGCGGTTGAACCAAACCGCCGGGTCCGGTTTCGATTTCCGGACCGATTCTGCGTAAACCGGCCGGTTACGGTCGGTTTGGTTTTTGAATTCAAATGAATTCAAATTTTCGATTCATCGGTAAAAATCCGGGTTTACCGAAGCGGTATTTAATTTATACCGCCCGGTTTGAGCGGTATAAATTAAAACCGCTTCGGTAGTTTTGTTTTTAATTTTTTTTGAAGGAATTTTTGATAGTTGGTTTGGACATTTTGATGTAAAAAGGGCACACAATGCGGAAATAAATAGCATAAGTCAATACGGATACAATAACCAAATGTGATGGGAACACCCCATAGTCCCATACCGCATGATCGGGCATACAAATAATCAACGGTGTGCTACGCCATATCACGGGAACCCCCCATATCGGCCGCGACTCCTCATACTTTCGGCGTAGACATAATAGAGATACCTCATTTCTTTGAAGGGGCTAGCCTTGTAATCTTGCCAAGTCATCCCCCGACCATACTTCGCTGTTGTCTCCCATTCTTCAACCAACCCGATTGTAAAATCGGGGTCTTGCCATTGAAACACCCATCTAGTCATAGGCTGGGCGAGCCGTCGGGGAATGGGATAGGTGTAAGAAGCCTGCGAGGTGTCGCTGTGCGAGGATGAGGAGGGGGCGTAGTGCCGTAGTCCGCCCGGTGAACAGTACATCCTCTGCGATTCGGTTGGCCATGGTCCCGGTCTTGAGTGGCATGTGTGACGGCTCTACCGCAATCAACCATAATTAGTGGGGTTCGACGAAACAATTGTCGCGTATGTAGGTTCAAGTGCAATTGATACACGTGAAATGAAGACACCTGCGGAGTCACCGCCATACCCTCCACCACGGCACCACTCCCACTAGCACCGCCACCGCCATACCCTCCACCACCGCCACCGCCATACCCTCCACCACCGCCACCGCCCGGACTCTCCCCGACCGGCTTCATCGTTCCCCACCATTGTCGGTCGTGTCATCACACGAGGAGCCTTCGTCGGTGGTGCCATCGTCATCACCGGTTTGTTTTCCTTTTTCCTTGCAGCGTCGGAAGGAGCCCGCGTTGAAAGACACATGTTGCTTCCTTTTCCCCAAGTGAGTTTCACCCACATTTCTCTGGGCCCAATCAGCGATACAATCATCCCCGTCGCGGCGTAGATCACCGCTTGCTATGTGGTCACTTTGCCAACACAAGCAAATAATAGCGGTCGGGTGGACATACATTTATGTATATATATATATATATATATATATATATATATATATATATATATATATATATATATATATATATATATATATATATATATATATATATATATATATATATATATATACAAATATAAATTATGCGACAATATTTGATGGCGAGAGGGGGCGTCAAAACTTCTTGAGAATCATCATCAAGAACCGGTGCACGGTTCGATCGGCCGTACTCCATCCATTCCCTAATCGGATTGCTCCGATCCATAGAATGAGAATTCGGTGAACCGGTCAATGAAGTCATCATCATCATAATTCCTTGGTGGGTTCACATCCATGAAGTCGCGGCCGAAGGTTGTAGTTCACATAAACAAGCTTGTCCAATTTTTTGTGCGACAACCTATTCGAACCTTGGTATGCGGCAAGGCAAATGTACTCAGTTCGCCGCATCCACCGGAGGAGACACATTGTGAAACAAGCCGCAAAGCAAAGCGCCGCAACATTGGAGTACTCCGACCAAATATCATCCACCACCCGGGGCTGCAAAGGCACCACATTATATTAGCTATATGTTTGAGTTTAAGAAACCTATTGGGCCACAATATATGAGGTACAAAGGCACCACATTACATGGGGATGTCCTTTTGTCAAGTGCCATTTTCTCGAGGCCAATTCCGTGCCAAACTCACCACGCTTACGGCGGAAAAAACCTCGACCTCCTGCAATGCACGCACGGCACTCTGCACATCCGTCATTCTCTCAAATGACTCCCTTAGGCCACCGAACATTGTAGGAGTTGGCTCGAGAGTATATGAGAGCCACGGATTTAAAACAAAGCGGTGCGAAATAAACAAGCGGTAAGCAAGCGGTAAAGTATTACATATATATAGCTTGCAAAATAAACACAACCCATTGTCATACGATCCCACATATGTCCCGATGTAGGCGTCGGTAATCCTTGTGTCCATAATGGCTTTGTATTACGTTCAGTGCAGCGTGTTTCTCTCAAAGAATGACTCCGGCCTTTGTTTGTAGTTAAGAATTCATAGACCACATCAGCCATGTTGGGGCGCTTGTCTTGATCGGCCCGAAGCGAAGAAATCACGTAATTGGTTGCCTTTGCGTCGATGATGTATTCCAATGCATCCCACCACTTTGCATGCTTGACAATCTCGCATGAGCCCATGCACCTTCTTTAGACTTTGCCCACTTACTTTGCAAGAACTCCGGAGATCCCATCCACTTTGCATGAACTTTTCGTTTTTCCTAAGAAAACTCTCCATGAACATGTAGTTGGTCCCAAATCTAGTGGCATTCCACTTAACCAACTCACCACCAATTGCTTTCCTCATCATATGGTTCGGACCCGGAAAAGTTGTGCAACCATGTTGAAATTCTCTTGCGGTCGGCTATCATACCTGCATGATCGGGCGCTCACCAATGTCCTTCAACATCAAGTTGATGGTGTGTGTGCAAGACAAGGTGTCCAAGCAATGTGAGCCCACTCATTCTTCAACGCCTTGCAAGCTTTCTTGTAGTTCGAGCCGTTGTCGGTGACCACATGGACAATATCTTTGGGGGCCAATCTCAATCACCACTGCCGAATCTCCTGCAAAAATGCACAACATTTATTATTTATATACATATATGTAAACTAAAAAGAACAAAATGACAACTATGTTTCACGAGGTCCACTTACGGCGTTCAAGAACTTAGCATCTTGACTTTTTCGGTTGCATCAATTGACTTGTGAAACCATGTGATCCCATTGCAATAAATCAAGAAGTTGATCACACTCATTCTAGTTGGGCGGTCAAGAATCACACATCAAAGTGGCGCCATAGGTGGGCGGTCCTTACGAAAGTGGAGGTACTTATCCTTCAAGTCTTTGACATTCTCATCTAAGTACTTGCCATCGATCTCCTTTTCCGGTGGGTGGCGTGGCGCCTTCACTGAAACAATAAAGGGAATAATAAGAACACGAAAAATAATGAGAACACCTCAAGCCATCAATCTCCAAGTATAGGTACTTACCCCACTTACGTGTCTCTCGGATGGCACCAATAAAGTACGGTTAATCGGCATGACTACGGGTTGTCCTACATTATGGAAAAACTTGGACCAAGCTTTACCAATAGCATGCACGGCTTGTTTGCCCTTACAAGCGTCCGGGACCACTGTATCAATCCTTGGTTGGGTCATTCCTCTGCTAGCACCGCGGGCGCTGATAGTCCTCCACCACTACTGGTCTCTCCTGACAAGTAGATCTCCTGCCCGTGAACATCGCTTTTTGATGGATTGCCACGTGCACCACCACTGCCACCTGCACCACCACTGCCACCTGCACCACTACCCCTCCACGCTCATAATGTCCCCCTGTTTTGCTCAACCCTCTGCTGGTACTCATATTGAAGTCTCGACCCAGCTCGGTTGCCCGCGCATCGAGCCTCAAATTCATCCTCGCCCATGGGGTGTTACCCTCCTGTGCAGCACGTTCGTGCCGGTCATCCGCGAGTCCTGTCATCCGCGACTCTTCTTGGATCTGTCAAGTTGTGCGGAAGTAGTCACGCACCTCCGTTGGCACATGGTTTGCAATGCACCACCTCGGACGCGGCCGACCAAGTGTTTGCTTCAACCTTGTGCGACCACCGCCGGATTTTGAGGCGTGGCGGTAGTTGCACCTCAACACGGGAGCAAGGTTTTCACCGTGCTCCCTG
Source organism: Hyparrhenia diplandra (assembly GCA_015847255.1). Taxonomy (NCBI): domain Eukaryota; kingdom Viridiplantae; phylum Streptophyta; class Magnoliopsida; order Poales; family Poaceae; genus Hyparrhenia; species Hyparrhenia diplandra. The sequence continues at coordinate 276,123 of JADLZK010008524.1, read as the reverse complement.
GGCCGGGTCTCTGGTCTCCCACTCCCGAACATTGTGTACCTGCATAAAAATACGGACAACACAAAGTCACGAATAATATATATATTTTACAATATATACCTACTATATATATATACAATATATGTACACAATACAAACCAACAATGTATTCCTACAATATACATCGTACCACAAATCCTACATCAAATCATAAATCCTAAGGCAAAAAGTTGCCTAAACTAACCTAAATATTTCCTAAATCTATGAACCCTAACTCACAAACTAACCTAACCTAAATATTTTGTAAATCCTAACACAAATCTGCCTAAATCTATGAATCCAACCACAAAAACTAACCTAAATCCCAATTCTACCACATAAATCAACCTAAATAAAAAAAGGAAGAAAACTCACCTCGGTCGGTTCGAATTTCGGTCGATGTAGCCCACTTGCGACCCGGCAACCGCTCCTCCGGGCGGGGCCGCGGCTAATGTGGCGGCTTGATGGTAAACCGCTCCTCCCGGCGAGGAAACCGCTCGGCCGGGAGAAATGTCGGCGCGGGCGACGGGCGGCGAAGCGGCGTGGCGCCACGCGAGGCGGGGAAGCCGGATAAGATACAGGGGCGCGTTTGCCCCAGTAGCGTCGCCGTGCCTTATCCGCTCCGGGGAGGCCAATGGGCCTGATGGGCCTTGGCGGGCCGGCTAGTGCGCTTTTTTTTTTTTCAAACTTCAATTCAAATTTTTTATACCAAACGAACTCAAATTTGAAAAATGTTGCACCGTTGGCTTCTATAAATGCGCAAACTATTTTACAGTATTTTTCCACGATTTTTTTCAATTTTTAGATTTTGAATTTCAAATCTTTTTACCGGCCGGTCGGATACGGGGCCGGACCGTGGGACCGGTAACCTTGGTTTCCCCGGGGAAACCGACGGGTATAAAAAACCCTGTTTGTAACCAGGTATGTGCCGGAATCGTTGTTCGGTTTGCGTGGCCTGGTTTGGAAACAGGCCCGGTTCGGCCTCATTCCATCTCCTTCCGGCTCGGATCGAAGCCTGACCTCCCACCCTCGGGCTTCATTCCGGACGGCCGACTGGCGACCGTGTGGGTGGCGGCGCGAGGCGACGGCGAGCTCCTCCATCAGAAGTCCACGCTTCCAGCCTTCTCTCCGGTAAAGCGCCGCCTCCTAACCATCTGACCTCCTCTCCGATTAGTCTAGGGTTCTTGGTTCTTAGAACTGGGGACTCGGCGCCGGCAAGGTCCGACCTCCAATCGCTGGGAGTTACTAGCTGGCGGCCGATTGAGGATCTGATTCTTGGTTCTTGGTTCTTGGTTTTTAGGTTTCAGTGGCAGCAAGCGCTAGCCGTGGCCGTGGGTTTCAGTCCTAGTTCTTTCAGATCCGACGGTAAGGTCCCCTCCCTTCTCGTGACGTACGCTCTGTAGTTCTTGGTTCCCTCTACTGCAACTGCAACCAGCAACAACGATCTAGTTGTATCACCCTCGTCATTGGTAGGTACGTCTAGATTCATCCCTTCGTCTCCCCTCCGTCCGCTGCTCCAATTCTGCGATGGTTAGTCATGTTCCGATTCCCAGGTGTGTGGCTGGATGTGTCCTTGAGACCTTGACTGCCTGGCGTCCGCATGATATATTTTATTGATTCTTGCTTTTGGTTTGAAAGCCTGTGCCTTTGTGCAAAATCAATGCAAATTATCAAGTTTCGTTTCCTTCTTCCTAAGCTTCAGGTTGTTTTACACTTCTGTATGGTTTGCTCATGCTTTGTCTGTTTACAGTCCTCCAAACAAATTGATTAGTTAGCTCAAGCTGTTTATGTCAGTGTTGATTTCCCATTCCCTTTACATTTGTCATGGTCTAACCATATAATCTTAGAATTAAGAAAGATATAATGTTATCTATATCCTATTCTCTATGATCCTTGGTTTCTGGCACTGTGGTTTCTTTGTCAATTTTAGCTTATCATCTACAAACTTATTTGTATCAATAATCTAAACAAACTCTGGGAACAACATTGTTCATGCTTATCTGCAGGTAATTGTGATATATAATTGCATAGTGAAAAGCGTCTTGGACAGCGTGAGACTCCCAGCTGGCGGCGTTGTGCAATGTCGTTCCACGAAGGGCGGCGGCGTTAGCGCCAATGTCCTTCAGGTTGAGGTTCAGGCTGCAGAGTGGGTCACTGAACATGGGCTCAAACACATTGCTGCTTCCACCTCCTCTTCTTCCTCCTCCGGTTGCTGCCTGAACCTCAACCTTGGGTTCAGGCAGTGTTGCTCTGTTGCTGATCGACATTCTTGGGTGAAGAAAATAGAGGCAATTGGTGAATGAAAGGAAGTGTTTGTTGCTTGCTTACTCTTCTTGTTGAGGCCAAGGAGGACTTGAGCTCCATGGGGTGTGTGTGTGTGTGTGCTCTTGCTTATGTGAGCTCCACCCTGACCAAGCTTTACTTGCTTCAGCTGGTAAGTGCAATAGTGATGTGTGTGTACAAAGCAAATGCATTTTGGTCAGGTTCAGGTTCTGTTTTGAGAAAATGTTTTTCTGTTTTTCTTAGTATCCCTTGCTGCAATATCTAACTGTGCAAGAACTGCCATGTATGGATTAATGTTAACCCATAAAGTATTGAGGAAAATGTTAACCTATCAGGATTAATGTTTCCTTCTTCCATCATTTTAAACATTTTAGCTTCATGTACTCCTGTATGTGGCGACTAGCATGTCATACTTTGTTCTTTTAGGAGTTCTTCTGGACTTAAATGGATCTGTCAGTGAAGTTACAATATCATGTCTAGGTAGTTCCTAGTGAGCTTGGTACTTTTCAATTGACATATTGATTTAATTATGCTTTGGTTGACTATATTGTGAGTCTATCTATATTCTTATCTATCTTATTTAAATTGTTTCAATGCTATATTTATGGCTTCAGATGCCTTCCATGTAGAGCTGCCAAGCTAGCTGTTTTTACTACATTAGCCTGCCTCTCATATATTTTGTTCTTGCACTTGCAGTTGAAGACAGATATGCAGAGTGCAAGCTTCTGGGAGTTAATAAGCTGTGCACAACAGCATAGTAACAAATTTGAAAATTTGGTAATGTTTATCACACACGGTGCAATGTTTATCAGTTTTGTTCCAATGTTCTAAGTTTGAAAGGAAACAAAGGATTGCCCTTGCAAACAACAGTGGTGATGCATTTTCAAATCTTATCTCTGATAGTCAACTTCTGAAATGCATTTTGTTGCCTGCTTTCTTTGTCAACTTGGTTTTAGGCGATATAATAAAATGGTTGTGTTTGTTTTAAGTTTTCATCTCCTCTTGGCTGGATAAAACAAAGAACTTAGGAGCTCATATTCATTGATGCCTCTAAGTACAAACTGAAAGAGCGTGTCGTAGCATTTCCATCTTAATGTAGTAACAATCACACAGAACCATCGATTGAATTTTACATATTTCCATTAATTTTCTCTTTGGGTTCCATTTGCCTTCAATCTTTTGTCTAGTTGACTTCTATGGATATGGATATGGAAGGCAGAATGACTACTCCCTCCGTCCCACGCATTGGGGACGGCGGCGTGGCGTGCGTGCCCAGCGCGGGCGCCATGGCCTCTTGCTGAGGGGCGGCGGCGCGGCCCGGCTTGGCGGGCGGGGCGAGGCCAGCGGGCATGGCGGCTGTGTGGCCCAGCGCGGAGCTGCGGCGCCGATGAAGTGGCCCGCGAGGCGAGCTACCGTGTGCCCGGCGAGGGAGGTCGGCGCTGCCCTGCCCTCCCGAGAGCCCTCCCATGGCCGGCGGCTGCACAGCGGTGAAGATGCTGTGGTGGCGGGCGGCTTTCGGCGCGGGTGCGCGGGGCCACCAACATGCCACGGGCGGCCAACATGCCTCGGAGGGAGGGCGAGCGCGGCGCACCGCCCGCTGGAGGCAGTACTGGCTGGAGGGGGCGAGCACAGCGCCGCGAGCGAGGACATCTCCAGCCTTGCCTCTAGACTTCTCCGGCCTTGTGTAAAAAAGAATTAGGGAAGAGGAGAGAGAGAGAGAGACACAGCACATGGCGTGCAGTCGAGCATCGACAGTACTGGCATGTCAGGTCTGTGTGCCTACCTCCTTAATCCCCGTGCCCATTTCTAAAACGACATACACCGTAGGACGGAGGGAGTAGTATTTAATTTCCATGTCTGTGTTTCTGCAGTTGCTGGAACCTTTGTGGACAACTATGAATTTGAGGAAGAGGCTTCTGAGATCCATCAATCTGTCTTTTGTGAGAGTGCAAAGGGCCTGGGAGATTCATTTTTATTTTCCTTGATCTTGGATCATTTGTAGTTATAAGGCACACTTGTTATTCACTTATGTATGAACAAATATATAGGCAACTGTGATCTCTTCTTTCGGCAGTATTGATCGTGCACTTGGTAGTTCTGATGAGTTTTGGCAACCAGGTGGTAGTTGTAGGCGATCGCTTGTTTGATTGTTCTGATGATCTCTATGGTATTTGCTATGTGCTCTCTGCAAAATTGTTGTGTAGTTCTGTGACCTCATACCTAGACGTGCCAATCCTGCCAAATAATCAAAAAAGCAGCGGATGTTCGGATGAGTCCTGATGAGTTTTGTAGTGTATTTGCCTGTACTGCTTGTAGTGTTTTCCCCCTACTTGTACTGTTCTGCCTGATGAGTTTTGTACAACGGATGTTCCTGGCCTCCACCAAAGTTGCCGAACAGAGTTTTGAGAACTCCAGGAACGGAACAGGGACTGGATTTCAAACAGACATGGAACGAGTGTACCAGCTGGATCCACTGGTTCCTGTCCAGGAACTGTTCCTGCCTGGATTGGTTCCTAGAACAACCGAACGAGGCCTTATTAAGAACAACTTCAAGACTCCCACCAACGTTTTCTTTGCTAGCCAAAAGATGAGAAGATATATCAATTTTTTATTCAAATTTTCCCACTTTTATCCCTCTAAGTTTTCCCTATTTTCTAAGTAGTGCTTTACTTTCAAATTTTCTCATGCATGAATTTTCTCACTAGTGGATGATATAATCACAACCAACAGGTCCAAGATATCACTTGCAGATAATGTAACCCTGCTACTCCATGACATTTGCTTGACTTTTTTTTTTTTTTTTGAAAAGTTGCTTGACGATTATCATCATATTCCTCTATTTCAAATGCATGTTATAATATTATCCTAACTTTGCATAAACTCGTCATCAGTCCAGAGCACTCTTAAGGCCATGTACCTAATAATACACAAAAGGTTTTACAATACATTAGCATGTCTGAATTATCACCAGGCTACACACCTAAGACCTCTTCCATGGTTACAAACCGGCCCTTCTCGATTGATAATTGCCCAGCCACACCGATGGCAACAGATAGTAGGCCGTCGCTTAAGTGTCCAGATGCACCTTGAGCCCTTATAGCAGACAAGAAATTGAGGTGCTCCAAATAGCTGGATCCATGATGAAGACCTTGATACCTATGATACACATTACACACACTTCGTTAAGATACAAGCCAGAACTTGCAGTATGCAAAACTATGCATTCTGCATCTTAATTTTAATCCTAAGGCAAAATTAATTAGAAATTTCTTATTTTTTTGGTTCAGTGTGCCTTGATTATCTGGTCATATAGAATCAGACTAGGCTAGTGCAAGAAGCACCGAATATGCAAGCGCTGTAAACAAGATGGTACAGGGGCAAGGCCAACAACAAAATTATTACTTTCGAGGCTGTCATTTGAATGTACAAATATTCCTTAAATTGTAGGGCTTATAAAAACTAATGCTAATATGGGACAGCAAAATAGAGCATACTTGATCCGTTCATCTTCCGCCATTATTGTTACAACTCCATCTCTGCCTTCTGTTCTCTTTCCAAACCTGACAATGCTCTCTGGAACGAAAGTTTCACCCTGTTTCGAGAAAAAAATATACGTGTCACATACAGCAGAACTGAATATGAAACAGAGACATGATAGCAGAGATTCAAAGTCCTTGTAGGAAACCAGAATCAACTAAGAAGTAAAAAAAATAAACCAATTTCTTTCATCTGAAAAAAAAAACATTCAAGATGAGAGGAACCTCAGCTACCTGTGGTCGACTATGAACGGTGGCACAATAGAGACTCACAGTTCTGACTTTGAATAGACATTTAGCTCTCCCTCTCCCTCAAAGCAGCAAAATCTAACTGATGAATATTATAAAACCACTATATCCCTTAGGCCTCTTCTAGAGATAATACTTATGCAGACTTTCAGGGACTCCCATAACAATCCAGTCCAGATACTCCCATAACATTTTCATGCAAAAAAGTGCATGCTCATGCCTTTTGTCAGTCTGATTTGTTTCAAAAATTATGCCTGTTATCACAAGCTTTTCATGAACTGATTCTCTCATTGATGATTCACCATCCAAAATCAGCCTTTGAAATACATGGCAGGTATCATTCATGATATCTCAGCAAGACTCTAGAGGCTACCTTATTCCCAAAAAGGTGCCAAAACCAGAGGAAATATTTTTTTGGTAGATTTTCCTAGACCCCTTGATAGTACAAGAAGGTGATTGATCCAGCATTACTGACTATATTTAGTACGGAAGAGCAGAGTCATTTGTTGGACTTGCGAGTTCATAATTTGTATGGTTAGTTTAAGCCTAAACAGTTTATGGTTCTATTATGTATTAGGCATATCCACCCACTACGGAATAGTCACAGTTAGCTGTAGTTTCCAATTTCACATAGGTATGTGCCAGAATCTAATTCTAGATCCGTGTAAGTTTACCCACTTGAATCACATATTGTGTATTTCAAGATTTACCTACAGCAAGGATATAAAAGGATAAATGCTATTGGCAATAATAATACTAGTGAAAGGATAACACTAGGCCATGGACCCATGGTTCAGGCACATGACTTGCTGATTTCCACGAGCCCCAAAGGACAATGCTTATGGATTAACATATTCCATTCTTTGATACATCCAAAGCATTGTCAACCAATGTTAGACAAGCTTTCCTTCAATTGGTGTACCAAATATACTTGTTAACACTACTTCGAAAGAAAAAATGACATTTCATTCAAGGGAACATGTACTTTTACAATTGGTGATATTTTTTCCTCAACTTTCAGGCCTTTCTTCTAAGGATAACATACTTGTATGCTGCACCTACACACTACTAGTAAAACAGAGTAATCAGACAAGAACTTGTAAACTGACCCAATTAAGTATAACTAAGTTACCTAGAATCACATCTGCAAAAGATTACAGTTTAGTATGGCAATACATGGAAAGTAAAAATTGTAAGATAATCTTATAGCTGTTATCTTTACCTTCCCAATGTCGCCAACCACACAAATTTCTTGCTCGTTTCTACTTCCTTCAGCAAACATGCAGAGATCAAGCATGCCACGAGAACCATTATCAAATTCTACTATCACATATGCATTATCAATTATATCTGGTACTGCATTGGGAGATAATCAACTTTTAGCCACTTACTAGGAAAGTTTAAAGGCTACCTTCAGCTTGTGGTTTATTTACTGTTATGGTTTAGGAGTTCCAAATGCAACATTGCACAAATGCTAGAGCAGTGAGTCTAAATATAAGCACTCAGGCTTTCAGTGTCACATTGATCGCGAGTCTTTCAGTAGGAAGAGAAAGACGAAACAGAACATCTATATTGGAAATGGCATGTCTGCATGGGCATGAGCACAGAGCTATGCAAGCACAGAATATGCATAAAATGAAATATTTTAATTAAGCAGTGAGACAATCTGACCTTTCCATCATACACTTCATCCTTATGGTTAACATCAATGGCTCCAGAAGCCATCACACGAACTGGATTTGCATCTGCAAACAGACTCATCAAATCAAAGAAGTGGCAGCACTTCTCTACTAGAGTTCCCCCACTGTTACAATTGAATCTATTCCTGTTGTTCACCTGCACGTTGTAGCATTTATAAACATAAGAAGTGAACTTGTATATATTACAAGTAAACACAGTTACACAGGTACCAGTACCTTAACAAGGAAAGGAAAACGGTGTTCGCGTATTGCCACCATCCTGACTTGTCCTAGTGTACTGCTCTTAACGATGTCTATCAGCTTAGCGACTGGTGGCATATACCTGTACTCTAATCCAACTTGCACAAGTATGTCCGGTCTCTGTTTAGCAGCTTCAATGACCTGTATGGAAACATAGAAGCCAAGAAAGATTCAAAGACCCTGAATTTCAAAATGAAACAGAGGACGACAGGTCACATTATCTAATGTTAGCAACATGGGTACTTTTATCCTGAAAAGCAACCAGCAAGAGCTGGGCATATGTTGAAAATAAGAACACCCATGAAGCTGGTTACATGGTACATCGCCACATTTATGGAAAGGTCTGGTTACACAGAAACTGAATGTCTGTGGCATGTCGAGTGAAGCTAAAACTCAATGGAAACAGTTTTCCTCAACAACATGAATCCCAGGTTCCCTGATTAGGAGAACAATGATACTGATTTCCTTTTTTGGTGGGGTAGAATCATATTCTGCTATTGCAATTACAGCGTAATAGTTTGTTGGTCCGTCCAGAAGGATGAAATGTCGAAACTATGGAACAGGCAGACAACGGTGAGGTGATATGAAGGAAAGAAACATAGTAAAATGCGCTAGCTACCAGCTCATGGTGAAATCACATTACCAACAGAACAAAGTACCAGACTAACTAACCTTCTTGCAGTCGTGCACAGTGGTGCACAGCGGCTTCTCGACAAAGGATGTGGTGCGGTTCGCGGTGGCCGATGATGTCCATGAGTATCTCGTAGTGGGTCATGTTTGGGGACGATACGATGATGGCGTCACAGATCCCGCTGTCCAGCAGCTCACGATGATCTGAAAAGGTCTTGAAATCTTTTCGATGTTACCAAGATTTGCCGATTCAGTAATTAGTATCCGACTAACAAGGCACATAGTTCTGCTTTGCACAGTCTAATCATAACAGATTCATATTCTGTTCAAAATCTGTTTCTTATGTGCATACTCCCTCCGTTCGGAAAAAACAAGCAACTCTAGCACAGTGCTCTGTTTTTAGTCAACCAAGTTTAACTAATTATAGATAAAAAATTATAAATAGTTACAATATTAAATAAATATCATTATATTAATTATGAGATATATTTTCATAATAAAATAATTTGAAGTCATAAATTTGAATACTATTCGCTAGAAACTTGGTCAAAAGGTGAGCTACTTTATGTGGCACGCAACCCATAGTTGCTAGTTTTTTGGAACGGGAGTACTACTTTATTTTACACGAGGAAAACATCTGAGATGTCGGAATCAAGCTGTAGCTAATAATTACGAGGGTGGAGCTGGGATATATGTATACGCGTACCTGGGGAGGCGGGAGGCTGAGCTCAGCAGTGAGCTGGAGGCCGAGGCGGAGCGACTGCTCCCGCCCGGCGAGGTGGGCCAGGTTTTGTGGAGGTGCTCCCGCCCCATCATACCCACCCCAACTATCCTGTAGCTCACCTCCCCGCCCGACGCCATCTCCTTCATCCCCGGCAGCGCCGTCTCCTCGTGCTGAAGCGATGATTGGACTGTGGGTGTAACGCGCAGCGTCAACCGCGGGCCAGGTAAGGAGGTAAGGTAGGCGACCCCAGCGCGACTCCCCCGCCCCCCCCCTCCACCCCTCCCGCCGCCGTTCCGGCTCCCCCCGCGACATCCGGCCTCCGCACCCTGCCTTGGCCCCGGATCTGCTTTCGCTTGGCCGCTTCATCCTCGCCCAGCCCCCGGATGCGGACCCGTCGGTCGGGGCTCCCCGCCGGCCAGCCGCCACCTCCCGCCGCCCGGACTTGGGCGGAGGAGGTTGAAGAGGAGGAGCTCTTGGCCCTTGCTGGCGGAGCCTCAGCGGCCACCTCTCCTCCGACACACCACGGATGCGGAAGCGCTCACGTCCGCCATCTCTGGTGGCGGCTCTCTAGGCTCCCGGTACCTCTCTGCGGCTGCGCCGGCGGTAGCGCGGCGGCTGCTCCTTCCCGACGCCGCCTCGTCGCCCCTCGATGGGAGCGCCCGGTGGAAGGCGGTCTTCGACAAGCTGGGAAGACTCGGACTCGGATCTCGGTGAATCCCCTCCGCATCCTCCCGGGGACGAGGCAAGTCGTTGCTTGTGGTCCCCGGAGAGAAGAAGAAGAAGCGGAAGAACTCGGCCGGTCTCATGGCGGCCGCCGGGGAGGCTTTCTGCGGCTTCCAGGCCCGCCGCTTGTCGCCGACCAATCTCGGGGGCGCGCCACCGGTCTTTAAGCGTCTCTCCATGCCTTCCCGTTCCCGCCTTGCCATCCCACCGGGGCGCGGGAGCGCGACTAACAGCGGCTTCTTCGTCGTGCGCAGCGGCGAGCCAGGTCCGGCTTCGCCGCCGTCCCCGCGCGCGCCGTCCCCAAGGAGCTCCCGGGGCAAGTGCTTCCACTGCCTCGGGGAGGGGCACGTCGTCGGTGGTGCACCTTTCCCCATGCGCTTCCGCGTGCCTCGGCGAGGGCCACGTAGCGGCGGCCTGCACCCGACCTCGTCCTCCTCTAGGGACCAGCGGCGCCACACCCCCTCGGCGCGGCGTCGACCACGGTGTCGCGGCCGCTCTTACTCCGGCGACATGATTGTGGGTGGTGAGTCCTTGCCTTCCGGTAGCGCATCGGGTGCTTTCGGCGCCCCGCGACATTGACCTGGGTGCCTGCGCGGGCACTCTGCTCCGATGTTACCATTGTGGGGCGCGACCCTTGACTCGACGGCACCTCGTCGGCCGCTCCGAGTCGCGGGCCGAGTCCACCACCCCCACCGCCACCTCCTCCGCCGCAGCAACCCCACCTCGGCAACCTCGGGGCGACCTTTCCGCCCGCGGCCGACGATCGCGGGTGTCCTTGCGGCAGCGGTAATGTCTGCGGGGGCGCCCCGGCTTGTGGTTGTTCCCGGACGCCCGGCGATTGATGAGGCCCGAGGACGCGCTTGGCTCCTCTCTCACGGCCACCGTGGGGGTGAACGCCCTCCTGTAACCCATTTGCCTCGGTCCGTGACCTCTGGCCAGAAACAACTTGGCATCACGGCCGGGGGACGTCTCTGTCGGGGCGTTCGGCGGGCCGACCGTTACGCACTTCCGGCATTGGTAAGACGGGATCGGGTCGGCGGCCCGGCCGGCAACCCCTCGCGCCCCTCATCGGCAGCCCTAGTCTCGGACGTTGAGGGCGATCCAGGGGCACCTTCCGCTTCCACGCCTTCCTAGCTCTCAAGGGGTGCCTCTTCACGCCCGCGAAGACAATCGGCAAGCGCGAGACGGTTCTGGGTCGGATGTGCGCTCGGATTGAGGAGACCAAGCTCCATGATGTCCCGGACAACGCGGCGACAAGGAATATTTTGTGACGTCGTGGTGCAAGCACCCTAACTTCATCGATCGGGAGAAGATCATTTTCATCCCGACTCCGGCGTGGTCATTGAGGCGGACAACAATGACTTCCTCCTCCAGTCTGATGTACATGGTGCGTGTCCGTCGATTGCCTATCGCGACTTCTCCCACCGCCCGGCTCTCCTCTGGATGGAGCTAGGGGCCGCCGAGGAGATGATGACGGCACCGAACCTAGGCGGTGACAACGACACAGTGGACAACGACAATCACCACGATCGCCACTCTCCGCGGCGTGGCGGCGGTGGAGACAACCTTCCTACATCTGGCCATCAATGCCACCGGGCGCGCGTCGCCGCCTAGCTTCGGTCACCGTGGGACAGACTCGTTGTCCCCCTGCCGGTCCCGACCTCATCTCGCCCTCGCTGGATGGAGCGGGGGACTACGGCCGGGTAGGTGGCCTTTAGCTTGAGCTCCGTTCACGCCATCCGCTACCCGACCCGGCAAGAAGGGCCTTTTGTCACCACCGGCCACTTTCGCACCTCGGACTCCAAGGCGTGATGCACCGGCGTCGTCCATGTCCGTCCACGGCCCGCACACTCACCTGCGGGGGTGGTTGGCGGTTCCTCGGGCCCAGGCGCCCCTACTTCTCCACGACGGCCGCTCCTCGGCAACCCACGCCCGACTGTCCCGGAAGGATTGGTGGGCCCAGCAAGTCTCTACCGAGTTTGTTTTTCGGGCCAGCGACACCTCCGTCGATGCCCACCCCAGATCTCCTCAGCGCCCGAGCTCAACACTCCTTCTCACGGGTTGCCGTTGGGTGCGGCGGTCGCTTCGGGACCTTTCGCGGGTGCGGTCGCCCGGAACCGCCGCCGTGCACTCCAAGCGATGAACCACATTTGCTGCGGTGTCGCGGCGGCTTCTCCAGGACCTTGGACCCGATCGGCGGTGTCGCGGCTCTGAATGTCACTCCCGATGGCGGCCTCCGTCGCGGCGTTCATCGACTCCATGATCCTTCCGCTCAAGGAGCCACTTCTGTCCGAACCACCGCGCCGCGCATTTCCGGCTCGTGGCGGGAGGATGGAAGCTCGGCGCGACTCACGCCTTCTTTGCAAAATCGGCATACCGTGATCCTCGCCCGGCGCCCGGCGGCGGCTCCTTCTCAACAAGTGGGAGGGGCGAAGGGATGACGCGCCGTCCAACTCCCCGGACCCGGTACTAGCTGAATGCTTCCACGTCCACTTTGGCGGCGACGTGCCCAGAATCAAGCAGCGGGGATTAGCGAGCTCTTCCTCCTCATCTTGTGGCGACGCCTGCCTGCCGGAGGATGAGGAGCGATGACTGTTGGTCAAACCGTCGCTCCATCAGTTTCTTCATGGATCACGGACCCCTACTTCTGTGGAACGTACGCTGCTTGAATAGTCGAGCGTGTCGTAGCGCGGTGCGCTCCCTCGTCGATGACCACCGCCGCTCGTCACGGTATGCGCCTCCGGGGAATCTAAAGCGGCTAATGTGTCGACATTCACAAACATGGACCTAACGGGATCGGATTTTGATTACGCCTTCCTTTCTTACGTGGGTGTTCTTGGCGGGGCCGTCTCCTCTTGGCGGCGCTCCTCTTGCGATGCGCAAGCTGCTACGATTCGCTTTGCTTCTCGTCACCGTGCGCTTGTCCCGCCATCGGGCGGGTGGCGCCCGGGTGGTTAACAAATGTCTACGGCCCGTGCTCGCGCCGACAAAGGCGCCCTTCCTTCAAGAGTTGCGTGGCGTCCGTGCCCCCGTTCAGGTCCACGGCTCATGTGCGGCGACTTCAACAATTTATCGGGCCGCCGACAAAGAATAACGGCGCTGCACCGTCGTCTCATGCGTGACTTCCGCCGTGCACTCGGCGACCTCCTACTCGAGGGAACTTACTCTCCATGGGCGCCGGTTCACTTGGTCCAATGGCGTGACCGCCAACGGCTGGAAACGCCTCGGCGGGGCGTTCATGTCGGACGGCCCGGCTACAATTGTTCAGCGGCACCATCTGCGCTCCTCTCCTCCGATAGCTCGATCATGCACCCCTGCTCCTCTCATACGCGACCGACCGTGGAGGACCTCACGGTTCGCTTGAACCAGGCTGGCGTAGGATCAACGGGTTCTGGATGTGCCGTCGCCCGGGCACTGGGCCCCTCCTTACCAAGCGTCGGCGCTGCGGGGCCCGGACATCAAGTTCGGGCGCTTGCCAAAACCCTCCGTTAGTGGCGTGCATCTACCTTCGGGAACATCGAGAATGCAACTCCACGCCGCTCGTCTTATCATCTTTGAATTCGATGTCGCTCGGGAGTCACGTATCCTCTCTACCCGAGCTCTCCCTACACCGTGAGCTCAAAGGCGCACTCCCTCGCCGCCTCCTTGGGAAGGGCGATGGCTAGGCAACGCCGCGCGCGAACATCTTCGTGTGGCCGATGCGTCCCACATGCTACTTCCACCCGCAAGCTTGCCATCGGAGCGCAAGAACGCCTCTCCACGTACAACATGAGGGAAACACTTTCATGTTGGAGGAGGCCAAAGGACATCATCTACGAGTTCTACAACAACCCGATTGGCACTACCTTCCTCGGGGTGCACCGCCTCGACCTCGCCGCGGCTTGACTGCCTCGACTAGACACGGGCGACCTTGTTCTCCCCTTCTCGACCCATCGAGGTGGCCGCCGCGGTCAAGGACTCCCCCATCCGGTCGGGCTCACGGCCCCGGCGGTTTGGCGCGAGCTTCCTCAAGGCCGCTTGGTCGGTGGTCGGCCACGACATCATCCACGTCGTGCAAACCCTCTGGGACTTGGACTCCATGACTTCTCCCACCTAAATGAGGCGCTCATGTTGCTTCTAGCCAAGAACTAGTCGCTTCGCCGGCCTTGGCGACTATAGGCCCATCGGTCTCATGCACACCTTCGGCAAGCTCTTCGCCAAATGCTTGGCTAGGCAGCTAGCTCCTTTCATGCCGCACTGGTCCTGGAGAACCGATCTGCGTTTGAAAGGTCCCTTTGTGGTTTTGGTAATTGAGTGTCAACATTAGGTGAACTAATATGTGTGATTGAGATAATACCACGGGGAGATTAGTTCACTCATGATGACGCAATGAAGGAGCTTTATTGCATATGAAACATGACATGGAGTCATGTGACCAAGGTGGTGAAGATCAAGACAAGGCTTGGCTTGATGGACCGGTTGCAAGTGTGAAGGGCAAGTCGAGGCGGTGAAAGCGATGGACCCGGCGAGGCGGTGAAGCTTAGGCAAGACTTGGCGCCCGATGGACCGACGCCGCGGTGAAGAGCAAGTGAGGTCAAGATCGATGGACCAATAGTGTCACGTGATGATATGAAGTGGATCATATCATTTGGTGATCGTGTTGGTGCATGTGTTGCATCGGCACTTGGAGATGGAGCGGAATGGAAATGCGCAAGGCAAAGGTATAACCTATAGGGCATTTCATTTCGCCGTCATGAGGAGCTTAGAGAAGCTTATGATCGGGTTTAGGATAGATGGCCGTACTATCAAGAGGGCAAACTTGTTTGCATATCGGTCATCTAGTGCCACTTGAGCGATCTAACTTTGCGATGTGTTAGGATCGAGTGGCGTGGTAAGAGCTAACCGGGCCTTTGACATGATTGTGAAAATGCTAACACACATGCACATGGTGATGTACACGTGGTGGTGTTGGCACATTTGCAAAGGCGGCGGTGATTGCGGGGGTTGAGTTGGGTTTGGGAACCGCTCATCCTCCCGCCCGAAGCTTGCGAGGCGGGATTAACGCCGAGAAAATGAGTTGCATATTTTCTATTGCGCCCGGATGCATCGTGGTGGTGAAAACATGCTATTCCTCGTGCTCAAGTTTGGTATACTTGATGGGTAGCATGTCGAAGAGAAGGCGTCGGTGTTTCGGCGGAGTTTTCGCTGAAATCGTCGGCCGGGCCGCTCGACCGGACGCTTCGGTGCAGCTACGGACGCACCGGCCGGGCCCTCCGATCGGTCGTCTGGCGAGCCCTCGGCCGGTTTGACCGGGCCAGGGCCGGACGCCGCGATCGGACGCATCCGGTGCCGACCGGAAGCATGCCCGGCCGCCGAGTAGCCGTTAGGCGTGGGCGGCCGCTTGTCGTTTGTGACGGACGCGACGGCCGGACGTATTTGGACGGACCGGTGGTGCGTCCGGTCGGTAGCGTCCGGTCGTCAGCTGGGCTGGGATTTCCTCCCCAACGGCTCTATTTGACTTGGGGGCTATATATACACCACATACCCGACCTTGTTCGGGTCTTTGAGCACACTGGGCCTTGGTGGCTTGTGTTGTGGTGCTTGAGAGCCCTCCCACTCACTTGTGATTGATAGTGTTCATCAAATCAAAGTGAGGGAGTGATTCTAGTGCATTAGCGTTGAGAGATCGCATTTGTGGCACTAGGTGATCGTGTTGCAAGCCGGTGTGCTTGTTGCTCTTGGAGGTTGCCACCTCCTAGGCGGCTTGGTGGCAAGAGACTTCGTGAAGCACGCAACGGAGATTGTGCGGTGCTCGGAAGGAGGATTTGTGAGAGGTTCGAGCTCACCTCGCGGGGATCGTGAAGAGCATCACTACTAGGCGTGTCGGTGAGTACCTCCCTTGTGTGTGTGGTGTCTTGCGGTGCCTTGAGAGGCTCACTTGAGAGTGGTGTCTTGCGGTGCCTTGTGGGGCGTGCCTTGAGGGGCAAGTGATTGGAGAATCACACCGAAGAACCATCTAGGTGAAAACACCAAAGGAACCACCCAAGGTGTTGGTCGACACAACGAGGAGTAGGGGGAAGTTGGCAAGCTTCCCGATACCTCGGTAAAAAATCACCGGTGTCAACTTGTCTACTCTTCTCGGTGGTTTGCATTCTCCAAATCACAAGCTTTGCATTTACATTCATATATATCTTGTGCTTGTGCTTGTGGAGTACCTCTTGCAATTACTAGCTTGTGTAGCTTGTTAGTTGCCTTGCTTAGTTTGTGTAGCTAAGTAATTTGAGCCTTTGGGTTAGGCGTGTGTCGCCTTGTCCATTGTGCATCTAGTGAGCTTAGGTTGGCTTAGTGCTTTTGCTCATTAGAATTGTGTAGGAGCTCACCTTTGTTTGAAGTACTAGTGCATAGGTTTGTGTGACCTTGCAATAGAAACGGTTAGGAGCTCAAGCTAGGCTTATCACCTCATTTGCTTTGTGTAGGATCTTTTGTGAGGTGATTTAGAGTCATAGCTAGAGGAGTGAAGTCTTGGCTAAACGAATAGTTTCAATTCCGCATTATATTTGTTTAGCCGACGCAATTAGATTTAGAAAGGACTATTCACCCCCCCTAGTCCCCATCTCGACCCTACGGCGTTCATAAAAGGCCGGCGCATCCACGAGAACTTCCGCTCCGTCTAGGCAATCTGCGAGGTGGTTCCATGCTAAGCGGACCCGGCTATCCTCCTCAAGGTCGACCTTGCCAAGGCGTTCGACTTCGGTCTCGTGGACCTTTCTCACGAAGGTTCTTCGGCACTTGGGGTTCCCTCGTCGGTTGGAGGGGGGGGTTTACGCTATGCTGGCCATGGCGAGCACCAAGGTCCTCCTCAACGGTCGGCGGGCGCCGGATTTTCCATGCCGGGGGCCTTCGCCCGGGGGACCCGTATCGCCGTTCTGTTCATGTTCGTCATGGAGATCCTCAATACACGCTCACGGGAGGTAGACCGTCGTGCTCTCTCGCCCATTTGCCAGTGCACGACCAAAACGCCGTGCTTTGGTCTCTGTGAGACAACTTGGTCGTCTTCCTCTCTCTCCCTTCCCCTACGGACTTGGTGCACCCGGGCAATCCTCGGCGCCTTTGTGGGGGCCTCGGCTGGCCACCAACCTCGACAAGTGCTCCATCCGCGCCGATTCGGTGCTCTGCGGAACAGTGCGGGCCGTTAGTGACACCTTCCCCTGGCGGCTCCTTGAGTTCCCCATGAGGTACACAGGGGGCGCCTTTGTCGCTCGGCCGGCTCTCGGGCGGGCGGGCAGCGGCCCGGTGGGCGTGGTGGCAGCCCGGGCTCCTCACACGGAAGGCGGGGCTCTTCACTACGGTGGTCGGAAGACTCTAGCCCGACCACCCTCTCGGCCATCCCGTGCACACTTCCATCTGCTGCACACTCTCTCCTTGGGCCATCAATGAGGTCGACAAGAGGAGGCGTGCATTCATCTAGGCGGGAACTAGCACGGTGGCGGGGGTAAAGTACAAGGTGGCTGGGCGTCGTGTGCTCGCCAAAGGAGGATGGGGGTCTGGGCTGCCGGACCTCCGTATCCTCGGCCGCGCACTTAGGCTGCGGTGGCGGTGGATGGCGACTTCGGCTGGACTCCATCTGCGCTCTACTTCGGGGCCGAGGAACGCGTGGCGGGCGCAATGTTACGGGCTTCCGTCTCCGTGGTCGTCGGGGGATGGCGCGCCCGCCCGTTCTGGGGCGACTCTGGGTTTGCTGGCGGGCTGTTCGCTCTCGGCACCCAACCTCTTCGCGGTGGTTGGGCGTCCGCAGCGCCTTAAGTCCGTGAGGGACTCTCTGGCGGCCAACCGGTGGATCGCGGCGACATCAGCGGGCGGGTACACAACCGCCCGTCCTCGTTGAACTCTTGATCGTGGGTCAAAGGCGCAAGGTATCACGCTTGTCCGGGAGTGCGGACCGGTTCGTGTGGAAGTGGACCGCGGGAGGGGAATACACCGGCTCCTCGGCCTCTACTTTCTTCGTTGGTTCGTCGCGCTCCTAGGGGCCAGGAGCTCTGGAAAACCGCTGCCCCTACCCCGAAGGTGAAGTTCTTCTTCGGCTGGCTCTTCCGCGGCGGGGCGTGGGCGGCCGGCGACTTATGCGGCATGGTTTGCGGCAGGACTACTGAGGCTGCGCCCTCGCTCCCGGGGAGGTCGAGACCTCGACCACCTCTTCTCGGCTGCGTCTTCACAAGGGAGCTTTGGTTCGGCTGCTCCGCCTCACCGCGCTGGACCACCTGCGCCTCGGACACTTCCTCGACGGCGTGGCGTGGTGGCTGCACACCGTGTCGGTGATCTCGAGCCGTTCAGCAGGCTTCAGCTCCCTAGTGCTCCTCGTCACTTGGGAAGTCCGGAAAGAGCGCAATCGCCGCACCTTCCGACCACATTTCCTCTTCACCATTTCAGCTGTTGGACAGAGATCGAGCACGAGGCGGATGAGTGGTGCTCGGGCGGGGTTTACGGCTTTGGCGCTGCTGCTTCCACGCGGTCATATAGCTCCCACTCTCCTAGTCGCAACCGGTTTCCTAGTTTAAGTACAACCCCTTGCTCCGCCCGTTTGAGCCGGCGATTAGGTGTATTGTGTGACCACCAATCTCTAGCGGCATCTCGCCAACGGAATTGATGGATGTAAAAAACTTCTGACTTTCCCTTAATACAGTATGTGCTAATTGCACGCTTTCGAAAAAAAAACTGTGGAGTGAAGACCAGGTGGCTGCTGCGTCGCCAATCAAACCGAATCAACCCGTTTCTATTTTTTTCCTCGATAAAAACGAAATGGGCTTACGCGTGCGATGGTGGGCCGGAAATTCAGGGTGGGCCTTTATCTTTAAAAATGGGCTGGAGTTACTAATTTGGGCTTAGAGACTTCTGATAAGGGTGGCGTACGTCTTTCATCTTTGAATCTTTGAATCCAGTGTCGACTGAGCTTCTTTTGGGCAAGTCCGAAGTGTGTGCCTTTCAAAAACAAAAAAAGGGTCCGAAGTTGTGTGCTGATCAGAAATGTGCCTAATGTCGTCCAGAAAAACTATGCATGTGGCTAATGGGGTCAAGGGGATAATAAGGTTAGCTGTTAAGAGTCCATTTGATTGATGTCAACGAACTATTATTTTCGACTATAGTTTCGACAACTAAACTCTAATATCAGATATGTTTAGCCATCTATCTGTTAAATTCACACAACTTTAAGCCTCAATAGGTTTCAAATGTGGTTTTGCCTAATGTATTTTCTGAAAACAATAAAATATGGTTAACGTTGCAAATCAAGTTCTTCCTATTGATTGGTACATAAGTGCAAGAACACAGACGACAGTAACTGGCAGATCTTGAAGTTCACGAAGTCACCCCTATGAATACACGTCCGCTAACCCTACCCCTATGAGCACCTTCGAAGGACCGAGCCGGCAGATCTTGAAGTTTACGAAGTCACCACAGCGTCTCACATCACAACGGGGATGTCGCCTACCGGTTAATGCATAGCGCTGAAAATTCTAAAATAAATCCCAAAAAAAATACAAGCACCAATTGCCAAGTCGTGGACTTGAAACCCTAGTGGGCATGTTCCACCACAAGGAACCCAACCAACTGATCTAACATACTTCTACTCTATAACTATATATAACTATATAGTATACTACTAGTAGTAACAGAGTAATTAGACAAGAATTTTGGGGATTTGGGGTACCTAAATGTAAACTATGCCAATTAAGTACAACTGAGAATCACGTCAGCAAAAAGGTTACAGCTTAGAATTATTGCACACACTTGGAAAATAAAAATTGTAAAAGAATCATACAGCTGTATTCTTTTTTTTTTTTTTTTTTTTTTTTTTTTTTTTGCGAAACTACAGCTGTATTCATTTGTACCTTCTCTATAATGTCACCAACCACAAAAGCATCTTGTAATTCGTTGCTACTTGCTTGAGCATACATGAAGAGATCAAAGCATGGCACATGATCATCACGGTTTCTAATTGAGTTGAGTACGCGCATCTGACGCTGCTTCTTCAATTCTTCTGCTTGTCATTGGCTCCATGTGAGCATCAAGGGCAGAATCTTACCAGAACGTAACGTTGAGAAGGTACTGCCAGTACTGTACTAGACTGTCAATGCATGCACATTACTAGTATATACTCCGTAGTTGCTATATTAATTTCGACAGGATGGTCCCCCGACATGATTAGCGACTAATTTTAACCAACAACCGTTTGACTGGTCTAATCACCCGCGTTCATATGATCTAGATCTAGACTCTAGACCACATAGCTCACGGCCAGCCTGGGCCAGCAACACGTACGTCTAACTAATCCAAGTTGTCTCACGTAATAGTTTTCTCTGCCTCTCTGGCTGTGGAGAAGGATGCATGAACTAGGGCCTCACTGATCGGGTTTATTATAAGCTTGATGAGTTTCTCTAATATAGCACGCCGATCTGTAGCAGTAGCCACTAAAGCCACCCCAAAGTGGTTTTATCAATCGGCTTCACATGTTTGTTGCAAGTTTACTTTAGGATGGAGAGAGAAGAAAAAAGCTCGCTCATTGATTGCCGGTATTTTTGCAGGAGAGGTTAAAGCTAGTTGGAACACCACCAAATGAGGGGCCAGACTCTATGGGTGAGGGTTGACTACTTGTCCTAGGGGCAGTGGCGGGCTAGGAGTCTGAAGATCTTCTCGGTGGCGGCGGCAATCCTAAGAGCTGCAGCGACCTGAACGCCGGTGAAAATCTTGATGAGGAGGAGGCGGATCTCATTGTCATCGGCGGCGCGGTGGAGGCCTGGGAGTCCGGGCAGTAGATGGTATCCATTTTTGTACCGAGGAACTAGGCTAAACTTGCAAGAGCATGGGCCAACACAATTTCCTTTTTACTAGCACCTACATTATTAACCGCCAGTAACAAATATTCCCCAAAAAAAGCCAGTAACAAAAACAGAAACATCACCAAAAAATGATTTTATACTAGTGTCGTCAGAAATAAATACCACTATTTGTCCATTTTTTCGAAGTTTGGTTGGAATTTCCCAAACCAGTTAGGTGTTTAGTGCTCCTGCTTTTAGCCTCCAGCTCACTAGATGAGCTGAACTTTGTGCTGTTTGTTTTTTCATTTGTGTGCCTCATGGCATTCTTTTGCAATAATGACTCTCAGTTGTCTACTATTTTTGGATGGTTGAGAGGCTGGAATTTTTGCTCCCTTATTAAAAAATACCACAATTTGTCCCAAATTATTAGTCATTTTAGTTTTTTTCTAGGCACATATCTTCTAGTTGTATAGCAAGAAGTGGTAAAACAACCTATAAATTGGGACGGGGGGGATAATATAATAGACAAGCCACATGCGTTATATCATTGTATAAATTGCGTGTAAATATTATCAAATTGAATTGTTGAGCGGCATGTCGGAAACTCTTGTCTATAAAAGATCTGTCTCGTGCATCCTTCCTTGCACACCCGACCCTAATCTTTTGAGCCAAGTAAGCCGCTAAGCAACCTCCCCCACCCCACCCCACCCCTGGAAAGCTAGGTAGCAATGGCATCCCAGCCGAGGCCAAGGGCAACAGCGTCGATATGGAGCTTGGAGAAGGAGAGTGGGGAACACACATTCGAAATAAGAGACTACAGCTACCAGACTGACCTTGATACCGGATACATCTTCTCTGACAGGTTCACTATCGGCGGTCGTGACTTTCGCATCCGCTACTACCCTGAGGGAATCAGCAACGAGGAAGAGGCCAAAGATTACGTGGCAGTACAACTAGAGGCCATGGGTGACTTCACCAAGGTGAGGGTGGCGTACGAGTTTAGGCTCGTCGACGACCAAGCCGGCATCAAGTCAACTGCTGTGTTAACAGCTGAAAATTCCACCTGCGGAAGTGACAAATTCAAGAAGAAGAGCGATCTGCCTACTAGGTATCTTCGGAACGATTCTCTTAAGATCCAATGCTTTGTCACTGTTATAATGGAACAACAGTTGAAGGAGACTCCTGTCAGTTCCAACCCCGTCGTCGTTGTTCAAGTGCCGCCCTCAAACTTGTCATCTCATCTTCGAGAATTGTTGTCCCAGGGACGGAACGATGTGGATATCACGTTCAAGGTTAAATCTGAGGTGTTCGGTGCCCACAAGATCATCCTTGACATTCGCTGTCCGGCCTTAAAAAATACTGCTACTCAGCCCCATCTTGATGGACAAACAATGTGGGACAGGAGGACTAGTACTGATAACAGCAGCACGGTTGTTATTCAAGACATGGAGCCCGCTGTTTTCAAGGCCCTGCGTCACTTCATCTACACAGATGAATTGCTGAAAGAACACAGAAATGAGGAAATGGCTAAGAGTTTATTGGCGGTTGCCGACAAATATGACATGAAAAGGATGAAGTTGTATTGTGGAAACATCCTTTCCAAGAGACAAAGTGTTGACAGTGTCACAACCACTATAGCCCTAGCTCACAATCATCATTGCAGGGAGCTGAAAGATGCTTGCATCCAATTTATCAACTCCTCTGAGAGAACAAGGGATGATGTACTCTCAAGTGATGGGTACAGGGAACTCAAAGACACATGTCCTGTAGTTGCTGTGGAGATACTGGAAAATACCGATAGTAAGTTCACCTTATATATCCTTGCGTTAACTTTTTTTATTAAACAAATAGCTATTTTGTTCCAGCCATGAAATCCGAAACTCTATCTGCTTTTTTTCTGAAATAATCCTCACCTTCATTTTCTGCACTTAATTTTTTGGTAATCTTTCCAGATCTGTTTCTTCTCTACTTCAGCTCTGCTTTTAATATATCCATGTGTAAATTTGTCGAAACCTACGGTCTATACATCACTACTAATAATTGCTTAATTTCATCAGTTTCTAAATTTCTGCTCGAATTTGTTTTATCAATGTTTACTTATTTGGATGTTAACTCATGAAATTTCGAGGAAAAAAAAGTATTTAAAGAAGGCAGTCGAAAGGCAACAAGACGTTCCTGAGGAACGATTGGCGGGAAATCACCGTGGTGAAGGCAAGTCCTAACTCAACCCAATCATAATTTGCAATATTAAACATGCCAAGATACATAAAAAAAAATTAGCTATCTGCATGTTTGCTAATTTATAGTTTATTTTTGTTATGTTATGGTTCATTTAAAATACATGTTCCCTTAAAGCAATACACGCAAGTGCGTGATTTCGAAAAAAAAATTAAAATACATGTTTACGAATTTGTGGTCTCCATACCTAGAGGGTGTTTGGATCGAGTAACCACTGTGCGTCATGAATCCTCCTCTCAATTTTTTTTTTTTAGAATGACTCTTTCTTAACCTTTTCTGTATCTTGAGACTTTATACGTGGCTTGTAATAACTTTTATTTTAATAAAATTCCAGTAGGAGTTTCATTAAAAAAAAAAAAGGCCATGATGCCGATCATTCCATTCCACAAAACAAAACAAAAATAAGGAGTATCGAAAAATACAATAATTACTCTTTATTTATCAAAGAAAATATTCCTAGTTCGAAATCGCAGTACTTTCCTTGCAAGTGACCAATGGTTCAAAAACTATATATATTTATAAGCAACCAGTATAAATTTTGGTCGATGTGTGGGGCTTGCAATAGGAGTGCAAATTGGTGGTTCTAACTAAGGCTAGGTCTTCACAACCCGGCTTTAGTTTAGCAAATTGCTAGCTCTTCAGAAAATTGGTGATTTCAAAGCTAGCTGTCCACTGACCCAACCTGTGTAGCTTCTCAATAAAATTTCAGTTTTTAAAATAATTCAGTTTATTGAACCAACGGGTATATCATTGAACCAATGGATGTACGTTGGGATGTAGTATTAAACAAGAAAGATATCATTAATTTGACATTTTAATGTCTTACTTTCTATATATGGTTATACGTTTTGAATCTACCATCATTTTTTCGTAAAAATTACATGTAAAATATAATTGTAGTGTTGGAGAACATGCCTAGTAAATTTCTAAAATAGAGGGAGTACATTTTTGTTTTAGTGTCAGGAATAAGCGATTCACAAGGAGAAAGCCGGAGTGTCGTACCAGTGCAGCACTGGCTCACGTCATGTCTTTCGTTCATTTGGTAAACATTGTAGTTTAGTTAAATATTTTCTTAAGTTTGACTGGATTTATAAAAAGCAACATTGTATCTCCAAACAAATTTGTTATGAACATAGATTCAATAGTCTCTGTCAAATGATACTAATTAGATACTATAAATATTAATATTGTATAGACAAAGTTAAATATGTTTTTTTTTGGAAGTGAGAAATGACGGTTAAAAGTGAATATCTTTCTTCATTTCACCGGTTTTCTTTCTTGGAGTTCACTTATGGTGGTTTCTTCCTGCCTTGTAGGGAGGCGGGGTCAGGGTGCCTCCCGTCCACGAAGGTACTCCCGCAACCGCAACGTGGCAACTACTCATTATAGTAGTGATGACGAAGAATGAAGAAGGACGTCAACGAGTCTGTGTCAATTATCCCTCGGCTATCATTGTTGTTTCTTCGTTGTTACAGCTGGCACGCCGGCTGTCGTTGTTGTTTGAAGTTTTAAGAACTAGAATGAGAGAAAGAAATAATTGAACTATATTTGCTTCCATTGATCAGGTTTATACTCCCTGTATCCTTGAAAAACTAGATTTCTATGATAAATTTATCTTTGAAAAAATCAACTTTCAGGCCCTCACCGTCTATCGCGTCTATTTATATTCTGTCTCTAGCTGTCACTTGCCTATTTATTCCTCCTGGACATCACTGCTCCAATGACTGATGCAGTTGGTGCAATAACATTTTAATAGAAATACCAAACAGCATACGTAGTTATTTCGGGTAAAAAAAAAAAAAAAGTAGTGTAGCTTCTTAGCAAGTGGTCAGTGCAGTTAAGGTTAAGATGCTTAACAGGAGACAGCAAAGTCATTTCTCCTGCTTTCTAGTTTGTTGTAAACTTGTTAGAAATCTAATCTTTTTAAGGATAGAGGGAGTATGTAGCGAACCATCGACTAGGGGATAGCCGACACACCCGTCCAGAGGATGTCGGTGTTTTACATAAGAGATAGTAAGGATATGCTTACATAGATGGCTAATCCTAATCTTAGTCACTAATATTCCCAGGGATGAATTTGTAGGGTGAATCCATGGGGATAAGATAACTGACCTGTCGACTTGTTTCTCAACACTGCGCCTTGATTCAATCCAGTCTTGAAATCAGCTTCATCAATCCTCTAAAACCTTATAGGAAAATATGAGATAATAATATTGTTGATATGTCATTAAACTTATCAAAAACTCAGAGAGAAAAATCAAGAGAAATAATATGGCATATTCTAGATTTATTGATCCGCTAATCACAACCAACAGGTCCAAGATATCATTTGCAGATAATATAACCCTGCTACTCCATGACATTTGCTTGATGATTATCATCGTATTTATCTATTTCAAATGCCTGTTATAATGTTATCCTAACTTTTCATAAACTCGTCAGTCCAGAGCACTCTTAAGGCCATGTACCTAATAATACACAAAAAGTTTTACAATACATTAGCATGCCTGAATTATCACCAGGCTACACACCTAAGACCTCTTCCATGGTTACAAACCGGCCCTGCTCGATTGATAATTGCCCAGCCACACCGATGGCAACAGATAGTAGGCCGTCACTTAAGTTGACAGATGGTCCAGATGCACCTTGAGCCCTTATAGCAGACAAGAAATTGAGGTGCTCCAAATAGCTGGATCCATGATGAAGACCTTGATATCTATGATACACATTACACACACTTCGTTAAGATACAAGCCAAAACATGCAGTATGCAAAACTATGCATTCTGCATCTTAACTTTAACCCCATGGCAAAATTCAATATAAATTTCTTAATTGTTTTTGGTTCAGTGTACCTTGATTATCTGGTCATATAGAATCAGACTACGCTAGTGCAAGAAGCACGAAATATGCAAGCGCTGTAAACAAGATGGTACAGGGGCAAGGCCAACAACAAAATTATTACTTTCGAGGCTGTCATTTGAATGTACAAATATTCCTTAAATTGTAGGGCTTATAAAAACTAATGCTAATATGGGACAGCAAAATAGAGCATACTTGATCCGTTCATCTTCCGCCATTATTGTTACAACTCCATCTCTGCCTTCTGTTCTCTTTCCAAACCTGACAACGCTCTCTGGAACGAAAGTTTCACCCTGTTTCAAAAAAATATATATATGTATCACATACACCAGAACTGAATATTAAACAGAGACATGATAGCAGAGATTCAAAATCCTTGTAGGAAGACCAGAATCAACTAAGAAGTAAAACAATAAACCAATTTCTTTCATCTGAAAAAACATTCAATATGAGAGGAACCTGAGCTACCTGTGGTGGACTATGAACAGTGGCACAATAGAGACTGAAGTTATGACTTTGAATAGACATTTAGCTCTCCCTCTCTCTCAAAGCAGGAAAATCTAACTGATATCCATTAGGCCTCTTCTAGAAATAATACTTCTGCAGAGTGCAGACTTTCAGGGACTCCCATAACAATCCAGTCCAGATATTTCCCTTGCCTAATTGATTCGACCATATATCTAGCTAATCAGAACCACCAGTTTGATCTTCATCCTGAAGACCTGAACTTTGTTTTCATGCAACAAAGTGCATGCTCATGCATTTTGTTAGTCTGATTTGTTTCAAAAAATAAATGTTTTTATCACAAGCTTTTGGTGAACTGATTCTCTCATCGATGATTCACCATCCAAAATCAGCCTTTGAAATACATGGCAGGTAGCATTGATATCTCAGCTAGACTCTAGGGGCTACCTTATTCCCAAAAAGGTGCCAAAACCAGAGGAAATATTTTTGGTAGATTTTAATAGACCTCTTGGTAGTACAAGAAGGTGATTGATCCAGCATTACTGACTATATTTAGTACAGAAAAGCAAAGCCATTTGTTGGATTTGCGAGTTCATAATTTGTATGGTTAGTTTAAGCCTAAACAGTTTATGCTTCTGTTGTATGGAATAAGTCACAGTTAGCTGTACTTTCTAATTTCACATAGGTATGTGCCAGAAGCTAATTCTAGATCCCAATGTAGTTTTACCCACTTGAATCACATATTGTGTATCTCAAGATTTACATACAACAAGGATATAGAAAGGATAAATGCTATTGGCAATAATAATACTAGTGAAACGATAACACTAGGCCATGGACCCATGGTTCAGGCACATGAGGCCATGGACACATGGTTCAGGCACATGACTTGCTGATTTCCACGAGCCCCTGAGGACAATGATTATGGATTTACACATTCCATTCTTTGATACATCCAAAGCATTGTCAACCAATGTTAGACAAGCTTTCCTTCAATTGGTGTACCAAATATATTTGTTAACACTACTTTGAAAGAAAAAAAGGACATTTCATTCAAGGGAACATGTCCTTCTACAATTGGTGATATATTTTCCCGCAAGTTTCAGGCCTTTCTTCTAAGGATAACGTACTTGTATGCTGTACTGACACACTACTAGTAAAACAGAGTAATCAGACAAGAACTTGTAAACTGAGCCAATTAAGTACAACTAAGTTACCTAGAATCACATCTGCAAAAGGTTACATTTTAGTTTGGCAATACATGGAAAGTAAGAAGTGTAAGATAATCTTATAGCTGTATATTTACCTTCCCAATGTCGCCAACCACACAAATTTCTTGCTCGTTTCTACTTCCTTCAGCAAACATGCAGAGATCAAGCATGCCACGAGAACCATTATCAAATTCTACTATCACATATGCATTATCAATTATATCTGGTACCTGCATTGGGAGATAATCAACTTTTAGCCACTTACTAGGAAAGTTTAAAGCTACCTTCAGCTTGTGGTTTATTTACTGTTATGATGTATTGATGTAGGAGTTCCAACTGCAACATTGCACAAATGCTAGAGCAGTGAGTCTAAATATAAGCACTCCGGCTTTCAGTGTTACATTGATCGCAAGTCTTTCAGTAGGAAGAGAAAGACGAAACAGAACATCTTTATTGAAAGTGGCATGGCCGCATGGGCATGAGCACAGAGCTATGCAAGCACAGAATATGCATCAAATGAAATATTTTAATCAAGCAGTGAGACAACCAGACCTTTCCATCATACACTTCATCCTTATGGTTAACATCAATGGCTCCAGAAGCCATCACACGAACTGGATTTGCATCTGCAAACAGTCTCATCAAATCAAAGAAGTGGCAGCACTTCTCTACCAGAGTCCCCCCACTGTTACAATTGAATCTATTCCAGTTGTTTACCTGCAAGTAGCACTTAAAAATATCAAGAAGTGAACTTGTATGTATTGCAAGTAAACACAGTTACCAGTACCTTAACAAGGAAAGGAAAACGGTGTTCACGTATTGCCACCATTCTGACTTGTCCTAGTGTACCGCTCTTAACGATGTCTATCAGCTTAGCGACTGGTGGCATATACCTGTACTCTAATCCAACTTGCACAAGTATGTCTAGTCTCTGTTTAGCAGCTTCAATAACCTGTATGGGAACATAAAAACCAAGAGAGATTCAAAGAATGTGAATTTCAGAATGAAACAGAGGACGACAGGTCATATTATCTAAAGTTGGCAACATGGGTACTTTTTATCCGAAAAGCAACCAGCAAGAGCCGGGCATGTCTTTGAACATAAGAACACCTAGTAAAGCTGGTTACATGTCACTCAGCAACATTTAAAGATACAAATACACAAAAATTGAATGTCTGTGGCATGTCGAGTGAAAACTCAATGAAAACAGTTTTCTTCAGCAACATGAATTCCAGGTTCCGTGATCAGGAGAACAATGATACTGATTTCTTTCTTGGTGGGGTAAAATCATGACGAAATCACATTACCAACAGATGAAAGCAGCCGACTAACTAACCTTCTTGCAGTCCTGCACAGTGGTGCACAGCGGCTTCTCGACAAGGATGTGGTGCGGTTCGCGGTAGGCGATGATGTCCATGAGTATCTCGTAGTGGGTCATGTTTGGGGACGATACGATGATGGCGTCACAGAGCCCGCTGTCCAGCAGCTCGCGGTGACCTGAAAAGGTCTTGAAACCTTCTGGATGTTACTAAGATTCACTCATTCAGTAATTACTAATTAGTACCCCGACTAACAACGCACATAGTTCTTCTTTCCACTATCTAATCATAATTGATTCATATTCTGTTCAAATCCGTTTTTTTATGTGCATACTACTGTATTTTACAAGAGGAAACATTTGAGATGTCGGAATCAAGCTGTAGCTAATAATTACGAGGGCAGAGCAGGGATATACGTATTCGCGTACCTGGGGAGCTGGGAGACCGAGCTCGGCAGCGAGCTGGAGGCCGAGGTGGAGCTCCTGGTGTGGGTCGGCGAGGCCAGTGACCCGGACCCGGACGGACTGCTCCCGCTCGACCTCGGCGGCGAGGTGGGCGAGGTTGTGGAGGTGCTCCCGCCCCATCATCCCCACCCCGACTATCCCGTACCTCACCTCCGCCGCTACCGCCGCCTCCATCTCCCTCGTCGCCGGCAGCCGCCGTTTCCTGGTCCTGAAGCGATGATTGGACTGTGGAGTGAAGACAAATCAAACCGAATCCACTCGTTCTACAGTAATTTTTTTCCTCGATAAAAGCGAAATGAAATGGGCTTACGCGTATCTGCACCCGTTGATCAGCGTTGGTGGGCGCGCGCGCGCTCTGTGAAGTGGGCTTGTTGGGCCGGAAATTCAGGGTGGGCTGGAGTTACTAATTTGGGCTTAGAGACTTTTTTTTTTTTTTTTGAGAATCGGGCTTAGAGATTTCTGATAAGTCGAGGGTGGTGTACATTTTTCATCTTTGAATCTAGTGTTGACTGAGCTTCTTTTGGGTAAGTCCGAAGTCTGTGGTCAAGGGCTCACAAATAAGAATGACAAATACCATTGGTTAGGGGTTCCCACACCCAAGATTCAAATTCTAGGTCGACACATTATCCCGGATTTATTTCAGTATTTTTCTACGCATGCATTAAGTGGTAGGCAACGTTCTCATCGATAACAAAACAAAACAAAACAAAACAAAACAAAACAAAAAACAAGGAGTAGCGAAAAAATACAATAATTACTCTTTATTTGTCAAAGAAAATATTCCTAGTTCGAAATCGCAGTACTTTCCTTGCAAGTGACCAATGTTTCAAAAACTATATATATTTATAAGCAACCAGTATAAATTTTGGTCGATGTGTGGGGCTTGCAATAGGAGTGCAAATTGGTGGTTCTAACTAAGGCCAGGTCTTCACAACCCCGCTTTAGTTTAGCAAATTGCTAGCTCTTCAGAAAATTGGTGATTTCAAAGCTAGCTGTCCACTGACCCAACCTGTGTGGCTTCTCAATAAAATTTCAGTTTTTAAAATAATTCAGTTTATTGAACCAACGGGTATATCATTGAACCAATGGATGTACGTTGGGATGTAGTATTAAACAAGAAAGATATCATTAAATTCACATTTTAATGTCTTACTTTCTATATATGGTTATACGTTTTGAATCTACCATCATTTTTCGTAAAAATTACATGTAAAATATAATTGTAGTGTTGGAGAACATGCCTAGTAAATTTCTAAAATAGAGGGAGTACATTTTTGTTTTAGTGTCAGGAATAAGCGATTCACAAGGAGAAAGCCGGAGTGTCGTACCAGTGCAGCACTGGCTCACGTCATGTCTTTCGTTCATTTGGTAAACATTGTAGTTTAGTTAAATATTTTCTTAAGTTTGACTGGATTTATAAAAAGCAACATTGTATCTCCAAACAAATTTGTTATGAACATAGATCCAATAGTCTCTGTCAAATGATACTAATTAGATACTATAAATATTAATATTGTATAGACAAAGTTAAATATGTTTTTTTTTTTTGGAAGTGAGAAATGACGGTTAAAAGTGAATATCTTTCTTCATTTCACCGGTTTTCTTTCTTGGAGTTCACTTATGGTGGTTTCTTCCTGCCTTGTAGGGAGGCGGGGTCAGGGTGCCTCCCGTCCACGAAGGTACCCCCGCAACCGCAACGTGGCAACTACTCATTATAGTAGTGATGACGAAGAATGAAGAACGACGTCAACGAGTCTGTGTCAATTATCCCTCGGCTATCATTGTTGTTTCTTCGTTGTTACAACTGGCATGTCGGCTGTCGTTGTTTTTCGAAGTTTTAAGAACTAGAATGAGAGAGAGAAATAATTGAACTATATTTGCTTCCATTGATCAGGGTTATACTCCCTGTACCCTCGAAAAACTAGATTTCTATGATAAATTTATCTTTGAAAAAATCAACTTTCAGGCCCTCACCGTCTATCGCGTCTATTTATTTTCTGTCTCTAGCTGTCACTTGCCTATTTATTCCTCCTGGACATCACTGCTCCAATGGCTGATGTAGTTGGTGCAATAACATTTTATTAGAAATACCAAACAACATATGTAGTTATTTCGGGGAAAAAAAAGTAGTATAGCTTCTCAGCAAGTGGTCAGTGCAGCCCCTTAAGGTTAAGATGCTTAACAGGAGACAGCACAGTCATTTCTCCTGCTTCCTAGTTTGTTCTAAACTTGTTAGAAATCTAATCTTTTAAATTTCTCCTGCTTCCTAGTTTGTTCTAAACTTGTTAGAAATCTAATCTTTTAAGGATAGAGGGAGTACGTAGCGAACCATCGCCTAGGAGATAGCCGAGACACCTGTCCAGAGGATGTCGGTCTTTTACATAAGAGATGGTAAGGATATGCTTACATAGATGGCTAATCCTAATATTAGTCACTAAAATTCCCTGGGTCGAATTTGTAGGGTGAATCCATGGGGATAAGATAACTGACCGGTCGACTTGTTTCTCAACACGGTGCCTTGATTCAATCCAGTCTTGAAATCAGCTTCATCAATCCTCTAAAACCTTATAGGTAAATATGAGATAATAGTATTGTTGATACGTCATTAAACTTATCAAAAACTCAGAGAAAAATCAAGAGAAATAATATGACATATTCTAGATTTATTGATCCGCTAATCACAACCAACACAAGATATCATTTGCAGGTAATATAACCCTGCTACTCCATGAAATTTTCTTGACGATTATCATTGTATTTATCTATTTCAAATGGCTGTTATAATGTTATCCTAACTTTTCATAAACTCATCAGTCCAGAGCACTCTTAAGGCCATGTACCTAAGAATACACAAAAGGTTTTACAATACATTAGCATGCCTGAATTATCACCAGGCTACACACCTAAGACCTCTTCCATGGTTACAAACCAGCCCTGCTCGATTGATAATTGCCCAGCCACACCGATGGCAACAGATAGTTGGCCGTCACTTAAGTTGACAGATGGTCCAGATGCACCTTGAGCCCTTATAGAAGACAAGAAATTGAGGTGCTCCAAATAGCTGGATCCATGATGAAGAACTTGATACCTAAAAACACATTACACAGATACAAGCCAAAACTTGTAGTATGCAAAACTATGCATTCTGCATATTAACTTTAATCCCATGGCAAAATTAAATATTTTCTTAACTTTTTTTTTTTCAGTGTGCCATGATTATCTGGTCATATAGAATCAGACTATGCTAGTGCAAGAAGCACCAAATATGCAAGCGCTGTAAACAAAGATGGTACAGGGGCAAGGCCAACAACAAAATTATTACTTTTGAGGCTGTCATTTGAATGCACAAATATTCCTTTAATTACAGGACTTATGAAAACTAATGCTAATATGGGACAGCAAAATAGAGCATACTTGATCCGTTCATCTTCCGCCATTATTGTTACAACTCCATCTCTGCCTTCTCTTCTCTTTCCAAACCTGACAATGCTCTCGAACAAAAGTTTCACCCTGATTGAATAAAAATGTATCATGCTCACTAGAACTGAATTTTAAACAAAAAAAAAAAGGGATAGCAGAGACTTGTTAGGAGACCAGGTTCAACAAGAATAAGCCAACTTCTTGCATCCGAGAAAACACTCAGAGATGACCTGATCTACCAGTAGTCCACTATGAACAAGTGGTACAATAGGGAGTCACAGTTCAGACTTTGAATAGACATTTAGCTCTCCTTCTCCCTCAGAGGAGGAAAACTAACTGATCAAGAATATTATAAAACTACTGTATCCCTTAGGGCTCTTGTAGAGATAATATTGTTGCAGATTTTCAGGACTCCTATAACAATCCAGTCCAGATGCTTCCCTTGCCTTATTGGTTCAACCAGATATCAAGCTAATCAGAATCACCAGTTTTGATTTTCATTCTTAACTTTGTTTTCATGCAACAAAGTGCATGTTCATGCATTTTATCACCAAGCTTTTTGTGAATTGACTCACTCATCAATGGTTCATCCCAATATCAGTGTTTGAAATATGGCTGGTAGCATTCAGGATATCTCAGCTAGACTCTAGAGGCTACCTTATTGCCCAAAATGAACCAAGACAAGAGGAAATATTTTGGTAGATTTTCCTATACCTCCAGCTAATACAAGAAGGCGATCATTCCAGCATTACTGATTATATACAGTACAGAAAAGCACAGCTATTTGTTGGATTTGTGAGGTCATGTTTATATGGTTAGTTTGAGCCTACACAATTTATGGTTCTGTTATGTGTTAGACATACCCGAAATAAGTCACAGTTAGCTGTACATTTAAATTTTACAAAGGTGCCAGAAGCTAATTCAAAAGAGCCCATTGTAGTTTTACCCACTTGAATCACATTGTCTATCTCAAGATTTACCTACAACAACAATGGTATCTTACTATATTACTAATTGGAGGCTCCAACGGAAGCTCCACGTTAATCCTCACCAGATGATCTTATAAAAAAAGATAAATGCTAGAAATTCTCACATTAATCGAAACATCCGCCATCGAATCAAAAAAATCTTAGACGTCAACAACCATTGGATCTATTTAACTTCGTACAAAATTACCCACCTCTGCCATTATATTAAATAAAACCTTTTTTAAAAAAAATACTTTAGAATGTACGCACCAAAGAAAGAACCAAAAACAATAATAAACATATTATCTTGACATACCACACCGTCCAAGAAGTTTCAGGCCCGCCTCCTAGGCCATGTCTATCTCCCCTAATCTGCGGCCTGACGGTGCTTGGCTTCTTAACCACCGAATAATAACGATCATTGTTCAATCTAGAGCAGCAGCTGCCTCGCGGCATATCTTCATCGGGACTAGGACCAAAAGCCACAAGAATAATAAGGATGGGGACAAGGAGCAAGGGATCAAGGGCGATGGCTGCCAAGTGCCAGGCGCGCGTGCAATCCCGTTGCAAGGGATTCCTCCATGATGGGTGACAAGTAAAGCTAATCAGAATATTATGTTCTCCGATCCATTGTTTTTATTGACCGAATTCTCTAATCCAATTTGTCCAGCAAATCGAATGCATGTTGGCTGCTGGTGTCACAGTTCTGGCCCAGTAGACTCCGGCTTGCCGGTGCCAAGCGAGCCCGTGATGTGTGAAGATATGAGGGAAGACATTGGTGGCATGGACATTGGACGCGCGTGTGAGAACTCAAAATCGGCTGATCACCACTAGCCGGAGGCGCATGGAGGACATGCACTCCTTGAAACGGGGGCTTTGACAAGTGTTCGGTTCTTTGCCGAGTGCTATTTATCGGGCACTCGGCAAATAAAAGATATGTCGAGTGCCAGGCACAGGACACTCGGCAAAGTACAGGCAGGTAACCTACGTGTATACATCCATGTTGACAAATGTATCTGCGTGATCGTCATGCTTCCACATGTGCATCTAAGCGATCAAGGAGGCGCATCCACGCACGAGCCATTCACGCATCGATCTCAGCAAACGTGCAAGATGGGCAGGCATACGTGCGGGATAGATGCATATACACACAGGCTGCTGGTGCCATGACATTCGGCATCCAAACAT
This sequence comes from Hyparrhenia diplandra, assembly GCA_015847255.1. Taxonomy (NCBI): domain Eukaryota; kingdom Viridiplantae; phylum Streptophyta; class Magnoliopsida; order Poales; family Poaceae; genus Hyparrhenia; species Hyparrhenia diplandra. Next base: position 241,096 of record JADLZK010008524.1, on the reverse strand, counting down.
CAATTTTGGCATCGACCGCTCTGTAGATTAAAGGTATGGTCATCTTACTAGATCCCATAAGTATAATTTAATTTCTCTCCAAGATGTGCTAAATTTGACCGTCCCAACAATTAAAATTTTAATTGTCTTCTCCTCTGTACTTAAGTTACATAATATTGTTTAAAACTGTAGGTCAGAATAGATAAGGGAAAGAATTGTGAAAAATTAAAGCAAGTGTCTTGGATTACTATGACCAAATAAGTCTTGATATATACTTACCATTAATTATAAGTTTTGGATTACTATGAACAAATAAGTCTTGATATATATTTACCATAAATTATATTTTTCACTTTAATATAATTTCATTAGATTACTTCAAGTTTATATATTAATGGTGCTAAAAAGTTGTAGGGGACCATGATCTATGGAGTTATAAATAAAGCATATATGAAAAAAATAAAAAGCTCCACACAATTATATATAAAAGATAACTAACTAATGACATATATTTTTAATAAATTATCATGACCCATATGCTTGATTCAAATTAACCATACAGGAATTAAAAAAAAATAATGTAATGTAATGAACTCCCACCATAGTTGAAAAGAAGACGTTTTGGACAAGGTTTAAGTCAAACATTGGGAATATAAATCATGAATAACTTTTAAGTCATTGAGTTTGGAAATGTGAAAATCATATCAATAGATTTATCTTGAAAATTACTTTCATAAAAATATACATATATAACTTTTAATAAATATTTTTATAGAAAAAGATAAGTCAAAGTTGTTTTTTGGAGACCATGTCGCTGTCCTAAACGTCTTTTCTTTTCAAGTATGGAGGGAGTATAACTTATATAATTTGTACCTAAATTATCCATCTCAACTGTCATAGAAAACAAATAACTAAAATCTCTCAAATCTACATGTAAATGCTAATATGTGCTATTATGAAAATAATTCAATATCCATAACCATAGTATACGCACAAGCAAAGATATGTCATTGCGTAGACAAAGGAAACATGTACATATTAGGAAACATGTATAAGATTATGAAGCAGGGAAAAACATCAATTACAAATCTTATAGTAACTTATTACTTACACGCTTCACTTTTACGTAATATTAATACTCATGATATTAAATTTTACAAATTGTTATCTCGAAAAAGGTCTAAATAATTTGATTAGAACACTATATCATATGAATATTAGTAATTTAATTCCAAGGATTATTTGCTTAATAGAAAAATGTTAACATGGTATAATAAATTCAACATCATGAGTACCATGGTGTATGGTGAAACAACCTAGGACCAAATATTCTTTAAACAAAATAAAAAATGAAAATTTTCTATGAGATATAATAAGCGTTGGAATTTCAAATTAACACGTGATCAAAAGTTCAAAGTGAAAATATTGACTTTTAGAATAACACATTGAGTTTATATACTTAAAGTTTATGTTTCAACTAGACACATATCGTGCTAAAAGATTTATCCTACAAACTATTAGTCATTAAACCGCTAGGAATAAAAAAGATAGATCCTATTTTTGTTAAAAAAATTAAAAACTAAAACATTTAGATTGGTGGACTATAATCAGCATTGTCAATAATAGTTGTTGTGTCTAAGCAATCAATAAGCTCAAACGCTTTGGCAAAATAGTCAAAGTTTATATCGTAGATAAACATATATATAGATGCTATGTAAAGATGAAAAACCGATGGATATGGATGAAAAGTATCTAAAACTCAATAATTGATAATATTATAAACATTGAACATAGACAATAGAGTACCTATTATATATCTACTATTTTAGAACCCCTCGGACAGAATCGAGAATAAAACTCTAAATAAAACTAATTTCAGTGATCAAATTGATCTTGGTTAGCATAATTGACTGAATTAATCAAAACATCCTACTGATAGAGAATTTTTTTTTTTGTTGATATAAGTAGTTTTTATTAGTTAGTGTCTCCTAAGATTATAACCCGTGCGAGAGCACGGTTGATGAACTAGTAAAAGTATAAATGCTATTATCAAATGTAATACTATCAAAAGGATAACGCTAGGCCAAGGTTCTTCAGGCACGCCGCTTTCTAATTTGCACGGACCCATATCTCAGGACAATTATTATGGATATACATATCCAATTCTTTCATATGTCCAAAGCATTCTCAACTAATATTAGACAAGCTTTCCTTCAATTGGTGTAACAATATATTCATTAATTAACACTACTTTTAAAGAAAGAAACATTCGAAGACATGTACTTCTACAATTGGTGGTATTTTTCCCTCAAGTTTCAGGCCTTTCTTCTAATGATAACATACTTGTACACTGTAACATACTAGCGGGTGAATTGAGTAGTCTGGATGGACAGAGTGATTGTTGCTGCGTCGTCCCCCAATCAAACCGAATCTGTTTCCTCGGGGAAAAAAACAAAATGGGCTTAGGCCTATCTACGCCCGTTCGATCAACGATGGTGAAGTGGGCTTGTTGGGCCGGCAATTCAGGGTGGCGTCCTTTATCTTAAATGGGCTTTAGTTCTAATTTCGGCCTTTATTTTGAGAGAGAAATCGAAGGGATCGCCGCACCGGTGCACGACGGCATCCAGTCGCCCGGTCGCGGCATCGGCGGCCTCGCCAGTCGCGGCATCCCTGGCAAGAGCGCCCCATCCATCGCCAAAACTGCCACTCGCTGTCGCTGATCCAATCCTGAATCCTGATCGCTAGCCGCCAGGAGTGCCACTCTGCCAGTGATGGCTAATCGTCATCGGGCATCGACGCATCGCAGGGCATCGGCCAACTTCTGCCTGTATTGGTTGCGTCGAGCTGCTGGCATGGAGCGGCTTGCAGGTTCACCTGTTCTGCCCAGGACATTGTAAGCATCCACATTCTGCAACTTTTGTTTTCCTTCATCTATCTTTGCGTTTTTCTTTCTGTCAATTCTTAGCTTCATTCAAGTGAAAGCAAATTATGAGCTGTTTCTCTCTATCTCCCTCTGAAAATGAAAAAAAAAAAATTTCAAGTTTGCAAGATTGTCCAGAGTTCAGACATAATGTGAAAAAACATACTCATATCTTTCTTCTTTTTGGCTCAGTTAGATATCACTATTCCATTATTCCATTAAAAAGATATCAATTCTGTTATCTAAAGGAGAAGAAATAAATCCAGAACAGTAGAAGGTCATGTTGATGAATCGAATTTCAGGGTACTCTGTGTTCAGAAAAATCTTTTCAGAGTCTTAACTGTTCTGGCCAAGTGGAGAAACAAATACTCATTTCTTTTCTTTGGCTCAGTTACATAGATATCAATATTCCATGATCTAAAGGAGAAGAGAAAATCCAGAACAGTACCCTGAAAATTGTAGGTGGTCATGTTGATGTTCCAAATTTCAATGTTCCCTGCATTCTGCAAAATCTTGTTTATAAATCGAATTGTGCAAAATCAATTCAGAGACCAACTATGCTGGCCAAGAGGACAAAGAAACCCATATCCTTTTTTTGGGGCTCAGCTACTTAGATACCAATTTTCTATTATGTAAAGGAAAAGAGAAAATCAAGAACAGTAGTCTGCAACTTTAGCTGGTCATGCTGATGTTCCAGATTTCAGGGTACTCTGCATTCTGCAAAATCTTTTCAGGGACTAACGGTGCTGACATGCCAGAGCGATGTCTTTTTGAAAAAAAGGGATTAACAATACTGCCATGAGTGACGGACTTCTGGAGTCACCCCCATCAGCTGCACTGACGACGACATCGCGATGGTGCTGGAGGCTTTCCCATGCAGGCTGCAGCAGTTCCCCACCAAGTACCTCGGCGCCCCTCTTTCCACAGTGCGGCTAGACCGAGCCACAGAGCAACCGATCATCGACAAGATCGCGGTGCAGATTCCTACATGGAAGGACGGCTAGCTTAATAGCGCCGGTACAGCCACCTTGACACAGGCTACCCTCTCCGCCATCCCTGTTCATGTGTCGGTTTGCTGTGCTCTATCACCTTGGCCGAATGATCAGACCGACAAAAGACGGCGCACATTTCTCTGGGTGGGCGCTCCATCGGTGGCAGCAGGCAAATGCAAGGTGGCCTGGCCTGTAGTCTGCTCGCCGCGTGAGTTTGGCAGATTGGGGCTCCCGGACCTCCGTGCGCAGGGCTGGGCACTCTGTATGCAATGGGAGTGGCTATGTCGATCTCAGCCGGATACACCTTGGGCGGGACTGCCCTCCAGACCCGACCGCATTTTCTCTATCATGTTCCACAAATCGGTGGTCTTCAAGGTAGGCGACGCTGCGACGGCTAGATTCTGGACTGACATGTGGCTACCCGAAGGACCCATTTGCTCCTTTGCTCCAAACTTGTTTCAGGCAGTGGGGAGGCGTAGGCGCGCCAAGGTGGTCAGGGATGCATTGACCAAAGGCCAGTGGATCCCTGATATCACGGGTGCGCCAACTACGTTGGTGCTCACCGAGTTTGCGGAGCTTTGGGAGATGCTTGACGGCCGAGCTGTCGCCCGACATCCCAGACCGCATGATCTGGCGGTGGGAGCCTGACGGGCAGTTCAGCGCCGCCGCCGCCTATCATGCCTTCTTCTTGGGAAGGACACCCTTGCTTGGCGCCAAAGAACTGTGGAAGATGCCAGCCTCGTCGAAGGTTAAATTCTTCTGGCTCGCCTTGCACCGGTGACTTTGGACGGCGGAGCGGCGTATGCGCCACGGTCTTTAGTAGCACGCCGACTGTGCTTTGTGCAGTCAGCACGTCGAATCCGTTGACCACCTCTTTGCAGGATGCGTCTTCACTTGAGAGGTATGGCACCGCTTGTTGCAGCATGTCGGGTTCGCCCACCTTGGCCTGCCTCCCCTCTCCGAACTAGTATCTTGGTGGTTACAGTCCAGAGCCACCGTGCCGGCCGCCCTTATGCAAGGGCTTCGACTCGTTGCTGCTGCTCATCTCCTGGGAGATTTGGAAGGAACGCAACAGGCATACCTTTGACAACATCTCCAGAACGCCGTTGATCCTGTTGGCGGCAATCTACGACGAGGGAACCTCTTGGGTGCTTGCAGGTTACCGGAGCCTCGCACCCCTCTTCCCTTCCCTTCCTCCTCTGTTTATCTATATCTCCCCCTGCCCTGCACCACAGTTCAATCTCACTGTTGAGAACCTCTCTCACCACCTGCATCTCCCCTCCCCTCCGATATACTCTCACTAGTTCGAAGGTGAAACATTGAACACATTGAAACGAAACAATACAATACATCAGTTAGAAACCTACTAAGTAACGACATAACCATACAACAAAACTCTCAGTGAAATCCAATAATCTAACATATAGATAGATGCATAATAAGGCAGTGCAGGAGTGTTTTCTTGGACAGTATTGGAGATGGCAGGGAACACGATCCATAGACTACGGACTACAAACTGGATACATGGTAAGAAAAAGAGCATGCATACAAACTGGATACAGTATTGATACAGATCCTGGTCATGGATGCATAGATATTATACTACGAATCAGCAGCAGCCAACTGCAGCGCCATGCTTTACCATGCATTCTAAAACCGATGAGCCAACTCGGCCTGCTTCGTTTTCTGCTACAGTCATCACACATTCTGAAACCGATGCTATGCCATGGAAGTTGCCGCCTCGCTGGATGTCCTGGCTTCATTATGCTCTGATGGCCTGCGGCTTGTAGGGTCATCACGGAAGTCGAATGCGAAAAAAGAAGTTGGGTCCTTTGGCGGGAGTGTATACAGACCATAATCAGCTTGATAAAAGCCGAGCTCGTTTATTGTCACGTCCCCAAGACAGTGATGCAGCATGAGTAACCAGACAAAGGTGATGAGCTCGCCTCCTTTGCTAAGCTGCCGTGCGTGGAGCTCCCCACCGCATTTACCAGCAGCATACATGAGCAGCCTCAACCACGTCTCCTTGATCTCCATAAGTGACTGCTCCGGTCCAAATGGCACGTCGTTAGGCTCTGGATCGAAGGGATGTGGTTCGCCCATATGTGGTCTTCCCATGTGTAGTTTTTGGAGCTCGACCTCTGACCTTGCATAATGTTCCAGAAAGTCTAGCTTGGTCGCCCCTTCACGTTGATTATTGATGCGAACCCATTTGAGAAGATCAGATTCACGATTTTCTGCAGAAGCCGTGCTGACTGGCAACATGGATGGATGCACCATCATCAGGTACATCATGTAATTCGATAGCGTCTCACATTCCTCCTTAAGTCGCAAAGTTTCATCATCCGTGTTGGTGTGGGCGAAGTGTCTAGTTATATGCAAATCTGTGTATATATGCAGACCATAAAGGGCAATCTCAAAAGGCAGGTTCAGTATAGAATTCAATCTCCTGCCGAGATACCTCGGTTGGAACGATTCATAGTAATAGCGTCCTCTGCCAAGAATTTCCATAACACTGCTGATAATCCCCTTCCCTGCTCTGCTAGAATCATCAATGCGGTGTACGTACCATAAGTTTCTCCATTGCTTGTCCAGACCAATAGCACTGATGGTCTTTGACAATATTTCGGGTTTGGATGTCACAGCAATGCAGTAATCCATCAAATTAAACCGCCCAATGGACGTCTGGTGCATGCTCTTGTTACAGTAGTCATGAATAGCCTTAGAAAAGGACGTAGGAAAGTTGCAAAGGCGATGAAGAAAGCTACCCTGCTTCAAGTGTGCTCTTGTCCAAGGTGATGCCATCACCACAGCAATAGAATAGACTTCCATAAACATGGCCCCAGTGAACAATGTATAGGTAATCGCGACATTGACCCTGTTGTGCTTGTGGGCGCCCTTTTCCATTCTCATCAGCAGGAACAGAAGGAAGGCAACGACCATCAAGGTCTGGGAAGCACACCGAAATAGGACACCAGTCCATCTTTGCAACACATTGGCCTTAGTGTAGAGGAGATCGAACATCATGCCAAGCTCCATAGCTAGCATTTCGAGCTGCTCGCCTCCCACTCCACGGTGGGACAAGCGCCCCTGCTGCCCTACCCAAGGGCCGGGCCGTCCACGATACCTCTGGAAACATCCTTCAAATATGTTCATAATCTGCTTGTTTCTTTCGTTGGGCGACATTTTTTCTGAAATTCCTAGCTGGAACACAGTCCGCCCAGCAAAGAAACCTCGGGCAAGAAGCACGATCTGAAGAGCATATGATTCCTTGGTAGGATACACAAACTTCTTGTCTGAAATGTTCTGTCCTGGAGATAACTTCAACTTAACTAACTCTCCAAGGCCATTTCGGCTCGCACTCTTTAGTGCCCATACCCTCTCTCCATACTTGATAATTCCAGAAACAAACACCAACATCGCAGGAATTAGTATACTGTAATTGATCCTGTGGAAGGATTTCCAGAAGACATACAGTGCTAGAACCACCTGGGTTGCGAGATTCAGCAAGTGCCTCAGCCACAGGTTGTTGTCCTCGAGAGAGAAGGCGGTAATGGAATCCTGGCCACCCAGGTGAACAAGGAGAAAAGGTACCCAAAGAAAGGGCAGTATTGTAACAGAACCTTCCAAATTACAGGGCCCACATGTACTAATTATCGGTTCAACGACCTTTAATAGTCACATATGTGCACCTATAATCCGAAAAGCACTATTATCTTTTCCAACCAGGATCCGTTACGAGGTCATTGCAGTATTACAACAATTTTCATAAATAATCAGAGTAAAACAGCGGAAGGTTTATATTACAATAATTTTACAACCCTTTATTTAAAACCAGTTTTACAATACTTATAAGTTTGAGTAGCAGAAGTTTTCTACAAATATTACACTCATTGACCCTGCCCATGGGTCTCACCTCTCATTCCTCATCACTTTCTTCCTGGCGAATCGTCATGCAGCACGGTCCGGTGCAAACATGACTCCCAGATCCTGCAACAAGGGTCAACAAACCCTGAGTACAGGAGTACTCAACAAGACTTACCCGACAAAAGAAAAATAGGAGGAGACTCAGGAATGCTGGTCTAATAGGAATCAAGGTAAGGCTTTTAGCAAGCATCAAGGACCCTTTTTGCAGAAAAGCTTACTAAAGGTAGATCCTTACTTTCAACATTTTATTTTCAAGTAAGTTTCTCACCTAATCTAGGTGATCTTACACTATATCAAACACTTGTAGAAGTTCCATCTCTTATACCTTCTCTTCAATGCTCCATAATTAAACTACGATGTAAGTGGGAAACCAAGTCTCCATATCCGAGAAGCACGGCGATTTCGAAATCGATTAACCCAAATTGGGAGTTCTTTCCACACCTACATATGTAGCACTTAAGCTTGCATATATCAACCCTTTCCCCGATACTCAAAACGGAACCGCGGCCCCACGCCACCCGAGAATACCGCATACACCTCCAATCCGGACTTTAACCCATGAGGGTAACATGTACTCCCGCCATCTCTCCACTCCCAAAGTCGCCGGGTTGTACGCTTCCGATTTGACACCCCAAGATCAGGCTTACCGAGTATGCGTCCCGAACTAGGGTCGATCGTGATGGGATGACACCCATGACAGACGTGCTATTGGTCCAACGACCTCAGCGCAGATTATGCTCCATAGTCTCGCAGTCCACATTGCTTACAATGCACGGTCCTTAACCGATAAGACGGAAATACTACACTGAGACTCCCTTCTCAGTGCAAATTACCCGACCGGTCTCAATTTCAAAACCATATCCCAGTATGGTTCCAACATATAGCATCCTTTCTCATCAAAAGCCTCTTCGGGCTAACATTAGGGACTTGTCACATTTTGACTCAAAAGTCTAACTAGTATGGCCAGGCTAAGCGTTCTAGCATTTTAGCAAAACAAGTTATCAAGGTAGATATTGAAATAAACAAGGAATGGTAATGCATCAATTAGGTTGTCACTCAACTCCTATCACCTAATGCAAAACGTAAAGCAAAGGTGATATAAAGCTTTATAAACGCAAGGAAGGTTTAAATGATCCGGGGCTTGCCTTGATCGGTGAAGAAGCTTGATTCGGACGACGGATCTTGATACTCGGAATTCGAATCAACAGAAAAGCCCTCTTCAACGACTTGATCAACAAATTCACAATCTCCTTCGTTCACTATACGAAAGAATAATGTATGCTTAACATGATGCCATACATATATAAACATGAGGTGCAAGGGTGCATGGAATGATAAACAACTTGAGTACAACTTTCCTTCACGATAAAGTTGCAACCCAACAAAACTAACTTGTTGGACTACCCTACGAGATATCATCACCATTGCCTACGGAGTTCTCAAGGACCATCTGACAGTGGTGTGGTTTAGGGTTCACAAAACAACCCAAAATCTATCCAAAACCCTAATTTTGAAAAGCATATAATCATTTATTTTACACATGAAATGATAGGTCATAAAATAATAAAAATTTTAACTTTCTCAAAACCAGCCCAAAAATTTTGTACAAGTAGGTCAGGTCATAAAAACAGTACCAAAATAAATTTCATGATTTTTGGATAAATAAAATAATTATTAAAAATCAAGGAAGATGCATTTTTCAATTAAAATTTGTATTTTTAAATCGTGCCAAAAGTATTCAAATTTTAAGTTTCAAATTTTTCATGGATAGACATACTCATGGGAAGGCTACACAAAAATTTTCAGAATTTTTAAAGCTATATTTAAATTTATATGAAATTTACAAAATCAGGTACTATTCAAATTAAAGAAATTGGATAAAACATTTGATAATTGAAAAAAAAATGGGTTCTGGGGTCGATTTCGCCTGTTATCGCATGCATGGTCCAACTACTGTTCACGGCCCATCGTGAAATGCATCGGACCGCCCTAAAGGAACGATGTTGGGCCGCCCAACATGAATAAGATTTGGCCCCAAGATCGCTCACGTGCGGTAGCGCTGCGCCACCGGGGGGGCGGCGCGCGCGCCACCGCTACGCCGTGTTCGGCGCCGCGATGGTCGGAATGGAAAAACCGATTACATAATCGTGGCGAAGCTCACCGCGGTCTGCTGGACGAAGTCTTGGTTTGGGCGGAGGCGAAGGAGAGGGTCGTCGGCGGCAGCTAGCTGCAATACAAGGCGACGACGGGACGTTCCGCAGACGGCGCGGGCTGCAAATCGCGAAAACGGATGAGCCATTCATGACCATGACGCCCAGCGACACATAAAGACTAGCTGGTTGGTAAGTTGCTCACCGGAATCGGCCGGGCGACGGCAGGTGAGGGCGGGCGCCCTACGCCTAAGCCGAGGAAGATGACGACGCACCGCCATTCCGACGACGAGGCGGGCTGTGGTCGGTTCCGGGTTCGGGCGCAAGGAAGTTGCGGTGTTGTTGGGCAAGATGGTTTGGCAAGAAAGACGACGACGGCGTGCGGCGGCAAGCGACAAGAAGACTCCGGCCGGGGCGCGGATTTGGAGAAAAGAGAAAAACGACGGCGGCCCGTGGCCTATTTATAGGCATGGAGGGCATGGGGAGGTAGCCGGAGGAGTCACGAAGGCTTCCAGGTGGCCGGCGTCCGAGCGAAATCGACGGTGGACGGCGGCGCCGACTCTTGACGCCGCGGTGGCGCTTGGGGTTGGTCGGTCTTGCTCATCCCCCAAAATCCAACCCTAATCTGAACTTTTCAAATTACTCTCAAAATTTGAACTGAACTCAAAAATTTCCAAAAAAGTAACCCCCTTAATTTTTCAAGATCTACAACTTTCACAATTGGACCATTTTCAAATTCAGCCTCTAAGTTTGACTTTTCGAAAAGTAGTTCCAAAATTTGAAATTTGAATTCAAAATTACTTTTAAAATCATGTAACAACTTGAAAAACTTTGTACATGACTTTTGTTCCTCTCAACAAGATCTACAAACTAGCTGTTGAAAGTTTTCTCAAATTTTGCATAATTTTTGAAATATAGAAAAGGGGGTAATTAAGGTTTGAATGAAATTCAAAATTACTTTAAAATTTTGAACTAAACTTTGAAAACTCAAAATACCAACTTTGTTCAGTTTTGAAAACTCTACAAAAATGCTTTAATGACCATACCCAAAAATCTTGATAATTTTGAATAAAACAAAAGGGGACAAACTAGGGTTTAAGATTAGGGTTTCCGACAAGGGGGACAGCTGAATCGGTTCCTCCCGCGTCTTTTCGACCGACATTACAATCAAGCTTAAAATAAACTTATTTTAGTTCAATGCAACACATGGTGGGCTAATCATGCATGCTTTGCAATGATCATGATGACATGTCAGATTTTAGGGTAATTAACACCATGGGTGTTACTGCCCTTCCCCCTTAAAGAAATCTCGTCCCGAGATTTAAAGTCCTAGGGTTTAATAGCGGCAAAGGAAATGTGTCGAGCAAACACATCTCTAACTATTGCATAAAACAAGAAGGAGTCTTACATTTACAAGGATTATGGAAGTGGAAACTTGGGAAAGTTTTCCGTTAGGACATCTTCGATTCCCAAGTAGCTTCTTCTTCTCGAGTGTTGATTCCATTGGATCTTGTACCATCCGATAGTTTTGCTTCGGGTGACTCGAGCTTTTCGGTCTAAGATCCGAATAGGATATTCCGAGTAGGTCGATCTGGTTCTAAGTTAATATCTTCGAAATCAACCACCCGACCGGCACTCGTAAACATTTCTTCAATTGAGATACATGGAAAACATCATGTACCGATAACCTTTCGGCAACCTAAGTCGATAGGCAACTGGTCCCTGTTTTTCCAAAATTTGAAATGGACCAATATATCGAGGTGCCGCTTTACCTTTAATTCCAAATCGATTCACCCCTTTCATGGGTGATACTTTCAAATATATATAATCTCCTATTTCAAATTCCAAACACCTACGCCTTTTATCGGGCGTAAACTCTTTCTCGTCGAGATTGTGCCTCTTTTATTTTATCTCGCACAAATCTCACTTTTTCTTCAACCGTTTACTAGGTCTACTCCAGTAGAACCATCTTTCTCCCGGTTCGACCAATGCAAAGGGGTTCTACATCCGCGACCATACGAGAGCTTCAAATGGTGCCATTTGAATACTTTCTTGGTAACTATTATTATAGGCAAACTCGCTAATGGTAAACATTCATCCCACTTTTCGAATAATTAAGAACATACGCTCTCAACATATCCTCTAGAATCGATTGACTCTTTTCTGCCTCGGCCCCGGCACTGTGCGGGATGATAACCCGAACTATGATTCAGTTTAGTACCAAGGGACTTTTGCATCCGCTTCGAATTTGGACATAAATAAAGCACCTCTATCTGTTACAATATGATTAGGGGCTCCATGTAGACTGAAAATTCGATGGACATATAGCTTGGCATAATCTCATCGCTTTATATTGATCATTTATCGGTAGGAAAATGGGCTATCTAGGTAAGTCGATCAACTATAACCCGGATAGAATTGAACCTTTTTCGACGTTCGGGGTAATCCAACAATAAAATCCATACTAATTTCTTCCCATTTCCAAGAAGGAATGTAAAGGATGCAATTGCCCTGCAGCTTTCATGTGCACAGCTTTTACTCGCTGACAAGTATCACACTCGGCTACATATCGGGCAATTTCAATCTTCATTTTTGTCCACCAAAATCTCTGTTTCAAATCCTGATACATCTTGGTACTTCCGGGATGAATAGAATATCTAGTTAAATGAGCCTCATCCAGGATTTGTTGACGTAACTCAGGATTCTTTGGTACCACTAATCGATCTTTAAACCATAGCACATCTGATTCATCAATTCTGAAACAGGTAGGTTTTCCGCTTCTGACTTTCTCCTTGATGTGTGCTATGCCCTTACTGATCTTCTGAGCATCAATAATCTGATTCTTGATAGTTGATTCTGCCGTGGCATTGGTTACCATACCATGCTCAATGATTCTAATATTCAACTTCTCTAATTCCTGACATAGGGTTTTATCCCTCATATTGGCTATAAGACAATTACACTGAGGATTCCGACTGAGTGCATCGGCAACAACATTTGCCTTTCCGGGATGGTAATGCACTTCTATGTCGTAGTCCTTAATTAATTCTAGCCATCTTCTCTGGCGCATATTCAAATCTGATTGGGTAAAGATATATTTCAGACTTTTATGGTCTGTATATACATGACAAGTATTACCCAACAGATAATGACGCCAGATTTTCAGAGCATGGACCACTGCTGCTAACTCCAAATCATGGGTTGGATAATGCTCTTCGTGGCGCTTTAGTTGGCGTGATGCATAGGCGATAACTTTGCCTTCTTGCATTAACACACAACCAATACCAATACCGGATGAGTCACAATAGACGCCAAATGGTTTCTCAATGTCCTGGTTGGGCTAAGATCAAGCGAAGAGTTAGTGCTTTCTTCAAAATCAAAAGCTTGCTCACACTCGGTGACCATACAAACTTGGTCTGATTCTTTAACAACTCCGTGATAGGCTTTGCCACTCTTGAAAAATCAGGAATGAATCGACGGTAATATCCCACCATTCCAAGGAAACTACGAACTTCATGAACAGTCGTTGGTGGTTTCCAATTGAGAATATCTTTCACTTTACTCGGGTCAACGGCAACTCCTTCAGATGATAGTATATGACCCAGGAACTGTACTTCTTTCAGCCAAAAGGCACACTTGCTAAACTTAGCATAGAGGTGATGATCCCTCAATCGTTTTAAAACTATTCTGAGATGCTCTGCATGCTCTTCTTCATTCTTGGAATAAACAAGAATATCATCAATAAACACCACCACGAACTTATCCAGTTCTGACATGAACACTGTGTTCATCAAATACATGAAATGAGCCGGGGCGTTTGTTAAACCAAAGGACATAACCAAATATTCATAAAGACCGTATCGGGTGGTGAAGGCGGTTTTCGGAATATCTTCGGTCTAATCCTAATTTGATGATACCCTGATCTCAAATCAATCTTGGAAAAGACTTTGGCTCCGGCTAACTGATCAAAAAGTAAGTCAATCCGGGGCAGAGGATACTTATTTTTGATCGTCACCTCATTAAGTGGACGATAATCTATACACAACCTCAAAGTCTGATCCTTCTTTTTCACAAAAATAGCCGGACATCCCCAAGGTGAAGAGCTTGGTCTAATAAATCCTTTTTTCTAGTAACTCTTGTAACCGAGCTTTCATTTACGCTAATTCCTTGGGTGCCATTCTCGTAAGCTCTTCGAGAGATGGGAGCAGTTCCCTTTTCAATTCTATGCTGAATTGAACATCTCTCTCCTCGTGGTAATCCGTGCAAATCATCCGAAACACATCCTAAACTCACATACTACCGGGATGTCTTTGATTTCCTTCACACAAGTTGCACAAACTTTTTCAACCGGGCCTCTTTACAATTGGAAGTTAAATAAGGAGTTCGAATCTCTCTCGTGCAACTTTACCTTGATAGTTCTATTGACGGTATCTATAATAGTACCGTATTGGTACCAAGTTCATACCAAGGATCACGTCTATATCTTGATCCCTTAGAACTATCATATTGGTGGGGAAATCATATCCACCTAAGGTTATGGGGATCCGATATACCACCTCTTTAGTACTCATACGCCCCCGGGTGAGTGTATAATAAACTCATCCTTCATTTCCCCAATGGCTATCGCATTTTTTTCTCCACAAATGTTTTATCGACAAATGTATGCGATGCACCGTAATCGAATAATATTACTGCAGGTGTTTGGCTTACGGGGAACATACCCATCATGATTGGTTCCCCCGCGGGAATGTCCTCCACATTGGTGTAGTATACTTTTCCTGGTCCTCTTTTCCCCTTTTCCCTTCCCCGATCCTTCTGGGTATTATTCTTGTTCTGTGATTGCGATTGACTTCCAGAAGGGACCTGAAAACCTGGGTTATATCTTCGAGGACCGGGGCATTCTCGAGAGTAATGTCCGTGCTTTCCACAGTTATAGCAAATGAGTGTATGGCTTTGTGGGGAAGGATTGCGAATGCCAGGGGCATTCGGCTGACGTGGATAGGGAAAAGTTGCAGCAGGTCGAACAAACGACCGTTGTCTAGGTTGGAATTGTGGGGGTGGACGATAAGAAGGACAGAAATGATTCACCGGATGGTAAATCACTTTCTGACGCTTAGATTTGCCACCAGAATTACCAGAGGAGAAATTTTTCTTTTTCTTGTCCTCCTTATGCTCGTATTCCATCAGAACACGATTCTTTTCTTCACATGATATGGCCATATCTACCACATCATGATAGGAATCGGTGTCACGGATGTTCATCATGGCATGGAGCTTTGGATGAAGACCTCGAATAAACCATTCCTTCTTCTTTCCATCTGTATTCACAAGTTCGGTAGCATATTGTGACAGATGGTTAAACTTACCCACATACTGCAACACTGAATCTTCTCCTTGTTTTAAGGCTAAGAACTCATCTAACTTCTTAGCCATAACCCCCGCTGGAATGAAATGGGCTCAGAAAGCATTCTTGAATTCATCCCAGGTAATTCGGTGTCCGGCGGGCTGCTCAGCTTTAAAGTTTTTCCACCACACTCCGGCAGTGTTCCGAAGTTGTTGTGCGGCAAAGAAAGGCTTCTGATAATCCGTGCAAGTCATTATCTCAAACTTCTCCTCCATAGCGGCCAATCGTTTGCCTCAAATGGCTCATCCGCCGCTCTACCGAAGATTGGAGGTTTTGAGCCCGTGAATTCTCGGGTAAGAAGTGTCATCTCCATCGCCATTTCACCCCCTCGTGGGCCACGACGATTGTTCCGATTCTGTTGAGCTACTTCATCAAGCGAGAGTTCTCTCTAGAGTAGCTTGAACCGTAGCCGCTATGGCATCAATCGTTCGCTTGGGATTGGTGGAGAGTGTGGAAGGTCATCCCTATGCCGAGCTGCAATCGTTGCCTTCGCGACATCCGCTTTTAAAATAAAACTATATAACACTCAACCAACTTTATTAAACTTTCAAAAAGAAACAAACAAAAACAACACAAAGCATTTATTCTTAAGACAAGGGTTCCATTCTACATCTACCCCGGGTTTATCTAAGTAGCTTACTATTAACAAGCTATATCACATATTCTACAAAAATCTCATTCCTCTTCAAGGATCATTTTCCGACTTCGTTGTCGCTAACATGAGGCTCCGCCGCTCGTGATTTTCTTCGCCTTCCATATCCTCTTGAATTACTTCACCCAAATCCTCTTGTACTTTGCTTGAGGTTGGTGATCCGGGGTTGAGAAGATTGTTCATGTGATGGATTTGCATGTTCAAATTAACCTCTTGAGCTTCCATCCGAATTGCATAAGCCACCGCTTGATGATTGTCTTGAATGAGGTGGTCAATCCGATGTTGAAGTGCGGTCTTCTCGTGGACCATCTCGATCGCTGCCTTACTACACTCACCATGTTTTTGAACACTTCTATTCAACTCTACTTGCAATCTTCCAATTTGAATTCCATCACGATGCCTATCTCTAGCGACTTCATCCAAATCTCTAGTCGCGCCGATTTCTTTCTCAAGATCTTCCTTAGTCTTGCTACATGGTGGTTGGTTGCTTCTCGGGTCATTCCTTGCCGCAAGTCGGTGATGCGGAATGCCCTTTGGTCCCGTCTTTTTTCCTAGGGGTCGCTTTTGGCACGGGCCATCCTCAGAAAAGTTAAGATCGATTACCAAGGTTCAGATAGGAGAATCTAAAGGTTTAGCAAGAATAGGGTTGATACTTTTAACCCAAACCACACTAAAAGGGAAGGTAACATTAACAATTGATTTAAACATGATGCATGAATCGAACCTACGCAACAATCAAATAAAACCTTTGCATTGAAAGATTTTACAAATAGGGCAATACATATAATGCTACTCCACTTATATCCTCCTGATTTAGGTAAGAGAGTTTTTCAATAGAATAAGTTAAGAAGATAAGCAATTTGGACCAAATAAGAATAAAATTAGTTTGACCCAAATCATTTGAAGTTTTATAAAGTAATGCTACAAGAACACTAGTAACTGAGGCTCGATACACAAATTATAATGTAACCTTCCAAATTACAGGGCCCACATGTACTAATTATCGGTTCAACGACCTTTAATAGTCACATATGTGCACCTATAATCCGAAAAGCACTATTATCTTTTCCAACCAGATCCGTTACTGAGGTCATTGCAAAAGATTACAACAATTTTCATAAATAATCGAGTAAAACAACGGAAGGTTTATATTACAATAATTTTACAACCCTTTATTTAAAACCGCTTTTACAATACTTATAAGTTTGAGTAGCAGAAGTTTTCTACAAATATTACACTCATTGACCCCGCCCACGGGTCTCACCTCTCATTCCTCATCACTTTCTTCTCGGCGAATCGTCATGCAAAGACGGTTCGGTGCAAACATGACTCCCGATCCTCGCAACAAGGGTCAACAAACCCCGAAAGTACGTGAGTACTCAACAAGACTTACCCGACAAAAGAAAAATAGGAGGAGACTCGTGAATGCCGGTCTAATAGGAATCAAGGTAAGGCTTTTTAGCAAGCATCAAGGACCCTTTTTGCGTAAAAAGCTTACTAAAGGTAGATCCTTACTTTCAACATTTTATTTTCAAGTAAGTTTCTCACCTAATCTAGGTGATCTTACACTATATCAAACACTTGTAGAAGTTCCATCTCTTATACCTTCTCTTCATTTGCTCCATAATTAAACTACGATGTAAGTGGGAAACCAAGTCTCCATATCCGAGAAGCACGGCGATTTCGAAATCGATTAACCCACCGGGGAGTTCTTTCCACACGACATATGTAGCACTTAAGCTTGCATATATCAACCCTTTCCCCGGATACTCAAACCGAACCGCGTCCCACGCCACCCGAGAATACCGTACACCTCCAATCCGGGACTTTAACCCACGAGGGTAACATGTACTCCCGCCATCTCTCCACTCCCGCAAAGCGGTTGTACGCGTTTTCGATTTGACACCCCCAAGATCAGCTTACCGAGTATGCGTCCGAACTAGGGTCGACCGTGATGGGATGACACCCATGACAGACGTGCCATTGGTCCAACGACCTTAGGCGCAGATTGCGTTCCCATAGTCTCATCCACATTGCTTACAACGCACGGTCCTTAACCGACAAGCCGAAAATACTACACCGAGACTCCCTTCGATCGCAAATTACCCGACCGGTCTCAATTTCAAAACCATATCCCAAAGATGGTTCCAACATATAGCATCCTTTTCTCATCAAAAGCCTCTTCGGGCTAACATTAGGGACTTGTCACATTTTGACTCAAAAGTCTAACTAGTATAGCCAAAGCTAAAAGCGTTCTAGCATTTTAGCAAAACAAAGTTATCAAGGTAGATATTGAAATAAACAAGGAATGGTAATGCATCAATTAGGTTGTCACTCAACTCCTATCACCTAATGCAAAAACGTAAAATAAAGGTGATATAAAAGCTTTATAAACACAAGAAAGGTTTAAATGATCCGGGGCTTGCCTTGATCGGTGAAGAAGCTTGATTCGGACGACGGATCTTGATACTCGGAATTCGAATCAACGTAAAAGCCCTCTTCAACGACTTGATCAACAAATTCACAATCTCCTTCGTTCACTATACGAAAAGAATAATATATGCTTAACATGATGCCATACATATATAAACATGAGGTGCAAGGGTGCATGGAATGATAAACAACTTGAGTACAACTTTCCTTCACGATAAAGTTGCAACCCAACAAAACCAACTTGTTGGACTACCCTATGAGATATCATCACCATTGCCTACGGAGTTCTCAAGGACCATCTGATAGTGGTGTGGTTTAGGGTTCACAAAACAACCCAAAATCTACCCAAAACCCTAATTTTGAAAGCATATAATCATTTATTTTACACATGAAATGATAGGTCATAAAATAATAAAAATTTTAACTTTCTCAAAACCAGCCCAAAAATTTTGTACAAGTAGGTCAGGTCATAAAAACAGTACCAAAATAAATTTCATGATTTTTGGATAAATAAAATAATTATTAAAAATCAAGGAAGATGCATTTTTCAATTAAAATTTGTATTTTTAAATCATGCCAAAAGTATTCAAATTTTAAGTTTCAAATTTTTCATGGATAGACATACTCATGGGAAGGCTACACAAAAATTTTTAGAATTTTTAAAGCTATATTTGAATTTATATGAAATTTACAAAATCAGTACTATTCAAATTAAAGAAATTGGATAAAACATTTGATAATTGAAAAAAAATGGGTTCTCGGGCGATTTCGCCTGTTATCGCATGGCCCAACCATCGCTCACGGCCCATCGTGAATGAGTCGGGACTCGCCCTAAAGGAACAGTGTTGGGCCGCCCAACATGAATAAGATGCGAGATTTGGCCCGCATCGTTCACGCGCCAGCGCCGCGGCGCCACCGGGCGGCGGCGGTGCTGCTTCATCATGCGCGCTGGCCGTGTTCGGGCGCCGGCGATGGTCGGAATGGAAAACCGATTATAATCGTGGGCTGTAAGCTCACCGCGGTGCCGGGGCGAAGTCTTGGTTTGGGGCGAGGCGAGCCGGAGAGGGGTCGTCGGCGGCGGCAGGCCGCAATAAAGGGCGACGACGGCGACGTTCCGCACGGGCGGGCTGCAGAATCGCGAAAATGGACGAGCCGTTCATGACCACGACGCCCAGCGACGCATAAAGACTAGCTGGTTGGGTAAGTTGCTCACCGAATCGGCCGGCGACGGCGAGGTGAGGTGCGGGGCGGCGTACCCGGCGGCGAGGAAGATGACGACGCACGGGCGATTCCAACGACGAGGCGGGCCGTGGGTCGGGTTCCGAGGGGCGCAAGGAAGCCGCGGTGTTGTTGGGCAAGATGGTTTGGCAAGAAAGACGACGACGGCGGCGTCACGACGCGACGGACAAGAAGACTCCGGCGCGGCGGTTTGGAGAAAAGAGAAAACGACGGCGACCGCGGGCCTATTTATAGGCATGGAGGGCATGGGAGGTAGCCGGAGGAGTCACGAAGGCTTCCGGTGGCCGGCGCCGAGCGAAATCGACGGTGGATTTACGGCGATTCTTGACGCCGGCGGTGGCGGCGCGTTGGGGGTTGGTCGGGTCTTGTTCATCCCCCCAAAAATCCAACCCTAATCTGAACTTTTCAAATTACTCTCAAAATTTGAACTGAACTCAAAAATTTCCAAAAAGTAACCCCCTTAATTTTTCAAGATCTACAACTTTCACAATTGGACCATTTTCAAATTCAGCTTCTAAGTTTGACTTTTTGAAAAGCAGTTCCAAAATTTGAAATTTGAATTCAAAATTACTTTTAAAAATCATGTAACAACTTGAAAAACTTTGTACATGACTTTTGTTCCTCTCAACAAGATCTACAAACTAGCTGTTGAAAGTTTTCTCAAATTTTGCATAATTTTTGAAATATAGAAAAGGGGTAATTAAGGTTTGAATGAAATTCAAAATTACTTTAAAATTTTGAACTAAACTTTGAAAACTCAAAATACCAACTTTGTTCAGTTTTGAAAACTCTACAAAAATACTTTAATGACCATGCCCAAAATCTTGATAAATTTTAAATAAAACAAAAGGGGACAAACTAGGGTTTAAGATTAGGGTTTTAGACAAAGGGGGGCGCTTTTTAGAATCTGGTTCCTCCCGCGTCTTTTCGACCGACATTGCAATCAAGCTTAAAATAAACTTATTTTAGTTCAATGCAACACATGGTGAGCTAATCATGCATGCTTTGCAATGATCATGATGACATGTCGATTTTAGGGTAATTAACACCATGGGTGTTACAAGTATGTCCCCAAATGACTCCCTTCCAAGCTTGCTGTATTTGTCCTCATACTGAGAGAAGAGGCCAAGGGCATAAACAGCAACGAAGTCTGCTCCAATATAAGCCAACCACATCGAAGTCTTGAGCACTCCATTGATCTTGCGGCGACGGAGGCTTCCAGTAGCCAACAGAAAGAGCTGTAGCATGAAGCTAAGGAATACCATTGTCTGAGTTTCCCATACATTCCACTCGTACACTAGTTCTGCCATTGTTGAATTATTCCTGGTGTTGTTGACTAGTCCAGTACTTCCATTAACACCTGAATCAAAGTTCCAAAACAAATAAAGAATTAATTAACAGCGTATTAATGTTTAATATAGTATGATGCATTTTTTTAAAAATCAGAAACAAATAGCAGCTATTTTAGGACACTCACAATACAGAAATTATCTCATAATTACAATTATATATATGAATATTAATGGCCCTGCCACGTAGACATTTTGCTCATGCGGTGAGTCTTTAAACAAGGGTATAGCAGGAAATAAAAAGTATAAACTGTTCCTAAACAAGCAACGACGCATCACAAAGTTGATAAAACTCTCCAGCAGAGCGTTGGGGACGTGCCTGTTGGAAACAAAGAACACAATTTCACATGATTGGGATTGAGATAGAACTGCCAGTGGGCAGCTTGGCCCTTGGCCGCTTGGATTGAATTGAAAGTTGCAAGAAAAAAATATCTTACCAGCCTTGGAGGGCTGTCCTTGCTCTTATAGGTAGGTGCTCAACCACTCCCCCTAAACAACATATTCTAACTGCCCTAAAGCAGGTCCTTTGATTCCTTACTTGGTCTCCGAGGTGTCTCATATGCTTCACAGCCAAGGAACCATTACAGCCAAGTAAGCTACTACTTAAGCGAAAGTTAAAGGTAACTAGGCTATGCAAGTCAAGGTAAAGACAGGTGGAAGTCTATCAGTGTTCGTTGTTTGCATCGCCAACTGCTGGATCTTGTGCACCCGCTCTGCAGACTGGACCTCATCGCTGCTGGACTGCGCATCGCCGAGCAAGGACTGATACATGATGGTCGTTCCCGCATCTCACCGGTGGGAAACGGGACTTCTCTTGTATTGTGGCCCGTGCGACGTTAATTGTAGCAAGGAAGCTTCTAATAAGATTTTCCAAGTCTTCTATGAAATTACATATGGCTTCTATAAAAAAAAAATTTTGGAAGCGTGCCTTACGCACGTGCTACATTAAGGGAAGTTAAGAGGTTTCAGTTACACCCCCCACACTGTCTGGCGAACTGCCATCAAATGCGGTGGCCACACACATACACAAATCGCCAGTTTTACGGCGTTGGAAACTGGTCGTACTTAAACAAGGAAAGTATTGCAACTAGAGCAGGAGGTAGTTACTGAACCGCCGCTAGCAGCAGTCGCGAGGACCCGAAACCCGTTGCACACCATCCCTCGGCCTGCACCACGATCCGCTCTTGCAACAGATCGGCCCGGCTTCGATCTTGTCGAAGGTCCTCTGTATGCGTTCATTCCACAACTCCCGGAGATGAGGAGTACAATCGTATCAAAGCCTTTGCGAACGGCTCTAGGGCGCGTGGCGATGAACACAACGACCAATGTACCAAGGAATCAGAGGGTTGCGAGCAAAGTCCCTCCAGGCCCGCGAGACGAAGGATGCGGAACCACAGCTCCCTAGGGTAAACACAAGCGGTTAGGAGGTGGTTATGGGTCTCTTCCTCATGAGAACAATGCGCACTGCCGCCCGGCTACGGTCCGTGCCTCATCCTCCTTTCCGTTGTCCAAAGTCGTCCGTGCATAGCTATCCGGAAGAAGAATTTAACTTTTGGGGTGCCTTGGCACACCACAGCTCTTTGGCCCCCGCAATCGAGAAGAACCGAGAAAGAAAGCACGGTGCCGAGGAGCTAGAGTACTCCCCGCTCGCCATCCACTTCCAGACGAAACGGTCCGGTGTTCCAGGCATAAGCTGGATGCCTTAAAGCTTGTCATCGAGTTCGCACATTCTAGGAGCACCGCCATCGAATTAGCTCCCGTGATGTCGGAGATCCACCTTGCGCCCTACCTTGCGTCCCGAAGAGGTTAGGCGCCGTGGTGGAGATTGCACCATCATCGTAACCAGAGTCCGTCCATAAATGAGCTTTGGCTCCGTCCCGACGACGACAACGGCGGCCGATGCCCGAACATGGCATCCCCAACTCGATTTGGGGGAAGATGGAGAAGTGCGCTGGCGGAGTCCGGCCTTGTCCTTGCGATCCATTGCCGCAGCCCTCGGGTAAGCCTAGCGGCTGGTCGGAAGACCAAGCCCCGCAAGGCTTGGGCGAGTAGACAATTGACCAAGCGATCTTGCACATATCGCGCCACCGATGTCGTGCCCATCCGCAGGAAAGCACGATGCCTCTTGTCAATCTCCCCGATGGCCCATGGCGAAAGAAGCAAAGAAATGGAGACGTGGGATGTGGATTGCCGATAGAGTGGATCGCATGCCGCCCGCCCGCGGAGTTGAGCAAGCCCGCCTTCCACGTGGACAGGTTTTAGGCCACCGAGTCGATGAGGGGCTGTTCTTGCGCGCTGGCCGAGCCCGGAGATGGAGAGGGCGCCCCCAAGTATCCGCCGAGAACTCGCCACCCGGCAAGGGAAAGCCGCCAGTGCCGCCTCCACCCGCTCCCGAGCACCGTGATCGGGTTTAGGAGCACTTGTCGGTTGGTGGAGAGGTCGGAAGCCCGCAAATGCATCAAGTATGCCCCTCATGCGAGAAGGTCCACGAGAGGCCGCGAGGACGACAACGAGGTCGTCCGCATAAACGAGGCCCTCATCCTAGCCGCCGCACTCGGCAACGACGGCAACCGTCCATGGCGGTCGGCTTCCCGATGAGGGCGTTGAGCACCTCCATCACAATGACGAAGAGGAGCGACGGGGTCCCCCTCGTCGAGGCCCTTGGCATGGTAGATCCTCCGTCCCGGGACGCCGTTGAGTAGAACTTTTCGTGCTTGTCGTGGCTAGCATGAAGGAGACCCAGTCTCTCCAACGCATGGGAAATCCCACGTGCTCCATGACCTCCGGCAAGAACAGCCATTTGCGAGGTCAACCTTTGAGCAAGAGGGAGGGAACCCCCGTGGCGTGAAGCCACTTGCAAACCGCCCGCATTTAACCGAAAGCCTTCATGAATACGACGCCTTTGAAGAAGGCCGTGCGGTTTTTGTTGCACATGGTCCGACTTGCGGGTGCGAGGGTAGGGCGAGGCACTTGGCGAAGAGCTTGCCAAAACAAAGGTATAAGGCTGATGGGTCGGTAGTCGCGCAGAGCCCAGCCAGGATTGTCGTTCTTCCGAAGCGGCACCATGTATGCCTTGTTTAGGTGGTTGAAGTCCCCGAAGTCCGGATCCCACAAGGCCTGGAAAGCGTGAACGATGTTTGGGCCTATGGTGGACCTGGCGGCCTTGAAGGAAGAGGCGCCCGGAAGCCGTCCGCCCGAGCGCCCGGCGGAAGGGGAATCCTGACGGCCTTGGCAACCTCGGCAGCCGAGAACGGCAAGGCGAGGAGGGCAGCTCCAGCCGGGAGACCGAGCTGCTGGAGGTCCAGTGTTGCACACGGATGAACAAAGATTCCGATGAGGCTGTTGTAGAACTCGTAAATAACGTCCGCCTTTGGCACCCTCGGAGAAAGTGGGCCCGCCATGCTCTAGGGACAGCAAGTAGTTCTTGCGTCTCCTGTGGCAGGCCTGCAGGTGGAAGTACCGGGTGGACGCGTCCCCCTCCCGTAGGTGCCTCGAGCGCCCCCTCTGTCCGGCCATGGTTCTGTCGAGGAGGCCAGGGCGAGGGAGTGAGCCTTGAGGTCGCGATGAAGCGCACGCTCCCCCTGGGACAGAGGCCGCAGCTCCTGAGCCGCGTCGAGCTCGAAAATGATGATGCTTGCCGCTGCAAGCTGCAGCTTGATGCTGCCCACCCGCGTTGCCCGCCACTGACGGAGGTCCCTAGCCGTAGCATGGAACTTGATGTCCGAGCGCCGGCAGCGGTGGCATCAGGCATGGACGCACCCCAAGCCGCGGCCAGGGCGTCGTGGAACCCAGCGATATGTGGCCACATCGGTTCGAAGCGGAACCTGGGCTTTCCCCAAGGCTCGGTGGAGAAAGTCGGGATGAGCGGCCAGTCCACCGAGGCGAACGCCCTATCAAGGCGTTCCAGCGTCGGATTCTCTCTCGGCTTCTATATAATTTAAAGAATAACTAGACATGTTGCTCGTAGCTGTACAAGGAAGCTTGTATATGATGCTGGGTTCAATTAAATATTGGGAGTGCCCTTACAACGCGTTTGGCTTAGCTACACATGTTGTTAATATTTAATATATTACGGAATTAATAATCCATATAACAAGTACTTATTATATGGTGCGTCCTTGTAGCAAGTGTAGTTGAGACTACTTGGAATGCCAACATTTTGGCAGCATTTGATGGGACTAGTTGGTATCCGGGTCTCAAGAACATGCAAAGTTGCATAACAATCCAGAAAATAAGGAGGGGTGAAATAAGAAGAAATAAACTTTTGTCACCGGCCTCATGGAAAAAATTGTGAGATAAGGGCCTTCGTACCTTTGATGGTGATTCCAAGTAGCCGCATCGTTGCTCTCTTGCTTGTCGTCACGACGTGCTACTCGCTCTCCTCGATCGATCAACGCACTAAAAACTTAGTAAGGTTCCCTTCTTTTCCTCAGTCCTCGCGACGTACGTGCTACTGCAGCTGCAATTGCAGGTGGTGTTTGGAGTTCGGTTGTGGTTTTCTGAGTACCCAGCAGGCTAGTGCTCCAGCACTCCGAATCAAAGTATAGTAGGTAGGTCTCCCGTCCCCTTCTTCTTTGGACCTTGCACAGTGTTGATGCGGATGCCAGAAAACGTGAAATGCATAGCCGAGCACATAAAAGCTAGTAGGAATCAATGTCTTTTTAAGCCAAAGCAGAAGGCATCACTTCTGGGACCGCCACCACCACTGCCTCCAGTTTTCTCTGTCCATGTTACTTCAACATCTTGTGGAATCCATGATAATATATATAGTTAATGAATGCCTCATGAAAAAAAGGGTGACATATCGATGAGGAGAACCTACCTTTGACTCCATATATGGTCTTCCGTCTACTCTATTAAGGTTACTATTAGTTCGAGCGTCCCCGAGGCTTCTAAGAGCACCTCTATCCGAACCGTGGCAGAACCTTATCAGTAGAGTTCGATTCACATTTGCTCTCCTCACTCTTCACAGTGTAAGCCTATCGTGCTGGAAGAAAGCTGATTATTTTTTCAGTGTGGAAGAAAGTCTTTGCTGGAATAAAGGCGCCTTTTGCTCGATACATGCTGGAAGAAAGCTGCTTTATTGATAGATACATAATTAGATTGGTAATTTCAGTGTAGAACAATACTTAATCATTGGCAAACAAAAGACAATCAAAACTCTATATTTTATTTTTCCGCAAAGGGTACAATGGTCTTTTTATCTCTGATTTAACATCGTTAGCTGCCCAAACTTGACACAAGACCATAAAGCTTAAAAATTTCAAAAGCCATAGAACAAAGTTTTTTTTTTTAAAAAAAAGACTGACAGTTGACCATAAAGCTAGAAAGAATTCAAGACCATAGTATGTACTTTGTTTTTACCTCTGATTATTAGAAGTGTACTTTGTTTTTATTTCACTTTGTTCATGGACAAACTTAGTATTAAAATCCTATTCATCTATATATGTGCACTTTGAGTCGAATTTGAGTAAATATCTGATTAGAAATCTAAATCCGAGACATCCGTTTTGTATTTGTATTCGCCAAGATCTTTATCCGTATTTGAATCGAATAAAATGTTGTAAAAGTTGACATCCGGGTCTGACTCTCTAAGAAAGTTGGAATGACGAAAAATTGAGATGGAGGGAGTATAGGTGTATGACTCTATGTATTATGCTGCGAACTGATGGTCTAGGTGAGATGACACTTAGTAAGCTTGTACGTTATTTGGTAACCTTTTATCTTAAAAAATAGAAGGTTTTAGTTTAAGTACATTTCATCAAAAGATTAATCTGACGAAGGTTGTGTGCCCTCAAAGTAAACCTCAGGGGCGTATGCCTATACAATACAAAAATGTTTATTTGCACCCAAATGTAGCTAAGGATTTGAAAGCATTATAGTCACCTTGACGGATCAAATGATATGTAAGGAAGCTTCCTTGTTATATGAACACCCAGACATATAGGATGCTTCATTGGAGAATACATGGACACAACGTTTTAGACTTCAAACATCTGAAAAAGATACAGCCCAGATAACAGAAACTGCATTTGATCTGTTAACCACAACCATCATAGCCATGATATTTCCTTCAAGATTATCACCATATTCGTTTATTTCAAATGCCTGTTATTGTATATCTTTGCATAAGCTCATCAGTTTGGACTCTGAATCACTGAGCCCATGGACCTAATACACAAAAGGTCTTACATAGCCATGCCCAACTACGGTTTCGCCTAACTTATCATCAAGCTAGGAACCTAAGACCTCTTCCATGGTTACAAACCCGCCTTGCTCAATTGATAATTGCCCAGCCACGCCAATGGCTACAGATAGTAGACCGTCACTTAAGTTGACAGATGGTCCAGATGCACCTTGAGCCCTTATAGCAGACAAGAAATTGAGGTGCTCCAAATAGCTGGATCCATGATGAAGACCTTGATACCTATGATACACATTACACACACCTCGTTAAGATACAAGCCAAAACTTGTGGTATGCAAAAACTATGCATTCTGCATCTTAACTTTAACACCATAGAAAATTAAATATAAATGCCTATTTTTATTTTTTTTTGGTTCAGTGTGCCTTGATTATCTGGTCAAATAGAATCAGACTACGCTAGTGCAAGCACCGAATATGCAAGCCCTGTAAACAAAGATGGTACAGGGCAAGGCCAACAACAAAATTATTACTTTCAAGGCTGTCATTTGAATGTACAAATATTCCTTAAATTGTAGGACTTATGAAAACTAATGCTAATATGGGACAGCAAAATGGAGCATACTTGATCCGTTCATCTTCTGCAATTATTGTTACAACTCCATCTCTGCCTTCTGTTCTCTTTCCAAACCTGACAATGCTCTCTGGAACGAAAGTTTCACCCTGTTTCAAAAAATACATATATTTATCACATACAGCAGAGCTGAATATTAAACAGAGACATGATAGCAGAGATTCAAAATCCTTGTAGGAAACCAGAATCAACTAAGAAGCAAAACAATAAACCAATTTCTTTCATCTGAAAAAACATTCAAGATGAGAGGAACCTGAGCTACCTGTGGTCGACTATGAACAGTTGCACAATAGAGACTCAAAGTTCTTACTTTGAATAGACATTTAGCTCTCCCTCTCCCTCAAAGCAGGAAAATCTAACTGATGAATATTATAAAACCACTATATCCCTTAGGCCTCTTTTTAGAGACAATACTTTTGCAGACTTTCAGGGAGTCCCATAACAATCCAGTCCAGATATATTTGTTAACACTACTTTGAAAGAAAAAAGAACATTTCATTTCAAGGGAACATGTATTTCTACAATTGGTGATATTTAAAAAAACTTGACCTGCCGTAAGACAGCCCCGGGCATTGCATTAAGAAGAAGACCTTATTTTTCCTCAAGTTTCAGGCCTTTCTTATAAGGATAACATACTTGTATGCTGTACCTACTCAGTACTAGTAATACAGAGTAATCAGACAAGAACTTGTAAACTGAGCCACTTAAGTATAACTAAGTTACCTAGAATCACATCTACAAAAGGTTACAGTTCAGTATGGCAATACATGGAAAGTAAAAAGTGTAAGATAATATTATAGCTGTATCTTTACCTTCCCAATGTCGCCAACCACACAAATTTCTTGCTCGTTTCTACTTCCTTCAGCAAACATGCAGAGATCAAGCATGCCACGAGTACCATTATCAAATTCTACTATCACATATGCATTATCAATTATATCTGGTACCTGCATTGGGAGATAATCAACTTTTAGCCACTTACTAGGAAAGTTTAAAGGCTACCTTCAGCTTGTGGTTTATTTACTGTTATGATATACAGCACTGAGTCTAAATATAAGCACTCAGTCTTTCAGTGCTACATTGATCGCAAGTCTTTCAGTAGGAAGAGAAAGACGAAATAGAACATCATTATTGAAAATGGCATGAGCACAGAGCTATGCAAACAGAATATGCATCAATTGAAATATTTTAATCAAGCAGTGAGACAACCAGACCTTTCCATCATACACTTCATCCTTATGGTTAACATCAATGGCTCCAGAAGCCATCACACGAACTGGATTTGCAGCTGCAAACAGCCTCATCAAATCAAAGAAGTGGCAGCACTTTTCTACTAGAGTTCCCCCCACTGTTACAGTTGAATCTATTCCAGTTGTTCACCTGCACGTTGTAGCACTTATAAACAATAAGAAGTAAACTTGGTATTATAAGTAAACACAGGTACCAGTACCTTAACAAGGAAAGGAAAACGGTGTTCGCGTATTGCCACCATTTTGACTTGTCCTAGTGTACCGCTCTTAACGATGTCTATCAGCTTAGCAACTGGTGGCATATACCTGTATTCTAATCCAACTTGCACAAGTATATCTGGTCTCTGTTTAGCAGCATCAAGGACCTGTATGGGAACATAAAAGCCAACAGATATTTAAAGAATGTGAATTTCAAAACGAAACAGAGGACGACAGGTCACATTATCTAAAGTTGGCAACATGGGTACTTTTTATCCCGAAAAGCAACCAGCAAGAGCTGGGCATGTCTTTGAACACCTATGCAAAGCTGGTTACATGGCACTCGGCAATTTATAGATACTAACACAGAAAAATTGAATGTCTGGCATGTAGGATGAAGCTAAAACTCAATGAAAACAGTTTTCTGTAACAACATGAATCCCAGGTTCCCTGATCAGAACAATGATACTGTTTTCATTTCTTGGTGGAGTAGAATCATATTCTGCTGTTACAGAGTAATGGTTTAGTTGTCTCTCCAGGAGGATGACATGTCCGAAAGCTATTGAACCGGCAGACAACAGTGAGGTGATATCAAGGAAAGAGACAGAGTAGAATGTAGTAGCTAGCAACTCACATGACCAAATCACATTACCGACAGATCAACATATATTGGACTAACTAACCTTCTTGCAATCCTGCACAGTGGCTTCTCGACAAGGATGTGGTGCGGTTCGTGGTGACCGATGATGTCCATGACCATGAGTATCTCGTAGTGGGTCATGTTTGGGGACGATAAGATGATGGTGTCACAGAGCCTGCTGTCCAGCAGCTCACGATGACCTGAAAAGGTCTTGAAACCTTCTGGATGTTACTAAGATTCACTGATTCAGTAATTAGTACCCAACTAAGAACGCACATAATTCTGATTTGCACAGTCTAATCATAATTAATCATATTGTATTTAAAATCTGTTTTTTTATGTGCACACTATTGTACAAGAGCAAACATTTAAGAATTCATTAGAATCTCGCTGATAATTACGAGCGTGGAGCGGGATATAAGTACCTGGGGAGTGGATGGTTTGAGTGGACTGGACAGAGTGATGAGTGGTTGCTGGGTCGAGCGTGCGTCTGTGCTAAGTGGGCTTTTTGGGCCGGAAATTCAGATGGGCGGTCTTTACTATGTGTGTATGTAGTGGCGGCTGGCTGGCTGGGGCCTGAGCACGCATATGGTAGCGGCGCTCCAACCCCAGTTGTCCTGTTCCTACATGGCCTTTTTACGTAGCGAGTGTCTCACCGCCATAGAGATCTTTTTCCTTCTACTTTGCTTAACGTCATGCTATGTCAACTTGGAAGGAGATAGGTGATCTACAAAGCAAACCATTTGAGAAGTTGTGGTCCAAGATCTTTTTTTAGATTATTGATTATATAGTATAACGTAGACACCCTACACACACACACAAAACCTATTCCAATGAGCACCTTTGAAGTAATAAGCCAGCATATCTCGAGATTCACGAAGTCACCACATGTGTCTCACTCTCGACGGAGGCGTCACCTACCGCTGAAAGTATAGTGCCAAAAAAATCCTAGAGTAAGTGTAAGAAAATGCAAAAACCAACAAGAAGACAAGGACTTAACTCTTGTGGGCAGATTCCACCACAAGAAACTTAACCAACTGAACTATGATCACTTTTGGCAACCGTGTTGAATGCCTCTCTCCCCCTGCCCTGCATCACCTCTCTCACCACCTGCACCTCGCTCCTATCCCTCGTACCTCTATTTGTGGTACCCTGACCTACTTTGAGCTCTAGAGACAACCTCATGTCCTTTCCCATAGCAACGTATGGTGTATATATATACAATGTATGGTGCACCTCACGGGAAAGGGTATTTCCCATGCGGTTTTCCTTTCCCGTGAGCTACACGGCGGACTCACGGGAAAGGGGTTCCTTTCCCGTGAGCGGCTCACGGGAAAACATTCCCCCACGGGAAATCGGCAGATTCCGGTAGTGATAGTTTGTAGTTAAACTAACAGAGATAATGATAGGAAACTCAAGAAATATACATGTGCATGATAAATAACAATCCGAATAGAAGAAACACTGAACCCATTATAACACAACAATACAATATATCAGTTACAACTTTGAGTAACAGCATAACCATACGACTCACAGTACAATCCAATAATCCAACATATAGATACATATAATGCAGCAGTAGTGCTTTCTTGTACAATACTAAGTACCAACTAGATACTTAAGATGACAGGAAACACGAATTGGATGCATCGCGACAATAAGAGCACACAGACATGGTAACGAAAAATACAATATTGATTAATATAGATCCTGGTCCTCGATGCATAAATGTTATTGAATCACCAGCAGCCAACTAGAGGGCACATTGCTTTACATTCTGAAATTGATGAGCCGACTGACAGAGAAACTAGCGCTACGCGTGTCACGAGACTTTCTCTTCTACTGCAGTCATCAAAGCTGCTTTGTCAATCCCAAAGGGTGTCACATCTCGTACTGCCTCGTCGGATGTGCTGCCCTGCCCGGTGCCACTGTAGCCCCCATCCTTCAGTCTCTTCCGGTTGGCGATGACCTTAACGGAAGTTGAAGGCGTATCTAGTCACTTGTTGTCGTACTTTAAATTCACTATTTCCAACTGACACTGCGGAGTCAGGTGGGGTTGCCAAGCATCAGTTGTCAAAAGGCTTAGCTCCGTCTCCGGTGCCACGTCCCCGATACCATGATGCAGCATGAGTAACCAGACAAGGGTGATGGGCTCGCCTCCTTCTCCAAGCTGCCGTGCGTGCAGCTCTCCACGGCATTTACCACCAGCATACATCAGCAGCCTCAACCACATCTCCTTGATGTCCTTAAGTGATTGCTCTAGCTGAGACGATGGCCGGTTAGGCTCTAGTTCGTCGAAGGGGAAACCTCCACCAATCAGAAAAGGAGCCGGGCTACGCCATGATTCCGTATACTCCTCCAGAAAGTTAAGCTTCGTCCACGCCCCTTCATGTCGGTTGATGCTATTGCTAACCTGTTTGAGAAGTTCAGGTTCAAGATCTTCTGCAGCCGTGCTGACTGGTAACATAGAAGGATGCACCACCATCAGGTACATCATGTAGTTTGATAGTGTCTCACATTCTTCCTTAAGTCGCATTATTGTCACATCAACAGGTGCAGGAGTAACATTACTGTTGGTGCAGGCGAATTGTCTACTTATATGCAATTCTGTGTATAAATGCAGACGATAAAGGGCATGCTCGAAGGGCAGGCCCAGCGTATAATTCAATTGCACGCTAAAACATTTCCGCTGGAACCATTCACCGGTTGGCCTGCCAAGAATTTCCATAACACCACTGATAATCCCCTCCCTTTTGCAGCTGGCATCATCGATATGGTAGACGTACCACAAGTTTCTCCATTGCTTGTCCAGACCAATAGCACAGATGGCTTTTGACATTATTGTAGTATTATATTTCATAGCCATGCCGTAATCCATCAAATTAAACTGCCCCATCCCCATGGAAGTGGAACTCGAGCTCCAGCACTGAACAGCCTTGAAAAGGGACGTAGCAAAGTTGCTTAGACCATAAAGAAAGCTACTCTCCTTCAAGTGTGCTCTTGTCCAAGGTGATGCCACCACCACAGAAACAGAACAGGCTTCTATAAACATGGCCCCAGTGAACAATGTGTAGGTAATTGCGACATTGACCCTGTTGTGGTTGTGGTTGTCGGCACCGTTCTTAGTTATCAGGAAGAGAACGAAGGCAACGAACATCAAGATCTGGGAAGCACACTGAAATAGGATACCAGTCCATCTTTGTAGCACATTGACCTTAGTGTAGAGGAGATCGAACATCATCCCAAGCTCCATCTCTACCATCTTCAGTTTAAAATTTTCAGCCCCATCACTACCAGGGGTCTGCTTTTCTATGCCTTCATACTTCTTAAAATCATATTTTAGTTTTTCATGAGCAATGTCTCCAAGCTGGAGCACATTCCGCCCCACAAAGAAAAACCTCGGGCAAGAAGCACGATCTGACGAGCATATGATTCCTTGCTAGGATAAACATCCTTCATATTTTTCTTTTCTATTTCAGGAATCTCGTACATATTATTCTGTCCTGGAGGTGACTTCAACTTAACTGACTCGCCAAGGCCATTTCGGCTCGCACTCTTTAGTGCCCACACCCTCTCTCCATACTTGATAATTCCAGAAATGAACACCAACATTGGAGGAACCAGTATATTGTAATTGATCCTGTGGAAGGATTTCCAGAAGACATACAGAGCTAGAACCCCTTGGGTTGCGAGATTCAACAAGTGCCTCAGCAACAGGTTGTTGTCCTCAAGAGAGAAGGCGGTGATGGAATCCTAGCCACCCAGGTGAACAAGAAGAAAAGGCACCCAAAGAAATGGCAATGTGTCCCCAAATGACTCTCTTCCACGCTTGTATGTGTCCTCATACTGAGAGAAGAGGCCAAGGGCGTAAACAGCAACGAAGTCTGCTCCGATATAGGCCAACCATATCGAAGCCTTGAGCAATCCATTGATCTTGCGCGGCGACGGAGGCTTCCAGTAGCCAACAGAAAGAGCTGTAGCATGAAGCTAAGGAATACCATTGCCTGGGTTTCCCATACATTCCACTCGTGCACAAGCTCCGCCATTGTCGAATTATTACTCCTGGTGTTGTTGACTAGTCCAATACTCCCATTAACTGAATCAAAGTTGCAAAACAAATAAAGAAATAATTAACAGCATATTAATGTTTAATATAGTATGATGCCATTATTTAAAAAATCAGGAACAAACTGCAGCTATTTTACGGCACTCACAATACAGAAATTATCTCATAATTATATTTATATATATGTATGTTAATTGCCCCACCACGTAGACATTTTGCTCATGCGGTGAGTCTTTTAACAAGGGTATAGCCACTACTAACGAAACGATTTTGCGTGATACTGTAAAATCTTTGCCGCGGAGGGCACACGCGTTTGCCCGCCACGGTAGTTCCCGGCGGCGCGGCCGACACTAGCAGAAAATAAAAAGTATAAACCGTTCCTAAACAAGTTATGACACAACACAAAGTCGATAAAACTCTCCAAAGAGCACGTTGGGGGACGTGTACATTTGGAAACATAGAACGCAATTTCACGGGATTGGGATTGAGATAGAACTGTCGGAGGGAAGCTTGGCCCTTGGCCACTTGGGTTGAATTGAAAATTGCAGGAAAAAATATCTTACAAGCCTTGGAGGGCTGCCCTTGCTCTTATAGGCAAGTGCTCAACCACTCCCCCTAAACAACATATTCTAACTGCCCTAAAAAGCGGGTTCTTTGATTCGTTACTAGGTTTCGAAGCTGTCTCATATGATTGACAGTCAAGGAAATATTACAGCCAAGTAAGCTACTAGTTAAGCAAAAGTAAAAAATAACTAGGCTATGCTAAACAAGGTAAAGAAAAGGGTAAGTCTACCAATGCTCCCCTTAGCCATGTCTTCCCTTGAGTTGATCAGCTTCCTTCCCCTCATCTCGCAGCTGACTAGTGGTGGAAATATACTCAACCTTGATGCTTCCATCTTCCAAGAAGCTTCTGATAAAATGATACTTCATCCTAATGTACTTGCTGCTTTCATGGAAGATAGGGTTCTTGGCTAGAGCTAATGCTGATTTGCTATCCACCTTTAGTTCAACAGTCTCAACAGACCCTTCCAAGGAGCCCATACATTGCTTGTGTTGCAGTTGTGTGGTGGCAACATACTCTGCTTCACAGCTGGAGAGCACCACTACTCTCTGCTTGACTGACTACCAACTGATCAGATAGTTTCCCAAGAAGAATAGAACGTCATTGCTACTCTTGCTATTATCCACATCTTCGTTGAGATCACTATCGCAGTAGCCGATGAAGTGGGCTTTGCCCAGGGCCTTGGTGAAGTGAAGCCCATAGCCCAAGGTGCCGGCAAGATAGCAACGGATTTTCTTCACCGCCGCATGATTCTCCATTGTCGGTTGTTCTATGAACCGGCTGACAAACCCGACAACAAAGGCAAGATCGAGGCGAGTGTGCACCAGATAGCACAAACTACCGATCAGCCACCGGTAGTGGGTGGAGTCGACCCCCTTGGTCATGCTCTCCCTGCTCAGCCGTAGCCGCTCCTCCATCAGGGTGTGCGCTAGATTGCAGTTATCCATGCCCCCAAGCTCCAGAATCCTCTTGGCGTAATGAGTTTGCCGAAGAGTGATCCCGAGTCGTCTTGATTCACCTCTATCCCCAAGTAGAAGCTCCGCAATCCGAGGTCGCTCATGTCGAAGGCCTTCTTCATCTGAGCCTTGAAAGCCTCAATTGTGTGCTTGCAAGCGCCGGTAACAATCAAGTGATCGACGTAGATGCCGACGAGCGAACAGTTCGCCGGTGCCCTACCGGGTATATCGCCGCCTCATGAGCGCTCTGGCGAAGCCCATCTTCTTGAGTGTGGCGTCCGGCTTTGCGTTCCAAGCGTGTGGTACTGCCGCAAAGCCATAGAGGGCCTTGCGCAAATGGTAGATCTTCTCTTCTTCTTCAGCGACGGCGTAGCCTAGCGGTTGCTACATGAAAACCTCTTCCTTGAGGTTGTCGTTGTGGAAGACAGACTTCACATCCATGTGGTCGATATGCCACCCTTCTTGGGCTACGAGCGAGGAGAACCCACCGCAGCACTTCATTCGTGCCCACCGGGAGTGAATGCATCTTCATAGTTGATCCCTCCTCGCTTTGCAAAGCCACGCCGCCACTGACCTTGCCTTGTGTTTGATCACCGTTCCCTGCTCATCCTTCTTGAGCTTGTAGACACACTTGAGTGAAACGGGGTGGTTACCCGTAGGCAAGCGCACCAACTCCCAAGTGCGGTTCTTCTCCACCGCCTTTAGCTCCTCCTTTATCGTTGTCCACTAGGCAGGATCGTCAATGTCCAAGGCAAAATTGCCCGGCTCCCCGACATGTGTCAGGTGCAGCTCGACGAAGAGGCACGAGGGAGCTAGCGGTGTTGGTTGCTAGCCGAGGATGTTGGTGACAAGATCGGTAGCGTAGTGGCTCGTCATCATAGTACGCATCCAATCACTAGGTATCTTCCTCAAGCGGAGTGGCAAACTCCACTTGCTCTCCCGCCTCCGCTACTACTTGTGGCAAAACAAAAAACAATGGGGACGGGGATCACGACCACGATGTCGTTGATTACGTCTGCTGCAGAGCCGCCGCCCGATGATGATCCTCTAAGCTCCCGAATGACGGCGTGCACGCCGGGACGGATGGCGATGGCGTAGTCGCCTCCACGATTGCTCGTACTTCCTCTCCCGCTCAAGCGCTCGGAACTTGATAGTGAACTTGCTTGACACCGATCGAGAGTCTTCGGCATTCGGGGTGGACTAATCCCAACCGTGCCCCTCGTTGAAGATGACATCGGGCGATCTTCACCGCTACATCCCGGGGTGGAGCGCCGATATGCCTTGCCTCCCTCCGCATAGCCGATGAAGACATCGGCCTTGCGTGGTCCTCGAGCTTGCGGGGCTGGGTGAGGTCCTTTGTGTAGGTGATGTAGCCAAAGACACGAAGATGGCCGACAGTCGGCGCTCATCCCTGCTATGCCTCATAGGGGGTCTTGCCCTACAAGCTTTTGGTCGGCGAGTGATTAAACAGGTGAACTATTGTCATCATCGCCTCCCCCTAAAACCGAGCCGGTAGCCGCCTCTACTTCGTAAGCATGCGCCTGATCGCCATGACAAGCGTTCCGCGCTCAACCACGTCGTTCTACTGCGGTGAGTGCGGGTCGGAAAAATGGTGTTTGATGTCTTACTCTGCCCCATTGTCAGTGAGGGTGGAGACTGTGAACTCTCCCCATTGTCGGTGCGCAACACCTTCGCCCACGCCCGCCTTCTCGCTCCGCCTCCACCTTGATCTTCTTCACCGCATCGGCTGTAGCATCCTTGGCCGGTAGAAGTGCGACCCACATGTAGCGGGTCACATCATCCACCATTAGTAGGAAGTAGCACCGCCCGCCTGGAGTTGCTGGAGTGACCGGGCCATAGAAACATGAGCCCGGTCCAGAGAGTGCTCGGCGCGGTACTTTGCTTGCTGTGGGAATGGACGGTGGCACATCTTGGTGGTGATGCAGGTGTCGCATACTTGCTCTGAGTGCTCGATCCCAGGAATCACACGTGCCATGGGCTACTTGCTGAGCTGGTGGAGCGCCTCGAAGTTGAGGTAGCCAGACCGGTCGTGCTAGCACCACGCGTCGTCGTCCTTCCTAGTGGCGATCTGCAGTGGTTGTTGTCGTTTCAAGTGGAGGATTTAGAGGCGAGAGGCGCTGCGATTCAACTTGGCAAGAAGACGCCTGTGGCGATCCCAGATTCGAAGCATGCCATGCTCGATCTCCACCTTGGACCCTCCCTCATTAAGTTGTCCTAGGCTCATGATGGAATTGCACAGCGCCGGGATGTAGTAGACGCCATGCAGGACCCGATGCTCCTCGTTCTTCACTTGGAAGATGATGGAGCCGACACCTTGTATATGCACCCGAGACACATCGCCGAAATGCACCATTCCGTGGAATGAGGTGTCGAGCTCGGAGAAGAAATCTCGGCGGATGGTCATATGGTGGGTGGCACCAGTGTCGAGGTACCAGCCTTCGAGCTTCTCTTCGTCGATGTTGGTGTTGAGGAACACATGCATGGGGGGCTCATTGAAGTCGAGGATGGCGGCAGACTTGGACCACATGGCAACCAGCTCCTCGTCCAGCTCCTGGAAGCCGTGCATGAAGAAGAGTGTGTTGTGATCGTCCTCTACTTCCGCAACATGCACCATGCCGCCTCTCTGCCCGCCTCGGCCACCGCCGCGGTCTCCTCCACGATCACGACGTGGCTGGGGCAGTCCCACACCTAGTTGCCTGCTCGATTGTAATTAAGGCGGGTGTCATCGTGATTCACCCTGCGCTCGCCGTCCTCATCTCCTCTGCCACCTCCGCCGTGATTACGCTTTATCATGGTCACCGCCACCGTGGTCATTCTTGGCCTTCTCGTTTCTTGCCATCACGAGGCCACCGACAGGGATCCTTGGATCCGCTCCCCGAAGCATAGTCCTCGCCACCCTTATTCTTATCCCATCGGGCGTGATCCACTTTGCTCCTCCGTGAGCCTGACCATCTTTAGCCAGCTAGCAAAGTCCTTGACGGTGAGGCCCTGGAAGTCGTCGAGGAGTGACTCCATGGCGATCTTCAACTAGGCCTACTTGGTCGAGGCAGGCGATAGGAACTTCTCCACCGCACATTGCTCGTCGAGGTCGTGGTCGGGCCAGAGCGCCATCTGCTGCTTTGGCTTGATCAGGTGGAGAGAAAAGTCCTTGACTTGCTCACCGGGATGGAACACGAGCAGCTCCCACTCCTTCCGCAGCCTCTGCAGAGTGGAGCGGCGTGTTGACACCTGTTATAGCATAATATTATAAGACAAATAACATGAAATAAGGGCTCAAGTTAAAGACCAAACATAAGTCTAGGGGTCTAACTAACATAATTCCACGAGTTTTGGTATTCGAGACTTTCCGGGGGACTTGATAGATAATTGCGTAGAAAGATGGAGAAAGTTCTAATATACAAGGCATATGAAGACAAGACTTAACCGTGAAGCAACTCAACCCGAAAAGTGAACTAAAACATTCTAGAAGATACCGAGTACACCGAGAAAAGACGGGACGGGGTGGCATGCCACCTGGCGGTCGCCGCGGTCACCAACTAGGCCGGCCGCCCGGGTGGGCCACCCCCGTCGGTCTCTCCTTTCTAGGTCGGTTTACTACCGACATTGAGGTTGTTTCTACACCGCTGAAAGGTCGGTTTGATCCAAGGGTTGACGTTCATCGCCAAGTACTATATAAGAAGACCAAATGACCCCGGGGCTATGAGATTGATCATTATCATACTCATTCATCAACTCATACCCGTTTAGTCCACCAAGTCTAGACCTAAGCCCTAGTTCATACTAGAAGTAATTAGCTACATAGCTAGTTCTAGTTGAAGATCAAGTTCATCTTGAGTTCCCGATAGTCAAGAAGTAGCAAGGATCATCGTTCTTGAGACTTCTCTCTTGTATTCGATCCGTAAGTACCCTTATAATTAGAATACAATTGTTATGGCTTTGATCTATATAATTATTATATTCTTATTGATATCTGTTTATGCTTGCTATGATTATATGTTTAGTTTAGTAAGATTGCTTTATATTTTATGCATGGAATTATATAGCATCCATATAGATGATCACTATGTGGGTGATAAGCAATGTGTAAACGTGGTGTTTATACAACGTTTATCCGCAATTGCACCCTACATTCCGGGCCGTGTGGTAGATCGCGGGAGTGATGCACTGTTGAGTCGTTTGGAATCCACCCTCCGAATGTAGGACTAGTCGAAGTTTATTATTACGGTAATGATCAAGTTTAGTCCTTGGTTGTTATTGGTAATGCTTGCCATGTGTAGAAGTAATCCAACCTTGCCATGATAGCTAGATGTATTGCACTAATTGTAGTATTCATTTACATATATGATTAAGAGTATCTTAGGAATATTCATTCTATTCTTTCTATAACATGTTAATAGCTCGTATGATACTAGTGGCTTATGATGATCTTAGACTTGGGTATTTATCATTATTATTATTTTTATCCCGTGACTTATCCCCGTTGAGTAATGTTAGATATTTATGGCAACTCGCATTACAATAACAGTAAGGTGGATCTCATAACTAAATCACAATATAAATCATTAGATGTCCTTTTCTCTCTACCTTTCCATAGACTCCTTCCCTGTGGTAAAATATAAATACGATACCCGGATTACTCCCTTGAAGTGCTACAATTGGTATTTCTATCATAAACTTGCGAGATATCATGTTCATTCTTTTATCAAGGCCAATCAAGAGTACCATGCCCCGCATTTCTTTGAGCGTTATTGCTAGGGTGACGGACTAGTGTATAGGTAATGCCTAGAAATGAGTACATATCCTGGTGAGATTAACTCCACTATGGATAGTGATACTATGTTACATCCCACTACTAACACCGCCCTACTCCGCTTTGTTGGATCATGAGGTTAATCCCATATCCAAGCTAACATGATTAGATAGATATCCCATATATATTTCTTTCGCCTTCCTAATTGGGATCGTGTAAGAAATATCAACAAGCATTTCTCAAGCGTCGTTGCCGGGAAGGCGTAGTCTATCCGTAGAAATAATTTTTCTTGACTTTGTTTTTCAAAACTTTCCTAGTTTAAGAGAGCATAGTCAATATCTTAATTTCAAAATGTGTTTTCAAAACTTCAAAAGTTTTTCTAGTGTTTCTTTCCCAGCTTTCTCTAAGTTTGGAGGGTATTAGCCAAAACTTAGACAGTGTTATTCCTATTAAGTTAGTATTATTTCTGACTTTACTAGTTAGAAAGGGTGCTAGCCAAAAATCTTTTTAAACACATCATACAAGGAAATCGAGAGATCCCTTACATCACCTAATGCATTGAGAACCCATTATCACATACTCAAACAGGTTCAACCCTGTTTTTCTATTTTGTTTTGATCTTATGTAGGGAAAAATATATGTATGAATAAGAACCTTCTAGAGAATTTTGTTGAAGATCCCGAAAAATTAATCAGCAAAGCCGAGCAAAACTTCGGACAAACTCCAGCACCTACATCATCATCATCATCATCACCTAAGAATCCAAGACCTACCGAATCGGAAGTTAATCAAGTTACTAGAGACTTGACATCTCAATTTGAAGCTATGGCAACCAAGACACTTAAAAATGAATTTTCAGCTCCTACCACGGACAACATTCTTGTTGGGCCGAAGGTAGAGGTTGGAGATAAAGGCTTTGAGCTTAAGCCGGGGCTCATCAATATGGTGCAAGCTAGTCAATTTTGTGGAAAGGCACATGAAGATGCTAGTGCTCATCTCCAACACTTCACGAGATATGCGGCACATTTACTATGAAGGACGTATCAGAAGATGCAATCTTGCTCCACCTCTTTCCATTCTCACTATTGGGAAGGGCTAAGCAATGGTTTTATGCTTCCAAAGATAAGATTACAACATGGGATATATGTTTCACGACCTTTCTTGCTAAGTTCTTTCCTGTAGGCAAGACAAATGCCTTAAGAGGGAAAAATATCAAATTTTCAACAACGAAGATGATGAATCGGTCCCCGAAGCATGGGAGGCGTTTTCAAGATTATATTTCGAATGTCCACACCATGGGATGGAGAAGTGGTCGTTGATGCGCACTTTCTATCATGGGCTTGTTCCTAGTGCTCGTGAAACTATGGATGCTTTAGGTGGTGGTGCTTTCTTATCACTTACATTAACTCGTGCCATAGAACTTGTAGAAAGATGGCTTCCAACCAAGGTTGGAGTGAAGAGCGTCAATCTCGCAAGAGAGGAATGCACTAGCTGAAAAGAAGATATGCTATCTCGATAAAATGGACCTTATCATGAAGAAGCTAGAGGATAGAGATCCTCAACCCAAGGCAGTTATGCAAATTCAAGACTCACATATGACATGTGAAGAATGTGAAAACTTAGGCCACACCGGCGGGAATTGTCCGTAGATCTTGGAGGATATCAACTTCATCAATAACAACAATAATTTCTGTCCTCAACGAATCAAGGTTGGAACCAACAGAGGCCCAACTATCAAAGCAACTACCAAGGTAACAATCCAGGTAACAATTTTAATTCTTATCAACCTTCTTTAAGAGACCTTGTTGTTAACCAAGGTAAAACCATGGAGAATCTGTCTAGAAAAATAGCAACTAATGATAAAGCTCTTGAACTTATTAATACTCGTTTAGAAAGCTTTTCTTGACTATAAAGAATCGAAGACAGCTTTAATAAGATGATAGAATCTTAGATTTCTCGCTTATCTGCTCCACTAACCACACCGGTAAGATTCCGGGCAGCCTAAGAATTAGAAACCCGCAAACCTTGTCGATATTTATAATGCAGGTCGTTACTATAGAGAGACCTCGGGAAGCCATTGGTTGGATGACTCAATACCACCTAAAAAGGAAGATCCGGGGAGGCCGGTTATTACGATCAAGATTGGACAACACACATTCGACAATGCTCTCTGTGACTTTGGCTCAAGCGTCAACATATTACCAAAGGTAATTTATGAAAAGATTTATAGTGAACCACTTTGGAAAGCGAATATGTGCTTTGCGGCTTGCGCATCAATCATTCTCGGTATCCCGAGGGGATCCTTGAAGACGTGTGTGGGAATCGAGGCTCATACGTGCCGCCAGACTTTGCGGTGATAGACACCGAAAAGAAATGAAAGAGCAACAATCATACTCGGTAGACCATTCTTATGCTCAGCTAAAGCTGTCATCTATGCGATGCAGTGTGAAGATTGTTTTCAATATCAAAGGGAAAAGGGAGAAATTCACTTTCAAGAACAAGGTACACACCTCTCTTACTTATTCCCAAAATACCAATCGATATGTTCTAGAACCAAAGGTAGAAATCTTCAACAAGAACAGAAGGAGGGATCAGAATCAGAATCAGAACAAGAACAAGATAGCTCAGCCTACAAAGGTAATGGTAGTAAATAAAACAACATCTTATAATGACCATTTACTTGAATCTCCAATGCTTCGTCAACAATATGATCCAGGTACCCCTACTATTCATTGCTCTATTAATCAGTGGAATTTCTATAATACATTTTGCGATACGGGATCTGGCATTAATCTAATGGCAAAGGTTATATATGAATTATTATTTGGAAAATTGCCG
Source organism: Hyparrhenia diplandra (assembly GCA_015847255.1). Taxonomy (NCBI): domain Eukaryota; kingdom Viridiplantae; phylum Streptophyta; class Magnoliopsida; order Poales; family Poaceae; genus Hyparrhenia; species Hyparrhenia diplandra. The sequence goes on along the minus strand of JADLZK010008524.1, from coordinate 197,989 downwards.
TTGCAACCAACATATGTGCAGCTGCAGATGGCAGACCAATCCTATAGAGTTCCTAAAGGAATTGCCAAAAACGTACCAGTCAAGATTATGGACCACTATGTTCTCACCGACTTTGTAGTCATGGACATGGGAAAGGAAGAAGATCTTCCACTAGTGCTTGGGAGACCATTCCTCAACACTACTCGCGCAATCATCTACATCCATACAGGGAGAGATTCATTTCCAGCTTTCTAAAGAGAAGGTACGTGTTTACTTTAATAGTTATAATGAGTATACAAATCCTAGGGGGAGAAGCAGGGCAGCTCGTCGCCGCCATAATAGAAGATGGATCAAGAATCTAGAAGATGAAAAGGTATGTGCAGAAATCAATACTATTACACCTAATACATCTATGGAGAAAGAAGAATCAACTACTCCAGAGAAGAATTCATCATCCAAAAGATGGAGGAAGAAGAAGACATCTCCCAGAACATCATCAGAAGAGACCATAGAATCATCAGTGCCACCGATTGTGACAACTGATATACCATGGGAGTGAAGAGCAGAACTTGGAGTCTTGTTCGGAGGACTTTAAACACCGAATCATCGCCGAAAGGTAAGTCGGTAAGTTATCCATATTTAAATTCCTGCATTGCATATCATGTTTATCTTTTTTAGTATCTCATATCTGCATTTTGAAAATAACAAAAATATTTTGAGCTTTGTTTTGTGAAAACCTTTAAGCCCCATGCTAATATCCCCGAGGCTTAACACCTCTAGGCTATTTGCTGTGGTGGCATAAAAAATAAAATAAAGATGCATAATTTCTTTATCTTTTCTTGCATATAAAAATAAAAATTTGAAAATGAAAATCTAAATTTATCCTGTGCAACCTAAAGCAAAGTGGCTAACCCTAATGCTTAATCAAGTTCCACTAGCTTTGTTGTCTATTTGAGATCAGCAGATTTCAAGAGGAGAAGAGATATGTTAGGCGCCATCCTTTGTTGCCAACTACCTCAACTTCTACATCATTGAAGATTACACTCCAATCTAGCTTGGGGGAGTGCAACCCCCGCCATCCGTATAAGTATCCTTATTATATATATTATATTATTAGTTAAATATTTTGTTTGCTAGAAAGTTTGTTAAGAGTCTAGTTTGTTAAGAGTCTAATAGTTTATAAAGTCTTTTGTTAGAGTGTGAACAAAAGGATCAAGAGAGAGTGCTCACTAAGTTTACTTTGCTCAACTAAAAGGAACCCTAAAATCTGCCAACATGGAGATGATGAATAGTTGCTCCGTTGTTAGACTTTTCTAGTACCTAGCTTTCAAGCTTAATTTCTCTTGAGCTTCATTTGCAAAAAGTTACTTTGATATTTACTCTCAAAACCTAAAACCTATGGGTTGCAAATGCTTGATCTAAAGTCTAGGTAATTGACGGATATGATATATGATAGTCCGAGCTACTATTTGATCTTACTCCTAGTGACACTAGATTTCTAGAGATTTATATTTTGAAAATTGAAAATGCACATGATAAGTTCCCCGTGTGACAAGAGTGTGAACCTCCTACCACACCATATATACATGCTCTTTAGATTAGGAAAACCTTTTGATAAAAATATATATATATAGGTGCGGCTTTGCATTGAGTTTGTTCAATCTTTGTCGACCCTTAGAAACTTGTCATGCTGATCACGTACACTCCACTTCATTCCACTCCACTACATTCCACTCTATTCGACTCCATACATGCTATTTCTATCCTAGAAGTACGCATCCACCATATATATATACCACTATCATTCACTCACTCTAGCCAGCAAAAATGTTCTACTCCTATCCTAGGAGAGAGCAACCAAAATATTCACTATACCCATCCACTCATTCATTGCTAGCCAATATCTTATAAAAGCTCCATTATATTTACCTCTCAAAAGTTATTGAAAAAGAGATCTGGGTTGTAGATTAAAAAAAAAGAGAAAAAGAAAAAGAGAAAAAGAGAAAGGGAGATGAAAAATGGACAAGTGTCCTACGGGGAGAGTAGAGCCTACCTCCCTAAACAAAAAGAGATGAAAAATGAACAAGTGTTCGAGAGCGGTGTAGAGCCCACATCTCTAAAAATAATAATAAAGATGAAAAATAGACAAGTGTCCGAGGGTGAGTAGAACCCACATCTTTAAAGAGAGGAAATAATGGACACAAGTCCGGGGTGAGTAGAACTCACCTCTCTAAATAAAAGAAAAATAAATAAAGAAAGAAAAAGATACAACCCAGGTTTCTCTACAAAGTTTCCAAAAGAGAGAAGATTTCTCAAAGAGCAAAAGTAAGATTTCCCATCATCTATTCTATTCACTACTATATTCCCTACCATATATATATCCTATCCACCATACACATGCACCACTTGATCAGTGTGACTTGTAACTTTGGATCCATTGCTTGAATTTACAATATATGCTTAGTAAGTAAATAAATTGTTTTCTCCTACCTATGAGCTCCGGATATAAAGCCTTAGATATAGGGTAAGAGAGAAGAAGGCATAGTGTGCTACTTGCCTTAGCCAAAAATACTACATATCATGAGAGAAAGGCAACATTACCTTATTGCCTTAGAGAGGATCCACAAATACCACAAATGAGAGATTAGAGAGAAAGTCATACTAAGGAACTTTGAGTTTTATTTTGAAAATCGCAAAAACTCGTGAAGGACAGTTGATCAAAAGAGTTTGAGATGTAGTGCTCGACTTGATCGTTTCTATCTTTCAATTACCCAAGATTGAAGAAAAAATATAAGCCCCAAAGGGTAAAAAAGGGTAATAAAAGTAAGTTGAAGTTTAAAAAGTTTATCTTTATCCGGAGAGAAATTTTGTTTGAAAGCATGTGTACTTTAAAGGTGTGATAGCGTTGCAAAGAACTCCCGATCCAAGTAAGTAGTTAATATAATATTTTGTGTCTTGCTAAGAGACTAGCAAGAGGTAAGCTTGGGGAGCTTGTTGACACCTGTTATAGCATAATATTATAAGACAAATAACATGAAATAAGGGCTCAAGTTAAAGACCAAACATAAGTCTAGGGGTCTAACTAACATAATTCCACGAGTTTTGGTATTCGAGACTTTCGGGGACTTGATAGATAATTGCGAGAGAAAGATGGAGAAAGTTCCTAATATACAAGGCATATGAAGACAAGACTTAACCGTGAAGCAACTCAACCCGAAAAGTGAACTAAAACATTCTAGAAGATACCGAGGACACCGTAAAAAAAGACGGACGCCGAGGTGGCATGCCACCCCGGGCGGCGCCGGTTAACTAGGTCGGGCCGCCAGTGGGCCACCACTATCGGTCTCTCCTTTCTAGGTCGGTTTACTACCGAAATTGAGGTTGTTTCTACACCGCTGCTGAAGGTCGGTTTGATCCAAGGGTTGACGTTCATCGCCAAGTACTATATAAGAAGACCACCGACCCTCAGTGGCTATGAGATTGATCATTATCATACTCATTCATCAACTCATACCCATCTAGTCCAAATTAAGTCTAGACCTAAGCCCTAGTTCATACTAGAAGTAATTAGCTACGCACATAGCTAGTTCTAGTTGAAGATCAAGTTCATCTTGAGTTCCCGATAGTCAAGAAAGTAGCAAGGATCATCGTTTGAGACTTCTCTCTTGTATTCGATCTGTAAGTACCCTTATAATTAGAATACAATTGTTATGGTTTTGATCTATATAATTATTATATTCTTATTGATATCTGTTTATGCTTGCTATGATTATATGTTTAGTTTAGTAAGATTGCTTTATATTTTATGCATGGAATTGTATAGCATCCATATAGATGATCACTATGTGGGTGATAAGCAATGTGTAAAACGCGTGGTGTTTATACAACGTTTATCTGCAATTGCACCCTATATTCCGGCCGTGTGGTAGATCGCGGGAGTGTTGGAGCTTGGTGTCTCAACACGGGTAGGAACCTCCCGCCCGAGCGGCCCCCCGGGGAGGCCGCTCAAAAATCGAGAGTTAAGGGTGGGTGCCAAAGCAATGGTCATAAATGGAATTCGCCAACCTTCTTCATGGGGAGGGACTCCTCCCTATTTATAGTTTTACAAATGCCTGGGAACCAAGGATTACAAATCTACCCTCTAATATTCCCGATATTCCCCGTGAACACCACACACAACACGCGGGCGAGCCCGCACTTTCATGACGCCACACCGCCTCGACCCTCCAACGCCCGGCTCGCTAGCTTGTGGCTCCCATCGGGTGATCTCCGCCGCCTTGCTCTGATCCTTCGCGAGACTCTCGGTTCCGACCTCCACCCTCTCTCCCCGGCCCGCTGGAAGGTGGAGACCTCCGCTATCCGACAACACGGCCCGTGGAGTTGGCGGAGATGAGGGGTTCCGCCTGTTGCGTCGGGTGTCTTCACATCTTAGTGGGCGGAGGTCCGGGTATCATCCGCCTTTACCGCAAGTATCACACCAAATGCTCTCGTAGAACGGTTCTTCGCGACGCTTCCGCTGTTTCAACACCTCCGCCAAGGGCGCGGATCCGTGTCCATCAGCCCCCCGAGGGCGAGGGTCACACGCTGAGCCGTGCCTTCGCTCTCACCGCCGTGGCACCGGCGGGGGTGTTGAGGGTTCCTTCCCCTCGACTCGTTACGCGAGGGACCTTCGCTTGAAGAATACGGTGGCGCTGCTGGGGCGCAACGGACGTAGTGCCGCCTCTCCCGAGGCTGAGGTGACCGCTATTCGCCTCGCTGGTCGCTACGCGGTTTTTTTTTCTAGAATGCGAAGGGTCGCCGGGCGGCTATAAAAGGCGCCTCCCCCCCTTGACGGAGGCCTACTCCTCGCCATTGCTTTCACGCTTCCACTTTTTGCACCCCTTCGCTTGCCTGCCTTGCCGCCCGCTTCTTCTTTGCTCACCCGCCTTTTTTTTTTTTTTGCACTTGGCTTAGTTGCATGTGCGCCTGCCCTAGTTCGCATAGTGTAAGGGCGCTACCCCGTCGGAGTTGTTTGGACCATACGCGAGCTTCTCCCGTATCGCTCTAGTCAATTTCTCCGGCCTCTGAGGAGTGCATCTTTGGACGCGGCTCGTGCTCAAGATTTGGAAGAGCCTCTCGACGTCGAGGCTTCCGTCGAGATCTCATGGCGCTAAAAGACGTTGATGTAACCCACGAGCTTGGTCCGTCCAAGATGACCCAGGCCATGCTCGATGACCTCATCTGTAAGGGTTTCATCGGGGCCAACCAAGAGGTGAAGCTCCCCAAGGCGGCCGTGCCTCGAAACTTCCGAACCGCCAAGGCGGCTGGGCATCATTTTCAAAGACTTCTTCAAGTGTGGTCTCCGCCTTCCCCATGGCTCCTTCCCCGGGTCGGTGGTGGAATCGTATGAAGTCCGTGATCCACCCGGCTCACTCCCCATGCGTTCCTCGCCTTGGCGGTTCGCTTGGGCCTGAGTCCTATGGCGGGAGGCGGACACCAACAACTTCGCCCGATTTTTACGAGCTCCACAAGCGTACCAAGCCCCTCGAAAAGATGGCCGATGGGAGCGAAAAGAGGTCTGCGGCTTGATGTTGCACCTTCAAACAAGGCCATCGTGGCGAAGGGAAGACAGATCTCCTACGCCAAGAACAAGTGGGAGCCGGGCTGGACGGAGTAATCGGGGTTCTATGCTAAGTCTTCGCTGGATTGAGAGGACCGTTGATCGAATTTAAATTACATGTCGCTATCCCTTCGCGTCCAAACTTGTCCCCGTGGAAATTATCCTCCTCCCGAATCCAAACGAGTTTCTGCCCGTAGAAGAGGGAGAAAAGTCGCGAAGCTTTCCTCCTCGCCCAAGTATTCGGGAGGCCGGGATCTCGTGGAGGAGATCTCGCGGCGAAGATCTCTCCTCTCCGCAGCGCCATAAGCCTCCCAATCACGGTTGAGAGAGTCAACCTACCGGGTGTTCGAGGGGACGCGGAGATGGTCCTGCTCCCGCGCCTTGGTGTCTAGCCGCCCCGAAGGTGTCAGCTCGGACGCCTTTGTAATGATGGTGGAGATGGAGGCCTGGAGATACCGGGCCCCATTACTTAATAAAGGAGTTCGCGGAGGTCCAAGCGGGAATATGCCCCGATTGAACCAAGGTCGAGGAGATGGGGTCGCCTATGGGAATCACAAGGTTCCCTGCAAGGTTCTCGCGAGATTGATTTACTTGAGGCGGCGAGGCCGCTAAATTGAGAAGGCGCTAAGGAGGCGGATCACTGCGCCGGCTGGGCCGAGAGAGAGGAAGGCCCCTTCCTTCCGACGCGAAAGGTCGAAGAAGACCAAAATTGAGGAGAGCACCACCGCTGGCCCTTCCCCGCTTCGGCCGCCGCACGGCCAAGGAGGAGGCCAAGAAGAAAAAGCGTGCTTGGTTGGCCAAAATGTACCTAAAAGCAAGTTGTGCTGGGGGGCTTGGCGGCGATTGCCGCGCGTGGAGGAGCCCCGTGGAGTTGAGGGGCCCGCCGCCGGCTCTTCCGGTGTTGCCGAGGCCCTAGTTGGTGGTGGTGGGGTGGCTCGATGCTTAGGTCGGGGCTCTCTTTCTCCCACCGCCAACGAAAGTGCCGTCGGGCTTTGAGGGCAGGCGATGTCGACTATGTCGAACGCCATGGCGGACCCAATGGCTGGTTTGCCCGCGCTCTAGCGATAGCTCCGCCGAGTCACGGAGCCGTGAGCGTCCGGGGGAGCAAGTCGGAGTTGAGGTCCCCCGTTGGGATTGCGGGAGCGGAGGTAGTTGTTTTCTCTTGCTTTGAAGCTTTGTTTCTTCCGTTCGTCGTAGTGATTCTTGTTCATGCTTAGTCGCAGGATTTTCGTGCCGTCCATGTCACGTCCGGGGTGGTACTGAGACTGAGAGCTCGGCGTGAAGGCTGCGAAGGCCGCGAAGGCCGCTGAAGTGTTAGGTGCTCTCCGCACGGTGCGGCTCCGCTCACGACGCCATCGAGGGTAAAAGTCCGCTCGTTGTTTCGCATCCGTCTTGTTGCGTTGTTGCTTGGTTGACGTTGTTTTTTCTTTATAGTAGGTATTGGCGAGCTGCCCCTCGTTGGTTGTAAGCCCTCCTCGCGCGTTGTTGCGGAGGGTGATCTGAAGTAAGTATCTATGATTCGCCCGATTTGTCATGTCCTGCTTTGCAATTATGTGGTCGCTGTTTATCTTCCCGATTTAGACGATATTCTTAAATACTTTTCGAAAGGAGATGTATACGAGGTCTTCAACAAGGCCATCGACCAAAGCCTTTTAAGTCTGGAGATATTTTGCTTGCTTTGTTTTCTTTTAGTTGTCTTTTCTTTTCGTTTTGTTTTTTTTTAGCGGAGGTCCCGATGCTTGTTTGTGCGTATGACCACAAGTCTTGAGTGTGTTCGTGCGAAGGTTCACGCACTTGTGGCGCGTGATAAAAATATTACTGAGCCGAAGATGAAGGTCTCCTTGCTGGTCTGAGGAAAAGAAGGCGTTGGAGGCCGCGGTGGATCGGGAGCGGGATCTCCAGCCGAGCTCAGCCACCGCAGCCTAAGGAAGCGCGGGATGCCGCGTTGCGGCTTCTCGCGGAGGAAGCCGAGAAGGCCGTTCACGCGAGATCGAGCTGAAACTTGAAGAGGCCAATGCGAAGCTTGACATCGCCGCGCGCCCAATCGGCCGATCGACGCAGGCAGCCTTTGACGTGATTTACGCGTCCTAGCACCCCTCCGCCGCCCGCCAATACGCGAGGCCGTGGCGTCCGTTGGGGCGGTGGTTACGCCCCTCCCTACGGATCGAGGCAGCCGCCGGGCGTCTTTGGCGTGGATGTCGAGACCGCCAAGCTTCCCGGTGTTCTTCAAGGGGTGTCCGCTCGTGCCCGATCCGCGGGATACAAACATGGCCCGCATTCTCTAGTGAGGGTTGCGGGAGATGTCGCCGTTCGGGTGAAGGAGACCCACCGGCCTTCTCGCCTTTGAGCGGACGACGGTGCCTTAAAGTTTGTGGCCTCGCTTTATGAAGAGGTTCAGGGCGGTCCACGGGGCGCGTCGAGGCCGCTGCGTCCTGGCTCGCCTCCCTTTTCCGTAATTTTCTTTTGGTCTTTGGCTTGTGCTTTGATTTAGCATTTTTTATTGATTTGCTGAAATGTGATGATGTCTTTTTCTTTTCTTTAGGGCTGATTGCTTCGACGGAGGCTCCCGCTCCCGCGGGTCGAAGCCGTGGAGAACGTTCGAGGGGCTACTCCCCCTGGGCTCCAAGTGCCTTCCGAGGGGTCGCGGACCCGATGAGGATGTGGAGGTGGAGATAGTTTAGGTTTCTTATTTTTTAAGTTTGAGCTGCTTTGAAGCTTTTGCGCGGACCGAAACCTCCGCTTGTAAAAGTTAATGAATTTAAGTTGAATGGAATCGGCGTTTTGCTTGAACCAAAACTCTCCCGCGCGGGTTCCCGATGAGGTGCCCGCGGGAAGTTAATCCCTTGTGTTTTTATCGGATGGTGTTTACGTTGACGGAGGTCTCGGCTTTTTCCGAAGGAAACCTTCGCCAACCCTAGTGTGGATGAGATGTATGAAGACGTTTTGTTTGATCTAGGGATGAGCGTATGGCCTTTACAAACAATGTAGCTTGGGAGGCGCCTCCGCCAGGTTCTTTGTAATGTTTATTCGATGTAATGATAACTCTTGCACGGGTACATGTTATATGAATAAAGCGGAGATTGCTAAATTGCACTAGGGTTACTTCATCTATTACATCTTTTATTTTTGTTTTACGGTTTTAGCCCGGCCTCCGCTTGTGTATTTGGATACGGAGGGTAGTCACTATTTGCGCCGCCAATCCGGTCCCTTTTCGGGCTAAGTGGTAACTTGTGTGCCGGGTCCATCTTATTTATCGGTGGACCTCCGCTACACATGTGGAAAGTGTTTGTTTGTTGGTGTACTCAGCGGGTCTTCGCCAAGGATCTCTCACTTGGGTTTTAGATAGGGTTTTAAGGCTCAGGGGATGTTATGAATTCTTACGCGGTCTCCCCCTTGACCTGCCCAAGTGCTTGGCTTTTCGACTTCTTACTTTCGGTTTCATTTTGCTGCTCGAGGATGTGGTGGCGGAGGTCAACATCTTCACCCATCTGTTGGTTCCGAGGTCGTACATTTGATAATTTTCCTGGTGGGTGGTTGAGTGGTGGGGGTTTGGGCTTGTTTTATAGTGCCCAAGTAATCAAGTAGATTTATTGGTTTCATCCTTTGTTTGGTGTGTTAGGCCGACTAGGTTAGTATATAATCTACCCCACTTCCGCCCCCTTATGGCTATCTTGGTTAGGATGGGTTATTCTAGTGGTGGCTTATTTCAGGTGTGCTGAGAACGTGTGAGGATTCGTATTTGGTAGCGTAGACAGTGTTCTTTGTCGCCTTCCTATTCGTTGGCTGGAAGCCCAGACTAAAAACAGAACGGAGCTATTAACTTGCTTGCCTGTACTATCAATTCTTGGCGATGAGCTACGGTGGTGTTGATCTCGGCTGGCGTGTCCCGGGAGTTGGCTCTTTGGGTGTTGACTCCGCTAGAGCTTCAGTTCTGCCGAGGACTCTCCCCGTCGGAGGTCGGCTTAGTTGAAGATGTCCTATGGCGGTTACTGCCCGAGAACGCCGAGAGGGCCAGCGTCAAGCGTAAGCGGAGGCTTCTCTTGTTCTGGCGTGAAGCGGTTGCCTGATGCGGGTGTGTGGTTTACCTTCTTTGTCTTCTCAGTAATACGTTTCTACCACCCGGTACTAGTCGGTGCACACCGGTACCATCTTCTCGCGAAGATGTAAGAGGCTTCAGCGAACAATGTAGAGCACCTTTGTAACTTGTAAATATGATAAAGGATAATAATATCTAAGTTGTATTATAAGCTTTTGGATTTATCCTCCTTCTTTGCTTTTGTTTGCGAGGTTTTGCTTTGATGCACGAGTTAGACGAGGTCTTTTTCACTTCTTAGTAATTGGCACGTTCTTTTGTGCCACCTCGATGCCTACGCTTCGGGTAGGTTTTTTTCGAGGATTTTCGAGACCGTTCTTTTGTGCCACCTCGATGCCTCACGCTTCGGGTAGGTCTTTTTTCGGATTTTTGAGACCGTTTACGTGGTTTTTCTGGAGGTCATTTTTGGGCTAGAACCTCCGCGTTCTATCAGAAAAATGTCCTCGCGCTAATTTTTCATTTTTTTGTCGAATTACGTGGTGCGTTGCTAGTCACTTTAGACTTTCGCTTTCTTTACGTGTTGGGAGAAATTCCTCTTTATATTTTAGAGGATTTTACATTAGTCTCGCCTCATTAAAAACCTCACCTCCGCTAGGAGTTCCCCCCGTGAGGAAAAAGAGTGCAAGACCTTGATTGTGAAAACTGTAAAACCTCGCTACTTGCTAAAAGGTAAAGTAGTAGCCGTCCTCAAACGCTTGTATTTGCGTAGGATGGCTTTACATGTAGTACTTGTGGAGGTTGTCCACATTCCACGTGTGGTCGGAGGTGTTGCCCTCCCCATCGACTAGGCGAAGGCTCCTTGCCTTGACGTTGCTTTTGCGATGTATGGGCGTCCCATTTTGCTTGCAATTTTCACGTGGTTGAAGCGTTTGGTTTCCTTCGAGCACGAAGTCTCCATCTTCGATATTCTTTTTTTGCGGACCTTCTTGTCTCTCCATTTTTTTGGTCTCCGCTGGTATTTACGAATATTTTCAACGGCTTCCGCCTTGTGTGTTCAGTGTTTCTTTGGCGTATTCTTCATCTTGACCATTTTACGCTTCATGACGCGGAGGCTTTCATGCTTCAATTCTTCTGGGACATTGCTTCTTCTCCGTACATGAGCTTGAATGGAGTGAATCCGGTTGCCCGCGAAGACGTTGTGTTATGCGACGAGATGACCTTGGGTAGTTCATCGCCCACTTGCCTTTGGCGGAGGTTGAATAGGGTCTTTGATATTGCGGAGAATATTATTCCATTTGCCCTTTCCACTGCTCCATTGGACTCTGGGTGGTAGACTGATGCAAAGGCTATCTTTGTTCCCATTTGGTTACAGAATTCTCTAAATCTGTCCGAGTCGAATCGCTTGCCGCTGTCGCATCGCTTATCATTCTCGGAACTCCGACCGCAAATTATGTTTTGCAAATAGAACTTGATGATAGATTCTGAAGTTATCTTCGCCAGTGGCTTGGCTTCTATCCATCCGTGAAATACTTGACAGACTACGACTTGCGTATTTGTTTCCCCCTTGCGCCGCTTGTTGGCAATGGGCCGACAATGTCTATTCCCCCACCTTTGCGAAGGGCGGTCGGAGGTATTACTTGTGTTTTCGCTGAAGGGCTTTTTTGGTTTGTTGCAAAGTTTTGGCAAGCTTCGCATGTCTTCACGATCTGCCGGGCGTCTTTGATGTGTGTGGGCGATAGAAGCCTTGACGGATGGCCTTTGCGACGAGCTCTTGGACCAATGTGAGATCCGCGACACACACCGGCGTGTATTTCATTGAAGCGTTCTAGACCTTCGCTTTGAGAGATGCACTTGAGCATTGGTTGTACTACTCCCTTTTTGAAGAGTTGGCCATCAATGAGGGTGTAGTTTCTTGCTCGAGCTTCCGTTCTGGCGGCCTCCGCGTCATTTTCTGGGTAGCTTATGTTGCTTAGGTTGTCAACTATTGCTTGTCTCCAATCTTCGCCTTCTACCAGCATAACTGTTTTGAATGCTTTTTTCAGTGTTTCTGTCGCTGGCTTATGTGCTACGTTGAAGATGGTGTTCTGGGGCATGTTTAAATTATTTGCCGCAGCCTTAGCTAAGGTATCTGCTTCATTATTCTCGCTCCCCCGCGAATGAATTTCACTGTGAAGCCTTGGAATCTTTGTTCCATTGCTCTGACCACCGCTAAGTAACTTACAAGTTCCGGCTCTCTGGCCATACACTCCTTTTCCACTTGGCCTGCCACTAGCATTGAGTCTGTTCTGACTTCGACCAGCCTTGCCCCGTAGGCCTTCGCCTTTGAGAGCCCTAGTATGAGTCCTTCGTACTGGGCCGTGTTATTTGTCCGAGGGCATTCCGGTCTTGTAGCGGGTATGATCGACACCTGTGGTGACATTATGATCTGCGGAGGCCCCCGCCCGTTCCTGCCCCATGCGCCATCTCAGATAGACCGTCCCACAACTCAGATTATTATTCTGCCCTTTATGTTTGTGTGGTGTCCATTCAGCTACAAAGTCGGCTAGCACTTGGGATCGTATTCGGATGCGTGGACGAAGGTTATTTCAAACTCGGAGAGCTCGGCTGCCCACTTGCCGATTCTCGCCCGATGTTTCCTTGTTTCTTAGGACCTCATAGCGGCCGTGATGTGGGTACTACTATTTTGTATGAGTGGAAGTAATGCTTGAGTTTTCTTGATCTTTGTTAAGAGAGCGTAGGCTATCTTTTTCTACTTCCGTGTAGTTGATTTTGGCTCCCGAGAGTGCCTCTCTCGGAGACATAGTATACCGGGAGTTGAATGATCGCGGTCATTTTCTGTTTTTTCTTGTATCAAGCTCTCGCGCCGATGGCGTAGTCCGATCTTTACAGGTACAAGAGTATGGGCTTGTCTGCTTTCATGCTTTATTCGTTGAGCTGCTCTTGCAGATATTCTTTGAGTTTTGCGAATGCTTCCGCTTGCTCTTTTTCCCATTTGAATTGTGCTTTCCCCTTGAGAACTTGAAAGAAGGGGAGGCTTTTCTCCGCCGACTTGGAGATGAATACACTCAATCTTTGCGATTCTTCCCGTAAACTACGCACTTCTCTCTTTTGTCTTTGGCTCCGCCATGTCTCGATTGTCACGCCCCACTTTTAATGGGTCGTTATTTACACGTATTAGTGCCGGGATCAAGCGCTAATACGTTTTATAAGACAAGAGTGGACACGATTTATTTATAAAAAGTGCCGAAGCTTTTTATTGATAGGATAAATAAGGTCTTACATAAGTGACTCGAGGGTCACTGTCTTAGAGGTTACACAACGGTGGATAAACCTAAGCCATGCCGTGGCTAATTGTTTATTTATCGAGTTTGCTACAAAATATAGTGGCTCCAATCATATCACACCCACAAGCAACTTGAGCGTGAGTCGAAACCCTAGTGTCAACATCCCGGTCCTAGAAACTCCAAAGGCATAAACGTCTAGTCATCCTGCATTGCCTTATCGTGGTCATCATAGCCGAAGTCCCCATCCGGGCCTAACTACGGAAAATTAACAACGGGTGAGTACAAAAGTACTCGGCAAGTCCACACACCTCGAGGTTGGTGGTTATTAGGGGTTTGGGCCCTAGCGAGACTCTAAAAGCTGCTCGGCTAGTTCGATTAGCTTAGATAAGATTATCATCAACAACAAGCTCAAAACGGTTAGTCATCATTAGTATGAAAGTCTAATCATAGATGATCCTAGGCCTAGCATTTGCCCATGCCAAGGGCGTGGCTATTCGAATAGATTTAAATAAAACTCTGCGCGCAGGTTTGTACAATTTCCCCACACGATGGATCAGCTCCTTCCATGATCGGTGGTCGAAAAAAGATCCAACGAGACCTCGTACCCGCTTGGATGCCTCCTAGGTTTCGGTATATCTTCTACCAAAGGTTTCTCGGGGGTTGGGAATGGGAAGATCACTCGGCATCCCATAGCACTCAGCATTTCGATGATCACTTTCGGCACCCGTTAACTTATAAATCCATTATATCGATAACATTGCGCCAAAGGTTTTTCGTGGAAGACCACTCGGCAACCACGCCCAACCGGACCATGGGGCCACTCTCCCCATGTCTGCTCCCGGATAGCCCTTACGCCTACCACCCGGCCTCCTAGGCATACAATATACCTTGACCCAACGAGCCGTGAAATCAAGTCGCCCCATCCCGGCGCTTGGTCATGCGTGATATCTCACTAGGTAGATGGTCTATGAACCGGTCCTTAGGGAGGCGAGCATCTCTCCGCGGGATTAATCCCGATTGTGACTAGTCTACCTCCATGTAGACTATCACCACTCACCTTTGTTGGATGGTTCTCATTATTAATTAGGTTCTATTGATCTCAATAGTCATATTATAACATCATGCATCATAGCAATATAAACCATGATTATCATCTCATAAAAGTAGGTTAATTATTTAGGTCAACATTATTAGGGGGTAAGGACTTGCCTTGGTTGTATCGTCGTTAGGCTCCTTTGATGTAATCGAGGTTGCAATTCTCTGATAAAGGTCTTATTTGGCTACTTCCACGTTCGGCGACATTATCGAATAAATATTAGGGCGAATGAATAGCGATAAAATACACCATGTGATAATAGGCGAAATCATGATAAAATGGATAGAGGGCGATTTTAGAAAAATCTTGGAAGTGGTTTGACCTAAATCGAGAGTTACGGATCGAAGTTATGATTTTCCTCAAGTTTAATTCGGATGATAAACCTCGTGGGATTTTTATGTCAATATTTTATTAAAGGAATAATATAATAAAATCATGACAATCATCTCCACATAATCTAGTTTATTTACATATTTTGCTGGAATTTTTAAGACACCGGAAAATATATTTATAACCTCACATTGTACAAAAGCGGGGTACACCTAGCATTTTACTCGATTGTTACCGCACTAGCGTATACCGCTGCCCACGTGGCCGACCAGGTGGGTCCCAGGGCTCCCACGTGGCCTTGGCGGGCGGAAATGGCGGTGGGCGGGGGGAGCCACGTGTCGGCGTCTTCTGCCTCCACTACCGTGATGGCGTCACGGTGGATGGCAACGACGCGGTGGATCCCATCCACCCCTTCGTCGCGGGCGGTTCGCGGAACCTCGCGGAGTTCGTCATCTTTGGCCCATAGCTTCGCCTGAGGTCCCGTATTGCTCCCCGCGTTGCCCCTGACCCCGATGGCCGTGTAGGGCGGCGAGATAGAACTTCATTCACGCGCGGCTTGCTGGGCGGAACTTCGGCGGCGGCGGCACCCCGTCGTGGCGCCAACACTGCTGCAATAGAGGCCAATAACTATGGGGAAGCGAAAGAAGGGATAGGAGGGAAGCGTGCACGACTCGCCAATTGCACTTTCGGCGTCGACCACAGCTGGCGCCCTTCTTGTGACCTAGCTCGGCGGCGCGGAATCCGATTTGGGGAAAATCCGTCTAGGAGCGAGAGGTGGAAGGGGAAGGAGGAAACCGGCGAGCACGAGGCGTTACGGCCCTCAGCGGAGCTCCTCGTCGCTCGGCGAGGTCGGATGGAGCACCACCGGGCTATTTATAGCCTCGCCCGGCGGTGGTCGTCCCCGGCGGCCGCCCTTCGGATATTTTTCAGACGAGCTTCGACGCAGCGTGGCCGCTATGCCGCTCGGTGCGTCGTCCACGTGAGCCGTTGGCGCCCGGTAGCCGTCGCGGTCACGTCGTGTACGGCTTCCGGTGAGCTAGACTGGCGGGAGTGGTCACATCGCGGCAGCGAGGCAAGCAGCGAGGCGAGGGTCGTGCGTTTGCGGCGTGGACCGCGGACATCGTCGGATGGCCCTCGATCCTCGCTCCCTCGGGCGGGCGTGCGTGTGACCACTGTGCCTTGGTCGCCGGTGGCCGGGAATCTGCCCAGGGGCGCGTAGTGCTGATGGCGGCCCGCATGGTGGCGCGTGCCCAGCGGCATTCAAAGCGGGGAAGGGCGGGCGGCACGTGTCTGTGCGCCGATCAGCGGCGTCAATGCCGTCCACTGTGCGCGAGAGGCTACTTCTGCGGCCGGCGGTGGCTGACGCCGCGTGGTCGGCGGAGGCTGTAACCGTCGCCCGTCTCCCGGGGGGGAGATGGTGCCGCCCGCGAGGGGAGCGATGTGTCATGGAGCTAGGGAGGGAAGGAAAGATGGGCGGCGGTGGTGGCACGAATGGGCCCGGCCCGTTGGTGGGATGGGAAGAGAGGGAAGGGGAAATGGCTAAATTAGGTTTGGGCGGTTTCCATTCTTCCTTTCTTCTATTTTCCTTTTATTTCTTCTCCTTTCTAATTTCTTTCTCTATTTCCTTCCTCTTTTATTATTTCCCAATTATTTGTCAACTCCTTTTAGGTTTTGAGAAAAATAAATAAAATATTTTATGAGCTCAAAAATTCAAAGGCGGTAGAATTTATTATTCTAGTCCTCGAAGTTTCGAATTAAGCCATAAAATATTGTTAAAGCGAAAGAATTAAATCGTGGTTTTTCAAAAGTTCCGAATTTTTAGCGAATTTTAAAAATGGCCAAAATTCGGGTGTTACAAACCTACCCCCTTAAGAGAATCTCGTCCCTCGAGATTCCCGCCGTTCTTTCGGACACTAGGGTTTAGCGTGTGCTAGGCATACGCTCTAGTCGCGAATTACTATAGGGTCGGCCCGATAACGCCAATTGAAATAAGCGATCGACTATGAATGATGCAAGATGTAGGAATCAATAACATGGGTGCGAGGGGTAGTTTACTAGAAACTCACCATAGGTAGCGTCTGCGCCCCTGCATGTCCTCTCGTGTGGACTTGATTCAAACGGCCTTGACCATAGTTTGGGGCATTTCTTGGTGCGCCCGAAGTTGTGAGAGGTGTTGCGTACTACTCGCAGGCGGCGGTCCCGTTGCTCGCAAATGATGAGGCGAGGGCACTTTTGGGGTATATGACGGGGCAATTTGCAATCGCGGTGGCACGGTTCTCGGCATCCATAGCGTGGGCCGGTTCTCTAGAAACCTCCCTTTCTGAACTCATTGTTGTTCTTTGGATCATTCCCGATGGCGTTCTTTTCGGTAGTTGTTGTTGTTGTTGTTTTTTCGGCACTTTCGGAACTGCGTGCTTGGCTGGAATCTCGATGGTGTACTTGTTGTAGGAGTGGGTCTTCTGCATCTTCCCCGGGTAGCGTCCTTACGGTACTATGGCCTTAGCGTTTCCTCTCTCGTTCGGTCCTCATCTTTTCTTCTTCTATTATGATGGCCTTGTTCATCATGGTGTTGAAACCGTGTATTCGTGGCCTCGCTATTTGTTCGCGTAAAGGCGTCATTAAGTCCTCTAGCAAAGCATTCCATCTTCTTTTTTCTCCTTATCCACTTCACTTGGCGTGGCGCGCAAACTTCATGAATTCTACGGATGTCTTTGGGGACGATCATGGCCTTCTGTTGGATGTTCGCGAAATTCCTCCGCTTTTACTACGTATGATTCCTCGGGAATGTGGTAGCGGCGAATTCTTCTATAAACTCATCCCAAGTAATGGCTCCCGGATTTTTACGAAAGTCGCCGATAGTTGTCCCACCATTCACTTGCGGCTCCGGCAAGTTGATGGGTGGTTAGTATGACTCTTTTTTACGCTAGGGGTTGCTCCAAGCTGCGTCTAGCTTCTTGGTGATGAGGCGTATCCGGTCATCTGGGACAAAGGGTCGTCCCCAAACGTCTTCGAAGGTGGGTGGGCGTAACCTCATAAATGCCCTAGTCTTCCATTCTCGGGGGTCTCTCCTTACGGCAAGTCTCTCCAATAATCGCGTATGCAGCCGGGTCCATCACTTACGCTAAATTGGGTAATGGTGGTGGTGGTGCTTCTTCATTTCTTCTAAAGGCCGGTTCACTTCATTTTTCATCTTCATTGCCCCGGTTTGCGTCTAGGTTGTATGCCTTTTGTGTTGTACTGTTCCTCGAGGTACGACTTCCTCCTCATGGTGGTCCATAGCTGCGGCTCTCTCGCGTCGCTCACGGATCTGCTAGACCGTCTTTCCATCAAATTCTTTGTGGTAGCAATAAGTGTAAGATGGCGTTCGCGGATCGAAAGAAAAGGCAAATAGCAATCCAATAAAGGCCAATAGGTTAAGAAACACGAAACATTTAACACATCTCAATAGTCTTTACACATGACACTTTGGGTGCATCATACATAACAACTATTAAGATGTCGGCGAAAACATGCGAACGCCGCGGACGTTGACAAGATGCTACGCTAAGTTCGCCGTAACATTGACTGCTTGCTCTGCTTTTATTTATTTTACAAAGCGTAGCCAAGGGAAGTTCCATAGCCTCCTAAGCGCTAGCATGCTAGCGCAAGTATCCTTGTCTTGGATATTTTGTTGGTCCTGTTTTTCTGGCGATTTACCTATGGTGACTCCTTGGTCTCAATTGACTTGAATTGGTCATAGATTCCGTTGGTACATTTCCATTTGGATGCGTAGAAAGGCTGGTGGGGATCATAAGTTGGCACTATATGAGTGGCATTTGTGGCAATCCGTCTTGGTGTTGGTTCTTCTTCCTCGAGGTGTCCTTCCGGTCCGTCTCTTCTTGTGTATCTGGCTGTTGGACTCTGTTAAGCTCCCTGCGCCCTTTGCTCTAACTCCTTCTTCAACTTGTGCGGATCTCTTGCCATCTTTGCACCTTCCTAGCTTTTACATGCGCCGTCTTGCTTCTCGTGGTATTGGCGTATCCATGCTCATTATCTCGTTTTTGTTGGTCTTCGCACAAGGTGTCGGTGGTGTAGGTATCTAATAGTAAATACCTTGATGTACCACGGCACTCTTGGGTCGATCTTGAATAGCTCATGTACTTTGTTGCGCCAAGTTGGTGTGGTTTGATCTCGTCTTTGGAAGGTACTTGGCTGGTGTGTTCTCCACTTCTTCTTCAAAAAATGCCACAATAATCTGCTAGTGTGGTGCGTGCCACCTTTTGTGTAGTATCCCACTGCCTTCTACCAACCATGGTGTACCGGCGTGCATGTACTGCGGTCGGTCGGGATGTTTGTTTACGTGCATTCGCACTTTACACTTTTGCACTCCCCGCATCATTGTACTCCATAATGTAGTACATGGGAGGCTCGGTGTAGCCCGTCATTTGGGCGTCTCCCATAAGAGACGGGGAAAACCTTCCTCGGCCGAAGGCGATCTGATTGCTCCCAATTTCCACGAGTGGGACCTTCCATGGCTGCAAAAACACTTCCGTAAGTTTGGATTACTTTTGCACAGAAACTCAAGAGCAATTTGGGTGTGTGTTTATCTTCGGTTGTGTATCCGGACCTAGGGTTTCATCCTACGGTCAAGCTCGGCTCCGATACTACTCTATCTGCCCCCACTTTTTAATGGGTCGTTAGTTACACGTATTAGTGCGGGGATCAAGCGCTAATACGTTTTTATAAGACAAGAGTGGACACGCAGTTTATTTATAAAAAGTGCCGAAGCTTTTATTGATAGGATAAATAAGGTCTTACATAAGTGACTCGAGGGTCAACATGTCTTAGAGGTTACACAACGGTGGATAAACCTAAGCCATCTTTGTGGCTAATTGTTTATTTATCGAGTTTGCTACGGTAGCATAGTGGCTCCAATCATATCACACCCGCAAGCAACTTGAGCGTAGTCGAAACCCTAGTGTCAACATCCCGGTCCTAGAAACTCCAAAGGCATAAACGTCTAGTCATCCCGCATTGCCTTATCGTGGGTCATCATAGCGAAGTCCCCATCTAGGCCTAACTCGGAAAATTAACAACGGGTGAGTACAAAAGTACTCAGCAAGTCCACCACACCTGAGGGGTTGGTGGTTATTAGGGGTTTGGGCCCTAGCGAGAGACTCTAAAACTGCTCGGCTAGTTCCGATTAGCTTAGATAAGATTATCATCAACAACAAGCTCAAACGGTTAGTCATCATTAGTATGAAAGTCTAATCATAGATGATCCGGCCTAGCATTTGCCCATGCCAAGGGCGTGGCTATTTGAATAGATTTAAATAAAACTCTGCAGAGGGTTGTACAATTTCCCCACACGATGGATCAGCTCCTTCCATGATCGGTGGTCAGAAAAAGATCCAACGAGACCTCGTACCAGCTTGGATGCCTCCTAGGTTTTGGTATATCTTCTACCAAAGGTTTCTCGGGGGTTGGGAATGGGAAGATCACTCGGATCCCATAGCACTCAAAGCATTCGGATGATCACTCGGACCCGTTAACTTATAAATCCGTATCACGATAACATTGCGCCAAAAGGTTTTTCGTGGAAGACCACTCAAAGAACCACGCCAACCGGACCATGGGGCCACTCTCCCCATGTCGCTCCCGAGCAGCCCTTTACGCTACCACCCGGCCTCCTAGGCATACAATATACCTTGACCCAACGGGTGTGAAATCAAGTCGCCCCATCCCGACGCGTGGGTGACATGCGTGATATCTCACTAGGTAGATGGTCTATGAACCGGTCCTTAGGGGCGAGCATCTCTCCGGGGATTAATCCCCGATTGTGACTAGTCTACCTCCATGTAGACTATCACCACTCACCTTTTGTTGGATGGTTCTCATTATTAATTAGGTTCTATTGATCTCAATAGTCATATTATAACATCATGCATCATAGCAATATAAACCATGATTATCATCTCATAAAAGTAGGTTAATTATTTAGGTCAACATTATTAAGGGGGGTAAGGACTTGCCTTGGTTGTATCGTCGTTAGGCTCCGTGATGTAATCGAGGGGTTGCAATTCTCGATAAAGGTCTTGGCTACTTCCACGTTACGGCGACATTATCGAATAAATATTAGGGCGAATGAATAGCGATAAAATACACCATGTGATAATAGGCGAAATCATGATAAACAGATAGAGGGCGATTTTAGAAAAAAATATTTGAAGTGGTTTGACCTAAATCGGATTTACGGATCGAGAAGTTATGATTTTCGAAGTTTAATTCCGGATGATAAACCTCGTGGGATTTTTATGTCAATATTTTATTAAAGGAATAATATAATAAAAATCATGACAATCATCTCCACATAATCTAGTTTATTTACATATTTTGCTGGAATTTTTCCGACACCCGGAAAATATATTTATAACCTCCCGTGGTACAAAAAAGCGGGTACACCTAGCATTTTACTCGGTTGTACACGCATGGCAGTAGCCGCTGCCCACGTGGATGACCGGTGGGTCCCGGGGGCTCCCACGTGGCCTTTGACGGGCCGGAAACGGCGGAGGGGGGGGAGCCACGTGTCGGCGTCATCTGGCGGCTCCTACCGTGATGGCGTCCGCGGTGGATGACGCACGGCATGACGGATCCCATCCACTTCTTCGCCAAGGGCGGCGTTCACCGAGCCTCGCCGAATTCGTCATCTTTGGCCCATAGCTCGCCACAGGTCCCGTGATGTTCTCGCTGCTGTTCTAGACCCGGGCGTGTAGGGCGGGCGTGATAGGCTTCATTCACGGGCGCGGCGTTTGCTTGGGCGGAACACGGCGGCGGGTAATGCACTCAAATGGCGCAACACAATCGCAATAGAGGCCAATAACTATGGGAAACGAAAGAAGGGATAGGAGGGAAGCGTATCGACTTCGCCAATTGCACTCGACGTGCCGATTACGCCGGGCGCCTTTTCTTGTGACGAAGCTCGTCAGCGGGGCGGAATCCTGATTTGGGGAAAATCCGTCTAGAGCGAGAGGTGGAAGGGGAAGGAGGAAACCGGCAGCACGAGGCGTTATCGCCTCACGGAGGCTCACGCCGCCGGGAGGTTGGATGGAGCACCCACGGGCTATTTATGCCTCGGCCGCGGTGGTCGTCCCCGCGGCCGCCCTTGAGATATTTTCCGGCGAGCCCCGGCTGCGTGGCCACTGCCGCTCGGTCATCGTCCCCTGCGAGCCGTTGGCGCCCGGTAGGCAAATGCCGGTCCGCGTCGTGGCACGCCCGTGTGCTAGGACTGGCCGGGAGTGGTCACATGCGGGCAAAGGGCAAACGTGAGGCAGGGTCGTCGTTTCGCGACGTGAACCGCGGACATCTGTCGGATGGCCCTCGATCCTCGCTCTGCGTAGGCGGCGCGCGTGTGACCACAGGTTTTGGTCGCCGTGGCCGAATCCCGCCGGCCAGGCACTGCGTGCTTTGTTGGCGGCGGCGGGCGGCGCTGGCGATGCTTGGGCGGCATTCAAGGCGGGGAAGGGGCGGCTGGCACGTGTCGTGGCGCCCGATCGGCGGCGTCAATGCCGCCCCCGTGCGCTCTTCTCTGCGGCCCGGAGCGGTGCCGAGCCGCGTGGTGGCTCGTGGCTCGGGTCGCCGTCTCCGGGAGGGAGATGGTGCCCGCCCTGGGGGCCCGTGTCATGGAGCTAGGGAGGGAAGGGGAAGATGGGCCGGGCGGTGGTGGCCTGGTGGGCCGGCCCGTTCGGTGGGATGGGGGAAAAGAGAGAAGGGAAGGGAAATGGCTAGCTGGGGGGGGCGGTTTCCATTCTTCCTTTCTTCTATTTTCCTTTTTATTTCTTCTCCTTTCTAATTTCTTTCTCTATTTCCTTCCTCTTTTATTATTTCCCAATTATTTGTCAACTCCTTTTTAGGTTTTGAGAAAAATAAATAAAATATTTTATGAGCTCAAAAAATTCAAAGGCGGTAGAATTTATTATTCTAGTCCTCGAAGTTTCGAATTAAGCCATAAAATATTGTTAAAGCGAAAGAATTAAATCGTGGTTTTTCGAAAAGTTCGAATTTTTAGCGAATTTTAAAATGGCCAAAATTCGGGTGTTACAATCGATTGCCTTTGTTTTTTCTGGGTTGGCTTTGACTCCCTCGGAGTGACGATGTAGCCTAGTATCTTCGCTTTGGTTGCCCCGAAAACACATTTTTCGGGTTCAACTTGAGGCGACCTTTTAGGTTTGCGAAGGTTTCTTGCAAGTCGGAGATGTGATCCTGCTCTCTTTTGCTTATGACTATGAGATCATCCACATATGCAATCATGTTTTTGAGGAGTTGCATCCTCGGGACTTTCCCCATCATTCTAGCAAAGGTTGCTTGCGGCGTTTTTAGTCCCTCTCGGCATTCTTACGAAAAATGTATGTTCGAATGGTGTGGTGAAACTTGTCTTTTCTTCATCTTCCTTTCTCGAGGCGTTTGATGATAACTTTGAATAGCGGTCGGCGAGAGAACCTTCGACATCCTGCCGCCTTGTCGGCGGAGGTGTCTATTGCAGGTAAGGGGTAGTTATCTTTCTTTGTTGCTTTGTTGAGGTCGGTGAAATCTATGCACATCCTCATTTTTCCCGATGTTTTCTTTGGGGCGAGGGGCGGCGTTTGCCGGCCGGTCGGTATACTTGACTTCCCCGATGGCGTTGGCATCGAGCAGCCTCTGGACCTCGCGGTAGCTGCTGGTATTACGTCTTCCGACATCTTCCTGCGCGTTGTTTTTGGGCCTCATCTTGGGGTTTATGTCTAGGACATGTTCGATGGTTTGTCTGTCTACTCGCGGAGATCTCTTTGGCGACCAAGCGAAGATCTCCTTGTTTTTAACAAGGAGTTCCGTCAGTTCTTTTTTTTTCTTATGGCGGCAAGTTTGCATTGATTGTTCTTGTGTGATCGGGGTCCTCGTCTATCCTTATCTTTTTGTTTTCTGCTGTCCTTTGGCCTGTTTGCTCTTTCTTCATGTGCGGAGGATCACGGGCCTTCGCTTTTGCTTCTCTTGAGTTGACATTTACGTGAGCTCGATATATAGCCTTTTCAATATTTACGGCTTCCTTTTTGGCTTCCGTGTATTGTGGCGATGCCGTGAAGTCTTTGGGACTTTCATGCACAAGTACCCCATGTGGATTGCGGCGTTGAATTTGTTTGTAAATCCTCTGCCGAAAAAATTGCATTGTATGGAGAGTAGACATCGGCGATGTCGAAGGTTATGTATTCTACGTTCTAGCTCTTCCCTTCTGCGAAGGACACCGGTAAAGTTATTTTCCCCGGGCCTGTACTTGCCTTCCGCCAAACCCTATGAGGGGGCGAGTCGATGGTTGTAGTGATTCCTATTGAAACCCATTTTGTCAAAGGCGTTAGCGAAGATTATATCGGCGAGCTCGGTGTCGACCGGAACTCTTTTCATTTCCCATGTTGCTATGTTTGTTTCAATCACCATTGCGTCCCACGTGAGGGTAGCTTTCCAATTTGAGATCTGCCTCGAGAAGGTGATTGGAGTCCTCGACCATTCTCCGAATCTGATGCGGGGTTGGACCGCCACATTGTTTACTAGGCGGAGGTGGTCTTTTTCTCGTTTTTGGTTTCATGCTCCATCGAAGATCCTCCTTCTATCGGCATTATGGTTACGATAGATGGTAGCGGAGTGTGTGGATTGTATTGGTTTTTACGGGTTGGGCTCGTTTTCATGGGAGCGCCAGGTGGGGGTCCTAGCGGAGGTGGTGGTAGTAAACTTTGGTTTGATACTTGGTTAACCGGCCGCACACTCGCGTGGTTGTCCTGTTTCAATGTAGGTTAGGTGTTGTCTTGGGCTTGAGTAAGACATACTCGATTCGGTCTGTAAGTAGTTTTTGAGCTGGTTCTTGGGAGCGATGGTCTCCATCTTTGGTAGGAAAACTGGGGTAGTACGAGTTTGTTAGTGTAGCGGGGTGTACTTGGTTTGAGGAGAGGGATGGGTACACCGGGCGATCTTGGCTGGTGCTGCCCACTGAGCTAGAGGCTCGGATCGTGTATAGTTGTAGGTGCTGTTAACCTCCCTTGTCGATTGCGGAGGTTTGTTAATGGGATTTTGATTGTTTTGTCCCTTGAGGGCCTTGTCCCTTTCTTGCAGAATGACTGGGCAATCTCGGGTATAGTGCCCTTTTTCTTCGCCATGTATGGCGCTTGAACCTACTTTCGGTCTCCTATTCCAGTTTTTCTGAGGCCCCTTCTCCTGGTACGGTTTCTGGGTGTCCGGTGGCCTTGTTCCCTGATTACTGCGCGGCTGAACCGGCTCCGCTGTCTGGTTCATTGTTAGGACCTGCTGTCCTTGTACTTGGTTGGGTTGCTGTTGCGGAGGTTCGGTTGGCTGGTTCCTTTTATTGCCTTTGACTTGTTGCTTGTCCATGTTTAGCTCCTCCAGTCTTTTTCCTGTAGTCTTCGTCCGGCGGATCCATATCTCGAATCGCCTTGAGGTACTTGCATTGTTCTTGGTTTGTTTCTTGCCGTTCTCCGGCGAATGGTCCCAGACGGAGCCCTCTGATAGCTGCATCTATGGCTACCTGGTCGGGGACGTCTGGAGCTTTCGCTTTGAGTTGGAGGAATCTTTGGAAGTACTCTTTCAAGGGTTCGTTGTAGCCTTGTTTGCATTGGAATAGGTCCATAGAGGTGAGTGACTGCACAACGAGACCTTTGAAGTTTTCTATTATCTTGTCGCGGAGGTTCTCCCATGAATAAATGGTGCTAGGTTTCAGCATGGAGTACCATGCCAAGGCATCCCCTTCAGCTGCGATTATGAAAGCCTTCGCTAGTACCGCGTCGTTGCCGCTGCGGGAGGCTACTGCCGCCTCATAACTCATTATGAATTGATGAGGATCTGTCTTCCCATTGAACCTTGGGGAGCCGGGTGGGCTTGTATCCGGTCGCCATGGTGTTCGGCCATATTCCTTCCGATAATGGGGACTTAGGGTCAAAGGACCTTCGGTCTGCCGCAGGCATTGTGGTCGATCGGGGGGTTGGGCGAAGCTCGAATCAACGCCCGCGGCGGTGTGACTCGATAGTGGAATCGACGGGATGATCCGCGGTGGCTGGGGGACGGCGGGGCTGATTGATAAATTGCAAGCTCACGAATTTCTGCTGCGGAAGCGCCATCTATTTCTCGATTTGGCGCTGCGGGATGCCTGCTGTGCCACGAGGACCTCGCGTGAGCGCGGCTGCTTGAGTCTCTTTCTTGTTGCATCTTTACGGCGAGGCTTTGCAGCGGCGCGGTCTCTGTGCTGTATGGGGACTCCCCACGGCTCACTCGTCTCCTCATCTCCGCCTGCTTCCGCTTGCAGCTCTTCATCAAGCGGAGGTTCCTCTTCGGCTGTAGCGTAAGTGCTCCTCGTGCTACGCATAGGGCGATTCTTTTTGGCGGGGGTTTTTGTTTTGGTGGCGGAGCTCTTCCTCTTCTGTGGAGCCATGGTCTATTTGACAGGCCCCACGGTGGGCGCCAATGTTGGAGCTTGGTGTCTCAACACGGGGTAGGAACCTCCGCCCAGGCGGTGCCCTGGGGGAGGTCGTTCAAAATCAGAGAGTTAAGGGTGGGTGCCAAAGCAGTAATGGTCATAAATGGAATTCACCAACCTTCTTCATGGGGGAGGACTCCTCCCTATTTATAGTTTTACAAATGCCTGGGAACCAAGGATTACAAATCTACCCTCTAATATTCCCGGCATATTCCCGTGAACACTCACACAACACGCGGGGCGAGCCCGTACTTTCATGACGCCACACCGCCTCTGACCCTCCAACGCTCCGGCTCGCTAGCTTGTGGCTCCCATCGGGTGATCTCCGCCTGCCTTGCTCTGATCCTTCGCGAGACTCTCGGTTCTCGACCTCCGCCCGAAGCTCTCCCCGGCTCCGGCGAAGGTGGAGACCTCCGCTTATCCGACAACACGGCCCGCGGAGTTGGCGGAGATGAGGGGTTCCGCCAAGTCGCGTCGGGTGTCTTCGTCATCTTAGTGGGCGGAGGTCTGGGTATCATCTGCCTTACCTGCAAGTATCACAGCTCAAATGCTCTCGTTAGAACGGTTCTTCGCACGCTTTCCGCTGTCTTCAACACCTCCGCCAAGGGCGCCGAGATCCGTGTCCCAACGAGGAGTGACAGACTGTTGAGTCGTTTGGAATCCACCCTCCGAATGTAGGACTAGTCGAGTTTATTATTACGGTAATGATCAAGTTTTCGTCCTTGGTTGTTATTGGTAATGCTTGCCATGTGTAGAAGTAATCCAACCTTGCCATGATAGCTAGATGTATTGCACTAATTGTAGTATTCATTTACATATATGATTAAGAGTATCTTAGGAATATTCATTCTATTCTTTCTATAACATGTTAATAGCTCGTATGATACTAGTGGCTTATGATGATCTTAGACTTGGGTATTTATCATTATTATTATTTTTATCCTGTGACTTATCCTGTTGAGTAATGTTAGATATTTATGGTAACTCTGCATTACAATACTGTAAGGTGGATCTCATAACTAAATCACAATATAAATCATTAGATGTCCTTTTCTCTCTACCTTTCCATAGACTCCCTTCCCTCGTGGTAAAATATAAATACGATACCCGGATTACTCCCGGTGAAGTGCTACAATTGGTATTTCTATACGTAAACTTTGCGAGATATCATGTTCATTCTTTTATCAAGGCCAATCAAGAGTACCATGCCCCGCATTTCTTTGAGCGTTATTGCTAGGGTGATAGACTAGTGTATAGGTAATGCCTAGAAATGAGTGGTATACCTTGAGTACATATCCCGGTGAGATTAACTCCACTATGGATAGTGATACTATGTTACATCCCACTACTAACACCGCCTAACTCCGCTTTGTTGGATCATGAGGTTAATCCCATATCCAAGCTAACATGATTAGATAGATATCCCATATATATTTCTTTTCGCCTTCCTAATTGGGATCGTGTAAGAAATATGAACACGGCGCACCGGTTGACGCTCATGTGGGCTGCTGCGATGTAGTGCCATGCCTCCTTTGTTGATTGCTTCTCCGGCGGCAAAGTGTTATAGCTCCGCCGACGACGGCGGCGATGATGGCTTATAGCCCGCGCCCGATCTTCATGGCACGGGATGTTGTCGAACTCCTCCGCGTCCCGGATCCGCCACACCTAGATCTTCAACTTCATCGATGAACTCCACTCATGGTAGTTCACCTTGGTGGCGTCGGCCAAGTCCCGATGTCGAATCCTTGTACACCGTCCCGAGCGGCGGGGGACTGCGGCGGCCTCCCGACCCGCGGCGCTCTCGGACTAGCGGCGGTGGCCGGGGGCGAGGCGACACCTAGTCGGGTAACGAAGTCGGCGCCGCTCAGGACTCCTCGCGCCCTTGGCTTCCCTCTCCATCTCCAAAGCGATGGTCGGTGTTGGTCGCGGCCTGGGCTGCTAGGTGCGGCGCAATCATCCTCCGGCTTCACGCCCTGCACCGCCGGTGCACGCATCGCTTCGTTGCCCGACGAGCACGCTTGGAAGGGGTGGAAGCCTTGGCCTTTGCAAGATCTCGACTGGCTCTAGATACCAATTGTTGAAAACATAGCACACAATTTCACAAGATTGGGATTGAGATAGAACTGCCAGAGGGCAGTTTGGTCCTTGGCCGCTTGGATTGAACTGAAAGTTGCAGGAAAAATATCTTTACAAGTCTTGGAGGGCTTCCCTTGCCCTTATAGGCAGGTGCCCAACCACTCCCCTAAACAACATATTCTAACTGCCCTAAAGCAGGTCCTTTGGTTTCTTACTTGGTTTCCAAGGTGTCTCATATGCTTGATAGCCAAGTAAGCTACTAGTTAAGCAAAAGTAAAGATAATTAGGCTATGCTAATCAAGGTAAAGACATAGGTAAGTCTATATAATTCAAAGAAGAACGTAACTACACATGTTGCTCGTAGCTTTACAAGGAAGCTTGTATATGATGCTGGGTCCAATTAAATATAGGGAGTGCCCTTACAGCGCGTTTGGCGGAGCTACACATGTTGTTAATATTTAATATATTGCGGATTGGAATTAATAGTCCATATAACAAGTACTTATGATATGGCGCGTCCTTGTAGCAAGTGTAGTTGAGACTACTTGGAATGCCAACATTTTGGCAGCATGTGATGGGACTAGTTGTGATCCAGGTCTCAAGAACATGCAAAGTTGCAAAACAAACCATAAAATAAGGAGAGGAGTGAGATAAAAAGAAAGAAAGTTTGTCACCGGCCTCATGGAAAAAGTTGAGAGATAAGGGCCTTCGTACCTTTGATGGTGATTCCAAGTAGCCGCATCGTTGCGCTCTTGCTTGTCGTCCGGCCACTCGCTCTCCTCGATCGATCAACGCACCAAAAACTTAGTAAGCTTCCCTTCTTCCTCAGTCCTCACGACGTGCTACTGTGGCTGCAATTGCAGGTGGTGTCTGGACTTCGGTTGTGGTTTTCTGAGTACCCAGCAGGCTAGTGCTCCAGCGCTCCGAATCAAAGTATAGTAGGTAGGTCTCCCGTCCCCTTCTTCTTTGGACCCTGCACAGTGTTGATGCGGATGCCAGAAAACGTGAAATGCATAGCCGAGCACATAAAAGCTAGTAGGAATCCATGTCTTTCTTAGCTAAAGCAGAAGGCATCACTTCTGGGACCGCCACCATCACTCCAGTTTTCTCTGTCCATGTTACTTCAACATTTTGTGGAATCCATGATAAAAACTGACTCCATGGTCTTCTGTCTACTCTGTTAAGGTTACTATTAGTTGGACCATCGCCGAGGCTTCTAAGAGCACCTCTATCCGAACCGTGGCAGAACCTTATCAGTAGAGTTCGATTCACGTTTGCTCTCCCTCAGTCTTCACAGTGTAAACCTATCATGCTGGAAGAAAGCTGATTATTTTTGCAGTGTGGAAGAAAGTCTTTGCTGGAATAAAAGGCGCTTTTTGCTCGATACATGCTGGAAGAAAGCTGCTTTCTTGATAGATACATAATTAGATTGGTAATTTCAGTGTGGAACAATACTTAATCATTGGCAAACAAAAACAACCAGAACTCTATATTTTATTTTTTTCTCGCAAAAGGGGTAATATAGTCTTTTTACTTCTGATTTAACAGCGTTAGCTGCCCAAAATTGACACAAGACCATAAAGCTTAAAATTTTCTAAGGCCATAGAACAAAGTTCAAAAAAAAAAAAACTGACAGAAGACCATAAAGCTAGAAAAGAATTCTAAGACCATAGTATGTACTTTGTTTTTACTTCTGATTATTAGAAGTGTACTTTGTTTTATTTCACTTTGTTCATGGACAAAAATAGTATTAAAATCATATTCATCTATGTATGTGCACTTTGAGTCGAATTTGAGTAAATATCTGAATAGAAATCCAAATCCGAGACATTCGTTTTGTATTTGTATTTGTATTCGCCAAGATCTTTATCTGTATTCGATAAAATGTTGTAAAAGTTGACATCCAGGTCTGACTCTCTAAGAAAGTTGGAATGGGAGTAGGTGTATGACTCTGTATTATGCTGCGAACTGATGGTCTAGGTGAGATGACACTTAGTAAGCTTGTACGCTATTTAGTAACCTTTTATCTTAAAAAATAGAAGGTTTTAGTTTAACTACATTTCATCAAAAGATTAATCTGACGAAAGTTGTGTGCTGTCAAAGTAAACCTCAGGGGCGTATGCCTATACAATACAAAAATGTTTATTTGCACCCAAATATAGCTAAGGATTTGAAATCATTATAGTCCACCTTGACGGATCAAATGATATGTAAGGAAGCTTCCTCGTTATATAAACACCCAGTACACTAGAAACCCATACATACAGCCATGCCCAACTACAGTTTCGCCTAACTTATCATCAAGCTAAGAACCTAAGACCTCTTCCATGGTTACAAACCGGCCTTGCTCAATCGATAACTGCCCAGCCATGCCGATGGCTACAGATAGTAGACCGTCACTTAAGTTGACAGATGGTCCAGATGCACCTTGAGCCCTTATAGCAGACAAGAAATTGAGGTGCTCCAAATAGCTGGATCCATGATGAAGACCTTGATACCTATGATACACATTACACACACTTCGTTAAGATACAAGCCAAAACTTGCGGTATGCAAAAACTATGCATTGTGCATCTTAACTTTAATCCCATAGCAAAATTAAATATAAATGTCTTAATTTTTATTTTTTTTTTGGTTTAGTGTGCCTTGATTATCTGGTCAAATAGAATCAGACTATGCTAGTGCAAGAAGAAATATGCAAGCACAGTAAACAAAGATGGTACAGGGGCAAGGCCAACAACAAAATTATTACTTTTGAGGCTGTCATTTGAATGTACAAATATTCCTTAAATTGTAGGACTTATGAAAACTAATGCTAATATGGGACAGCAAAATAGAGCATACTTGATCCGTTCATCTTCTGCCACTATTGTTACAACTCCATCTCTGCCTTCTGTTCTCTTTTTCCAAACCTGACAATGCTCTCTGGAACGAAAGTTTCACCCTGTTTCAAAAAAATATATATATGTATCACATACAGCAGAACTGAATATTAAACAGAGACATGATAGCAGAGATTCAAAATCCTTGTAGGAAACCAGAATCAACTAAGAAGCAAAACAATAAACCAATTTCTTTCATCTGAAAAACAATGAAGATGAGAGGAACCTGAGCTACCTGTGGTCGACTATGAACAGTGGCACAATAGAGACTCACAGTTCTGACTTTGAATAGACATTTAGCTCTCCCTCTCCCTCAAAGCAGGAAAATCTAACTGGTTAATATTATAAAACCACTATATCCCTTAGGCCTCTTTTAGAGATAATACTTTTGCAGACTTTCAGGGAGTCCCATAACAATCCTGCCCAGACACTTCCCTTGCCTAATTGATTCGACCATATATCTAGCGAATCAGAACCACCAGTTTGACATTCATCCTGAAGACCTGAACTTTGTTTTCATGCAACAAAGTGCATGCTCATGCCTTTTGTCACACAGTCTGATTTGTTTTATCTCTTTTATCACAAACTTTTCGTGAACTGATTCTCTCATCGATGATTCACCATCCAATATCAGCCTATGGAATACATGGCAGGTACCATCCAATATCAGTCTAGGAGCTACCTTATTCCCAAAAAGGAGCCAAAACCAGAGGAAATATCTTTGGTAGATTTTCCTAGACCTCTTGTTATACAAGAAAGTGATTGATCCAGCATTACTGACTATACTTAGTACAGAAAAGCGGAGCCATTTGTTGGATTTTAGAGTTCATAATTTGTGTGGTTAGTTTAAGCCTAAACAGCTTATGGTTCTGTTATGTATTAGGCATATCCACACACTATGGAATAAGTCACAGTTAGCTGTACTTATTTCACATAGGTATGTGCCAGAAGCTCATTCTAGATCCAGTGTAGTTTTACCCACTTGAATCACAATATTTACCTACAACAAGGATACAAAAGGATAACGATAACACTAGGCCATGGACCCATGGTTCAGGCATATGACTATCTGATTTCCACGAGCCCTTAACGACAATGACTATAGATTTACATATTCCATTCTTTGAAACAACCAAAGCATTGTCAAGCATTAATGTTAGACAAGCTTTCCTTCAATTGGTGTACCAAATATATTTGTTAACACTACTTTGAAAGAAAAAAGAACATTTCATTCAAGGGAACATGTACTTCTACAATTGGTGATATTTAAAAAACTTGGCCTGCAGTAAGACAGCCCCCAGGCATTGCATTAAGAAGAAGACCTTATTTTTTCCTCAAGTTTCAGGCCTTTCTTATAAGGATAACATACTTGTATGCTGTACCTACTCACTACTAGTAATACAGAGTAGTCAGACAAGAACTTGTAAACTGAGCCACTTAAGTATAACTAAGTTACCTAGAATCACGTCTGCAAAAAGGTTACAGTCCAGTAT
Organism: Hyparrhenia diplandra; assembly: GCA_015847255.1. NCBI lineage: Eukaryota > Viridiplantae > Streptophyta > Magnoliopsida > Poales > Poaceae > Hyparrhenia > Hyparrhenia diplandra. The sequence continues at coordinate 165,729 of JADLZK010008524.1, read as the reverse complement.
GTCAATGCATGGAAAGTAAAAAGTGTAAGATAATCTTATAGCTGTATCTTTACCTTCCCAATGTCGCCAACCACACAAATTTCTTGCTCGTTTCTACTTCCTTCAGCAAACATGCAGAGATCAAGCATGCCACGAGAACCATTATCAAATTCTACTATCACATATGCATTATCAATTATATCTGGTACCTGCATTGGGAGATAATCAACTTTTAGCCACTTACTAGGAAAGTTTTAAGGCTACCTTCAGCTTGTGGTTTATTTACTGTTATGATATACAGCACTGAGTCTAAATATAAAGCACTCAGGCTTTCAGTGGTACATTGATAGAAGTCTTTCAGTAGGAAGAGAAAGACGAGATAGAACATCTTTATTGAAAATGGCATGAGCACAGAGCTATGCAAGCACAGAATATGCATCAATTGAAATATTTTAATCAAGCAGTGAGACAACCAGACCTTTCCATCATACACTTCATCCTTATGGTTAACATCAATGGCTCCAGAAGCCATCACACGAACTGGATTTGCAGCTGCAAACAGTCTCATCAAATCAAAGAAGTGGCAGCACTTCTCTACTAGAGTTCCCCCACTGTTACAATTGAATCTATTCCAGTTGTTCACCTGCACGTTGTAGAACTTATAAACAATAAGAAGTGAACTTGTATGCATTACACGTAAACACAGGTACCAGTACCTTAACAAGGAAAGGAAAACGGTGTTCACGTATTGCCACCATTCTGACTTGTCCTAGTGTGCCACTCTTAACGATGTCTATCAGCTTAGCGACTGGTGGCATATACCTGTACTCTAATCCAACTTGCACAAGTATGTCTGGTCTCTGTTTAGCAGCTTCAATGACCTGTATGGGAACATAAAAGCCAAGAGAGATTCAAAGAATTTGAAATTCAAAATGAAACAGAGGACAACAGGTCACATTATCAAAAATTGGCAGCATGGGTACTTTTTATCCCGAAAAGCAACCAGCAAGAGCTGGGCATGTCTTTGAACACCCATGTAAAGCTGGTTACATGGCACTCAGCAACATTTATAGATACTAAAACAGAAAAATCGAATGTCTGTGGCACGTCGAGTGAAGCTAAAACCCAGTGAAAACAGTTTTCTTGAACGACATGAATCCCAGGTTCCCTGATCAGGAGAACAATGATAGTGATTTCGACCATTCGAAAAAAAAAAAAAAATGATAGTGATTCCTTTCTTGGTGGGGTAGAATCATATTCTGCTATTAAGAGTAATGGTTTGGTGGTCTCTCCAGGAGGATGGAATGTCGAAAGCTATGGAACAGTGAGACAACAGTGTGGTGATGTGAAGAAAAGAAACAGAGTAGAATGCGGTAGCTAGCAGCTCACATGACCAAATGTCCAAATCACATTTACCATCAGATCAAAGTACCCGACTAACTAACCATCTTGCAATCCTGCACAGTGGTGCACAGCGGCTTCTCGACAAGGATGTGGTGCGGCTCGCGGTGGCTGATGATGTCCATGAGTATCTCGTAATGGGTCATGTTTGGGGACGACACAATGATGGCGTCGCAGAGCCCGCTGTCCAGCAGCTCACGATGACCTGAAAAGGTCTTGAAACCTTCTGGATGTTACTAAGATTCACAAATTCAGTAATTACTAATTAAATAGTACCCCGACTAACAAAGCACATAGTTCCACAGTCTAATCATAACTGATTCATATTCTATTCAAAATCTGTTTGTTATGTGAATACTACTGTATTTTATAAGAGGAAACATTTGACAGGTCGGAATCTAGCCGATAATTACGAGGGTGGAGCTGGGATATACGTATACGCGTACAGCGTACCTGGGGAGGCGGGAGGCCGAGCTCGGCGGCGAGCTGGAGGCCAAGACGGAGCGACTCCTGGTGTGGGTCAGCGAGGCCGGTGACCCGGACCCGGACGGACTGCTCCCGCTCAACCTCGGCGGCGAGGTGGGCGAGGTTGTGGAGGTGCTCCCGGCCCATCATCCCCACCCCGACTATCCCGTACCTCAACTCCGCCGCCGCCGCCTCCATCTCCCTCGTCGCCGGCAGCCGCCGTCTCCTGGATTGGACTGGAGTGGTGGAGTGGAGTGAAGACAGGTCGTTGCTGCGTCGCCAATCAAACCGAATCCACTCGTTTCTTTTTTTTTTTCGATAAAAATGAAATGGGCTTACACGTGCGATGGTGGGCTGGAAATTCAGGGTGGGCCTTTATCTTTAAAACTGGGTAAGTCGAGGCTTTTTTTTTTTTTTTTTTTTTTTTTTTTGAGTAGAGGGTAAGTCGAGGCTTCTGATAAGTCGAGGATGTTGTACATCTTTCATCTTTGAATCCAGTGTTGACTGAGCTTTTTTTTTTTTTTTTCCCAGCGTGCACTTAGCACGTATTTCATTAAGGGAAGTCGAGTTTGAATACAAAGACGTTTTAGCCAAAACATTTGGCCGCCACGCACAAGGGCACACATACGTATATCGCCGGCTTGAACGGGCGCAGCTAAGAAGTTGTGATTAGAAAGGAAACTAATTTGCGACTAGAAGGTGACTCAAAAGAGAAACACTACCGCCGCCGCCGCACAACCCGCCACAAGATGCGCCAGTGTTCCGAATCCTTCCAGTCACCCACTCTTGGACCTCCTCCATGATGATGTTGATGAGCCGGCCCGGTCGTTGGCGGCGCCTTTGAAAGTTCGTTGGTTCCTCTCCTTCCATATCATCCGGGAAACCAAAAGCACAAAGGAGTTGAAACCTTTCCCCTGAAAAGTCGAGGACTTGTTTCCCTGGAGTTGAGCCACCATTCCACCAGGGGTCATCATCGGTGATGGGCATAGGTGCCGCATCCCGCCCCGCGAAAAGAAGCCTGTACCAAACCTCCCTCGTGTAGACACAACCGCGAAGAGGTGGTCTGGTCTCTCATGCCGCTAAGCATTTATGATGCAATCCACAGTGGATCAGTAGGCCATGACGCCACCGCCGCTCAACAGTCCACAATCGGCCATGCAACCCCAACCAAAAGAAGAACTTGACCTTTGGGGGTGCCGCCGCGCGCCACAGCTCCTTGGCCCCCAAATGTAACGGTGGGAGTCGACGAAGAAAGCTCTGGTAGCGGAGGCCGGTGTATTCGCCGTTGGCCGCCCACTTCCACACAAAACGGTCAGCAGTGCCCGGCTGTAGTGTCACCGCCTCGGTTCTCGCCACACCTCTGCATATTCGACGAGCGCAGCCCAAGAGTCTTGCGCGGCCCACGCCCTGGATCCAGCGCCCCATGCAAGGCCTCGCGCACCGCGCGGCCCCTTCTTCTTTTCTTTGGCACGATGCGGAACAGGTTCGGCGCCGTGGTGGCAAAGCTCCCATCGGGCAGCTAGGCATCTGTCCCGAACTTGGCCCGCTCACCATCTCCGATGAGCACCGAAACGGATGCGGCAAACATCTTGTCAACGGCCCTCTCAGTCCCGCCCGGCGAGATGAGCACAAAGTTCTTGTGGTTGAGTTAAATCGTGCCCCACTCCCATCGTAGCCCGAGTCGCGGCCAAGGACTTTGAGGTCTGGTAGGCCCGCCCGCCGTACTCCGCGGGCGAGCGGACATTGAGCCAAGCAACGCGCACATGCCGCTGGCGACCGTCTCGGCTCCCGCCCAAAGGAAGGCCCGCGCCTCTTGTCAATCAGCCCGATAGCCCACGCCGAGAGTGCACGGCAGATGGCCATGTGCACCGGAATGGCCGAGAGAGTCGCCCGGGTGAGCGTCTTCCTTCCCGCCCGGTTCATCAGCTCCGCCTTCCAAGTCGGTATCCGGGCCGCAATCGGCGTCCACAATGGGCTGTTCTACGTGATCTTGTCGATCTTTGTCACCGAGTGGGCGCCCCCCAAGTATCTCACCGGGAAGTGCTGGAGGCGGCGGGGAACACTTGCAAGATGCCCTCGATGTCGCCGTCATTGCAACCGTATCGGCGTTATGGAACATTTGGCGAGGTTAGTGGACAGCCCCGATGCCTGCGCGAAGGTGTCGAAATAGCACCCGAGGCGGGTGAAGTCCCGTGGGCGTGGGGCGGACCGAAGATGACCAGTCATCGCATAGATGGAAGCTCGGCAAGGATGTGTCGTCGTGAAGTGGAGTGAGGTACCCCCGGCGGTCGGCCTCCCTTCAGCATCGCGTTAAGCACCTCCATGACGACGAAGAGCAGCGAGACAGGGGGTCCCTCACTGAGACCACCGTGAGGATCCTCGATGGAAGCCTAGAGGGGGGTGAATAGGCTTACCCCTAAAATTCGACTGTTAAAACTTAGTGCACTCGTCGAGATAGATATGCGCGGCAATCGCCATGTGAAAATAACCGGCGAGACGAGAGAAGTGAACCGAGGCCTGTCGGAAGGTCCGGGCGCGGCACTACCCGCGTCACGCATGCATCTGCCCCGAGTCACTTCACGTATGACTCGAGGTGAATCAGAGCTATGAACTTGAAGTTCGTGGATTCACACTCCTTCCTCGCACACAAATACTTCACAGAGGACAGAGCTAATATGGCAGAAACCTTGTAACAAAGTAGATCGGGTCGAAGCCCTATCTCACAAGACAATATATGCAAGAATGTAAAGAACACAAGTGACACAAGGATTTGACCCGTGGTTCGCCAGGCCACACACAGCCGGGTTACGCCCACGTTGTTGAGGTTGCCACACAAGGCTTAGCTTGCCCACCGGCTTGCTTTTTCCCTCATTCACAAGTCTAGGAGTTAACCCTAGAGATGTGGGGTAATGTATTGCCGTTTGTGTGAGGTTACAAACCTCCCTAGGCTGCCACATGAAGGGGGCAAGCTCAAGGGCGACGCCTAGCCATCTAGGAGCAAGCTCCAAGAGTAAAGAACCCTAGGGTTCCTAGCCAAACGTGAACCAAATGCTCTTTTGAGTGGGGGAAGTAGTAGATCCGGTCTCCAATCGGTTTTGCGGCGATTCCCTCAAAAATCCCTGGTGGGAAGTGAGAGATTGAGTGGGGAGCACAAGGTGCTTCAATGGAGGAGTGAGAGAGAGAGCAAGAGGTGTTTCTGGCTGTTCTGTCGAGAGGAAGAAGAAGAGTGAGCCAGGTGACCGTTGTGGGAGGGGTAGAATAGGTATTTATACCCCACGGACCCAACGGTAGGATTTAAGTGTGGCACCGCCAAGATCGGCCACGCCAAGCAATCGCCAAGCAGGCCCGACAAAAAAAAAGGTGAGATTCAAGTGGAATTGCTGGCTGGTCAGGCTTGAAGTGATGTTTAGTGTCTGGATTTGAGATTTAGAGCACTTGGTCCACAGGTACCCGAGAATCCTAGGATCCCTCTTGATAGTACGGCATTTCCTAAGCTCAAGATTCAAAGTGTGAAATAATTTAAACGCCTTGATCCGAAACACCATCAACTAGTTAATTTGGTGCCTTTGAACCCGTACATCAACTCCACATTTTATTCCCCCTGCATGTCATCTTCGTAGAAAATCTCATTAGTTCCCTAATTCGGTGGTCATCAACGCCAAAACCCACTTAGAGCTTGATTGCACTTACAATCTCCCCATTTTTGGTGATTGATGACAACCAAATTAGAGCTTACATAAGATGTAAAGTCAAACTTAGATTTCGAAGACCAAAGATGTAGGAACCTCCCCTAAATATGTGAGTGAGTCTTGAATTCTCAAAATTGACATAAGAGGTCAATTTCACATATTTAGGTGTAGTGAGGCCTCCCTTAAATGTGTGAGTGACATTTGAATTCTTATTTTAACATAAAAGTCAAGTCACACATTTAGAAAGCGTGCAAGGCCTCCCCCTACATCCATGGTTGCCGTGGGGTGCTCAACAAGGTGTCACAAGTATATCCGTGATGCATATGACAACAAGAACTAGATCGAAACAAAGGGTTGTCATGCGCACCGATGATGCGGCAATGCGCCGCTGCAGGGTGCGGCACCGCCCTATCCCCGGTCGAATGCATGCACAACAAAGCAACCACAAAGATATAAGACATGATATGTAAACTAAACATGCAAAGGATAATTAAAACAGAGTTTAAACATCCAACGACCAAATCCGAGAAATAACAAGTCATAGGTGGCATTATTACATAAAATAGAGTTTCTCTCGAACTCGCACCTAACGAGCTACTCTCAAAAGATCTAAACTCAAGATCATCAGCGTGCATCATCCTCCTCGAAAACATCCAGGCGTTGAAAAGTTTGACCCCTCTAATTTCTTCTAATTTTTCTCCCCCTTTGGCGCCAAACACCAAAAAGATCATAGAAAAGAGAAGAAACAGAGCGGAGTCACTCCTCACTAGTGTCCTCGCGACCGAAGCGGTGTCCTCGTCCCTCCTCGAAATAGCAAAGACTGGCTCGCGTGGAGCGACGAGTGGAGCCGTCGAGCCGAATCTGCCGTGGCAAAGGAACCAAGCAGTCCGATAGGTCCCGATCCGAGCCGGCCGGTAGCCGACAACTCGAGGTCGTACCGAGGTGGTCTAGGGATAGAAGGAGGAACCGGGAGTCCTTGCTTCTTCCTAACACTCTTGAACGCCTGTCTCACCTCCCCTCGCAAGCAACTCATAAGTCTGCTGAGATGCATAAGAGTAATGCCCAAAGATGGCCTTGATCCACTTCTTCACCTTGGATCGAGACTTGCTGTGCCTCCTGGGCCTAGAGCTAGAGGGCTCCTCCAAGTCCTCTCTACCAGCTGAGGTGCCTCCTGCTGTGGGTCTGGATCTGCCACTGGTCTTCCCTCCCTCCAAACCATGGGTCTTCTCAATGTTGTAGACTGTATGGAAGCAGTCCTTGGGATAGATGTTCCCAGTGACCCTCTCAATCATGAACATGAGGTAGGGAGCATAAGGCAAGTTCCTCCTAGCATCATCCAGTGCATTTGCCAGCTGCCTCCAGATGAACTTCCCAACATTGAATGTCTCATCATTTCTAAAATGAGCAAGAAGGTTTCTGGCATACCCATTTATGTCCGAGGCTGCCCCATCCTTGGGGTCAATAGTGCACTGCAGAGATTGTTCATCACATAGAAGAAGTCCTTCAATCCCTTTCTTTTTCCAAGCATCTTTGGATCTGCCCAGCAATCTCTGATGGCCTTGGCCTCAATGAGGTCAATCTCATGAATATCGCATACTGCCTCGCGATCAGCCCCAAAACCAAGTATCTGACAGAATGTGACAAAGTCAACACCGTAGTGCCTCCCGTCCGGTCATCCAAAGAATGGTGTCCGACCGTTCGCCCCCCCAGGATAGGTGGCATGAAACTGACTAAGAATCTCCTCATTCCAATCATGCTTGAAAGCCATGATATCAGTCAGCTCAAACTTCTCACAAGCCTCAATTGCCTCATTGAAGGCATCCTCCTCCTTGTCTGCCATCCTCTCAAAGTCAATGTAGTGCATAGTTGTGATTTTGCTCTTGGATGAGTGAAGGAGGACAGTCAAGTAAAAGTTTGAGTGGAATGCCGCCCAAAACCTCTCATCTATGCCATCACCGCTCATCACTTTGTACACATTGTATGCTCTAGCATCTACCACTTCTCTCTGCTTCTTGAAGTAGCTCACCACCGGAATAGGTGGATCATTGACAGGGTTGCCATCTCAAATACACCCTCTACTGACACCAAGTAGCTACCGCCCTAAAATGTGATAGGTGCTCAGGGGTGCCTTGATCACCAGGTGGGATGATGGTGTATCCATACTGCTGTTGCTGCTCCTCAGTGAGCTCAGCTACCCCACTGCCACCTGCCCTGTTCAGGTTCTTTCCGCCACGGCCTCTTCTGTCGATCACCTTCACCCTCATCTTCCTCTTGCCATGGGAATCACCACCGGATCCATCTATGCAAAAGATTGAATTTGATCGAAACCGTAAGTGATAAGACGTAAAATGGCCAAACATATGTATAGCGTAGATTGGGGATATGAATTTTGACAAACCGAGCAAGCTGTCCAGGGTGAGATCCTAGGCTACGCGGCACCGCCAGTAGGGAGGCACGGCACTGCCGTGAGTGCGCTGCACTGCTTGCCGTGCATATCACGCGGCACCGCCGCTCCCCCTTGCTCAAATTGTCAACATTCATCTCCCAAATCTTTCTCATACATCTATTTAGCACGAGAATATATGTCCTATCACAATTTCTCGAGACAGATTCACGGTTTAGGTGCGATTGCTCATGGATTGACTTTAGGTATGAACTATAGCGAAAATCTCTTCGATATATGGATTTAATCACTTTCCCATCTTAGTTAAGTAGATGATTTGAGGGATATTTACTGATCGAATCGCTTAAGAACTGCCAAGTTCTATTTTGGGACAGCCGGTGCCGTGCCCTCCCGAAATCATCTAAGTAACTAAAACACGAAATTCATCAATTCCATTCAACCAAATTGCTTTCCTAGAGTTCATACATCACTAGACAACACGAATCCATGAGAGATTTCTACACATTGCATAGATCGGGCAAGTTCTTCAAGGTTAGGGTTAGGGTACCTCGTTGATTGAAGGGAAGAGAAGAGAAAATCGCCAAGGAGAGGGAGCAGGGGCCCGGCCGGGACGAAGCGGGAGACCGGCGGGCGTCCGGCGGCGCTGCACTGCGGGGCGGCCCGGTCGGGGCGCGTGTCAGGCGGGGCGAGACGGCGGCGGCGCCGGGCTTCACGCCGAGAAAGAAGAAGAGCGCGTCGCGAAGCGTCGGGTTCGGGAGGAGAAAAGAGACCGGTCGGGCCGAGGGTAGAAAAGGAAAGAGAAAAATCCTTTTTGGCCCGGTACCGGTTCGGACAGAGTGGGTCCTGAAACCCTAGGCGCTGGCATCGCCGCTGCGAGGACGCGGCATCGCCGCGTGCCCTACGCCAAGCACTGCGCGCGGGCACGCGCATTGCCGCTCCAAACCGTCCCCCGCATATATATTGCCACTTGTTGACTTATTTCTCCCTCAAACTTGATCACAGAGACACCAAAATTCATTGCCAGGACAGATCATCAACACGTAACAATGGCATTGAATTTCGGATTAGAATTTGAAATCCTTTGAAACACATAAGGTAAGTTTTCACAAACTTTTCCTATGTCAATCTAGTGTCTCAAACAGATTGCATGTGTGCCGGAATTCAAACCAAGTTACGAGAATCGAGAATGTTTAGCTCACTACGCAAAGCACAAAACCTTGACTCATCGAGAGGCTTGGTGAAGATATCGGCTAGTTGCTTTTCGGTGCTCACATGGCGAATTGCGATATCTCCTTTGAGTTCGTGGTCTCTCAAGAAGTGATGATGGATGTCTATGTGTTTTGTTCTAGAGTGTGCTACCAGGTTATTTTGAAGTTTGATAGCACTCTCGTTGTCACAAAGAAGAGGTATCTTTGTGAAATGACATCCGTAATCTTTTTAAGGTTCAGCTTTCATCCAAAGTAGTTGAGCACAAAGATGCACCGGTCGCAACATACTCGGCCTCGGCGGTGGAAAGGGCTACACAATTTTGCTTCTTAGAGCTCCAAGACACTAAGGACCGTCCAAGGAATTGACATGTTCCCGAAGTGCTTTTTCGATCTACTTTGCAACCGCATAGTCGAATCGAATAGCCAAGTAGATTGAACTTGGAACCCTTTGGGATACCACAAGCCAAGGTTAGGAGTGAGTACTAAATATCTCAAGATTCTCTTAACACCACATTGTGACATTCCTTAGGATTGGCTTGAAAACGAGCACACATACACACACTAAGCATTATGTCCGCCTAGATGCACAAAGGTAAAGCAAGGATCCAATCATGGAGCGGTATACCTTCATGTCCACGGCTGGACCTTCCTCATCAAGATCAAGATGTCCATTGCTTGGCATTGAGTTTTGATTGGCTTTGCCTTGGCCATATCAAACTTCTTTAGCATGTCATGGGTGTACTTGGTTTGGCAAATGAATGTCCCTTCCTCCATTTGATTGACTTGAAATCCGAGGAAGTATTTTAACTCACCCATCATGGACATCTCAAATCTCTTGGTCATTGTCCTACTAAATTGCTCAACATACATATTGTTAGTGCTACCAAATATTATGTCATCGACATATATTTGGCATACAAAGATATTATTGCTAACTTTATGAGTGAAGAGAGTAGGATCAGCTTTGCCTATTTCAAAGCCTTGTTTGAGCAAGAGTTCCTTAAAGCATTCATACCATGCTCTTGGTGCTTGCTTAAGCCCATAGAGCGCCTTATGGAGCTTGTAGACGTGGTTGGGAAACTTGGGGTCTTCAAAACCGGGTGGTTGCTCAACATACACTTCCTCTTGTAGTGGACCATTGAGGAATGCACTCTTGACATCCATTTGGAACAGCTTGAAGTCATGATGGGTAGCAAAGGCTAGAAGAATGCGAATTGCTTCTAGTCTTGCCACCGTGCATAGGTTTCATCAAAGTCCAAGCCCTCTACTTGAGTGAAGCCTTGAGCAACCAATCTTGCCTTGTTTCTTGTCACCAACCCATCTTCATCTTGCTTGTTGCGGAAGACCCACTTGGTACCAATGATGTTAGTCTTGGGTCTTTCCACCAACTCCCACACTTCATTTCTTTTGAAGTTATTGAGCTCTTCTTGCATGGCCAACACCCAATCGGGATCCTTGAGAGCATCATCTACTTTCTCAAGGTTCCAAAGATGAAACAAACGAGAAATGTTGGGCGTAAAGCAGCTAAATGAGATCGAAAGTGGTAACTCCCTTTCAAGACTCCCCGGATGTTGTCAACGGGTGATCCCGCTTGATTGTTTGTTGTAGTCGTGGGTGATCAATGCCATCTGCATTTTCTTCTTGATCTTCATCATATTCATCATCGCCTTCAAGAATTGGAGCAAGATCAAGTGGTTGAACAGTGATGCGGGTGGATCGGCCGCCGCCGAGGCAGGTGGCACGGCAGATCGCCACGCGATGGTGCGGCACGGCGACGCTGAACACTTCCAAATAGGCGTGCGCTGCACTTGGTCATCGAGCACGTCGGCGGAATCTTGTGCAAAGAACAACTGGTGGATCCTCCTCTCCATTAGCTTGATCCTCCCGAGGCTTTATATCACCGATAGCCAATTGCTTGATTGCCTCACAAGGTGGATCTTCCTTTCCTACAACACTTTGATCAACTTGCTCTACTTGAGAGCCATTAGATTCATCAAATGTCACATCTATAGTGATTTCAACCCCTACCGGTGGTTTGGTTGAAAACACGATAGGCATGCTCATTTGACCCGTAACCAAGAAGAAAACCTTTTCATCAACTTTAGGTGCAAACTTAGAGGTTCGGGGCCTTTTGTTCAAAAATGAAACACTTGCACCCAAACACCCTAAAGTATGACACCTTAGGCTTGTTACCAGTTAAGAGCTCATATGAAGTCTTCTTGAGTTTCTTGTGTAAGTAGAGACGGTTGATGGCATGACAAGCGGTGTTGATGGCTTCACACCAAAAGATGTCTGAAGTCTTGTACTCATCAAGCATTGTCGTTGCCATCTCTATGAGTGTTCTATTCTTCCTCTCTACTACACCATTTTGTTGAGGGGTATATGCAGCTGAAAATTCATGCTTGATGCCCTCTTCATCAAGGTACTCTTCAACTTGGGTGTTCTTGAATCCGGTCCCATTGTCACTTCTTATTCTCTTGACGGGTAGACCAAATTCTCTTTGTGCCCTCTTGATAAAAGTCTTCACCTTCTCTTGTACCTGGCACTTATCAAAGACAAAGAAAACCCAAGTGAAGCGGGAGTAATCATCAACAATAACAAGTCCATATTTGTTACCCCGATGCTAAGATAGGCCACCGGTCCAAAGAGATCCATGTGTATCAACTCCAATGGTTGAGTAGTGGTCATCACACTCTTTGGTGGGTGAGGTGCACCTACTTGCTTCCCAGCTTGGCAAGGTCCACATATCCTGTCTTTGTCAAAATCAATATTTGTTAGACCAATGATGTGGTTGTCTTTTCTCAGTTTGGCCAAGTTCCTCATGCCAACATGTGCTAGACGGCGATGCCATAACCAGCCCATGCTAGATTTTTGCCATTAGACAAGTCTCAAGCTTAGCCTCACTTTTGTTGAAATCAACTAAGTAAAGCTTATTCTTGAGTTTGCCCTAAAGACAACAGAGGAATCCTTCCCGCGAAAAGACTTCCACACCAACATCCGTAAAGAGACAATTGTCACACAATTGTGAGACCGACAACAAATTATATCCCAAACGAATCAACATGCAAAACATCTCGAAATATTATGCTCGCTTGTGATAGCAACGTTACCAAGACCGATCACACTTCTTACATCATCATTTCCAAACCTTATGTTGTTCCTATCGTCATTGGTATGGAAATATGATGAGAACATACTCCTTTCTCCGGTCATATGATTTGTACAAATGGCCCAAGCCAAACACCCAACTTGACCCACCGGAGGAGTATGCCTGCAAATCAAGTTTAGTTCACAAGTTTAGGTCCCCTAAGAGTCTTGGGACCTTTTACCTTAGTCACAAGAACTTTGGGAACCCAAATAGAGGTATTGCAATAAAGTTTTCTTTCACTGCCCAAGTACTTTACAAACACCTGCCCTTTGCTGTTTGCCTTCACCTCAAAGCAAGGATTGGAGTCCAACTTGCTTGCTTTTGCCTTTGATTGATGGAAGTAGCCTCTTGGAACAGCCCAGACAAAATTTTCTGACTTCTGGACCTTCTTCATAGGCTTTTGGACCATCTTCTTAGGTCTATTCTGAGCTGAGACAGAGTAGGTGACCTTCCCTTTTCTTGGGGGCGCGGCACTGCCGCCCGTCCTCGCGGCACTGCCGCGTGTAGCAGACAGAGCAGCTCGGGTTGGCTTGTGTCCAGCGCTCTGTGCAGGTCTCTCCGTACCTACTGTGCCTTTGCTCAAGAATTTGACACATTCAACACCATTGATCAGCCCTTCGACCATTGGTTTTGTTTCCACGCTTGTGTCCAAGTCCATCTTTGATTCTTGGATTTCTCCCATCAATGTAGTTGGGCTTCTTTGGAGCCTCAACTTTGTTGCTCACTGTTGCCTTGCTAGTTTCACCTTCTTTTCTTACCATAGCAGTGAGCCTAGTGATCTCTTTCTCCATTGCTTTCATGTTGGCAAGGTTAGTGGCATAAGCATTCATATCAACATTATAGCATTTTCCACAACCTTGACTAGTGGAGGGAGTAGAGGTATCCTTTGTGGCTGAGAGATGTGAGTTGCTCTCACTAAGAATGCTATGTTCATTTTCAAGCTTTTTGTGCTTGTCTTGCAAGTCACAATATTTCCCATTTAGGGTGACCATAGCCTTCTTTGTAAGAGCATGGTTTCCTTGCTCATTAGCTAGGCTCTTTTGCAAGGAAGCCACCTCACTTCTCTCAGCTACAAGATCATCCTTGTTATCAACATAGAGCTTTTCAAGTCTATCAAGTTGACTATCTCTAGTTGCTAACTCCGCTTGGGTACTCTCTAAATCCGCCATTAGTTGAGCAAGAAAGCCTCTAGTTTTGGGATCTAGGTTTTTAGTGAGTCTAGCATATTCTTCATCATCACTAGATTTATCTTCACTAGAGCTTTCACTAAGATCACTAGATTCATCACTAAGAGAGGGAGAAGGCTTGGGTGTGGATTTTACCTTCCCATGCTTGGCCATAAGACAAACATGTGTGGAGTCATTTTCTTCCTCATTCTCATCATCGGTCATGTTGTTGAAGAGCTTGAGTGTAGAGGTCTCTTGCATGGCAAATGTTGCAACATGGACTTCCTCTTCACTTGTCTCTTTGGTTGAGTCCCACTCATGGCCGATGTGAGCTTCACCCATATTCCTTCCTTTCTCTTGTAGTCTTGCTTCTTGTCATTGCCATTGTCCTTCTTGTACTTGTTGTTTTTGTTCTCATAAGGACAATCGGCAACAAAATGCTCGGTGCTGCCACAATTGAAGCATGTCCTCTTTTTCTTGTTTGGGAACCTTCGTTGCACCATCTTGTAGCCATTTGCTTTCATCCCCTTCCCATACTTCTTCATGAATAGGGCCATGTCATCAATCTTCTTGTAATCAGCCCCATCATCTTCATCATCACTTGAGGAAGAGGTTGCATCAATATTTTCTTGCATCTTCTTCATTTCTTTGTCTTGACTTGTAGATGCTTGCTTGCTGCCCTTGACCTTGTTGGAGAAGCTTGGCTTGCTTGTCTTGGTTGCCTTGAGAGCCACATCCTTGATCTTGACCCCCTCAAGCTTTGCTTGCAACTCCCCAAGCTTTCTTCTTTCATTTGCCTCCTCTCTTTGCATGTTATGGGTGAGCAGCCTACCAAGCACATCATTTGGAGTGAAGTGCTCAAACCTCTTCTTATCACGAATCAAGGTGACCACTATGTCATTTCTAGGTGTGTATGCCTCAAGCATAATCTTGACAACGGTGTGGTCATCTAGATCCTCATCTCCAAATCCTCTAATCTTGCCAACTAGCACCATCAACCGGTCAAACATTTCTTGGGCCCCTTCTCCCTCAAGGATCACAAACCGGTTGAGCTTGGCCTTCAACAAGTCAATCTTGGCTTTTCTTACTTTGTCTACACCCTCATGTGCAAGTACTAGAGTGTCCCAAATCTTCTTTGCTTCATTGACGTTCATCACCCTATTGTACTCATTGCCTTCTTGTGCACTTAGGAGGATGCTTGTGGCTTGACCATTGATGTGGGCAGTTTGCTAGCTCTTCATTGGTTGGTTCCTTAGGGTTCACCGGTGGCTGAAATCCACGCACACAACCTCCCAAAGACCGGGGTGAAGGGCGCTAAGATAGGCTCTCATCAAGTGCTTCCACTTGGCATAGTTGGTCCCATTGAAACGGGGCAACTTTCCCAAGGGCACATTGATAAAGGACTTCTTATCGCGGTTAGTCAAATAAGAAGAGTAGTTAAAGGATATGGCGGCGGACTTGTTGTTGTTGACGCTGCACTCATCCTTCTTCTTTTCTTTCTTCTTCTTGCTCTTGTTGTAGGAGATATCATCATCTCCATCTTCTTGAGCTACTTGATAGCTCACTTGACTCGCTTCTTCTTCTTGCCTTTGCTTTTCTCTTGCTGCCCTTCTAGCGACTCTTGCCTCACGAATCATCTTTCTTTGTTCTTTTCTTTGAAGCTTCTCGGCAAGCTTGACACTAGCTTGCTCTTCAAGCTTCTTCTTTTCTCTTTCTTGCCGTCTTGTGTTTCGTCTAGCTAGTCTTGCGGCTTTCTCTCGACATCGGTAGCATCACCCTTGATGGTGCTCTCGCTGGTGTCCGAAAGAAAGCCGGCCGCTTCTTGGCCTCCACCTCCTCCACGGGACGGTGGTCTTGCCTCCTTTGTTCGATCCCTCCGGTGCCTCCATACTTCACGCGGAGAAGCGTATACGAAGTATCCTAGCTCTGATACCACTTGTAGGATCTGATGGAAGCCTAGAGGGGGGGTGAATAGGCTTACCCCTAAAATTCGACCTGTTAAAACTTAGTGCACTGTCAGTACAGATATGCGCGGCACTGCCGCGTGAAAATAACTGACAGAGACAGAGAAGTGAACCGAGGCCTGTCGGGAAGGTCCGCGCGGCACCCGGCGTCCACGCGGTGGCATCGCCACGGTCACTTCCGTAAGTGACTCCGAGGTGAATCCCGAGAGCTATGAACTTGAAGTTCATGATTCACACTCCTTCCTGCACACAAATACTTCACAGAGGATAGAGCTAATATGGCAGAAACCTTGTAACAAAGTAGATCGGGTCGAAGCCCTATCTCACAAGACAATATATGCAAGAATGGAAAGAACACAAGTGACACAAGGATTTGACCCGTGGTTCGCCGTGCCACACAGGCTGGGTTACGTCCACGTTGTTGAGGTTGCCATACAAGGCTTAGCTTGCCCACTGGCTTGCTTTTTCCCTCGTTCACAAGTCTAGGGAGTTAACCCTAGAGATGTGGGGTAATGTATTGCTGTTTGTGTGAGGTTACAAACCTCCCAAGGCTGCCACACGAAGGGGGCAAGCTCAAGGGCGACGCCTAGCCATCTAGGAGCAAGCTCCAAGAGTAAAGAACCCTAGGGTTCCAGCCAAAACGTGAACCAAATACTCTTTTGAGTGGGGGAAGTAGTAGATCCGGTCTCCAATCGAAGTTTGCAGCTGATTCCCTCAAAAATCCCTGGTGGGAAGTGAGAGATTGAGTGGGGAGCTCAAGTTGCTTCAATGGAGGAGTGAGAGAGAGAGCAAGAGGTGTTTCTGGCTGTTATGTCGAGAGGAAGAAGAAGAGTGAGCCAGGTGACCGTTGTGGGAGGGGTAGAATAGGTATTTATACCCCAAGGACCCAACGGTAGGATTTAAGTGTGGCACCGCCAAGCCGCGCCACGCTGCATCGCCAGCCCGCGTAGGGCGCGGCACTTGCCGCACCAATGTGCAGCACCGGCGCCGCCCCGACAAAGAAAAAGGTGAGATTCAAGTGGAATTGCTGGCTGGTCAGGCTTGAAGTGATGTTTAGTGTCTGGATTTGAGATTTAGAGCACTTGGTCCACAGGTACCCGAGAATCCTAGGATCCCTCTTGATAGTGCGGCATTTCCTAAACTCAAGATTCAAAGTGTGAAATAATTTAAACGCCTTGATCCGGAAACACCATCAACTAGTTAATTTGGTGCCTTTGAACCTGTACATCAACTCCACATTTTATTCCCTGCATGTCATCTTCGTAAATCTCATTAGTCCCCTAATTCGGTGGTCATCAACGCCAAAACCCACTTAGAGCTTGGTTGCACTTACAACCACGCGCGTGGAAGATGCGCTGGCCAGGCCTCCCATTCACCATGACCTTTGTGCTCGCGAGTGAGACAGCAGTGCCGAGAGCCGCCCGCCATCTCCGAGGGAAGCCAGCGTGTTCCAAAGATGTCCAACGAGAAGGGCCACGCCATGGAGTCAAAGGCCTTCGCCAAGTCCACCTTGAGAAGAATGGTCGGCTTCTTTCGTGCATACAGCCCCGACGGATGGATTGGATGGTGCGGAAGTTGTCGCGGGATCGTCTCCGCGCGGATGAAGGCCGTTTGATTTGTCCCAATGAGCTCGTTCATCCGAGGTGCCACCCCGACAAGCCAAACATTTGGCAAATAGCTTCGCCATGGAGTGGGTTAGGGCCGATGGGCCTATAATCCCCATGCCCGCCGGCGCTTGAACCTTGTGCAGCAAGATCATGACAGCCTGGTTGAGGTGAGCAAAGTCTCTAAAATCTTGGTCCCACCAAGCTTGGAAGGCCCGCACAATGTCCGGCCCAACCACCGGCCAGCAGCCTTGAAGAAACCGACCGTGAAGCCATCTCGGACCCGGCGCCCGGCCATTCGGCGTGTCCTTCATCGCCATGGCAATCTCGTCGGCCGTGAAAGGTGCCGCTTGATCGCTGAGGTCGAGGCGTGGTAGACGGAGTGCCAAGAAGTTTAGGCGCCTTTGCCGGAGGAACGGCGTGCACGAGCGGGCCGTTGTAGAAATCATATACGATGCCGGCCTTGGCCTCCTCTGCCGTAAAAGTTTGTCCGCCGTCTTTGCAAGGCGAGTAGGTAATTCTACGGCGTCGATGACAAGCTTGAAGATGAAAGTATCCGGTACAGGCATCCCCTCCCGCAGTGCCTCGTCCCGTGTGGCGTTGCCTCGCCATCGTTCACGAGAACGACGCAAGGCCTAGCACATGTGCCTTGAGATCATGATATAGCTCAAGGTCCCTTGCCGACAACTCCGCCTTGTCTCTTGTGCCACATCGAGCTGGAGGATGGTTAGCCTTGCCGCCTACAACCGCATGTTGACACTACCAATAGCGCTAGCACGCCAAGACTTCAACGCCTTTGCCACGGTTCTCGGCTTGATATCCAAGGCTCGACTTGGGTGACGTTGAAAAAGCCGCTGCCCCACGCCCGTAATAACGGTCTCCGTGGAACCCGTCCACCTTCGTCCCGAACTCCTCAAACCTAAATCTAGGTGCGCCCCAAGGTTCGATGACCGCACAAGCAACAGCGGCGCATGATCCGAAGTATCCGAGGAGAGGCAGCGCAAATTATGATTTGGGAAAAGCTGCATCCACTCTAATGACGCAAACGCACGGTCGAGGCGTTCGAGTAGGGTTGGCCGTGCCGCTGGACCATGTGTACAGCCGGCCGAGAGATGTAATTCCCCGGAGATGCAAGTCATCGAGGAAGCCACGGAACCGCGCATCGGTCCCACGGTTCAGCCTGCCATTATTTTTATCGACCGCTTGGTAAATCAAATTGAAATCACCACGGATGAGCCATGGTCGGTGCAAGCGGCCACGACATCACGGAGTTCAGCCAGGAACGCCGCCTTCTCCCCATGCACGACCGGCCCATAGACATTAGTTAGCCACCATGGTTCCGTCCCATCCGCCGATGACGCTTTGATGATGGCTGAATATCGGCCCACGCACGGATGAGCCACATCCCGAGAGATCCCTCCTCGGGAGGATATCGCACCCCAGCCACACCCCACACAGCAGGCAAGAAGCAATAATCAAAGTCGAAGGACGTTAGTTCATTGTTGATGCGAACGGTAGGACTTGCAAGCTTGGATTCTTGCGGACACACTACGAGACTCGATGCTGCTCCACCAAGGTTCGGACGACGCTACGTCGCGCGCGGCTGTTCAACCCATGCGCATTCCACACCAGAAGATGGTTTGTACTCATGATGGAAACAGATTTGCTCGTCGAGGCAGTGTGGGGCTTAGACACACCCTCCGCCCCGCCCGGCCAAGACGGCGCTTCAACATGGGGAACAGCTCCCTTGTTAGATTGTAGACATGACACGGCCCATGGGCCTGCCGTATCCGGCTCCCCATCGTGCCTATATGTACACAACGATGTCCTCCGATCAATGCAAGCTGTATTACTCCAAACCCTAATCATCAACATGGTATCACGAGGGTACGCATCCTGCGACCTCGCTTCCGCTAAACCCAGCCGCCGCGAGTCATCGCCGGCTCCACTCGCTGCCGAGATCTCTCTCGCCGAGCCACTCCACTCTACCCTCCTGTCGCCGATCATCACCGATCGCCCTTGAGGCCACACCCTCCTGCCGCCCGGTCTCGGTGATCGCCCGGGATCCCGCAATCTCCCTCTCCCGCCCGATCTCTACGATCGCCGGGATCGAGCCACTCACCCTCCCGCCGCCGGTCTCCCGCCGATCGCCAGGGATCCCGGCCCCCTCCCGTCGCCCGATCCCTCGATCGCGGGATCCTGCCCCGACGCCCGGTCTCCATCGATCGCCGGGACCCCATCCGCGGCCGTCATCATGGGCGACACCGGGGCCGGGCGCAGCCGCCATGAGCGCGAGGCGGCTGGCGCTGCCACCGACAAGGAGTTGTCTACCCGAGAGGCCGCCAACGCTGCCATCCATGCCCGGGCAACCGGGTCATGAACATCAAAGTCATCGTCCACCGTCACGGCTGGACAAACCGGCGAACAACTATGGCACTGGCGTTCCTCCTTCCTCACCGTCCTCGGCAAGTACAACCTCAAGTCGCACGTCCTCAACGACGCCTCCACCCCACACGATCGCCCGGGCGCGAGATGGGCTTCGCCGCGTCCTCGCGTGGATCTATGCACCGTCTCCAACGACCTGCGGCAAGCGCTCATGATCCGTGATCCGACCGCTCGTGGGCGTGGCTCTACCTCGAGGATGAATTCCTCGGCACGCGGAGTCCGTGCATTGCTTCTGGAGGCCGAGTTCGATCCTTCAAGCGGGCGTGCATCCGTTACGGACTACTATCGCCGCCTCGAGACGATGGCCGCCTCCCCCAAGGAGTTAGGTGATCCGATCGGCGATCGGCAGCTCGTCCTCACTCTTCTCCGCGGCCTCAACGAAAAGTTTCGGCACATGGTGTCCAATCCAAGATGCGGCGCCACGTTCCGACGTTGCGGAGGCGCGCACCCTGCTGCTCCTCGAGGAGATCGACATCACCGACCTCCACGGCGCCCCCCTTCGACTCCAAGGCCGGCTCCCGGCGCTGGTCATGCGGCCCGGCGGCCCCTCGCCCTCCTACGCCCCACGGGCTCCGGCGGCGGTAATGGAGGCAAGGGGGCAAGAACGGTGGCAATCGTAATCGCCGCCGTGGACGCGGCAACAACGGTGGCAATGGCGGGGGCGGTCAACCTGGTGGCGCACCCGGCGGGCAAAGCGTCCAGGCGCACCCATGCTGCCCACCATCGGCAACCCGTGGTCCGGATCGGTGCGGCTATGGCCGCATGGCTATAACCCTCCACCCCCTGCGCGATGCGCCCACCCCATTCCCTACGACCAGCCGCCGCACGCGCTACACATGATGCCGTACCCGGGGGCTACTACCAGCCCACCACCCCGGTTTTATTTCTGCGGCGGCACACCTCCTCCTCGGCGGGGATCCTCGTCGGGCTCCTCCATCGGCACTCCATCGTGCGCCGCCGTGGAACCCTATGGCGGCGGGTCATGGGATCAGCGTCCCTCGTCGGCAACTTCAACACGATGTCGCCGACGCCACCGGCAACAACGCGTCGAGTGGTATGCCGACTCGGTGCTGGTTCCCACATGACCGACCATTCGGTATACTCTCATCTCCTCGCTCACCCTCCTTGTCCGGTCCTTCCCCTCGATTATCGCCGGTAATGGATCCCTGTACCTATTACCTCCACTCGGGTCATACTCGTTTCCTAATTCGCGTCGTCCTCTTATTCTTAATGATGTCTTAGTGTCCCCGAGCATTATTAAGAATCTGATTTCTGTTCGTCGCTTTACCATGGACAACAATTGTTCTATCGAGTTTGACCCTTTGGCCTTTCTGTGAAGGACCTTGCAAACACGGAGCGTGATCGCCAGTGCAATAGCACGGGTGACCTCTACCCGTTCTTCCCGCCCACCAGCAGAAGACACCAGCCCCCGACGTCGACCTTGTGGCACCGTCGTCTCGGTCATATCGGTTCCGGCTTTGTCCAAGCTAATTACCTCCTGTGCCATTATTTGTAATAAGCCCAAAACGATCACTTATGTCATGCATGCCAACTTGGGCGTCATATTCGTCTTCCATTTGGGTCTTCCAATTCCGTGCCTCCAATAAATTCGATTTAATACATTGTGATCTTTGGACCTCTCAATTGTCAGTGTGTCCGGTTACAAATATTATCTTGTGCTTATTGATGATTATTCACATTATGCTTGGACATTTCCTCTTCGTCTTAAATCCGATACATTCACCACTATTTCTCACTTTTTTGCTTATGTGCGAATGCAGTTTGGCATCTCCGTGAGAGCCGTCCAGTGCGACAATGGTCGTGAGTTTGACAACTCCTCGGCTCGCACGTTCTTCCTCTCCCACGGTGCCGTCCTTCGCATGTCTTGCCCTCGCACCTCCCAGCAAAACGGTAAAGCCGAGCGCGCCCTTCGCACCATTAATGACATTGTGCGTTCTTTGCTTTTTCAAGGCAGCCTTCCCCCTGTCTACTGGGTCGAATCACTTCATACAGCCACCTATCTTCTAAACCGCCTCCCCACCATGACCCTAGGCGTCCGTACACCGTATTTTGCACTCTACGACACCCACCCCGATTACACTCGTCTACGTGTTTTTTGGTTGTGCGTGTTATCAAATTTATCCGCCACGCCACCCACAAACTTTCTCCTCGCTCATCTTTATGTGTCTTCCTTGGCTATTCTTCCGACCATAAGGGATATCGATGTCTTGATCTCCATTCCAACGGGATCATCATCTCTCGCCACGTGGTGTTCGATGAGTCCGTGTTCCCCTTCTCCGAGATGTCCACATCCCCGTCGGATCCCAAAGACGTTGGATTTTTTACATGATAATGACACCTATGCTACACCCCCCAGGTCTAGCACCGTGGTTGCGGTTCCTCGTCCTCGCCCATCGCCGAGCCTAGCTCCAAAGATGGGCAGTCCCGACGCTCCCGGCGGCACCGACGCCGGTGCCCCGGCTCGCCATCCAGCTGGGCGCCTCCAAAGACGCCGACGAGCAGCGGCGGCTGCCGCCGCCAAGACACCGACGAGCAAAGGTAGCGGCTGCGCCAAAGCAGCGACCAAGGTGGAGCCGCTGCCCCCAACTCAGAAGAATCTCGCCCGACCTTGCCGCCCCTGTGGCTACCATGCCCCGAGGTTGCGCCCAGCCAGGGCAGGGCGTGTCGTCGCCAAGCCCATTGTGCCGGTCCAGCAATGATCATGGCATGCGGACGCTGCGGCAAGTCGGCTTCCACGCAGCCAACCGACCGGCTAAATCTCCATGTCGACACTCTATCTCCGGTGCCGAAGTCCGTCCATGCTGCCCCTTGCCGATCCTCAATGGCGGGCAGCAATGCAGGCCGAGTTTGATGCTCTCGGGCCAACGACACGTGGGCGTTGGTTCCTCGACCGCCGGGCAAAGAACCTCGTCAGCGGTAAATGGATTTTCCGGCATAAATTTTTGGTCGATGGTTCTCTTGATCGCTACAAGGCTCGATGGGTTCTTCGGGGATTCACTCAGCGGCCTAGCATCGATTATGATGAGACTTTTAGCCTGGTTGTCAAGCCTGCTACTGTCTGAGTTGTTCTCACTCTGGCTCTGTCCAAGTCTTGGCCCATCCATCAGCTCGACGTCAAGAATGCCTTCTTACATGGGACACTCAATGAGACAGTCTATGCTACACAACCCTCAGGTTTTGTTGCTCCTTCTCGGCCCAACCATGTTTGTCGCTTGAACAAGTCTCTATATGGGTTGAAGCAGGCTCCTCGCGCATGGCACCTTCGGATTGCTGGACATCTCATTTCTCTGGGTTTTGTTGAGTCCAAGGCTAATTCGTCCCTCTTTATTTTTCGCCGAGGTGCTGACACAGTTTACCTGCTTCTTTATGTGGATGACATTGTACTCACAGCCTCATCATCGAGCCTTCTTCAGCGCGTTATTGCAGCTCTTCGGAGGGAATTCTCCATGACTGATATGGGTCCTCTTCATCATTTCTGGGCTTGTCGGTTGAGCGCAGAGCGATGGTCTTTTTTTCTTTCTCAGAAGCGGTATATGCTAGATATTTTGGACCGTGCTAGTATGAGTAATTGCAAACCTTGCAGCACTCCCGTTGATACTCATGCCAAGCTATCTGCGCCAATGGTGTTCCGGTAGCGATCCGACCACGGTTCAGCGATATTCTTTGGTGCTCTACGAATCTCACCTTCACTGCCCCGATATCTCCTATGCGGTTCAGCGGGTTTGCCTCCATATGCATGACCGAAGGAGCCTCACTTCATCTGCTATGAAGCGCATCCTGCGCTATATTCGAGGCACCTTGAGTCTTGGATTTCACCTTCACTTTGGACCTCGCCCGATGCGCCTACAGTTTACTCGGACGCTGGATCGGGCTTCCGTCCCGACACTCGTCGCTCCACGTCCGGCTACGGTGTGTTCTTGGGGACAATCGATCTCTTGGTCGTCGGCGTCGACCCTCTTGTCTCGATCCGATCTTTGAGGCCGAGTATCGCGCTGTCGCCAATGGAGTTCGCGGGCGTGTTGGCTCTACGACAACTCCTTCATGAGCTCCATTCCCCTTTCGTCGAGCCACCATTGTGTCTTGTGACAATGTAAGTCTTTGTCTACTTGTCCACCAACCTAGTGCAGCACCAGCGGACCAAACATGTGGAGATTGATCTACACTTCGTTCGTGATCGTGTCGCTCTTGGAGAAGTTCGCGTTCTACATGTGCCTACTACATCCCAGTACGCCGACATCTTCACCAAGGGTCTTCCGACTTCGGTTTTAAATCGTCGAGTTTAGAACAAGATCTTAATGTTGGCGGTGCTCCCGGTTCATACTTTGCGGGGAGTGTTAGATTGTAGACATGACACGGCCCATGGGCTTGCCGTATCTGGCTCCCCATCGTGCTGTATGTACACAACGGTGTCCTCCGATCAATGCAAGCCGTATTACTCCAAACCCTAATCATCAACATCCCTCACGTGTTCCCTATTTGCGGATCCACCATCCCAAAATGCTCCGCGAACTTGGCTTCAAGCACAGGTCCGGAGTTCCCGAGCACGGGTTGATAGGGCGTCCTTCAAGCTTGTTGAGGAGGACTTTCAACGCTTGCCGTTCAGGATGCGGATCGCGCTGGTTGCATTTCGCCGCCCGGACGCGTCTTTTTATTTGCTGGATGGACCATTCCTCCTCCGACACCCTGGAGCGGTGCAGTGGCGGGCGGCTGGAGAGTATAGCATCCTCCAGAGGCAAGGAGATGTCCTCTAAAAGTCCCCGGCTGCAACATCATCACTAGGCTGTGCGCCAACAAAGAGCATCAACGTTGAGGGCTGCATCCTCACCCGTGGAGACGTCTACATTCATCACATCAGCAATCACGGGAGGGGCAGCAACAACAAATTCGGTGTCCACCAAATCGGACCACCAAATCCGCGGCCGGCGACAATGCACCGTCCCTCGGTGGCCAGAATTCGGATGCACACAAGCCGTGCCCACCGGTCGGCGGGCGATCAACCCGCTGCGGTCCCCGGGCTGCGGCCATCTTGAAGTAAGTGTGGCGCAATGTCAATGAAGCGGCCGACCACACCCTTCCCGGACACCAGCAACCTTGCCGGGCGCAGGGGGGAAGCCGTGAGACCGACCGTGTTGCCCGGCCCGAGGAGTCCCGGCAAAGATTAGATTTGGGCGTCGACAGCCCGCCCCCAGGCCCGGCGAGTAATGCGTGGCGTCTTGGCGGTGCCGACCGCAGAACCCACCTGGTCCACTATCTCTTCCCTCGATCGGTGAGGAGGAGCCCATGGCGGATTTGGTTGGGCGGCGTGGCAGGCTCGCAAGACCGCAGCGCGTGAACCGACCAGCGGTGTCGTTCACGATGGTGGGCACAGCTAAGCGAATAGGTGCCGGGCGTCCGCAGGCAGCCGTGGATCATCCCAATGGGTCATGGCGGCCGCGTTCCCCCACCAGCACTACTAGGGACCTCCCGAGGCGTTCCTCCTCGGCCTGTATAGCAGCGAACGGCGGACGACGACAAGCTGGGGCCGTTCCCTCGCCCAAACAATAATTCGCGTAGATGAGACATCACCATCTCCCTGCGGCGTGCGCCGCAGTATTGGTTCCTCGGGAGGTGGCGGCGGTGGTGGCGGCGGCGTGGCGGCCGCCGAGGACGCGCCGGCCGGGCATCATCGCGCGCTGCTCGGCGCGCCACCCGACGCGGCGAAGCCCCCATGATGGTGTCGCCGGATCAAGAGGCTGATTGAGCGCGGCGAACCTCCAACCACCGTGTCGTTGGGCGGCGGGGATGGTGCCGCACCGGCCGCAGCGCACATCGCCCGCTGGGTGACCGGCTCCACTTAGCTCCTCCCCGGGACACGAGGTCGCGGGCACTCAGGCGCACGGTGTCCTTCGGCATGACGGAGAAGCGGCGACTGGGGAAGGTGCGTTCGCCTTAACATGGCCTTCCCCCGAGGCGATTGAAACACGGTCCCACCGCCTCCGGCGGGGCGGCCCTCTTCGGCCTGGCGGCGAGCGAGTGCCCCGTCTTCCCGCGCTGCACCTCGAAGAACCCATCCTCGTCCGGTGAGCCACGCACCCTTGGCCCGGATGCGGCAGCGGCGACACGCCACTGGCGGCGGTCCGCGCACGCGCCCGACCAAGAACCGGGCGCCACGGTGGACCTTGGGGGCGGGGAAACACGTTGGATGACGGAGGCCGGCCGGCTCCGCCCATGGTACTCCACGGTGGCGCTGCACATAGGCTTTCTGACGGCCGCCCGCGACCATGAACCCGAGAGATTCTTCTTCTTACGGCGCCGTTTCTTCTTCTTCTTCTTCTCCTCCGGGATGATGGCCTCCTTCCCTTTCCCGCAGGTCGGCTGAGGGACGGACTCCTCCCTCGGACTCGAGACGGCTCCTCGAAGTCACCGAGCTCCGGCCGCCCCCGTCGTCGAGGTGGGGAGAGGTGCCGGCTCGGCGGCGCCGGGCCCCTCGGCCCGGCGCCGCCGAGGCCGGCGCATCGTAGTCCATCACCGGCACGCGGGCGCTCAGACTTCATCGTCAATGGCGCCCGGTGAAGTCCCCGCGGGCGATGTCCTGCTCCGTCGGGCGAATGGCCGCCGGATTAGCTTCTCTTCCTCCTCCATCTCTTACGCCCAGGTCCTCCGCCGAGGGAGGAGCCCATCTCCATGGCGGCGGCGTCACCACTCCGATCCGGACAGATCCAGATCCGGGAGGGAAATGCGGAGATCCGGCTAGGAGGGAGGGGGGGGCAGATCTGCTCGGAAGGTCAGGTGGAGCACTCGCACGCGAGCTCGTGGGTGAGAGAGGAGGCTCGGGGCGGCGGAAATGGTGGCAAGGAGGGGGGATGGCGGCGTGGGGTGGGAGTCGCTAGGGAGTCGCCGGGGTCGCCGGGGGCCTTTACCGTTAGGCTCTTCTCCCACCGAGCTTCTTTTGGGTAAGTCCGAGTGTGTGTGTCTTTCAAATAAAAAAGCCGAATTTGTGTGCTGATCACAAATGTGGTTAATGTCATCCACTAAAACTAAGCATGTGGCTAATGGGGTCAAGGGATAATAAGCTTATCTGTTATATCAGTCCATTTGGTTGATGTCATTGAACTATTATTTTTTACTATAGTTTTGACAATTATTAAACTCTGAAATCAGATATGTTTAGCCATCTATCTATTAAATCCACACAACTTTACGCTTCAATAGGTTTCAAATGTGGTTTTGCCAATGGATTTTCTAAAAATGATAAACTATGGTTAGCGTTACAAATCAAGTTCTTCCTATTGATTGGTACATAAGCGCAAGAATAGAGACGACAGTAACTGGGAGATCGAACACAAGTTTATTATTTTGTTGGTGATTTTGAAGATGTTCCTTTCAGCTCTCCATACATTTCATTTTATATTGGGAAGAAGTGTAGAACGTGGCTACTTCAATTTTTTTTCATTTCTACATTCATCTCGTTACCATCATTCAAAGTCGTTGTTTCACATTGCTTTTAACTTTGACTTCACAATAGTTAAATCCATACAAATCCAAAACCAAAAGCAAGTGAAAAGCAACCACGAACAATCCATAAGTAGGGGGGGGGGCACAAGCCCCCTTAATACTGACCACCCCTCTACCATTAATTTGAGAAAAAATTTGAATCAGAGATGTATTTTTTTATTAGTGGGATAGAGGGAGTATTGTTTAGCTTCATGCTACATTGCTTTTAACTTTGACTTCACAATAGTTAAATCCATACAAATCCAAAATCAAAAGCAACCACAAACTATCCATAAGTAGGGAGGGCACAAGCCACCTAAAAAGCTCATCTGAATTTGGTCCGGCAAACAAAACTGAAGCTAAACTGACCTTGATTGTTGCGAGACATCGTGTGCTCTTTTTCGGCCACAAGTTTAGATGTGTGGAAAAGTGTCATGGACACCTTGTTTATACATGGGCCAATGATCGAATGAAGATCCCAAATCCCCCTGGGTTGTTGAGGACTGTGCCGTGCGGGGTGTCCTGATACTTTGCAAGAAGGGCATACCATTCACGGTTCACGCCACGCACTCCATCATCACGCAAGCCGCCCCACTACCACTCCTCCAGGCAGACCCCTACTCCCCATGTGGCACGTTGTCGCCGTTGCCCAACCTTGGGTAGTCTAGCACTCCTAGTGCTCGAGATTTAGAGTTTAGGGTTTTGTGTCACTATTCTTGTGCCCCGATCCTAGCTAGCGCCTAGTAGTTTGCCTCTTGTCTCAATAGCCCATCGATGTCGCTCCCAGCCTCCATGCTCCATACCTCAACAAGACCTGAAATAACCACGCGGACACTGGAACTTCCAGGCGTACATGAAAAGACCACTGTCCTAACCAAACACCCAGATTGCATCTTCTAGACATCACCAAACATCGACAGATTAAGCCACTTTTTCTCCAAAATTGCTTCCTCTAGATCTGCAGCATCCACTAACAGGTACCTAGATTTTCTTCAGTGGCCGACGAGCATCTCTAGTCGGTAATCATCTGAAACAAGAACCTCCCAACTTGGTTTAGTAGGTAATCCTGAGGGGCCTTTATGAGATGCATTTAGGTCCGTCCAGCTGAGGCATGAAGTCTCTGCATCCCAATTGGGGCAGAAAAGAGACACATTATTATATCTAGATAAATACATAGCAAAAATGATTATACCAAAAAGTCAAAGTGGCGGATTTGACTCATTATTATGTCTACATAAATACATAGCAAATTTTGAGGCATGAAATCTCTACATCCCCGGATTTGACACATTAATATCTAGTCTAGACTTCTAATTTGGAATGGAGGAAGTATAATCTTGAGTATTTACTACAAAGAAAGGAAAAACTTTTTTTCACAAAAAAAAAAAAGGATGGAAAACTTAAAACAGTGTTGGAAAAAAAGCATATATAGATTATTTTTTAGGCAAAAAAGCATATATAGATAAACAAAATTGTTTTATGGAAGATGTGTAATTTCATTCAACCAATAACAATTGTCCATCCCGCCCAAAGACTGCGACGAAGGTTGAAAAAGAAAAAAAGAAGGGTGTACTGTTCGTTCCAGTCATCACCGGCAGCCAAGATCGAGCAGCTTAGCAGGGGTACAATGCAACGCAATTTTTTTTTTAAAAAAGAAGCTTCTCATTCGGTTGCACTTGGCGCCTAAATTTCCGAGCCAGCGGAACAAAGCGGCGGCCGCCATCGATTGCCTGGCGGCGTACGGAAAAGCAGCCACCACCAACCGGTGGTCCGCTGCCGGCCGGCACACACCCGTCCGGCCCAATCCCGCGCGTGTCTCATGCAGCACCATCGATCGTACACCTGCACGCGTCCATCCTGCATGTTCCACCAGGGTGCAAAATATAATCAACCATGCTACACTTTGCCCGCATTGGGAACCCGCATTGGGAACGATGAGGACTACTACTATGGGCATGTTTAGTTGGGCTACAGAACCCAAAAAGTCTTTATAGTTCCTCCGTCACATTAAATATTTTAATATATTTTTAGAGCATTAAATGTAGGTAAATAAAAAAATTAATTGCACAATTTGGGAAAAAGTGAGAGACGAATCTTTTGAGCCTAGTTAGTCTACGGTTGGATAATAATTAACAAATACAAACGAAAAGTCTTTCACAGATGCCGAACCCAAAATATTTCACCAACTAAACACCCTCTATGTCCTATAGACTAGGAGCAGTGTGTATACTCCCTCCAAAAAAAAAGGCGTTTAGAACAAATGTACGGTCTCTAAAACACAACCTTGACTTCTTTTTTCTATAAAAATATTTATTAAAAATTATATATGTATACTTTTATAAAAGTATTTTTTAAGACAAATCTATTAATATAATTTTTACATTTCTAAACTCAACGACTTAAAAGTTATTAATGATTTATGTTCCCAATGTTTGACCTAAGTCTTTTCCCAAAACGTCTTCCTTTTCAACCATGGAGTATATATATAAGTATATTATACATAATCATGCGCATTTAGGACCGTCTTTTTCAACTTGTTTAGTCTTGACGCTCACGGTATCCATTGAAGCCAAGAGATGGATCGGGGAAAAAGGCTGGTACAGCATGAGCTGCTAATCATCACCTTGTCTTTTAGGACCTAGCTCCCATGTATATTATTAATTCCAGCGGTTTAATCCCTATCTTTTTCAGAGATAACTACCTGAGTTAGTTAGCTAGTACTTTCAGCTGGCAAATGATACAAGTATATACTCCTGATATACAATGGCCTAATGCATGCAGAGCACATGTAATGCAGTAGAAAGGCAAAAGAGTTGCAAACAAAGGTCAAGGGAATATAAGAAGACTGGGCCTACACAGTAGTGGTACATGCATCCAAAGAAAGGGTAAATACCAAAGGGCCAATCAGTCTGAACAAACCTTGTGTGCACCATGCCTGTGATTGCTTTGGAGCTCTTTTCTGTTCGAAGAATAATATGCGTGGCCCACCCACTGGCCACTGTCACTGGGCTGCCAGTGAGACATAGCTTTATTTGCTCTCTGAAATCCATGTGAATCATATCCCTGGCTGATAAATAAATTTCATTTGTTTTCGTTCCTGCATGCATGCTCCATGTAATCTATGCATGTAGTAGAGTATATGATGTTTCAGGTAGTATTAACATCTGTCTGACTTGGGTGAAGGATACTGCTGTGTGCTCTACAAACATTGGTACTCTAGTACTCTATAAATTAAGCTGGTTTCTGCATCCATGGCCGCCGTTCTAGTCTTATACTTCACTAATCAAACATGAGTAGAAAAAGGATTTCCGTACAACGTCGTATAAGAGCATACTGAACATTGTCATCCTAACAAAAATGCATTAGCATATCATCATCTATCTTGGTTGTAAGCACCAATTATTTTACAGTGTGAAAGTTGAGATCATTGGTTAAGTAACGATGATAAAACATTTTCACTACATGTTTTATTTTACCAAGCTACGACTAGTAACTAGCTCAGTTGAAAAAGTGGTCAGGTCAACTCTGCTGGCTGGCTGGCTCTGTTCAGGGTCATGCATGGCTCATGATGCATGGCCTATGAATACTTTGCTTGTCATGCCATATCTCCACCATGAAAACTTTCATGCTTCTTCCTCCAGTGCTAGCTCTGACTCGTTCGGCTTTATTCGTCTTCTTTGCCGCAAGCATGCATCCTCCATTTTGCCGCGCATGCACCATCCATACAGCACGCATCAAAATAAGCTCACAACATCAGTTCGTAATGCTTACCGGTTTACTTTACTCGATCGGTTTTCAAATTTCAAGGAAACAAATATGAGTGTTTTTACGATGAATAGATCTCTCTCTGTTTGTTGGTTTTCTTGGATTCATCTAGAGGTGCATGCCCCCAAAGTAAGCTGAGGTGATTTGCCTTTATTTCTACACCCAGTCTCCATCGAGAACGCGCTCAGCAGGACAGTTGATACAGTTCGTACGTACACTCGAATGTCTTATATCAGCAGGATCCTATCGGCAGCCAAGTAGCCGACTGGGACGAGATTATGGATCGGACGGCAAGTAAAAGCGGCGTCCGGCGGGCGGCGTCGAAAAGCTGAACACCTGCATGCTCCCCTCCACAGTCTAGGTTAGGACAACTGCTCAGAAATTAAGCTAGGACAGCAAACAAACTGTCAAGAATAATTCAGAGCTCGAGGGCCGAGCAAAGCACCAACAGAAAGAGCTTTGACACACAGCAGTCGCTCGCTTTCGCACAGGCTGCCGGCCGGCCGGCGGCCCCCAGTGCCACTGGGATGCATGGGAATCTGCATGAGCTAGGGCCATCGTCCATGGAGCAATTGAGCATGAGCAGACACGCTCACTGACCATCACAGCCTCCTCCTGTCACGTGCCAGAATTGGGCCCGTCGGCGATCGGGCTAGGGCAGCCCAACTGGCAACGGCCGCCAACTTCGGGGGCACCGCCACGTCATCGTCGTTTCCGTCTTCGCCAGAGAGGGCAGCCGAAGGCATCTCTAACCGCCAGAGCTGTCGAAGCCGCCAAAGAGAGGGAGTGGTGTGAAGGGCAGGGGAAGCGAGGAGGGGAGCCAGGACAATGCACGAGGAGCCTTTTTCCGCCTGGCGCGGGCCGCCGCCGCCCCACACGGGAGGCGATGGCGGCGGCCAGCGGGTCTTGTATGGTGTGTACCGCGCGCCGGTGGTGGGTTGCCCACCGAGTCACCTATTGGGGCGCTCAGGAGGAGGGGGTTATTTTTTGTAACAGTGTATATCTAGTTAAATTAGAGAACGTGGCATGAAACTGAAGAAATTTCCATGTGCACGATAAATAACAATCCGAACAAGATAGGATGGAACATTCCGGTTTTTCCTCTGAAATTGCCAATTTACTCTTTATCCATGCGAAAAATAAATAAATAATAAAGTGGAAGTAAAAACACGAAATGTTCTGTCATGCATCTGCTCCTAACAGGTCAGAGTCCTCTGATCCAGCTGCAGAGCCACATACCAACGACAAATATGTCAAGTGCGAGACAGGTCATAGAGAACCACAATTTGGTTCTGGTTGCCATGGTCATTATTAGCAGAAGCATATGGGGATTTCAGCTGCTTCTATATATCCAACACAGCCCCCCACCCCCCTCTTTCTCTCTCTCTCTCTCTCTTCCCCTGCCCTGCACCACAGATCAATCTCAGTGGTGAGCACCATGCTGACCACATGCACCTCCCACCAATCCCTCCTGTCAATTGTTCGAAGGTGAACACCTCTACAACAATCTGCACTTCTACATATCCGTCCGACCTCTTTTTCTGCTACCCTGACACTTAAACTCTAGAGATTGACAACCTCTAGCATGGGAGCAACCCACATTGTTTATATTGAAGTTAAATTAATAGAGAACATTTTAGGAAACTCAAGAAATTTGCATGTGGATGAGAAATAACAATCCGAATAGAAGAAACAATGAACCCATTATAACTATAACATAACAATGACAAATACCTCTGCTGAAGCAGATGGTCATACCTCTTCTGCAATCTTGAAGGCGAAAATAGGGCCAGCTTCCTTGAAGTCAGAGCCATCTACTGGTGACCATTTCAACCGAGGTTGGGCTACATTACGATCATCATATGTACAAAGGCTAAGCTGCCGTGCCACATCCCCAAGATCATGGTGCACCATGAGTAACCAGATAAAGGTGATGAGCTCGCCTCCTTCGCTAAGCTGTCGTGCATGTACCTCTCCGCTGCATTTGCCAGCAACATACATGAGGAGCCTCAACCACATCTCCTTGATTTCATTAAATGATTGCTTCGGATTATATGGTCCGTTAATTTTCTCTGATTCAAAATCGAAGGGGTAGAAATTGACCGCATCGCGGTAGTGTCCAGTCATTGATCTTGTATAACCTTCCAGAAAGTGTAGCTTGGTCCTCGCTTCTTCATCATTTCCTTTTATTTTAATGAAGCTAGTAAACCATTTGAGAAGTACAGACTCAAGATCTTGTGCAGCCGCGCTGACTGGCAACATGGAAGGATACACCACCATCAGGTACATCATGTAGTTTGATAGAGTCTCACATTCTTCTATGAGTCGCATTATTGTTCCATCATGAGGTGCAGGACTAACGCCATCACTGTCGGTGCGGGCGAAGTGTTTAGTTATCTGCAAGTCTGTGAATATATGCAAACGATAAAGGGCTTGCTCAAAGGACATGTTAAGTGTATAATTCAATCTCTTGCCAACGCGACTCGGTTCGAACTGTTCACCGGTTGGTCTGCCAAGAATTTCCATAACACCTCTGATAATTCCCTCCACTGTTCTACCGGCATCATTGATGTGGTGGACGTACCATAAGTTTCTCCATTGCTTGTCCAGAGACACCAGACCAACAGCACTGATGGCCTTTGAAATTAGTCTGGGTTTGTATTTCATAGCGATGCAGTAATCCATATAATTGAATTGCCCCATTCCCATGGAAGTGGAACTATCCATATAATTGAATTGCCCCAATCGCATGGAAGTGGAACTCCTCTTGTTACACTGAACAGCCTTGAAAATGGACGTAGCAAAGTTGTAAAGACCATGAAGAAAGCTACTCTCGCTCAAGTGAGCCTTTGCCCAAGGTGATGCCATCACCACAGCAACAGAACAGGCTTCCATAAAGATGGCCCCACTGAATAATGTGTAAGTAATCACGACATTGACCCTGTTGTGATTGTGGTTGTCGTCACCCTTTTCGCTTCTCACGAAGAGAAGGAATGCAGCCACCATCAAAGCCTGGGAAGCACACCGAAATAGGACACCAGTCCATCTCTGCAGCACGTTGGCCTTAGTGTAGAGGAGATCAAACATCATGCCAAGCTCCATCACTACCATCTTCAGCTGCTCCTCTTGTTCATAGTAGCTCTGGAAACTCAGTACAAAATTCCACTTAATCCGGTCTCCCAGCTGGTCCATAGTCCGCCCCACAAAGAAACCTCGGGCAAGAAGCACGATCTGAAGAGCATGCGATTCCTTGCTAGGATATTCCAATCTTGGAGGTGACTTCAACTTCTCTGACTCGCCAAGGCCATTTCGGCTCGCACTCTTGAGTGCCCATACCCTTTCTCCATACTTGATAATTCCAGAAACGAAAACGAACATTGCAGGAATCAATATACTGTAATTGATCCTGTGGAAGGATTTCAGAAGACATACAAAGCTAAAACCACTTGGGTTCCTAGATTCAACAAGTGCCTCAGCCACAGGTTGTTGTCCTCGAGAGAGAAGGCGGTGATGGAATCTTGGCCACCTAGGTGCACAAGGAGAAAAGGCACCCAGAGAAATGGCAATGTGTCCCCAAACGACTCCCTCCCAAGCTTGTACTTGTGCTCATACTGAGAGAACAGTCCCAGGGCGTAAACAGCAACGAAGTCTGCTCCCACATATGCCAACCATATCGAAGCCTTGAGCACTCCATTGATTTTGCGGCGACGGAGACTTCCGGTAGCCAACAGAAAGAGTTGTAGCATGAAGCTAAGGAGAACCATTGTCTGGGTTTCCCACACATTCCATTTGTACACTAGCTCTGCCATTGTCGAGTTACTGTTGTGCTGGATCACTCCACCAATCCCATCGACACCTGAACGAATGTTTTGAAAGAAAAACGAGTTAATACCAGTTAATACAATTGTAACTGGACTATTACTCAATTATAATTTAATTTTGTATGCAGATGTAAATACTATGGTGTC
The DNA here is from genome assembly GCA_015847255.1 of Hyparrhenia diplandra. Classification (NCBI taxonomy): domain Eukaryota; kingdom Viridiplantae; phylum Streptophyta; class Magnoliopsida; order Poales; family Poaceae; genus Hyparrhenia; species Hyparrhenia diplandra. The sequence goes on along the minus strand of JADLZK010008524.1, from coordinate 131,029 downwards.
AGCACCCTGACGGTATTACGACAACAGATGATGTGCGGGAAGTGCGGATGCTAGGAGTCGTTGGAGAAGTATAGTTGGCCCATGGGCCGTTTATTCTTTCTATTGCTTGTTGGGCTCATAATCTTTATAAAGGTATAAAAGCCTGAGGTGAACAGCAGAGAGGGTATCGGAACGCCGACGACAAAGATGAGTCGGTCCCCGACCTAGGGCTCTCCTAGGGTTTGAGTGACCTCGCCGGCGATTCTCATCGGAGAGGGTTCCTGCTCGGATTTTGACCGGGTTTCCGCTGATCCCCACCGCCGCAGAGCGTTTGGGCTGACAAAGGGGCTGGCTTTGTCCGGCTTCCCGGCCTCGGCGCTCTTGTGCGGGTTTAGGGTTTAGCGAAACCATGGCGGCGGAGGGATCCAAGATGGAGGGCACGAAGGAAGAGATGGATGTCAACGATCTGTTGAGTAAGCTTCACCTTAGTGAAGCGGAACAGGATGGCGTGGTGCATGAACAAGGAGTCCGGGACAGCCTCCCGGCGGTGAAGTGGATGGCGGCGGCGAGATTGCTGACGATGAAGAAATTTAGTGTTACGTCGCTGGAATCAACGATGCGATCTGCATGGAACCCGGCGAAGGAGGTGACGTTTCGCCCGATCGAGAAGAACCTTTTTGTCATACAAGCTTTTTGTTTGGGAGATTGGAAGAAGATTATGGAAGAAGGGCCCTGGCTGTTTAGGGGCTATGCCTTGATGATTGAAGAGTTCGACGGATCCACTGTGGTGCCTAGTGTGATCCCCAATCGGGTCATAGCATGGATCCAGATCCACAAGCTTCCTCACCTGTACCGCACGGAACCTATCCTGAAGCAGTTGGCGGCGAAAGTGGGTGAAGTGCAAGATGTGGAGATGAAGGCAGTCAACACCAGGAGCGGGGATTTCCATCGTGCCAGAGTGTTCCTGCCAGCTGATAGGGCGCTCGTCCGTGTGGTTTCCTTAGCTCCGGAGGGGAAGGAGAAGATGTTTCTCCAAGTTAAGTACAAGAAGATCCCGCGTTTCTGCGGGCACTGTGGTTTCATGGGCCACACATTGCTGGAGTGTGGCATGGGGGAGCACGCTGAAGAGAATTTGCAATATGGTGAGTGGATGGTGGCCGATGGGATACATGGTGCCCGGGTACTCCAAGGCTTCGCTTTTACTCTGGTGACGGTGCAAAGGAGGAGCCGGGGCAGAATTCATCGAGGGCAGGCCGAGGAGGAAGGACGTCGGCAAGAGGTAGAGGAAGAACTCCCATGTGGAGGGAGAAGGCAACCCGATGCATAGCAATTCGGGTTCTAGGAAGCGGTCGTCTGCGGGTGGAGATGTGAGCAGCAAGGGAGATCATGAAACTGAAGACACTGCCACGAGCCCGGTCAAGACATCAAGCAAGATACCGGGTGATGATGCCGAGAACAGCAAGGGGGAGGAGGCGGGGGGACGGTGGCAGTCCCACCCCCACCACCGCCCTATGTTTCACCAAGGGAGAGGAAGAAGGCTAAAAGAGGCCAACTCTTTGAAGATGGCATGCATACAAAAGAGGCGGGCTCCGTTGAGGAGGTCCGCCGGGCTCAATGAGTTGTCTAGCATGGAACTGCCGCGGCATTGGCAACGCAAATGACAATCCAAGGAGCTTCAGCGACTTACGAAGAAAGCCACCCCTACAATATTATGTGTCCTGGAGACCCAAGTGCATAAGGCACAAGTAGAGGGTTTAAAAAATACGCTAGGCTATGACAATGCTTTCACTGTAAGTAGTGTCGGCCGTAGCGGTGGTTTGGGTATTTTTTGGAATAATAATATCAGTGTGACTTTATTACCGTATTCACAGTTTCACATCGATGCAATCATCACAGAGAGGCGTCGACCCTTGGAGAATGACTTGTGTGTACGGGGAGGCTCAAGTTGGAGAGCGTCATAAGACATGGGAGTTGCTTAAGTTCATCAAATCGGCTTTGGATCTTCCATAGGTATGTATGGGCGACTTTAATGAGGTTTTACATCCCTCAGAGCATATAGGAGTGCAAGAACAGAGTGCATCGCAGATTGCAGCATTCCGAGAGATGGTTGATGTATGTGGCTTCCTCGACCTAGGATATTCAGGCGACCATGGGCGTTCGAGAAAAAGGTTGCGGGGAGGTACATATTGTCGAGTGCGGCTAGACCGTGCGCTTGCTACGGGAGATTGGGCTTCCCGTTTCCCTTCAGCCAATGTACAACACCTAGGGGCAGCAGCTTCGGATCATGGCCCGATCTTGCTGGCTTGGAGTGATGTTGGGAGACAGCAGAAAAAACCACACGCGTTTAGTGCGAGCTGATGTGGGAGGATCATGAGTCGTTCTCGACCACACCGCCCGAGGCATGGCAAAAGACCGAAAGTGTCGGGCTCGATGCAGATCTCCGGCGCAAAACTCAATGCGATATCATCACATTTGAGTGGTTGGGAAAGACGAGTTTTGGTAATGTTAGAAGGGAGCTGAGAAAGTTGAAAGAAGAGCTTGATAGAATGCAAATGGCCCCGGACCGGACTAGCCCAACTCATGCTGAACTGAAAGTGGTGGAAAGAATTAATGAACTCCATCACAGAGAAGAGATCATGTGGAGGCAAAGGTCAAGGGTGCAATGGCTGGCTGCGGGTGACAAAAACACTAAATTCTTTCACCTCCCGGGCGCCTCGGAGACGGAAGAAGAATTTGATCAAGTCACTTAAACGTCCAGATGGTGAACTGACTTCTGATGACAAGGAGATGGGTCTCTTGACGACAACGTTTTTCAAGAATCTCTACACGTCAAAGTGTACAAGTCATATGGAAGCGGTGCTCAAGACAAGCATCAATGAAAGTTACACATGAGATGAACGAAGCGTTGATAGCACCATATACGAGAGAAGGAGGTTGAGGAAGCTCTTTTCCAAATGTTCCCGACAAAAGCGCCAGGGGCCGGATGGATTTCCTGCTCACTTCTTCCAAATACACTTTGGGATTTATGTGGAAAAGAGGTCATAGAAGCCGTTACAAGGGTGCTAAGTGGTAGGGATGAGTTGGTAGCTATTAATGATACTATTATTGTTCTCATACCGAAAGTGGCTAGCCCCGAGGAGTTAGGACAATTCCGTCCAATCAGTTTATGCAATGTTATCTACAAGATTGTTTCCAAGGTAGCTTGCCAATAGATTGAAGGTTGTGTTGCGGATATCATATCGGAGGAGCAAATACCTTTGTACCGGGAGACTCATTACGGATAATATTATAATCTGCGTCTGAGTGCTTACACTTTATGAAGCGTAAGAAACCGAAAGTGATCTTCGGTGTTGTGCTTTGAAACTTGACATGAAGAAGGCCTATGATCGAGTGGAATGGCAATATCTGCAGCCATGATGACAAAGTTGGGATTTCATCAACTTTGGGTACAGCTAATTATGAGGCTGGTCTCATCGGTTTCATTCTCAGTTTTACTTAATGGAAGTCGACTAGAGACCTTCAAACCGACAAGAGGTATTCGCCATGGAGACCCTATCTCTCCATATTTGTTTTTTATTGCAGCCAGAGGGCCTTTTCGTGCTGTTAAAATCCTATGTTCAGTCATCGATCTCAAAGGGAATTAAGGTTGCACCAACGGCTCCGATGGTTAGCCACCTACTCTTTGCGATGACGACTGCTGTTTTTTTCAAAGCTAATAACGAGAGTGCGGTTGTGGTTAAAAATGCCTTGCAAGCGTATTGTTTGGCCTCGGGAAGTCAGCAAGTCAGCGGCGAAATCCTCTATTCACTTTGCTAAGAAGTGTCAACAGAGTATCGAGAGGAGATTAAATCGACTTTAAATGTGCGTAATGAGTGCATCAAATAAAAGTATTTGGGGATGCCCTCAGACGTTGGTTCATTGTCCAATGGGGCTTTCAAGTTTCTAAAAGATAGAGTATGGGCAAGAATTCAAGGATGGATGGAACAATGTTTATCAGCTGGAGGGAAAGAGGTATTGATTAAGTCGGTTGTACAAGCAATACCGACATATTCTATGGCGTGTTTTCAAGCTCCCCGAGGCCTATGCAATCACCGACAAGCCTAGTGCGAAGTTTACGGTGGGGCAAGAAAAGATGGTAAAAAGAAAAACATGTTGGGTGGCTTGGGATGATATGGTTATGCCAAAATACTTGGGAGGACTAGGTTTCCAAGATTTTGAATTATTCAATTTGGCGCTACTTGCCAAACAAGCATGGCGAGTCCTCGAAGGAACCAACCTCATTGAGTTCAAGAATTAAAGCGCTTTACTTCCCGAATTCAGATTTTTTGGAATCCAACTTGGGATGCTCACCCTCTAAAATCACGAGATCTATTCTTGAGGGAGAGAGGTGCTGCAGTTGGGACCCATTAAAAGAATAGGGACCGGGCGACCAAACATCAATATGGAACGATGATTGGCTACCTAAAAATAGCCTTCGGCCGGCCGGTTAGAGGCTCGGGCACTCGATCAACCGCAGGCGTGTCGCTGAGCTGATTAACCTTACTTGTGGGCGTCTTGGGACCGAGCCAAGCTACAACGGTTTTTTTTTTTCGCAACCGCATTAATCGATGTGATCCTTAATATTCCACTAAGCCACAAAGCTCAACCTGATTTTTGGGCGTGCCACTATGAGAAGTCCGGCATGTTCTCGGTTAGCTCAAAGATACGAGATGCTTTGAGTTTGAAGCGTTCATTTTTAGAGAATGCAATGAAGTCAAATAGAAAGGAAGCTGAAGGTGAATGGAAATCGTTGTGGCAAGTGAAAGTGCCACCAAAGGTGAGCATATTCCCCGTGGAGATTGGCAAGAAGTTCTTTACCGTCGGTGATGTTTTGCATCGCGAAACATGGCTGATCATGGCCGTTGTCCAATCTGCGGAGTACCAGATTCATGGAGACATTCTTTGGTGGAATGTCATATGGCTAAATGTGTTTGGGCTTTGGAGAAGGAAGAGTTAGTTGAGCATTTGTGCAATGTGCAAGAAACCGATGCAAAGGGATGCTTAACAACACTTTGCTCCAAACTTTACAACATGGTGATTCAGTGAGGGTGGCGGTCTCTCTCGTAGGGCAATCCGGTATGCTAGAAGAAAGGCGATCCACGAAAATATTTTCCGAGTCCACTCTCGACACACACCTTCATTGACAAGTATTGTGAAGAGCTGCAAGAAACCGTGCTTTAGCGGCCAGATGCGCGGGGCGGGCCTTCGGCCGGGTGGACGGTGCAATCCCGGTGGCTTCCTCCTCACGATGGCTCGCTTAAAATTAATGTTGACGCAGCACTCTCCATGAATTCGAAGAGGGCAGCGGCGGCAGCCCATTATCCGAGACCGTGGGGGCGGCTTCATGGGAGCATCGAGGTCTAGTCATTGACGGAATCACCGACCACGAAATTGCTAAGGCCTTGGCCTGCAGAGAGAGGGATTGATCTTGCAAAGGACCTTGCTTTGTGACATCCTTCAAGGTTGGCGTCGACAGCCAACGTTATCAAAAATTTGAAAGAAGAAGACTTGGGTTCTTATGGGCAGATCATCAAGGAAATTAAAGGTAGAACAAATGAGTTCCTAGCGGCGAGTTTGTACATGAAAGCGAGAAATCAAATTTTGATGCTCATCGCATTGCTAGGAGCTTAGTTTTGTCGATACTGCGGATATGTGCGGTTTTTAGATCCGCCTTTTGGCGTTTGTAACAATGCCAACCATCCAAAGTTGATGAATGAATAAAGAACCTTTCCTCAAAAAAAAAAGCGTAGAGGGGGTATCGAACCTTGTAACCGTCATTCTAAACCTGAATCGAATCATTAAATCTCGAACCGCCTAAACCGCTCTTCGTGCTTCTCTCTACCCCTCTGTTCATGCTTTTCTAGCCCCGATTCCCTCAAAATCCTCCAATCCTATTCCAGTTATCGATTGTATCCTAACAATTGGTATCGAGCTAGCGATTTGCGGTGAAATTTTTCTCCCCAAATCGTAGTTTGTCCCGGGCGCTGGCGGTCCAAGTTTCGATCCCGATGGCATCGTCAATGGAGGATCTCGCCGGCAAGGTCGGCGACATCATGAAGCGCCTCAATCGGGTTCGCCAACATCATCTCCAAGCTCTCCGCCCAGCAACACATGGTCAAGCAGACCCTCGATGAAGTGCAAGCGGTGGCGGGGAGGCGTATCAGCGGACACGCTGCTCAACGACTCGCCGACCGCCCACCGAGGCGGCGGCGTCTTCGATCCGCGACACCTCGGCTCGCGTCGACGGTCCGGTGAGGCGGTTCGACACGCCGACTCTTCGCGAGGCGTCGTCATCGGCCCATCGCGCTATTTGCTCGTCAACCCCGTCAGGGCGACACTCATCAACCGGGTGGGGGCGATGGCGGGCCTAGGCGGGTGGAGCGGGCTATTTATCAAGGCTGCGACAGGAGGCGGAGCTGCCGGCGCGAGCCGTTGTCAACACGGTGAACGCGGCGGTTCGAACTCCGCCCCTCGGAGTGCTCGGCGGAATTTCTCCTTCTTTAGAGGAGCTCGAAAAATTAGCGGCCACCTACCACGAGTCTCCTTTGTTGGATGTGTCTAGATTTTTCATCTAACGGTTATCCCCCATAGGGGCGTCCCTTAGCCTAAATTAAATAGTTTAAGTAAATAAGTTATTATTAGTATATATTATAAAAAAAAAAAAGTTTACTTCACCCCTCAACTATGGGGGTTGGTCTACATAACCCCCAAACTATGAAACCGGGTATTCTACCCCCTAACTTTTCAAAACCGTTCAAATTACCCCCTAGGCGGTTTTGCAACAAAGGATGTGATGGTTTTGTCTTTTTATTTATTTTTTCTTTATCTTTGAAAAATCATAGTGAACCATAGAAAAATCATAAAATGGAAAACCTAATTTTTTTTGAACTCCACATGAGTAGATCTACACACAATGAATATATAATATGGTATGCTTTAGTTCAAAGTTTATTCCAATTAATTATAGAAAACCATATATATAAGGGGTGGTGAGGGGTTATGTAGACCAACCCCCATAGTGCTTTGGTGCTATGGCTCTCGGTAAAGGCCCTATCCACGGCGAGGACTTAGTCGTTTCCCCCCTCACTCCCTCACTCTCTCACTCACACTCGTGTCTCCCTCTCACTCACACTCGTCGGAAAGCCCCTCCTTGTATTGCGCGCCCACCCGGCTCACCCGTCCGCCCCATAACAGCCAGCGCCGCTCACCCGCCCTCGCCGTCGGCGCCAGCGCCCATGCCACCATCGTCGCCCGTCCACCCGCGCCGCCTCCCTCGCCGTCCATCCACCCCGCCCTCGCCCGTCGCGCGCCAGCGCCGCCCGCCATCGTCGTCCGTCCACCAGCGCGCCTCCCTCACCGTCGTCCGGCCCGCCCATCGTCCCTCGCCGTCCATCCACCATGGCGCCTCCCTCACCGTCCATGCACTTTCGCGCCGCCGTCCCGCCGACCCTTGATCGCCGCTCCGCCTCAACCTACTCCTGTGAGTATGAAATTGCTTTAAACACGCTTTGCTTATGGATGTGGATCACATCTAACACATGCATCTCTTCTCCTTTGTGAAGCTATGCTCGGAGGGATCGAACCATGCGCCGCCTCCTTGCCATGATGATCAAGGGTCTCCTTCGCTGGCCGTTCAGCAACAGCCCCCTATCTGATGATCTTGTGGTGGACATGTGGTAAACGTGTTCTGGAATTGTTTGACTTTTGATAAGATGTAGACGTGTGGAACTTGATGAAGGCCTTCTAGACTTGATGACTTGTGATGGATGTTATGATGGATATTGGATGACTTATCTATGTTTGGATATTGGATGTGATATGTATGTTGTTTGGATATTGGATGTGATATGTATGTAAGAAATGAGTTGTATGGTTGCATGGATGTGATATATATGTGAGAAATGATTTATATGTTTTGTTTGTCAAGGTGGAATGCAAGAACAAAATTAAAAAAAAAAAAAAAAAAGATATGGTCACTTTGCCGAAGTGTTGCACTTTCGGTAAAGAGGCCCTTTACCGCCGTGAACCATTACACTTTCGGTAAAGGCTGGGAAAAACGGGTTACGGAACCACGGTTTCCCAGCTTTACCGAATGTATAGGCCGATGCGCCGGTAAAGGAGACTCTCCGCAACGTTATGGTCAATTTACCGAGAGCCACCTTGGCTCTCGACGAATTGAACATAACTTTGCCAAGAGCTGTGCCCGACAAGACTCTTGACAAAATGTTTCAAAGGTTTTTCTTAAAAAAAATTAAGATTCACCGAGTGCCGCATCAGACAAGACACTTGGTAGACATCACCTTCACCGAGAGCTCATCTGCGACTCTCGGTAAAGTGGACATCGACGGAAGCAAACGCCGCCGGCGTCCACTTTTCTTTGGCGAAGGGGGGGGGGGCTCGGTAGAGGCGTTACCGAGTGCCCCCGGTGGAGCTCTCGGTAAAATCCCTTTCCCCGGCAAGAATTTCACCGAGAGGTTTGACATAGGCAAACGCCATCGATGTCCACTTTTCTTTGGCGAGGGGGGGGGGGGGGCTCGGTAGAGGCATTACCGAGCGCCCACGGTGGAATTCTCCGTAAAAATCCCTTTCCCGACAAAAATTTCACCGAGAGCGGCACTCGGTAGCGCCTTTACTGAAGCGCTATTGTCCCTTTACCTAGCGCTTCCGGCGCTTGGTAAAGGACCAACCTCCAGTAGTGATTTCAGCTAACCATTGGATATTCATGGGTGGAAAAGTAAACCCAATATGTTTCGGGGCCCCAAATCGGAAAACCGTGGGTGCAAAATTAACCCCAAACCTGAACCTGCAAGATCCGAAACCCACGGATCTCCGACCCAAAACCGCCCGTTGCCATCCTTGCACGGAGGCGGAGCTGCAGCTGGACGTCGACACGTCGTTGCGGATGCTTCTGCAGCGGGACAGAGAAGCAAATCAACACCATATACACCTGCTAGGCGATAGACCATCGTCGCCGCAAATAATATGCTGCCGTCATCGCAAATGATGCTGCATCCATTCCAGCACGATAGAGAAGCAAATAACCGACAGGCTGCAATCATCGCCGCAGTACCAGGACAAGGCGATGGAAGAAGACGATGCGACGAGTAACACACACAGCCACTGAGCTAGAAATGCGCGCGGTGATGGCTCCGCCACCACCCTGGGATGAGGTCAATGGGAGGAGAGCCAAGAGATCCCATGGATATTTGGATATCCAGCTCTTTGTATCCAAACCAATCCAATGCGTTTGGATCTCATGGCAATGGATGTCTAGCCGTCTAGGTCCAAACAACATCCATCCAACTAAATGCAAAGCATGTCTAAACACAGATGTACTCTCATCAGATCGATGAAAAAGATGAGCCATTGTGTATGCAAACAAATTAAAGCCACCTGGTTGTGTCCAGAATAATGGCTCAAGCTCGAAATTTGAGGAGATGAGATGAAAGCTAGCTAGCGTACGTACCTTTCATGGTGATTCCAAGTGGCCGCATCCTTGCTCCTGCGCGCTCGTCGTCCACTCGCACCAAGTCTTCGTAGTAGACTCCGTTCTTCGTCACGGCGTGCTACTTCTACTTGCAGGTGGTGCTGGATGTGGTTTTCTGAGTGCCCAGCAGACTACTGTACGTGCTCTTATTCCCCGAAGTGAACGTATGGCGCACAAGGGTACAGAGCAACGGTCCAATGCTGTGGACAGACATGGTCTTCATCAATAACTAATGTCTCAGCAGGCGTACTTGTTGTGTAGTTTGAACCACGCGCTTCAACAAATATATGTTAAATGTCTCAGCAGGCGTACTTAAGTAGTTTGGACCACGCTCTTCAACAAATATATGTTAAATGTCTCAGCAGGCGTACTTGTAGTAGTTTGGACCACGCTCTTCAACAAATATATGGTTTAGCAGTTAGCAGTAGGAGTAGGCTTAAAAACAACAATCTTACTAATTAGAGGCCCGACGGTGGCACCACGTTAATTGTCACCGACTGACTATGAAAAAATAATAAATCCTAAAAAATTCGTTTTGGATTCCAAAACATGGCCTTTTTTTTTTTTTTTTTTTTTTGGGAATTCCAAAACATGGCCTTTGATATGGTACATAATCATCATTATCGATATCGATAATATATAGCCATAGGATCTATTGCACTTTATTAAAAAATTACCGACCACTGCCATTACAAAAAAAAAAACATAAATAACCCCCTAATTTCGCATGTAAATTGCCCACCTCTGCCATTACAAAATATAATTTAAAATAACTATATTCTTATGTATATTATCCACCACGTGTGTCATTATGAAAATAATCCAAAACAATCATCTAAATTTGCAACTAAATTATCAACCCTTTGTAACATCAGCCATCCCCTTGGAATCCATAACATATCCCCTTAAATTTGCATCTAAATCCACTTTTGTTCTTAAATAGAGAATGTGTCACAAGATTTAGTTCTGGCAATACCTAGAAGCTACTCGTGTAAGATGAATCAAATGGTAGAACACGAGACACAAAAGTTTATATTGGTTTGGGCTCATGGAGTCGCTACATCCAATGTGAAAGTGAATCTTTGTATTTGTATGCTCCTCTATATGGGGCTGGTGCTCCACCAAGCTATGCACTAGAATGAAGTAGATGGGGTGAATGGGAATGAATGAATCACGATTGCCCCCCTACTCCCCCCTTGTATAGCCTAAGGGAGTAGGGTTACAACATATGAAATTGGGTAACACTTTGTTTCCCTATTTTCTTACACTATCGTTCGGATACGATGGCTCCAAATATTCTTGATGTGCCTTGATCTCCGAGTTGATGGATTCGTTAGGCCTTCATGGGCCTCCTTGGCCATGGTTCCTGGCTCGATATAGATGGGTGTGCTTGAATATACGTGCGGTGCAAGTACCCCTGGTCCATATATCCGACAGAAGGCATGCCAATTTTGTTTGTATGGGTGTAGGTTTTGATGGTTTTGTTGGATTTACAATTTTGGGTTTGGTTGGAGTTGGGGAGGAAGTGGATTTGGCTCATAGTCTCGGTTGTTTGGTGGGATGCCCCCATTGGATTTGGTGGGGATATGATTGTTGTGGTTGGATGGAGGAAGTGGATGTGGAGCTTTTTTTCATGATATAAATGTTAACATAGGACCCACGGAGCATCAACTATTAGGATGCTAACTATTGCTTTGACCATCAATCACACGAGATCAACGGTCCTTCGACGGTGGATCCAAAATTGTGAGAAAATGAAGGAAATGGATATAGTAAATATGGAATAACAGTATGCTTTCCCCAAACACGGCGGTGGGAGCCGTTCAGCGTGAAGCGAACACATGTAAAATGAGCACCGTGAAGCGAGGACTGCTGCGACGCCGCCTTCATGATACCAAACTTTACCTAGCTAAACTTTGGCCCATTTAGCCATTTTTTACCCAAACACATGGACTATATGTAACAAAGGGGAGCTAAAGTTTAGTCACAAGGCGGAGCTAAACTGGACTAAAAGGCAAAAGTACAAGTATACCGTACTGGCCGAGAGAACCCGAGCAGTTACCACGGAGGACGCGTGTCAACCGGTCACAGGATATCGCACGATAGAGCATGTGCGACAGCCGGTGTGGCATAAAACTTTCTTGTGTCTGCTTTGGCGGTTTCCTTTGATCCGGCCCCCTCCTCTCCTACTCCCTCTGTTACATGGGTTTGTCGTTTTTACTTTTGAACTTTATGTTTGACCATCCGTCTTATTCAAAAGAGTAAAATGCACTCATGGTACTTAAACTATCTTTGTGGGTAACAAATGGGTACTCAAACTTCGAAACGTAGCGCACAAGTACTCAAACTATTTATACGTAATAACCAGTACTCAAACTATGTATGTAATGTAACACCCGTGTTTTTGCATCATTTTAAAATTCACTAAAAATTTGAACTTTTCGAATTACAACTAAAACTTGAACTATTTTCCGCTAAACCTAAACCCCTTTTTTCAAAAACACGCATTTCAAACTCCCATCATATAGAAAATAGGAAACCGTGCTCGTTGCTTGCTGAACTTTATGGTGACCAAGGATGCAAGGTAAGTGCTGGATTTAAATTATGGAAATATATTGCATGAGTAGCGGTTTACAAATTACCTCACGGGAATAAAACACCGAACCACGTGTGCACTAAAATATATGTAAATATTTTTATGAGCACAATAAATAACTATCCTCGGCAATAAAATCGCCGAGATATAAGTGTGCTTGGGAAAATATTTATAAAATATATATGTCACACATGAAATAATGGGAGGAAGGACATGTGTGTATATACATATATGCCTATTTATACAAGTGCCCTTGTATAAGTATTTTTCCATGAATGTCTTGGGAATATATGGGAGCTTGTATAAGCATTGACGACATATAATTGTTTACACATATAAGATAATAGGAAAAGAATAAAGGAGAAGAAGAAATAGAAAAAGGAAAAGGGAAATCAGGAAGGGGCTCACGGGCTCAAACTCCCTTTTTCCCTCCTTCCTCCGCCCGGCCGGCGCCTCCTTCTCTCCTCCTCCCCTTCCTCTCGGCACAAGGCAAAGCGACCCATTCAACCGCGTTTGAGCCCAAGGCGAGACAGGCGAGTCGAGCTGTTTGCCGTCATCATCGTCTACCTCCGTCCACGCTGCACGGTGCGGCGACGCCGCCGCGCAACTCTCGGTCACGCCCGCACGCCCCCCGCCGAAATCGGGTGGGAGTGGACCTCCGCCTGGCCGCCCCGACCGGTATTGCATCTGCGTCGCCGCGGTCCACGCCACGAGCTCACCATTCACAGCGAGGCGAGCGGGCGTGGCGGCACAAAGACGGCGACCGCCAGCGCTCCCGGCGATTCCCGTGGCAAGACGGCGCGACCCGAACCCGGCCCCTGGCGGCGCCAGGGCCGAGCGCCCGGCGTGAAGCATGCCGCACCGGCAGCCCCGGTCGCCGGGCGCTCGGTCAGCAATACGGCTACGCGCGACCGCCGTGCGCCATGACCGACGACGCGACCACGCGGCACAACGGTTCGCGGAGAAGGAGACAGCGCCGCGAGCACCCGGTCGGTACCGCCAAGCTCAGGCGGGGAGTGATGCGGTCGGAAAAGATCTTAGTCACGAGAAATATCTCGCCCAGGGGAGCTCCGCCAAGCGGCGCCGGCTATAAATAGCCCCCGCGGGCACGATTACGACCTCGCCCCAACCCCGAGCTCCGCCTCGGTGGAACACGCCATGCGCTCCTCCTCTCCCTTCCTCCCCCCCTCATCTCGCCTGGTGAGATTTTCCCCAATCGAGGGATTCCGCCGCCGCCGAGATTGGGAACGGGTACCGCCGTCGTCCGGAGTCGTCGTCGTTCGATTAGTAGTGTGGTACGTCTCACAAAACCCCCCCTCTTTCCATTTCCACGACTATGGAACGCTATTGTCTTTGTACATCACCGCCTCGAACAACACCGCCACCGACGAGCCGCCACCTACGCCGCCGCCCGTGGGGATGCCCCTCCCCCGCCGCCCCAGTCGCCGCCATCAAGTACAAGACGACGAGGGGGGGTGCGGACGCCCACGCTCACGCGGCGAACCGGCGAGGATAGCCGCCTCGGCGAGAAGTCCGGCGGAGCGCCGCCGTCCCCGGTAGGCAACGGAGGCCCGTCCCCGCGTCGTCGAAACGTCGTTCTGGCGTCACGAGAGGTCCAGATGGGGCGGCGCCACGTGGCAAACCGTCAACGGACCGTTACAATGCCACGTCGGCTAGACCTCACGGCCCACGACGCCACTGGCGGGCTCACGTGGCCCCAAGGGACCCACCCTGTCATGTATACCGCGCCTCCACACAGCTCAGGGTACACTAGGGGAATTGCTAGGTCTACCCGCTTAATGCACACGAGTTGTAAATATACTACTTCCCATGTCGGAAAAATTCCCGAAAAATTTGTAAATTCATTATTTGATTTATAAAATTTTATCATGTAATTAGTTCCAATATTATTACATGATAAAATTATATTATAATATTACCCTAGTAATTTAATTGGGGATTAATATTGTAATATTCATATCTCATGCAATTTAAATCCGTTTAAAGTGGGAACAACTTCCATAATTTATCTAAAATCTAGCTCTATGCATCTAACCCGTTACCACCATAATGTTCTATGTTTGTTTTGCATGTATTAGTTCAAGCTAGGTTTTTGCCGATCGCTAAGTAGCTTTTTTTACGGCCCTGGATTAGGAGCTTCATCCTGATCAAGCAAGAGACGCTCAACGCCAAAGCCGATTTGTAAGAACCTCCCGTGCAAGTCCTTACCCCCTAATCATGACCTTAATATAATGATGAATGATGATATAATATGACTAAGTAAGATCGATGTAACCCGAGTAATAATGTGAACCCTCCAACAAAAGGTGAGTGGTGATTGTCTACATGGAGGTGGACTAATCACAATCGGGGATGAATCCCGCGGAGAGATGCTCGCCTCCCTAAGGACCGGTTCATAGACCTTCTACCTAGTGAGATATTTACAGATGCGACCACACGCCACATATGGGGTGGCTTGATTCACACCCCGTTGGGTTGAGGTATAATTGGGATCCAAGGTGGCCGGAGCGGGCAAACGATCTATTAGGAGCGCATGGGGAGAGTGGCCCCATGGTCCGGTTGGCGTGGATCTTGAGTGGTCTTCCACGTAAGTGTTTGGGCGCTAGATGGCGCGCGCTAGAGGCACATATTGATGATTTGAGATTGAGAGTGGTGTTGACAAGATAGGTTGGGTAATAAGGTATTACCTCGCAGCCGTGGGTGATTTGGTATCACCATATTGTCTAGGGTGATGCGTCATCTTAGGGTGACGTGTTATCCTTCCAACCCCCGAGAAGTCGTGGTGAAGATTATACCAATATACCTAGAGTAGCACTCAAGCGGGTACGGATCTCGTTAGGTCCGTCGGGAAGCCACGGCGACGGTGGCGGAGGCAACACCTATCGTGTGGGGAAATTTGTACAACCTCTGCAGAGTTATTTAAACCTATTCGAATAGCCACGCCCTTAGAATGGGCGGATGCTAGGCAAGAACATCTATGATTAGATATAACTAACCTTTTGTGATATGTGAAGGTGATGGTAAGATGAGATAACCCCGGAACTAGTAAGAGCAGTTTTTAGAGACTCGCTAGGGGCCCACCCCTAATTTACCAAACCACCCTTGGTTTGGACTTGCTTTGAGTACCTTTGTACTCACCCCTCTGCTTTTACGGACATCGGCACGTAAGAAGGTAAAGTCGCCAAGGTAAAGGATACGCGCGTGCGTAGGAGCCATAAGACGATCGAGTAGGAGTAAGGCTGAACCCAATTCCTATCCACTATCAAGATGCCTCGTGGAATAAGGGAAGTGCCCGGACGATATACCAACGCTTCACGCTTGGCTACTCGATATTCAAAACCCAGCTAGGTGCCACCGTCACCACCGTAAGATCTTCTATCCTATACATTTCTTGCTCGGTATTATTCATATAACTGATTTTCACTACTGTAGATCGCTAAACGTATTGGTAGCGTGATCCCGGCGCCAATACGGCGTGATTAAAAGTCCCATTAAAAGTGGGGTGTGACATGTAACGGTCGGGTACTCAAACTATTTATGTCACATGCTTGTGGTACCTGCTTTTATCGGGAAACTATAATATGGATAGATAAAGATGATTAAAATTTTTAAGATGCGATTTGTTTTTGGGACTGATTTCTTCATCGGAAGATTTGTATATGAACATTGTGCTATCCAAAAATTTCTTTTTTTAGTTGCCATAAAATTGTTGGTGCTCAAATATGCAGTAGTATTAGCAGCAATAAAAATAATATAATCTAGAAATATAACTCCCTCTTTCTTTATTACATAAATTCGTATTTGTGAACACCGTGCTGCTGCTGTTTTTTTTTTTTTAAAAAAAAAAAAAGACGGCTGCTAGTGCTGCTTGACGTACTATTTGTAAGAAAGAAGTACCACAACCTTTTCTTAGAAGAGATAAGCTTGAACCATATCGTGTTAAACTAAGAGAGAAAAAACTTTAAATCATCTTTATTCATGCATATTATAGTTTCCCGGCAAAAAGCAAGTACCACAGCATGGGATAGAGATAGTTTGAGTACCTCGATGTTACGTATATAGTTTGAGTACCTAGCTGTTACGTCTAGATAGTTTGAGTACCGACAAGTATGTTTTTTTAGTTTGAGTACCTATCCGATACCTACATAATAGTTTAGGTACCCTCGAAAGTGCATTTTACTCTATTCAAAATATTTATGCAAATAATAAAATAAATTAATCAATATTCAAGTATCTTTATTGATAAAATAAGTCATAAAAAATTAATTATGTTTGTGTAAAAAATTTGAATAAGGCGAATGATCGAAAATGATGGCACTTAATCCAAGACAAACTCAATGGGACAAAGGGAGTTCGGCAGAGGGCATAACCGTGTGTTTTTTTGTGGGATGTCCATCGCACGTTCCACTTTGTCGATGCGAGAGCACAACCGCACGGTAGTGGATGCCCCCATGTGCATGCACGCAATGCACGCACGCACGCACGCCTATGCATGGCCGCGTGCGCGTTAGGGCAGGTCACGATAGTCAAAACTCGTCACCCGCTTGCAGGCGATCACGTGACTTGGTTTGGTTTGAATAGGTCAAACAACGTAGTATCTATCGAAGTGCAGACAAGATCCGGCGTGGATGCGCGCAAATAAGCGGGTCTAAACTACGTAGTATACACAGGAAACGATAGCTGGGGAAGCGAGCCCAAAGCACGTTGGCGGTGGGGTGCACAGACGGAGTCCTTGTCCAGTCGCCCACTTCCTTGTCCTGCCGTTGCTCCATCCACAAGTACCACAATTAACGGTAGGTATACAGATACAAGCGCGAACATGATCGACCATACTACACAAGAACGTTGTAATGCTAGTCAGTCAATTTAGGATATTTAGGGGCGGTTTGGTTTAGGGACTTTTTAGTCCTTGGGACTAAAAAAAAGTCCTTTTTAGTCCCTACCAAACCAAACAGGAGGAATTTTTTTGAGACTTTCCCTCTATTAGTCCCTAAAAAACTCTCTTAGAGGGACTTTTTTTATTAGTCCCTAGGACTACAAAAAGTTTAGTCCCTGCAAAACCAAACAAAGCACCTTAGTTCTAACATTTCTCTAAGGCCTAGTTTGGAAGGTAGGGACAGATTACCCCGGGGTACGGACGCTCGGTGGAGGATTTTAGCGGCCATTGGTCAACTTAAAGCGCAGGATCAACTCTCTTTGCCACGGCTTCTCTACTCAAATCCCCCGCTCCACACCTCTCCACCTTCAGCATTTTTACCCTTTTTTCAAAGTCCACCGAAACACATTCTTGCTCCAGGAGCTAACAAGCCCAACAACTACGCCTATTAACCGTGTGTTTGGTTGGGGTGCTTGGTCAAACACGCTTTTAGAGTGTTTGGTTGGGAGTGGCTGGGAACGGGTTCGACCCAAAGCGAATATTCGTCCCAGATGCGGGTCGACTCCATTCGCCCGAAATCGGGCGGGGGGCCGAACCCACCCGGGTTCCCGTGAGGCTTTTGTCCTCCGTCTTCTCTCTGTCGCCCCTTTCATCGGGTCTGCCTCGCCATGACAAGCGGCGCCGCCGCCGCTGCGGGCCGGGCGGCCGCCCTCCTCTCCGGGCCGAAGTCCCTGCGCCCTTCGGCCCGGCCTTGCCCCTCCCTCGGCAGCGGCGCGAGATCCGCCACCGCCTCGCGGAGGCCGCGGTCCGAGCACCGCCGCCCTCGAAATAACAGTTAGTGTCCTTGGACTCGGACTCGAGGCGGCGGGCGGTGGTGGAGGCTCGACGCTTCCAGCGACACGGCGTGCGGGTGCGGGGCATTCCGGCCTCAGCGGGACGCAACACGGTCTCGAGGCTCACGACCTCCGTGCGGAGTAGCCTCCGCGGGGCTCGACCTTGAGGCGAACGGCGGCGATTCGTGGGCGCGGGGCGAGGCTGGTGGATGGATCCCGACGAGCTGCGCCGCGGTGCTCCTGTACGAGGTGTAGAAGAAGGCAGGGGCAAAAATTAATTAGAAGCTCTTTTCAGGGGTCCTGATGTAAAAACACCATAGAGAAAGGTTCGCTAATATAGCTTAGCTGATTTGTGAATAGTTTAGGGGTCCTGATATAAAAACATCAGAGAGAACAGTGTGTTACTCGTTGTCCAACCCGTATTCTCAATTCCTTCAACCAAACATGTGATGGGTTGACTCCGTCCCCAAAAAATCGAGTTGCAACCAAACAATGGATGGGTCGGCTCCGTCCTCAAAATGAGGGTTGGCCAACCCTCATTTTGAGGACGGAGCCGACCCATCCATTGATCCAACCCAACCCATTGATTCCGCAACCAAACAGACAGTAAAACAACAGCCAGCCTCGTATGTTTTGTGACCCATTAACCTGCTTCGACGTCTCATCAACAACTTTTCTGAAATCCTCCTCCGATCATAGGCCGGTCGTTATCACGACAGAAAGAGATGGAAGCTCGGTGCCTAGTAGGAGTACGGGGGGTTCAAATTCGAAAATTAGATCTGACGTACTCCCCGTCCCCAAAATAAGTGACATTTTGGGTTTTTCGTACACAAGTTTAACTTCGATTTGTATAAAATACGTGCAATATTTAAATTTCTAAATAAATTTATTAAAAAACTAGACTTAAAGATTTTTCTAATGATACTAATTACTTAGCATAAATAATTATATATTTTAATATATAATTGCCGGCGATGTTTTCTCGGGGAGTTTAAAATGTCACTTATTTTGGGACGGAGGGAGCAGCTAACTTCTGTACCTTTAAATCCTAGGCGTACCATGAGGGTCCCCGGTCCACTTGTGTTTTGTTCTCTCGGTGATTCACAATTTTAAGAGATTTTTTTTCTTAGGGTTCCCGCTTGTTTTCAAAAGATTGCTTTGAATAGTGTTACCTCCCTACCGATGTAGAATGTAAACAAAGTATTGTACTATAATATCACATACCGGATCAATTGGGCCGGAAGTGACATGTCGACGGCGCGAGCTTGATGGTGGCGGCGAAGGGAGGAGGCGGCGGCGGTAGAGCTTGGGGCGGCTTGGGAGGAGGAGAAGGGAAGGGAAGGCGGCGGGCGAGCGGGTGGCCGGGCAAATACGGGCGGCGGCGCGGCGACGGGGCGGGGCGGGGCGGAGAGAGAGAGAGAGAGGCACGAGATTATTTCTTTATTGCTTATCTCCCCTTACTTATATAGCCCTCCTAGTGGGACTTGTAATCCAAGCAATCTCTCTAAAGGTTTCCTTATACGGTTGGAATACCTTTTACAAGCAATCCTATTTATTTCCTAATAAGGGATTTCGTTATAGATTTGGACTAACCCTTGCACACCAAAAAGTCCTAAAATAATCTTATCTTGATGACGAAGTGAAGACGGAACGGGAAGGCGGCGGGGCGGCGGTAAGCGTCGGCCCCCTTCCCCTCACGGTGTCGCCCTCCTTCCCTGGGCGGGCCGTGGGCGGTTGGGCCTCTTTAGCCCACCCATGGCTGACCCAATTAAACACTAATTATAAACTCTAAACCTTACCTTAAACCTTAAACATTAAACACTAAGCCTTAACCTAAACCTAAACACTAAACCCTAAATACTACACTCTAGACCTAAACCCTAAACCTAGACGCTAAATCCTAAACACTAAACACAAACAAAGGAGTGGGACCCTCATGTCGTAGAGAGATATGAGGTATATGAGTTGTAGCACATAGTTGAGGGATTGATTTTCCCTCACCGCGCGCTGCTAGAGAGACTGAGAAAGAGAACTGAAACCTTCTCAGGGGCATTGTTGTCTTTTGGTGCACCTGCTTTTTTTTTTGTAATTTTTTGCCATTTAATTGAACCATTACCAACGGTGTTAGAAAGTAGGGGTAGACGGAGTCTTCGTTTGAAAATAATGAGGGTAAAATCACAAAGTTAAAAAAAAAAGGGGTAAAATCACCATTGAGGTTTAGAATAGGGGTAGAAACTAGAAACACCATATTCCCTTTTTACTACGTACTTTTAGATATACACTGCCTACTAGACTTCTTCTTTGATCATTTGTCTTGTCCAATTTATATATATATATATAAATAATATAATAAATAAACAAATTAGTATTAAAAGTACCTCTAGTAATAAATAAGTCATAAAAATAAATAAATGATTATAGAAAAATAAGACGAGCGGTTAAACAAGAAGTCTAAAAGTAAAAAAAAAAAAAAACACTTTTAATTGGACGAAGGACAAGGGAGCATGTCTAGATAAACAATATTGCCTGTTGTCCATCACTTTCGACTCCATATAAAATAATGATGTTTCAATGCGATCATCACTTTGGACTCTTGTTTAAAAATATATATATTTTTTTAATTATTGTCATGTTCTATTGTTTATGGTGGTGAATAGGGTGACCAAGTAGGTTCTAAACCTTAATTATCTGTGTTATCTAGGTCCATAAACTTTTTCGACTGTATCACCCCAGTCCCAAAACTTAGAAATCACTGGTTTAGGTCCTCAAGTTTGTTCATCCTGCTCCCTAAACTTAGTTTTGAGTCTCGTATGGGTCAAAACAGAGCAATCTAAAAACTCCATATCTAAACATAGTTCCACTACTACTGAAATTATAAACATTGCTTTTTCATACACAAATTCTCATATGAATTCATAACTTTTTCATATGAACTTGAATAAAAACAAACTTTATATCAAAATCATAGCCTCTACAACTTTGTATTTGAAACGTTTTGAATTAAAACTATTCAAGGTCCCAAAATACTCCTCTCAGTTTATAGATTTTGAAATATAAAATTTAATTTTGAGACACTAAATCACTTCAAATTAAAAACTTTTCAAATTTAGGGTGGCGCCAATGACATCGTGACCCCACTTGAGGACGCCACTAGGAAGAAGATTCCAGCTCCTGTCGCGGCCCTGTGTTCTCACCGTTTGCTCTTCCAATGTTGTTGCATTGTTGCCCCCTCTTTGGTGAGTTTGGCGATGGTTGTCGGGCGTTGCCGACCATGCAACTAGTGTCCTCTGGAGTCTGTGCTCCGTCGGCGCTCCGTCGGCCTGCCATATTCTAGATTTGTTGATCCGTTAATCATAACCAACAGGTCCAAGATATCACTTGCCGATAATATAACCCTGCTACTCCATGACATTTGCATGAAGTTTATCATCGCATTCATCTATTTCAAATGCCTGCTACAATGTTATCCTAACTTTTCATAAACTCATCAGTCCAGAGCACTCTTTTAAGTCCGTGTACCTAATTCACGAAAGGTTTTACAATACATTAGCATGCCTGAATTATCACCAGGCTACACACCTAAGACCTCTTCCATGGTTACAAATCGGCCCTGCTCGATTGATAACTGCCCAGCCACGCCGATGGCTACAGATAGTAGACCGTCACTTAAGTTGACAGATGGTCCAGATGCACCTTGAGCCCTTATAGCAGACAAGAAATTGAGGTGCTCCAAATAGCTGGATCCATGATGAAGACCTTGATACCTATGATACACATTACACACACTTCGTTAAGATACAAGCCAAAACTTGCGGTATGCAAAAACTATGCATTCTGCATCTTAACTTTAATCCCATAGCAAAATTAAATATAAATATCTTAATTTTTATTTTATTTTTGGTTCAGTGTGCCTTGATTATCTGGTCAAATAGAATCAGACTACGCTAGTGCAAGAAGAAATATGCAAGCGCTGTAAAGAAAGATGGTACAGGGGCAAGGGGGTTGGTTTACAGGGACTACTTTTGTAACTTCTTGGTATACCCATGGATTGGCTAGTTCCTATTTGGAAGGTTTTCGAGGCTGTCATTTGAATGTACAAATATTCCTTAAATTGTAGGACTTACGAAAACTAATGCTTACTTGATCCGTTCATCTTCCGCCATTATTGTTACAACTCCATCCCTGCCTTCTGTTCTCTTTCCAAACCTGACAATGCTCTCTGGAACGAAAGTTTCACCCTGTTTCAAAAATATATATATATGTATCACATACAGCAGAACTGACTATTAAACAGAGACATGATAGCAGAGATTCAAAATCCTTGTAGGAAACCAGAATCAACTAAGAAGCAAAACAATAAACCAATTTCTTTCATCTGAAAAAACATTCAAGATGAGAGGAACCTGAGCTACCTGTGGTCTACTATGAACAGTGGCACAATAGAGACTCACAGTTCTGACTTTGAATAGACATTTAGCTCTCCCTCTCCCCCAAAGCAGGAAAATCTAACTGATTAAAATTATAAAACCACTATATCCCTTAGGCCTCTTTTAGAGATAATACTTTTGCAGACTTTCAGGGAGTCCTATAACAATCCTGTCCAGATACCCTTGCCTAATTGATTTGACCATATATCTAGCTAATCAGAACCACCAGTTTGATCTTCATCCTGAAGACCTGAACTTTGTTTTCATGCAACAAAGTGCATGCTCATGCCTTTGTCACAGTCTGATTTGTTTTATGTCTTTTATCACAAACTTTTCGTGAACTGATTCTCTCATCGATGATTCACCATCCAATATCAGCCTATGGAATACATGGCAGGTACCATCCAATATCAGTCTAGAGGCACCTTATTCCCAAAAAGGAGCCAAAACCAGAGGAAATATTGTTGGTAGATTTTCATAGACCTGTTGGTAGTACAAGAAGGTGATTGATCCAGCATTACTGGCTATGCTTAGTACAGAAAAGCAGAGCCATTTGTTGGATTTTCGAGTTCATAATTTGTGAGGTTAGTTTAAGCCTAAACAGCTTATGGTTCTGTTATGTATTAGGCATATCCACACACTATGGAATAAGTCACAGTTAGCTGTACTTATTTCACATAGGTATGTGTTACCCACTTGAATCACATATTGTGTATCTCAATATTTACCTACAACAAGGATATAAAAGGATAAATGCTATTGGCAATAATAAAACTAGTGAAAGGATAACACTAGGCCATGGACGCATGGTTCAGGCATATGACTAGCTGATTTCCACGAACTCTTAACGACAATGACTAGGATTTACATATTCCATTCTTTGAAACAACCAAAGCATTGTCAAGCAATGTTAGACAATCTTTCCTTCAATTGGTGTACCAAATATATTTGTTAACACTAATTTGAAAGAAAAAAGAACATTTCATTCAAAGGAACATGTATTTCTACAATTGGTGATATTTAAAAACTTGACCTGCCGTAAGACAGCCCCCAGGCATTGCATTAAGAAGACGACCTTATTTTTCCTCAAGTTTCAGGCCTTTCTTATAAGGAATTCATACTTGTATGCTGTACCTACTCAGTACTAGTAATACAGAGTAATCAGACAAGAACTTGTAAACTGAGCCACTTAAGTAGAACTAAGTTACCTAGAATCACATCTGCAAAAGGTTACAGTTCAGTATGGCAATACATGGAAAGTAAAAAGTGTAAGATAATATTATAGCTGTATCTTTACCTTCCCAATGTCGCCAACCACACAAATTTCTTGCTCGTTTCTACTTCCTTCAGCAAACATGCAGAGATCAAGCATGCCACGAGAACCATTATCAAATTCTACTATCACATATGCATTATCAATTATATCTGGTACCTGCATTGGGAGATAATCAACTTTTAGCCACTTACTAGGAAAGTTTTAAGGCTACCTTCAGCTTGTGGTTTATTTACTGTTATGATATACAGCAGTGAGTCTAAATATAAGCACTCAGTCTTTAAGTGGTACATTGATCGCAAGTCTTTCAGTAGGAAGAGAAAGACGAAATAGAACATCTTTATTGAAAATGGCATGAGCACAGAGCTATGCAAGCAGAATATGCATCAATTGAAATATTTTTAATCAAGCAGTGAGACAACCAGACCTTTCCATCATACACTTCATCCTTATGGTTAACATCAATGGCTCCAGAAGCCATCACAAGAACTGGATTTGCAGCTGCAAACAGTCTCATCAAATCAAAGAAGTGGCAGCACTTCTTCTCTACTAGAGTTCCCCACTGTTACAATTGAATCTATTCCAGTTGTTCACCTGCACGTTGTAGAACTTATAACCAATAAGAAGTGAACTTGTATGTATTACACGTAAACACAGGTACCAGTACCTTAACAAGGAAAGGAAAACGGTGTTCGCGTATTGCCACCATTCTGACTTGTCCTAGTGTACCACTCTTAACGATGTCTAAGTGATCAGCTTAGCGACTGGTGGCATATACCTGTACTCTAATCCAAGTGCACAAGTATGTCTGGTCTCTGTTTAGCAGTTTCAATGACCTGTATGGGAACATAAAAGCCAAGAGAGATTCAAAGAATTTGAAATTCAAAATGAAACAGAGGACAACAGGTCACATTATCAAAAGTTGGCAGCATGGGTACTTTTTATCCCGAAAAGCAACCAGCAAGAGCTGGGCATGTCTTTGAACACCCATGTAAAGCTGGTTACATGGCACTCAGCAACATTTATAGATACTAACACAGAAAAATCGAATGTCTGTGGCATGTCGAGTGAAGCTAAAACCCAGTGAAAACAGTTTTCTTGAACGACATGAATCCTAGGTTCCCTGATCAGGAGAACAATGATAGTGACTAGTGATTTGCGCGCGCCCATGCGCGCGTCATTGGCCGTGCTTTCTAGGGCAATGGAACAACACTGACAGGTAGTAAACACAATAGGTATTTGCTTGCGCCACGAACTGTAAGTCCAGCACTGCATTTTAAAACAAGCCACGAACAGGTGCGCCATGTCTAAATAACACATATATATTACGGGGGATATAAAGAGTGTTCAAATCGTACTTAGTCTTACATGAGACATGCCTACACCGCACGTTAGAAGTCTATAAGCAGTACATATATTTACATAGAACAGTAGTTCCTGGAGTGATTAATGGTCCACTGGAAGAGATTCTTGTGCCACTCTATCCGTGGTGCAGTTGGAGGCCGCTGCTGTAACTAAGATGAAAACGGACCAAATGAATCCCATTACTTCCACAACCATATATCATATTGTCATTGCTTTTTTTTTTCCCCAAAGATCTCTCACAATAACAAGCTAACTAATATTGAAGCACCAAAAGAGCAGTGCACAGCAGCAAGGGTCACAGCAGTAACCAAAAAAAAAAAAAACATGCTCAAGGCATCAAAATATATTAAGTCAGTGATATCTAACAAAATCCAATTTCAGAGAACATGAGGCCACAACGCGTGTGAGTCAGCGAGTGATGACATTGAGCTTTTAGGCAATGGTATCTAACAAAACCCAATTTCAGAGAATGTATGAAGTCATCCAATTTCAGAGAATGTATAAAGTCATCAAGTGTTGGATATGAACACTTACTTATGAAAGAACAAGCAATCTTAGCATTCTTTTCTGAAAAAAAATCATGGATTTGCAAGAAAGTGGACAGAGATGGGTAGTGATAAAAATACATAATTGGCAATGGGGTGTGGTCAGTAATAGAACCAACAAACTATGTAAAGTGAAGACATCACTGACAACGAACCTATGCTCAGTAAGGAACACACAAAACCAACACACGTAACGTATTGTCATCACAAAACCAATGCAAACAGCAAGAATCATGGAAGAACTAATCATCATTACACAATTCCATTGTCTTAGTCTAAAAAGGTCCATCCCACGACCCCAAAACCTCAGTAAATAGCATGCATAATGAATTAGTTATCATCGTGCAATGAAGGATATCAGTTCAGCACACATTCCGCGCACCATTGGCCAAGATCCTCCTGGACCTGAACATAGCAATGAACAGATGTTACATAGCTTTCTGAGGACATTTATTTTCTGAAACAGAAAGTTACGAAAACT
This sequence comes from Hyparrhenia diplandra, assembly GCA_015847255.1. Lineage (NCBI taxonomy): Eukaryota > Viridiplantae > Streptophyta > Magnoliopsida > Poales > Poaceae > Hyparrhenia > Hyparrhenia diplandra. The sequence goes on along the minus strand of JADLZK010008524.1, from coordinate 105,107 downwards.
ACCATTCAAGATGAGTAGCTCTGTAGCCCAAAACTGGGTGTGAAAAATTTTATCTTGTTATACCTACCCAATTCAACAACTGAGGAATCTGTAGGCCTAAGCTTAACTGAAGGAAAACTCATGTGATCATTATTATTTTTTCTATATTTACTAAGGTTAAATATAAACAGAAAAGTTCAGCAGGCCAACACAAGCACCTTTTTAACAAAGCTGAGGGTCACTGAAACATATTGCAGGAGCTAGGAAAAACAGCGCTTGCTTCATACAACCAATATTGTAGCACAAACTCTTTCCGAATAACAACATCTATTATACCAGCGAACAAACACATGAAACTATCAAATGTCAAATATGCATGTAAAGGGATACAATCATCATAGCATTTATGGATGTGCTAAAATAAAGCACAAATGATGCTACAATGATGGAACTGCATTCATCAAGCTAAACAAAGATCATGTAGCGACATGCTAGAAAAGGATCCACTAAATTAATATATAGCTAAAGCAAGATGATAGTTCTAAGAACTACTCTGAAGAAACTATATATATATTTTCTCTTTGATATGTAGCGTATCTATATTCCACGGTGCAAATTGGAGTAGATACAGGAAGAAAAAATTGTGTAGCATCCTCACCTGTGCTGCTGTTGTGGGCATTCTATCGAACAGATCATATGCAATTGACAAAAAAAACTTTATTTGCTCTTGAATTCAATCAAGACCTGCTTCAAAGGAACTGTTAGACTGCTCAAATGTTGTGGTTAGCATCCATATCTTCCGGTGCTAGATCGCACAGAGAGCTCTAGGTATAGCACGGCTGCAATTGCTCTACGCTTGAGTAGAAGGCGGGCAACAGCAGCTCCAGACCAGCCGACAATGCAGCAGCCTGGAGCTGTCGCCGCTCTACACCCATGCTAATCAGCGGGCAACACACAGCCATAGAGATGTATTCGTTCACATGACATGCTAGAGAAAGGCCGCGCAGATCTCCATGGCAGCACGCACACGCAGAGGGAAGGAAAAGGTGGGAAAGGGAAGGCGACACGCGACAACTCGTGGCAAGGTGATGAGACGCGGCGCCGCAGCACGTCCCCATCCATCGACGCGGACGCTGCGAGAGGACGCCACCAGGCCAGATCCGGTGAGGGAACGAATGGATCCAAGCCATGGAGGTCCTAGAGCCGATTTTGGAGGCCCAAAATCACCCAACAAAGAATGACGATAAGCAAATACCGACTCTCGATTTGGACGCCGGTAAGCTAAAGAGGAGGAGCAAGGGAGAGACCGCACCATCAGGCCGGGGCGCGCTCGCCCCCTGTAGCGCCGCCGCGCTGCTCCGCGCCACCGCGCCGAGGGAGGGGGACCTGCGTCGCCGGCAGCGGGCGCGCTCGCCCAGCGCTGCCGCACTAGGGGTAGGGGCGCTCTTCCCGTGCCGCCGCGCCTGGGGCCTCCCTCGCCCGTGGGCTGCAGTGCCGCGCCCGGGGGGCAATGCACCGGGAGGCCGCTTCGCCGCCGCACCGCCACGCATAGAGGCTCACCGGCCCCGCGCCACCGAATCGCCACGCGTGGGGTCGCGTCGTTGCCACCACGGGGAGAGGGAGAGAGCGCGCCGAGGGGCTGCGCCGCCGCCACGAGTGAGTTAGGGTTGGAGCCAGTATATATTTGGCGTAAAAGACAGCACGACCGTCGATCTACCAATCGAACGAGCCAAAAAAATTCTGCTACCGTGGATAGCGTGAGGCCGCAGCAAGGCCTCACATTTCACCGCCGCCGAGCTGCAGCTGGCCCGCTCACCCACGCCCACGGCGGCTGGGCGGCTTCCCTCGCCCTGGTCGCCCGCACCAGCGATGCCGCGCGCGTGGCTGTGCCGCCGTGTCGCCGCAGGCCAGCTGCGCCGCACCGTGGACGCCCGCTGTGCCGTCGGCCCGCCATGCTGAGAGGAGACGGGTCCCGAGGGAGACGGAGAGAGAAAGGAGACATGGAGAGAGCGAGAGAGTGGAAGGACGATATTTTCCACTCAGCCAACCAGGCACCGTACAACCAAGGGGCCTGCTCAGCGAATGGACGGACGACAACGAAAAAAGCTGGCCAATAGACACACGACAACGCAGAACTACTCCAGGACTTGACTGGACACGCATTGCGCCCCTAGGTCAACACGATCCGAGCCACCCAGCACGAATCCAGCGGCCAGTGAAAAATGATGGCGTGGATGCACTGGCTGAGGAGTTTCTCCACAACCAATTTACTTTTTTAAATTTCGACCATTCGAGAAAAAAAAAATGATAGTGATTTCTTTCTTGGTGGGGTAGAATCATATTCTGCTATTAAGAGTAATGGTTTGGTGGTCTCTCCAGGAGGATGGAATGTCGAAAGCTATGGAAAAGCGAGACAACAGTGTGGTGATGTGAAGAAAAGAAACAGAGTAGAATGCGGTAGCTAGCAGCTGACATGACCAAATGTCCAAATCACATTTACCAACAGATCAAAGTACCCGACTAACTAACCTTCTTGCAATCCTGCACAGTGGTGCACAGCGGCTTCTCGACAAGGATGTGGTGTGGTTCGCGGTGCCCGATGATGTCCATGAGTATGGGAGTGTTCAGTTGCCATGCATACCCAAAAAGTGAACCCGAAAAGTCTTCAAGATCTGTCACATCAAATCTTTTAACGCATATTTGGAAAGATTAAATGTAGGTAATAAGAAAACTAATTGCACAGTTTGGCTGAAAAGTTTGAGACGAATCTTTTGAGTATAGTTAGTTCATAATTAGACAATAATTACCAAATACAAAACGAAAGTCTTCTGAAGACGCCAACCCAAAATATTTCACCAACTAAACACACCCTATCTCGTAATGGGTCATGTTTGGGGACGATACGATGATGGCGTCGCAGAGCCCGCTGTCCAGCAGCTCGCGGTGACCTGAAAAGGTCTTGGAATCTTCTGGATGTTACTAAGATTCACTGATTCAGTAATTAGTACCCGACTAACAACGCACATAGTTGTGCTTTGCACAGTCTAATCATAATTGATTCATATTGTATTCAAAATCTGTTTATTTATGTGCACACTATTTTACAAGAGGAAACATTTGAGAGGTCAGAGTCTAGTTGATAATTACGAGGGTGGAGCTGGGACATACGTATATGCATGCGCACCTGGGGGGGCGGGAGGCCGAGGCGGAGCGACTCCTGACGGGGGGTCGGCGAGGCCTGTCGCACCCGGACCTCGGGCGGCGAGGTGGGCGAGGTTGTGGAGGTGCTCCCACCCCATTATCCCCACCCGACTATCCCATACCTCACCTCCGCCCAAGGCCGCCGCCTCCATCTCCCTCGCCGCCCGGCAGCAGCCGCCTCTCCTGAAGCAACGATTGGAGTGGAACTGAGTTGGGTTGCGAGCGTCGCCAATCAAACTGAATCGGGTGTCATCCTGAATCCATTTTTCTCGATTAAAAAAAATGAATGGGCTTTGGCCTATCTGCACCCGTTGGATCTGGGCGGGGGCGCGCGCCGCCTGTATGAAGAGGACTTGTTGGGCCGGAAATTCAGGGTGGGCCGCCTTTATCTTAAACGGGCTAGAGTCACTAATTTTAGGCTTAGGGACTTGTGATGCCGCCAGGAGAAGGAAGGGCCTCCGACCTGCGAGAGCACAAACGCGCGCACGATGCCGGCCCAGAGTATGCACCCGGCCCCACGAAGGCCTTGCTACTAGCCGGCACAGTTGAATTGCTTCAATCTCAATGGTGAGGACATGATGTCTTGTCTATAACCATCTATATATATCCCTCCCACCTTGAGCTCTAGAGGCAACCCCACAAGCATGTCCTTCCTGTAGCAACGCACGTTGTATATTTTCTAGTTATAAATTAACGGAGGAGAACCTGACAGGAAACTCATGAGATTTCCATGTGGACAAGAAATAACAATCCGAATAGAAAAAACATTTAACCCAATACAAATACATGAGCTACAACCTTGAGTAACAACATAACCATACAATTCACAGTACAATCCAATAGTCACACATATAGAAGCATAATAAAGCAGTACAGTAGTATTCCATTGAACACTACTAGTAAATACTGCAGATGATAGCAGACACGATCGATGGACTCCGATCGAATTTGACGAATCATAAGAGAATAAAAGCACGCATACATGGAAGCGAAAAATACAGCATTAATATAGATCCTGGTCCTTCATTCTGAAATAAGATGCTTACCAGCCATGCATTCTGAAATCGATCGAGTCGACTGACACAAACAAGCGCTACTCGTGTCCCGAGCCTTGGTTTTCCACTCTAGTCATCACAGCTGCTTGCTCAAAAGGTGTTGCCGCGTCGTCATCTCATCCTGCCTTGCCCGATCTTGGTCACAAGGTGTTGCTGCGTCGTCATCTCGTCCTGCCTTGCCTGATGTCTCGGCTTCATCTTGCTCTCTGATGCCCCGCCCGGTGCCGCTGTAGTCTCTTCCTGTTGGTGAAAACGGAAGTCGAAGGTGTAACTAGGCCCTTGTTGACGCAATTCCCACTGACTATCTCCTATCTCCTACCGACACTATGGTGCCAGGCTCGGCTATAGTGTGGCCGCGTAGTGTCTACTTCGTAGCCGCCTGTATGACACTGACTATCATCAGATGTCCAAAGGCTGAGCTCCGTAGCCGCGTCCCCAAGGCCATGATGCAGCATGAGTAACCAGACAAAGGTGATGAGCTCGCCTCCTTCGCCAAGCTGCCGTGCGTGTAGCTCTCCGCGGCATTTACCTGCAGCATACATGAGCAGCCTCAACCACATCTCCTTCATCTTCTCAAGTGAATGCTCCGATTCAAAAGGGGAGCCCTCTTGAAACTCAGACCCTGTATACTCGTCCTTGATCTCCTCAAGTGAATGCTCCGATTCAAAAGGGGAGCCCTCTTGAAACTCAGACCCTGTATACTCGTCCAGAATGTCTATCTTGGTCAACGCCCCTTCATGTCCGTTGATTCTAGTGCTAATCCATCTGAGAAGTCCGGGTTCAAGATCTTCTGCAGCCGTGCTGATTGGCAACATGGAAGGATGCACCACCATCAGGTACATCATGTAGTTTGATAGCGTCTTGCATTGTTCCATAAGTTGCATTATTGTCACATCATCACTGTTGGTGTTGGCCAAGTGTCTACTTATATACAAGTCTGTGTATATATGCAGACGGTAAATGGCATGCTCAAAGGGCAGGCTCAGTGTATAATTCAGTCTCCTGCCAAGATACCTCAGTCCCAACCACTCAAATCGTTTATTGATTGGTCTGCCAAGAATTTCCATAACACCGTTGATAATCCCCTCCCTGGTGCTGCCGGCATCATCTACGGCGCGGTGGACGTACCATAAGTTTCTCCACTGCTTGTCCAGACCAATAGCACAGATGGCCTTTGACAATTTTGTGGGGTTGTATTTCATAGCCATGCCGTAATCCATAAAATTAAACTGCCCCATTCTCATGGAAGTGGAACTCGAGCTCCGCTGCCTCTTGTTACACTGAACAGCCTTAAAAATGGACCTAGCATAGTTGCGAAGGCCATGAAGAAAGCTACTCTCGTTCAAGTGAGCCCTTGTCCAAGGTGATGCCATCACCACAACAACAGAACAGGCTTCCATAAAGATGGCCCCAGTGAATAATGTATAGCTAATCACGACATTAACCTTGTTGTGCTGGTGTAACACCCTAAATTTTGCATTTTTGATAATAGAATAAAAATGATTTATTTATGTATTTTTCGTGCTCATGAAATATAGGAAAATAAATATTTTTGTCAAATTAAAATTTATCATAAGGCCTAGAGACATGTATGAGCACCCATGCTGTTGCATTTTATTTATGTGGTGTTCTATTTTTGTTGAAATTGAAATTTGTTTCAAAGTAATTTGCAAATGCATTTGAAATTCGGTTTAAATAAAAGAAAAAGATATTCTTTTATTCATTTTCTCCCTTCTATTGGCCCGCATGGCCAATTTCTTTCTCTTGGCCGTTCGTCGTTCTTGGACACCAGGCCAGCCAAGCGGCAGCGTTGCACTCCCCTCCTCTCTACCTATTGGCAAACTAGGCCCACGGTCATCGTCGCCCTCGATCTCCTTGCATTATCCTGGAAACGGACTCTGCTCTGACTCGAACTTGACACCCGTGCCTTACGTATCTCCAACTCTCCATCTATAAATAGCAAGGAGCCCTGGCCGGTTTTTTTTTTTTTTTTTTTCTAAACCCTGGTAAATCCCTTGCAGCGATGCATGCTATCGCCGCCGCCTCTTCTTGTTTTAGCGTCCGCATGCTCGATCCAAAACACTGCGGCATGCCATGATATCTTCCTGCTGCCACCATGGTGATCTCGCCAAGATCTGCCTGTCGCCGTCGACGTGCACGACGTCTGTTGTCCCGCTGCTGCCAAGTATCTTGGCCGCGCTCCTCATGTCAAGGTACGGTGATAAAGCTTCCAGTTTCCTCATCTGGCTCTCTGTTTTTCATAGCGCTGCCAAACTTTGCAGCAGGTTGTCGCCGTCTGCCACCGTTTGTGTTTCATCTCGGGCCATCATCAACCACATGATCAAGCTGTCCGTGGACATCTTGCCTCTGCCGGTGAGAAATCTAGCGTGCACGCTCCCTCTTATCTCTCTCTTGTCTACATGATCTTGATCAATACAGCTCATATGGTTCGTGCATCTGTGCATGTTCGCTCCGATCATCATCAGTCAACTGTTGCTTGATAGCTGCCTCCTTCACGTGCAGCCATGCACCGTTCACAGTCGTTCGTTGGTGAGCTGCATGTTTCCAATTTTCTCCGTTAATTAATAACACAGTACCAATGACTAGCGCTGCTGCATGCTGCTTTTGCACTTGTGATATTCGTCTATAGCATGGCTCATCTCCATACAACCATGCATATTCAAAACTATATATTCAATCGTTTCAAGTTATCTCCTTATATATCAATTCATCCTATGCCTTTGAGAGATCATCGATATCCATGGTTGTTTCGTATATAATTCATGAGTATGTACATCTATAAAATTACTGTTCTTTTGGCATCTATTAAATTTATATTATTGCAAAGGATTAGAAATTATTCATATTCATACAAAGTTTCACCCTGCGGTCCTTGCGCATTCCTTCTTCACGTTTTCTCCTGGGAAAGCGTAGTAACAGTTCCATCAGTTTGAAATTACGTCTCCTAGCATTTATATGTTGCCATCAAAACTCAAATCATCATATCTTGTACATTTTAAATCCGTTTTAGCCGTTCGAATTGTGTTAGATTTGTAAATCCGTAATCTAGGTGTTTACGCTACTGTTCAGTAGATTTCCCAACTTTTAAATTTCGTAGTCATATTTAATTTATTATTTTATTCATGCAAATCTTGTCAAATGCGTAACTTCTCCGCTTTAGCTCCGATTTCGGTGATCTTTACGCCTCGTGTGATCGTAGTGATGCGTAGATTAGTTTTCAACTTGATTTTCTACTGTTGGTGTACTGTTCTAATTATAGCTTTGTTTGATATGCATCATTGGCCCATATGGTTGAATGTTGTGTTTGGAATCAAGTATAGACGGTGAGCTTTACGTGGTGATCCGTAAGTTGTCGATCAAGAAGGATTTGTCTTGAGCTTTGGAAGTGAAGAAGGATTTCTCTTGGAGCTTTGGACTTGAAGAAGGATCGATATTAAGGCAAGTATAGTTTTGGGATATGTTAACTTTAAACCATGATCATATGACATGAATGATGTTTATGCAATGAACGTTAAACATGACTATTAGCAACATCCGGACTTGTCTCGTATTAGTGTCTCCGGGAAAATAGTACAACTATGAGGGCTAATGGGCTCTGGTTTTAGTTCAAAGATGAGGACCTTGTTTAACCTGTTAGTGGTTACCGAAAGGCGTTAGGGGAAAACAGATCGTGGATCTCCCCGCAGATTGTATCACACGGGACTACCGCAACCGCGTGGACCGCTGGGTGTGTCGCATGGATTGACGGAAGATACCTAGCGGCCCTAGCATGTTAGATGAACATTTGAAAGACTTCATAGTGAACCCCGCCGACCGTCCTAGGAAGAGGGTTAAGGGGCCGATCACTCCGGCGAAAGTGCAATTCACGGCTCACAAAGTGAAAGTGTACACCTCTCGCGCAAAGTAAAATCGGTATATCAGCCGTGCTCACGGTCATGAGCGGCCTTGGAACCTTTGCACTAAAGATGATGACCTATGTTTGTTTAACAGTTCATAATTTATCGTTTATGCTCTACATTATTATGTTATAGTGATCATGGTATTTGGGTAAGATATTGCCTTGCCATTCTTGTTGAGTTCGATATGGACTCACTCTTGCTATTCCCCCACACCTCGGGTGAAGTTTAGGCTTGTGATCAACCAAATCGGTCCCCTCGTGGAGTCTACACCAGAGTTCGGAGTGTCTTTCCGCTGTCTGCTAGCTGAGGTTATTTTCTTTATTTTATGTTCGTTATAATTTAAGCATTATTGGCTTGATACTACCCTTTACTTGTGGCTATATGTGAGATTTGACTTTCAGGGTTCACATATGGTGTTCATTCGGTTTTTTCCTTAAAACCGGGTGTTACAGCTGGGCACCCTTTTGGCTTCTCAGCAGGAAGAGAAGGAAGGCAACGACCATCAAGGTCTGGGAAGCACACCGAAATAGGACACCAGTCCATCTCTGCAGCACATTGGCCTTAGTGTAGAGGAGATCGAACATCATGCCAAGCTCCATCACTACCATCTTCAGCTTCTTCTCTTCTCTGTGTTCACATTTCATCTCAAAATCATCTTCAAGTTTTTTTTTAGCAAAGTTTCCCTGTCCCAGCTGGAGCACAGTTCGCCCCACAAATAAACCTCGACCAAGAAGCACCATCTGAAGAGCATATGATTCCTTGCTGCTATGATAAACCTCCTTCGTCTCGGCCCTATTGTTTTGTCCCCCTGCTGATATGATCACTTTAACTGACTTGCTAAGGCCATCTCGGCTCGCACTCTTTAATGTCCATACCCTCTCTCCATACTTGATAATCCCAGATACAAACACAAACATTGCAGGAATCCATATACTGGAATTGATCCTATGCAAGGATTTCCAGAAGATATAGAAAGCTACAACCCCCTGGGTTGCGAGATTCAACAAGTGCCTCAGCCATAGATTGTGGTCCTCGATAGAAAAGGCGGTGATCGAATCTTGGCCACCCAAGTGCACAAGGAGAAAAGGCACCCAGAGAATTGGCACTGTGTTCCCATACGACTCCCTCCCTAGGTTGCATTTCTCATCCTGAGAGAAGAGGCCAAGGGCGTAAACAGCGACCATGTCTGCTCCCACATAGCCCAACCATATCAAAGCCCTGAGCACTCCATTGGTGTTGCGGCGACGGAGGTTTCCAGTAGCCAATAGAAATAGCTGTAGCATGAAGCTAAGGAGCACCATTGTCTTAATTTCCCACACACTCCACACGTGCACTAATAACTCTGCCATTGTCGAATTACTCATCTTGTCAATTATTACTCCACCACTACCATTGACACCTGAAGGAATGTTCCAAAAATTTAAAAGTTAGTTAACAGCATATTAATATATGATGCTCTTGTTGTAAGATTGGCAAGTACAACCTCCTTATCTTACTTTCTTATTACTAATACTAACTGGAGACTCCATGTTAATTCTCACCGGAGATGTTAGGAAAAAAAAAAGAGATAAATTCTAAAAAGTTCTCACAATAAATCTGGTCCTTAATCTGATAGATCTAATCACCATAGCTAATAATAGTCATTAGATCTGTTCTAACCTATAAACAATTACCCACCTCCCTCATTATATTTAAAATACATAAGTAAGCACTAATTTTGTATCTAAATTATCCACCTCTGTCATTATAAAAGATAATTCAAAATAATCCCTTAAATTCGTATATAAATTAGCCACTTCTGCCATTATGAAAGGTAATGATACCTCCTTAAATTTACATGTAAATTACCCACACTTTCCATTATTAAAGATAATGCAAAATAACTACCTAGCATTTCATCTAATTGCATATTCAAGATATAAAAAAAGGTGCAATACAAGGGAAAAACTACGAATATGGATTAAAAACTATATATCTGTTCCTTTGCAAAAAAAGTAATTGATATGTTTATAATAACTAGATATAGACTATAGACTATTTATTATTCATATTATATTAGAAAATAAACAAAGAAAAAACATATAATTTATTTTTCAAAAAAAAAATAATTAGTTAGATGCAATAAATAATAAGTAATGCTTATATCTTCTATGAGATTTGTAGAGGAATTACTCGGGCATATTGATATGTATGTTCCATAAGAAAAGAAATAGTAATTTTTATTTAAATTTATAGTTCAATTTTTCTATAAAATTAAATTGTTTCCGATTTCACCAATTCTATTCTTATCTCTTTCTAATGGAATTAAAAAAACAAAATAAGAAAAATAAAAAATACTAGAATTCTGGATTTTTCAAATTTCTCTCATTAAAATATTCAAAAAATGCGTGAGATCACAAGTAATTCATAAACAAATTACCCACCCCTACTATTATGACAAATACAAAAAAAAAGTAACCATCCAATCTTCTATTGTTATGAAAATAATTCAAAATAACTCGCTAACATTGCATCTAAGTTACCTACCATTGCCATAATAAAGATAATTAAAATAACCCTCTTACTTTGTATCTAATTCAAAATAATAGCATATATATTGTCATTATGAAAAATAATTCAAAATAACCCCTAAGTTTGCATCTAAATTGCCCATGCTCTCCATTATTAAAGATAGTTTAAAATAACCTACTAACATTGCAACTAAATTACACACCATTGCTATTATGAAGATAATTCAACGTTACACTGTAACTTTGTATCTAAATTAATTACCTACGTCGGCCATTATTAATGATACTTTAAAAAATACCCCTGTTGATCTCATAAAGTACTCACCAATATCATAAAGATAATACAAAGTAACATCTTTTATATCTGTATCTATCTTAGCAACTATAAAAAAATGAAACAAAAATATATCTCAGATATGCACATAAATATAATATATGCTATTATAAAAAAAATTTAAACATTCATAAAGTATGTTATGCACGTTTCTAAATTACGCACTTCTATAACTGCGAAGTTAAATGTACGATAATGCTATATCCTACCATATAACCAAGCGAGCATGTATACATTAGAATAACTAGTTCTTTTAATAGCTTTTTTGATACAAGGAAAAATGTTCGCTTCATAAATCATATAGCAATTAAACTAACATTTCACCTAAATTTATATCAATACTCCATGATAAAAAAATTCATAAGCTATTGCTTCTAGTAAATTTATACATTTGTGGCGAATCAATATTTCATATCAACATTGGTAACCTAATTTTGAGCACTCTATGTTATACTCCTTCATTCTATGAATAAATCAATTCCTAGAGTTGTGGTAAGTCAAATGTTTTAAAGTTTGACTAATTTTATAGAAAACAAAGTCAAGATTTATGACGCCAAATTAGTACCATTAAATAGGCCATAACTACATTTTCGTAATGTGTTCATTTTGTGTCATAAGTATCTATACTTTGTTCTATAGATTTGGTTAAACTTAAACTAAAAAAATTGAGTTAAGACAACTTAAGAAATTGATTATTCAGGGAATGACGTAGTATAAAACAATACTACTATTATACATATAACTTTGCGATATAAAAATCAACATGTTGAGTGCGGGGTACAAACTGAGTTTCAACTTAACACATGGAAAACCTACCAGGACATGAACTCTTTTTTAATAAAATAAAAAAATTAAAAGTTTGAATAAAAGATAAAAAACACTTGACTTTCAGCTTAACATAGTGAAAAAATGCAACAACTAGACTAAAAGTTAGAAGCTAACTATAAATTTATGAAGTCATAGAAAGGATTCAACAAAATCTATGTCACGTTAAAAAAATACTAAAAATGCTACTAGATGCTATCAAGGGAGGCTTCACATTGATCTTCATGAGGCCCAACAAAAAAACTTCTCATGAAAATCTGAAACATCTCACCATCAAATTGGTATAATCTAATCACGATTAATAATAATTAATAGCTATTTGATCCTCTGAGCATCTCCAAGAGTATCCAAAATTTTTCTCCTAAAAAGTCCATGTTTTCCAACTCCTAAAAATATATTGGGAGAAAAAATAAGTCCATCTCCAAGAGTTTCTAATAATCCACTACAAAAATATAGAAGACAATTTTACATTGGGAATCCTATACTATTTTTAAATTATCCTTACCACTTTTATATATTTTCTCTCTCTTATACATTTGCATCAGGAACCTTTTCCTACTTTTTTATTCTTTCCATGCCCTTCCATCTTTAGATACGCTACACTCAAAAGCACGTAACTTTACGCGAACAGGGGTGACTTTTCCCAACTTCTAAAAGATTATGATGTATTAGGAGTTGTTGGAGAGGGGGTTTTTCTCATCTTGCTAAAAAACATAGATTAGAAGGGATTTAGGGAACTCCTGGAGATGCTCTTGCTATTGCGTGAAACAACAAAAGGTAACTCATGACTTTATAGTTAAATTACCCACATATGCCATTTAGAAATATGATCTAAGCTAAATTAACATCTAATCTAATTATCCACCTCTTCCCATAGATAATGTATTTGATCCATGCAATTTGCATCTCGTTATTAGAAAAACTAAATATCCCTACAAATCTACATATAAAAATCAACATCTTCTATTATAAAAAAATATTTAAATAACCATAAAGCATATACATATAGGGTAATTATTTTTTACTCCTAGGGTGTAGTTACTCTCATGTGTAAATATCTAGATTATATTTGGGATGTATATGGTCCGATGAAGTGTATATAGACAAAGTATATGATCATACTAGACCTGTCACACTCGGTCAGCGAGTCGCCCGGATAAGCGGAGTGGCTGAATAATTAATTATTATATAGCTTTTATTAGTAAATTTATTTAGTTAAATTAAAGTAAGCTTGAAAAGACTAATGGGCTTGGCCCGTTAGCAATTGTAAACCTCTCATATAAATATGGGGGCAACTATTGTGAGACAATCAATCAAGAAAAATTAGGGTTTAACCCTACCTATTCTACTCTCAACCGCCGCCGCCACGCCTCACGCCGCGCCGCGCCGCCCGCCGCACTCGCCGGCCGCGCCGCCCGCGCCGCAAGACGCCCCAACTGCCGGTCATCTACGCCACGCCACGCTATCCGTCTTCCTCCTCGCGTTGACCGGAAAACGGGTTGTGACAGATTGGTATCCGGAGACCGGATGATCCAATGGCCTCCGACCGAGCAAGAAGTTCATGGAGGACGTCCAACAAATCATCAACAACTACATCACAGCTATGGAGGCGTCATCGCCCCCATCATCGCCTAAGTGCGTTCCGCCTCCAAGCATTTTCTTTTAGTCCGTGGTTAACGATGAGTTCACCACCGCCGCCGCCTCCGACCCAAAAATTCTACACCATCGACCGCCCGGAAATTCATACGTAATTGCTACGAAATTTCCACGGAAATTCCTACGACACAGCACCACAAAAACTCCTCCTAAAATCCCTTTTGAAATTCCTAGACCGGACTAGAAATAATCTGAAATTATTTTTTCCTAAGTATGATGGTAAAGGAGATCCTTCTCTTTGGCTGTATAAATGCAACAAATTTTTTTCTCGCTCAAGGCACCAAAGATAATGATCAGTTGTAGCTTGCTTCGTTCCACCTTCAAGGGAACGCTCTATCCTGGTTTATTCGTTGGGAAAATGAATTGGGTCGCCCGGCTTGGCCGAATTTTCTGCAAAGACTCAACAAAGCGTTTTGGATCACCACTACATAATCATCTTGGCGATCCGACAACCTCACGCCAAACCGGGAGACTTGGACAACTACACAAATAAATTCACAAAGAACACCGAATAAGGTACAACACCTCTCTCCCAAACAACGAAGTTATGCTATATGTTGCCGGATTAGCACCATTGATTCAGATAGATGTCCAACTACACCAACCACCTGATATGGAGACTGCTATAGCGTTGGCCAGACGTCTCTATACAAAGAACACGTCGACAGAGTTCAAAGGTACATAATCGACGACATCCGGATGTTCAAATATCGGTCCATGGATTAACCGCATATCTACATGTCCTACTATGCAATTACTTATAAATATAAATGGCACCAATTTATTGGCTTTGTTGGATTCTCGTTCAACACACAATTTTCGGACTCGAATTGGCTACTAAACTGGATTTACCAAGCTCACCCTCACATCAATCACTCCGAGTCGCTGTTGCTAATGGACAACATATAACAAATGTTGGGAGATATGATGATGTTGAATTTTCTTTTGCTAACGAAAGTTTCAAAGTAGATTTCTTTAGCATTAAATTGGGTGGCTATGATGTTGTCTTGGGTGTTGAATGGCTGACCTCTCTCGGGTAATATTGTTTGGAATTTTAATAAGCTCATTATGAAATTCTCGCGCAAAGGACAACCGATCACATGGCACGCCTCTCAAGGAAACGGACCCTCCACCAGGTTTTTTCATATCCTTTCTTCCGATCCTCCAATGGAACCTCTGTTGTGCAAATTCCAACAACTCTTCAAAGAACCTTCGGGACTTCCACCTCAGCGGCGCTATGACCATCGAATTCATCCGAAAGATCCCACTCACCAACAGGTTGTTCGCCCTTACCGCTACCCTCGATTCTGAAAGAATGAACCTGAACGGGCAATGCAATCGAGATGCTCTCTCAAGGTATTATCAGTACAAAGACTTCACCATTTTCATCTCCCCGTTCTTCTTGTCAAGAAACATGATAAGACTTGGCGATTCTGTGTTGACTATCGGGAGCTAAATAATAATACTATGAAAGATAAATTTCCGATACCTGTCATTGCTAAGTTATTGGATGAGTTGCAAGGCGCCAAATTCTTGACAAGAACCGGATCTACGCCAAGGGCTATCACCGTGCACGCATGCATCCCCGGATATCGAAAAGACGGCCTTGAGAACACATCATGGGCACTTTGAATTTTTGGTCATGCCTTTTGGTCCATGCAATGCATCTTCAACCATTCAAGCCTTGATGAATGATATTTTGGGACCTTTTCTACGAAAGTTTGTCCTGGTTTTCTTCGATGATATTTTAATCTTCAGCAAGTCCTGGACTGAACATCTCGCACATGTGGAAGAGATCTTCAAGGTACTGGCATCTCACAACATTTTCTTAAAGAAATCTAAGTGCCTCTTTGGTCAATCACAACCGGGTTATCTGGGACATATTATTTCTGATGTCGGAGTAGCTGTTGATCCTGAGAAGATAGAGGCAGTTACAACTTGGCCAATACCTACAACTCTCCGGGAACTCTGAGGTTTCTTAGGGCTTGCAGGTTGCTACAGAAAATTTATTATGGATTATGGTACGATTATGAGACCCCTTACAGATCTTCTTAAAAAGGATTCATTCATTTGGACACCTCTAGCAACAACGACCTTTGAGCATCCGAAGAGGACATTGTCATCCACACTTTGCCCTTCGCCTTCCGGACTTCAACAAACTGTTCGTGGTAGAGTGTGATGCTTCGTACAGTATGGGTGCTGTTTTTGCATCGGGGCAATGGTCCAATAGCTTACTTTAGCAAACGAATGTCCGATAAGTACAAAAAGTTGGCTGCTTATGAACGAGAACTCATAGGATTGGTAACAGCAGTCAAGCATTGGCGACCGTATCTCTCGGGGGCGCCCTTTATTATAAGGTCAGATCATTACAGTCTTAAATACATTTTAGATCAACGCCTATCCACCATTCCTCAACATCAATGGGTTAGCAAATTACTTAGTTATGATTTTACGGTGGAATACAAACCCAGTAAATCCAATGTGGTGGCCGATGCATTATCTCGTCGTAACACGAGGAATCCTCATTAATGGCTATTTCGTAAATTCAATTGGGTTTGTTTGGTCGATTACGTGAGGAAATTGCATTCAGTGATGAAGCCATAAGCCTTATTGATTCCATAATCAATGTTAAGGATTCAAAGATGGGATGTTCGTAATGGATTGATTCTGTTCAACAAAAAGGTATGGCTTTCACAATTATCCAAACATCTTCGCACCATTCTTCATGCAATTCATGATTCAGCTCATGAGGGAATACGTAAAAATATTGCATCGATTTCGTCAAACTTTCTTTGTTAAACATGATAAACGCATTGTCGAGATTTTGTGAATGATTGCTTAGTATGCCAACGCAACAAAAACTCGAACATCTACATCCAAATTGGACTTCTTCAACCTTTGCTAGTTCCGTAACAGATCACGGGAGGATATTTCAATGGACTTCATTGAAGCACTTCCAAAAGTTGGCACCAAGTCGGTAATTTTAATAGTTATTGATCGTTTATCCAAGTATGCCCACTTCATACCCCTCTCTCACCACGCATACCGCGAACTTCAGTAGCTCCAAAGTTTTTCTCGAGAGATTGTTAGATTACATGGTTTACCAAGGTCCATTGTTAGTGACCGAGATGTGGTTTTCACAAGTCAATTTTGGCAAGAGCTCTTCGGACCGTCCAACATTATTCTATCACCAACATCGCCTTATCATCCTCGCTGGATGGACAGGCCGGGTAGTAAACAAAATTATTATAATGTATCTACGCTTTGATCAAGGCGACAAACCAAAGGATTGGGTAAGATGGTTGCCATGGGCGTAATATTGTTATAATACTTCATATCATACATCCACCGAACAACACCATTTAATCTCGGGTCCGTTGGCGCGACCCACCTACAACTGAGGCTACAATCCGGGTGAGACAACATTACCGTCGATAGATGCCTTGTTATCTCGCCGTGATGTTTTCCTCAATCGGACAAAGGTTCGTTTACAACTGGCTCGGGATTATTACCGTAAATACTTTGATGCTAAACATATGGAGCGTCGGTTTAAAGTGGGTGATTATGTCCGCTCAAACTATTATCCCTGGCCTCAAGGGCGACTATATCAACATTATACAAAGGCAAGCTCTCTCCAAAGTATTTTGGACCCTTCAAAGATCGCTAAAATCGTTCCTCCATTACATATGAGCTGAACCTACCCGGCTGAACTCGCATCCACAACGCTTTTCATGTCGGCATGCTTAAGCCACATCGAGGAGAGATTCCTAATGATATACCGACTTGCCACGTATACACGAAGGTACACCCGGTTCTCGAACCCGAGATCATGCTTAAATTCAGAGTTCGGCAGGGTCGCCTTCAGTGCTCATCAAATAGAAGAACAAGATGGCTGCAGACGCTTCGTGGGAGGATGCTGAATTGTTCAATAAGATATATCCCAGATTTCTAGCTCGAGGACGAGCTAAATCTCCAAAGGGGGAGAGATGTCACACTCACCCATGAGTCGCCTGATAAGCGGAGTGGCTGAATAATTAATTATTATATAGCTTTTATTAGTAAATTTATTTAGTTAAATTAAAGTAAGCTTGAAAAGACTAATGGGATTGGCCCGTTAGCAATTGTAAACCCCTCATATAAATATGGGGGTAACTATTGTGAGACAATCAATCAAGAAAAATTAGGGTTTAACCCTACCTATTCTACTCTCAACCGCCGCCAAACCTCCCACGCCCCGCCGCCGTCAGCCGCCGCCCGCCGCCCGCCGCGCCCGCCGCCGCGCCGCCGGGCCGCGCCGCCGGCCGCCGCACGCCCCCAACCCCCGGTCATCTACGCCACGTCCACGCCATCCGCCTTCCTCCTCGCGTTGACCGGAAAACGGGTTGTGACAAGACCACGATGAAGTGTATATAGACAAAGTATATGATCATACTAGACCATCCATGGTAGTCTATATATGTATGTCAACTAAACAAGTATAATGATATATGTTAAAAATGTGATTAAACTAAATATACATGTCATACCAACACGTATGACCAATACATATATATAATACAATGCTACATAAAAATATTTTTTAACAACTATTGCACCAATGAAATATAATGTATATTATTTTTTAGTAGTTTAGATATATTTATGCATTTTAACTAAAATGTTTGACTTATCTAAAATGATAATCATTACTACACATAATTTCTTGATAGGAAATTTCAATCATTTTCAGAAGTGGGAGAAGCCACCCGCCACTTATTTTAAGGGACATGGCACATGGTTTCAAATGATTGCTTATGCTATCATGGTATTTAAGTATATAGGCTGGGACGAACTAAAATTTATTTATTTAGCGTACAAAAAGGAGAGTTAATAAAAGATATGATAAGAACAAGAATTTAAACTTAACCTAAAGATAAAAAATCTGTAATAGTTCATAGAATAAATTTTGAAAAAAAAAAAAAAAAATTTAGATTCACGACAACATAAGATATGAGATACAACAAAAGCCATCATGCATAATTTATGCCAAGGTTCCAATTAGTTATATATTTAGGATATACAGCACTGTCATAGAACACGCCCGCATACACCCCACGTAAGCAGGTACACGCGCATACAGATCCACGCGCGCACGCGCAAACACACCTCCACAAACATGCACACGCACACACAAACAACCCACAACAATGACAAACGAAATTAATTTACTAAACAATTTTATATAATGTACTGACGCACAGCTGACGGAAATGCAATATTTCAGTACTCAAATTGGCTAGTAACATATACATACAATAATTCTTATGTACTACTGCTAGTAATGAAATTGGCTACCGATTCGTTTCAAAACAAATAAAATATAATGTAGAGGATGGATCCGAAGGGGGAGGCCGGAGGCCGGATAATGTACACACCTTCAATTTCTCAGGTAGATCGTTGGAGATGGAGATGACGGATAGCAGTGAGTGTTGATCGTGGATCACAGATTATAAGAATAAGAGTAAGTACATTGGTGTTGTCTTATAACTAGTCTTATATAGTGCCAATGTAATTTAAGACGACTTAATAGACTACATGTACAATGGCTGTATTTCTAAGTTGTCTCATAGCAACTCGCATTTCCTTAATTTATGGAGAGAGTAAAAATAGGATTGTGAGATGCATGACGATAACAACTCATACAATGGTAAAATAGTTGTCTCATAGTCCTAAATTTTAGCTCATGAGACCGTTGTTTTGCGAAGCAACTACCTCATTCTCTCTCACCTCTCTCTTTCCGCCACATCATCAAAAAAAAAAATCCTACGCGGCGATGCATGAGACGGCGCATGAGACCGCTCACGTGTAGCAATATACCTGCCCTAAGATGCTTTGCCAATGAAAGCTAGCCGATGGAATAATGAACCATCCATCCAAGGCGAAGGGTCGTGGGTGGTCAAAGTGGTAGGTATGTACGTAGAGATCGAGCGTGTTTTGCCGTCCTTCCCAGCAACAAAGCAAAAGCACCGGCAACAAAGCAAAAGCACGCTCGATCAAAAACACCTGGGATCGATCGTATACGATCCCTTGCTTGCTGCTGCATAGCTCAATATTCTCCTGGGAGCCTAGGTGGGTGCTTTACTTCCTTCTCTTTCCTGCTTGTCCAAAGCTTAGCATCAGCCCCATTTGTTAAGAAACTATTCTGCCGATGATCAGTGTATGCATCGCGGAAGAATGTGAGCTCTTTATTTCTTCCTCTTGTATAGAGTACAGGGAGCAATAAACTGCGTGCATGCATCTCTCCTAAGGTTGGGCCAAACATTCGAAGCTCGTTAGGCTCGTGGCTGGCTCGACTTGTTAATGTTATGATACTAAGGGTATTCCCCGCGCGTTGCCGTGTGTATGAATGGGTTAGTGTTAAAGGATTGTATTGTGATCACAAATAAACATTATCACAATTAGGTGTTGAGTAGAATTACTTTGTTTCGGTTACAAACAGAGTCAGTAATGAATAACTTATATGTATGAAACAAAGTATATACTCAATGGCATAAAGATTGTTTAATCTTATGTTTAAACTCCAAGGTGAACGATTATCCAATATGAATATTTAGACATTTTGAATGGGTGACAAGTTCTGGTAATGTAATAAAACATATATAATAATTCTTTTAATAAAACATATATAATAAAACATATAAAGTATGTAAATGTAATTGTTTAGTTGGATAAGCCCTTGCTAAAGTTGGAGTCTATCACATAAATGAAAAGCCATATATCAGATAAAGTGTTATATGGCTTTTCATTTTGATGACCTATCAGATAAATGAAAAGCCATATTTTCACGTTATATGGCTAAAATTAAAAGAGACCAGTTTAAATTCATCACGATATATTGAAGACATTTTGTACACATTCAAAACACTTTATCTGATATGATAAAGAAACAGTTCACACTCCTATCACAACTCGCAGCCTCAAATAAATAGTGCTTGCAAGGAATTGAACATCCATGATTTCCCCAACAGTAGTATAAGTGCACATCTCTGTTGTAAGAATCGACGAAATACTGAAAATAGAAGTTCTCGATATAAGTAGCAAGCCACCAAGAAGCCATGAAGCACAGCACAGCTGCAGTCACAACAACGGTTCTCTGAACAGCCGACGTGAGAAGAAAGGGCCCTTTGCCGACAGCTAGGAACCCAACAACGGCGACTGATGTGACCTGCAGTGCGCCCTCGAGCGCCCTCATGGACCTCAGCGCTGTGATGCAGCTCGTGCACTGCACAACGTGCGACCAATACCTGTCACCAAGAATTAACTTCCATTGAGTTACGAACGAAGCTAACAACGAACTATGGCGTCACATCTATGTTGTCGGGTGGTGCTCCAGGTCATCCCCGGCCGGCCTACATACCTCTCTAGAAGAAGATTCTTGGTAGAGCTAGAAATTCATATCAACTTCCTTCGGCTGCTCCGCCGGCTGTCATGAGAGCCCTCTCCGCCACCGTCTCCTTCCACCTCCTCCTCTCCATTGGCGTCTCCCCCAATGATGAAGACCTCTTATCGTGTTCGCCGGAGGTCATGGCGGGCCTCTCGGATCTATGCTTTGATCCGGGACTAGAGCTCCGTAAATCGGTGCTCCTGAACCTCAAGAAACCCATCAGTCCTCCTTTTGGATCGCCCAATGCTTTTTTTCGGGTGGCCAGCTTTGGGAGATCGGCCATCAAACTTAATGAGAATTATGTAAGTCTCATTCTCCAATCCTGCCTTGGTGGCGTTGCTATTGATTTCCATGTTCATCATCTTGCGGAATGGATGTTCAAGTTTTCGGTTTCTTGCAAACAAGTTGGAATCTTAATTTATAAATTAGGATCTTATTCCCCGCAAGAGCTTTTTCTGTTTTTTTTTCCTTTGGGGAAATGGTGGTCCAAATTGGAAAAGACAATTTGAGATTTGGAATCAGCTTGAGGCGATTCATGGACCTATTGGCGTTTCTTAGCGCAATCACTAGAAAACAGTTTAGAACCCATCCCTAATGACGGCGTCTCGAAACGTGTCGTTGATATCGCTAATTGGAACCACCGTGTCGGTGATAGCACTAGATCAATCAACGGTGATAGATCTTGCCATAGTTGATATTTCATCCGCAAAGCGCACGGATCTATCATTGTAGCATTTCACCCTAAGTATTCGGGTATCGTTATTTATATTTTCCCAAAGGAAGGCTTGTATATAAGAAGCTAGCATGGCATCTCGGATAATGGAATGTGTGTACGCTAAGTCCAACTTGATCATAACAGGGGTAAGCAATATGGTTCATAGATAGTGTGACACACATATTGGAATCCACCTTGAAAGGATAAAGAAAATAGATAAAGACTAAATGAATAACCTAATGGAGTATTCTAATGTATCTAGTCATGGTCATACAAATGAATAGTTAGGATCATATGAAATCACAATATAAGAATGGTTAGGTCTAGGATAACAGGGAGACCTCCCGGATACCATCCGGCGCAATGGAAGGCATTTACGAACTCCTACATCACATGCGAACGAGGGGGGATTACAAGGGACGGACAGGGCTATCACAACCCTGCCGCCTACCCCCACGATCGTGGCATGCTCTCATATCCAAAGGTGTCATAATACCCGGGCACCATGCCCGCGTACTAGAGCACTACTCTTATCCCCCCAGGATCCCCACCCTACGGATGGACGGACTAAGATAAGAGCAAACCCGAAGGAACGACGAACCGTTATCCCACCTCTAATCATGTTATGCATACGATGATCGATGAAGAACGAATATGAACATGTCAAGATCATGATATGTAAACTATATACTAGTTCATATACCAACACTATGACATGAACAAGACTATACTCTAGTTCATAAGTTAGACCATGATCATAGAAATAGAACTTGCAAATGGAAGAAAGATCCATCGAGAATATATATTACCAAAGTGCTCTTCCTTCTAGATTACAAGCTCTCCTTGTAGCTCTTCTACTCCAAGCTCTAACCAAAGAAGAAGAAGAAGAAGAGTGTGGTGGTAGAGAGTGAGGTGGTGGTGCTGTAGGTAGACTCCAAATGGTGTGTGTTGAGAGAGGGAGAGGGGAGAGCTACATATACACAAAGGAGAGGGGGCTAAAAGACCCTAATACCCCTAAACCGACCTAAGGAAGGCGTCCTGGTACGTTGAACCGGCCATCCCACCACCGCACCGCCCTCCAGGGGATTAATGGAACCGACCAGCCGAAGCCGGGCCTAAACCGCCCCCAGGAGGGTGCGGTCGCACCTGGGTGCGGGCGCACCCTTCGCCCCCGGGCCGCCCAGGTTTTGGCAGCCGTCGTCTTCTCGTCGTGAAAAGTTGTGGTGCGGTGTTTGGTTGGCCCAATTCGTAGTTTTGGTCCATTTCAACCCCGGGCTTGTGATCTTCTAGAGTACGCTTTTTGGGGTTGCGCCTTTTCCGTCATATTTCCACCTGTTTTATTATAAATCCTAAAAATACATTTCGGACACTACAAGTGGAAATATGTGAGTAATAAATATATATGAATATAAAAGGTATAGTTTCACCCCCTTTATGGTAGTATGTTGACGGAAAAATATGTCGTTAGTGACCGTCAACAAACTCCCCCAAGCTTACCCCCTTTGCGCGTCCTCGATTAAAAGATAAGTACTTGGTTGTTGATCGGGAGTTGCTACTATGCCGATTACATTTCACAAGTGCCGGTTTATAACAAAATTTTCTACTATAGTTTGAATAAAATGGCACGCCTTTATTCACCCTTTATTACCTTTCATCGTAGCGGGGCTTATGAGCCGTCTCGAATCTTGGGTGGTTGCCGGATAGAACGGTTCATCGGGCTTGCTTATCTTTTATTCGTTCGAGTGACTAGTAATCCAGAGGTTTTTGAATTTTTTTTGCAAATAAAAGTAGTTCCTCAAATGATCACTCGATCGCTCAATGTATGTAAGTGGTTGATCCTCACCAAAGGCTTAGTGTTGCCTTTCTTTTTTGCCTACCAACTAATAAAGCTTTTGGTGGAGTTCTGGGTAGGTAAAAGAGTGGCATACTTGTATCATGTCATGTTGCCCTCGTCAAAGGCCAAACCACTAGGAGAGACTAGTCATATGCTTTGATCAAGAAGTGCAAAGTGTGTGGGATATATTTTTTTGTATTTTTGGTGGACTCCAAGTATCATGACTCTCTCTTTCTTTTTGGAATGAAGGAGGTATGGGCTACCATTATTTCTTTCTCTCTTTTTTTTTTTTTTTTTTTGGCTTGACTTCCTCGTCTTTATTGGGACATTTGTCCATCTTTCTCTTTCTTTCTTTTTTAAGCATAGCCCATACTTCTCCTTTTTTTGTAACAAGAATTTTTTTGCGAGAGAGCATATGACTGGAGTTTATTTTGATGGATGGAAGGGTACATATTGTGCGCAATTCTCGGTGAGAGTTGGCGATTATTTCGTGTACGTGTTTCTTGATCATGGGCATATGAAAAGAATCTCAACATGGGTTACACTTTTTTGAAAAGGGCTCACCATGAAAACAAGTATCATATGACTAAGGTTTTCAAGATTGATCATATCATCTTGTCATATGGCTTTGGTGGGATTGTGCATATCATTGAGGAACTTTTTGAATTTTGAGTTTTTGAAATAAATCTCTGGATGTCAAGTCATTCTAGGAACTGCTCGGGGCCTCCTTCCTGCGCACACTAGTAGCAGTCTCGAGCTCAAATGTTAATGATCGGCTTTTATACAACTGTAGATCCGGGTTAGGTGACCGAATCACAGTTGTATAGCCAGGAAAAGAGTGAGCAAGCTCTCCTGTAGGTAGTGTCTTTGCCAGTGCCCTAAAACTAGCTGTGTAGCAGTCCAATACTCGCGGGGTGTAGAAATGTACTCTATCTGCACATTGTCCAAAGCTCCAATCGCAGAAGCGATGCGTGTGATAAGTGATGTGCAGGTGACTGGAACAGCAATTTTAGTGATAATATGATAAAGGTTCCTGCACATCTCTACCACTGGAGCTACTTGCACCTTGTTGACAACGGCATAAAGAAGTTTAAGCTCAGTCTCATTCACCCATCTAACCCCGTGCCTAGGAAACAATGCCAAAGACATCCAGCGATGAATAAATCTAAGTGATGGGTGCTGGATCTGTGAATGGCGAGGCTTGAAGACACCGGTCTCATGAGCACCGGAAATATCTTCCCAAAACTGGTGTCTAACGGGGTCGGGTAAAGCACTATCCACATCTAATGCACATCTCAGAATCGAAGCCCAAGTGACTAGCTAGTTCCGCCCACTTGATATGATATGAATGACCGAAAAGGCGGAAAGAAATTCCTAGCTTGTCCTCTACCAAAGTGCATAGAAACTGGATTGTCAGGTGGCGAGAACCTTCCTCCTCGAGAGGGAGAAAATCTTTCCACCCAACCGCTTTCCAAATGATAGTAAATTCATCGTCCATACCGTTTGTTCGAGAAGGTCGGAGTCGATCCTGGCGTGTGTTGGAATACACGATCCTTGAGTAGGAGATATGCTTGCATCTCCCGGTCTCCCCTGATGTCGAGGTACGGAGCGTCGGCTTCGTCGATGGTCGGGGAGCTTGAGCTTCTTCCTCCCGACGGGTGTAGCATCTTCTTGCATAGGGGAGCTCTCTTGTTCATCGAGGTCGAAGGCGGAGCTTGTGCTTGTGCGGCGTGAGCTTTGCCTTGACGACCACCTCAACCTTCGGGCCGAGAGCTTTTCCGACTTTCTTCATGGCTACTTGCAAAAAACGCTTGGGCAAAACCTCGGGTATGCAAGGGTTAGATGAAAGTATGAACTTTCACATCCGTGATCTTACTTAGCACAATGTTTTTGGTGGAGAAAATGGAGTGTATAGCAAGGTGGGAGAGAGTGTGAGAGTGAGAAAGAGTGAGAATGGAAGGTGGGTGCTCTCTCACCGGCGCCCGGGCTACTTATAGCCGAGCAAACGGCCGGGGCGCGCTCCTTGCAACGGCTAGGAGCCGTTGGCGAAAAGCGGGGCCGCGCTGCGCCAGCAGTCTTGCGGGCGCATCTTGCAGCGCGTCGCACGCACGCCCGAGGCTTTCTGGCTGTCGAGCCTTGGCGGGCGTGCTCCTTGATCCACGAAAAGTTCGTGGACGCAGTTGTTTTGCTCGCTACTGTTCGGTCGCTTTCTCCCCTTTTTGATTTTCTCCAAAAAAATTTCAAACTTTTCTCTTTTTTATATACTTTTAATTTTATTAAAAAATATTTTTCCTGTATATTTTATTTAGGAAATAATTTTCTTAATTTTTCATAGAAGAATAAAAATTATTATTTTAGTTTTTAGAAAATATTTATTTATAGATTTTTGTGTGGTAAATATTTTTGTTTTGTTTTGATAATAAAATATTTTATATATACATATATATCATATACTTTTTTTTGTGTGTGTGCCAATTTACCTGTTGGCAAAAGGGATAGGTTATTTATAGTTAGCCCGCCTGACTTTCCCCTGCTCACCGGCGGAGAGCACCTGCTCCGGGGGTCTCGGAGTCAGATCCTCCAACACACCACACCGGTTTTGAAGATGATTTCCGGGTGTGTTGTTGCTTGTACCCAATGAATGGGCACTTTACCGCCTTCTTCCCGACATGGAAAATGATGAAGCCCTTTCCCATGCGGATGTCGGCTTTGGCCGTGTAGAGAAATGGCCTCCCGGAAAGGAGAGACACATCCTCTTTTGGGCCCATGTCAAGGACCACGAAGTCTCGGGGGATATACTCCATTTTAATCTTGATAAGCATGTCTTTGAGTATTCCCTCGGGCCGCCGTGTTGTTTGATCTGCCATTTGGAGGACGAAACTTGCGGGTGCAAGTGTCCCACCATGGATTCTCGAAGGTGGCCTTGGACATCACATTATCTGGCCCCCAAGTCACAAAATGCATTGACGAAATTGTGGGGGCCAATGGCACAATGATAAGTGGGCGTCCCGGGTCTCCCTTCTTGGCAATAAACGGCGAGTCCACGGGGATCTTTGCAAGCTCGGTGGGTTGGACCGAGCCTCGAGATATCATGTTAACAGACTCATGCGGTGTCTCGGGTTGCCACGGAATCTGCCGAGAAGTCGTTAAGCGGTACTTGTGCGGCAATCACGGGCCCGGTTGTGTCTCTATCATCTTATTGAAGCTTAATCGATTCTTCACGGTGATGTCAACCCTTCCGACTTGTTATTTACTCCCTCGGGGGATTTTATCTCGTGTGGCTCATCTTTTTTGGTGAGTTTTCGTTGATCTTGGCTTGGCCCAATACCAGTCCTTGAGTGAAGGTTGACCGGAGCTGTAGTTGGGATTATAGCCCACGGTTACCTTGGAATGGTGGCGGGGACTGGTTGTTCCAACCTTTGCCGAGGTTGGCGGTACCCGTTGTTGTTGACGAATCTTTGCTTCTTCCGCGGGTCTCGGGGCAATTGTCCCCCGAGTGGCCAACTTCTCCACGGGTCTCACACGTCATGTGTTAGTCCGTGGGCGTAAAGCTGGCGGCTGGCGATTATTCGAGTGCGTGGCTGGCGCTTCGTCCGACTTCTTCACAATAGATCCATTTTTTGCGGCAAGCACATCCGCCTCCTTCACGGTATGCATGCCTTTTTGTGTTTTGGGTGGGGTTACGTCCTCTCCCGGCTACGGTTCGCCACCATTTTTTGTCGATCGAGGGCTGTTGCCCGATCAATGGTGAGTGATAGAAAGCGCCACCGGCGGCGGCGTCTAGGTGCCCCTTCGATATGGCCGTGAGACCATTATAGAAGTTTTGGAGCACCAGCCAATTCTCCATCTCGTGGTGCGGGCATGCTTGAATGTATTCTTGCAGCCTCTCCCACGCCTCCGGAATGGGTTCCATTGAATTCTGCTGGAAATTGGCGATCCTTCCCCGTAGGGCATTGGTTTTGCCCATGGGGAAGAACTTAGCCAGAACGCCGTGGAGCACTTGGCCCATGTATTGGCCGACTTCTTTATCCTTATAGAACCCTTTGTTTCACCTTCCCCACAAGGGAGAAGGGGAACAAGCGGAGCCTGATAACGTCGGGCTCGACGTCCTTGATGACAATCGTGTCGCACAGCTCAAGGAAGTGTTGGAGATGAGCGTTGGCGTCCTCGCTAGGCAGTCCATAGAAGGGACTGGCCTTCACCATAGTAATTAGCCCAGTACGCAGTTCGAAGTTCTTGTCCGCCACATTGACCACCAGCCCAGTGGGCACGTTGGCGACAGCGGGAACGGAGAAATCGCGCAGCGACTTTTGAGCCATGGCTTGCGGTTCGGTTGGTGCAGGGGTGTCGGTCTCAACTATCGGGGTTCCGGCTGAAGAAGAAGAGGTACGGGACCTGTTCTTCCTTAGGAGTGCCTCAGGATCCTCGATGAAGTTTGTCGGCAGTTGGAAACCCGACACACACTATCCTGTTTTCATCCACAATAGGAGAAAACATAAAAGATTAGCTTTGTATGAGCAAGTGGCTACCATGCATACACATTTCATATTCATAGCCAGCTAGTGATTTCTTATAACAATGCCTTCCCCGGCAATGGCGCCAGAAATGCTTGTTGGCGTTTCTTAGCGCAATCACTAGAAACAGGTTTAGAACCCATCCCTAATGACGGCGCCTCGAAACGTGCCGTCGATATCGCTAAGTGGAACCACCGTGTCGGTGATAGCACTAGGTCAATCAACGGTGATAGATCTTGCCATAGTTGATATTTCATCCACAAGCGCACGGATCTATCATTGTAGCATTTCACCCGGAAGTATTCAGGGTATCGTTATTTATATTTTCCCAAAGGAAGGCTTGTATATAAGAAGCTAGCATGGCATCTGGATAATGGAATGTGTGTACGCTAAGTCCAACTTGATCATAACAGGGGTAAGCAATATGGTTCATAGATAGTGTGACACACATATTGGAATCCACCTTGAAAGGATAAAGAAAATAGATAAAGAATAAATGAATAACCTAATGGAGTATTCTAATGTATCTAGTCATGGTCATACAAATGAATAGTTAGGATCATATGCAATCACAATATAAGAATGGTTAGGTCTAGGATAACAGGGAGACCTCCCGGATACCATCCGGCGCAATGGAAGGCATTTACGAACTCCTACATCACATGCGAGCGAGGGGGATTACAAGGGACGGGGACAGGGGCTATCACAATCCTGCCGCCTACCCCCCACGATCGTGGCATGCTCTCATATCCGAAGGTGTCATAATACCGGGCACCATGCCCGCGTACTAGAGCACTACTCTTATCCCCCGGGATCCCCACCCTACGGATGGACGGACTAAGATAAGAGCAAACCCGGAAGGAACGACGAACCGTTATCCCACCTCTAATCATGTTATGCATACGATGATCGATGAAGAACGAATATGAACATGTCAAGATCATGATATGTAAACTATATACTAGTTCATATACCAACACTATGTGGCATGAACAAGACTATACTCTAGTTCATAAGTTAGACCATGATCATAGAAATAGAACTTGCAAATAGAAGAAAGATCCATCGAGAATATATATTACCAAAGTGCTCTTCCTTCTAGATTACAAGCTTTCCTTGTAGCTCTTCTACTCCAAGCTCTAACCAAAGAAGAAGAAGAAGAAGAGTGTGGTGGTAGAGAGTGAGGTGGTGGTGCTTTGTAGGTAGACTCCAAATGGTGTGTGTTGAGAGAGGGAGAGGGAGAGCTACTTATACACAAAGGAGAGGGGCTAAAAGACCCTAATACCCCTAAACCGACCTAAGGAAGGCGTCCCGTACGTTGAACCGGCCATCCCACCACCGCACCGCCCTCCAGGGGATTAATGGAACAGACCAGCCGAAGCCGGGCCTGAACCGCCCCCGGGGAGGGTGCGGGCCGCACCCCCGGGCCGGGCCGCCCAGGTTTTGGCAGGCCGTCGTCTTCTGTCATGAAAAGTTGTGGTGCGGTGTTTGGTTGGCCCACTTGTAGTTTTGGTCCATTTCAACCCCGGGCTTGTGATCTTCTAGAGTACGCTTTCCGGGTTGCGCCTTTTCAAATCATATTTCCACCTATTTTTATTATAAATCCTGCAAAATACATGTCGGACACTACAAGTGGAAATATGTGAGTAATCCCTTTATGGTAGATTGTTGGCCGGGAAAAATATGTCGTTAGTGACCATCAACAGAGGGACCACGGTTGGTTCAAAGCAAATTGCTGATGTTCCGCCCGTCAAAAAAAAAAAAAAAATCTTGGGATGTGGTTAAGTCGGGCAATCGAGAGAGGGAAGATCGGTTTTTACGAGAATTTCTTATCCTAAAGATTACTATGATCATTTCACTAAACTGATTGTTTTTCCTCCAAATCGTCATTTGTTTAATTCTTCACATCGAGGATCGTGTACCCGCATCCATTTCTTCGATCCAAAAAACGGTCATTTCAGTCGATCCTAGTTTAATGGTTGTTTTCTCGCCCCATGATCGGCTCCAATGTTATTCCAATTTCAAATTTGAAATCGGGCTTCTTCTAGCCCCTGTTAAGCCTCTTGGGACGAAGCCTATAACTTGCTCGAATTATTTGGCCCAAGGGCATGAGAGGAAGGCCTGCATGTCCATGATTAGATGCCTTAATCTGTTTCAACTATGGACATAAGAAAGCCCATTGTTTTAGGAAGGCCCATAATCAAAGGCAGGTTTATCGGGCGCTGCTTACGCCTATGGAATCCCAACGACGCGACGGCCGACTATAAATGTGGAACGTAAAAATCTTGTTTTTCTTCTTCCAATCGCCGCATCCAAACCAAGCTACGATGGTCAGCCCGAAAAACCCTCATCGTCAACTCCGATGGTGAACTTCGCCATCGATCCGGTGTTGTTCTGCCCAAGGGGTTCCGGCTTTTGCTGACGCCCTCCACGCCCACCGCTTCATCGGGGAGGTGTTCGTGGCGGGGATGCTACACGCCGCACAACGAGGACCTCGCAATCGTGAAGATGGAGCCACAGGTCGCCAAGGAGGATTTCAAGCCAATGGCAGCAGCTCTTCGTTCCTGGCTTCTGGAAGTCCATCAGGTTCACGTCCTTGGTATCTATCCATGTGCTTTAGGCGAAGCTTATGTTAGATTTGCTAGTGCACTTGAAAGAGAAAGGTTTCTGGGTCCTGTGTTTGATTTTGCTGGAGACTACCATTTGCATTTTGTCAAGCATGATGAGGCTAGGAATGCTAGATCTTTTGATATTGATAGAGAAGCCCGGGCGATGCTTGTTGGATTTAATGAGGACCTTCGTAGTATGAGAAACATTGCAACCTGTTGTCTCGGGTTTTGGTATTTTAGTTCATGTGCATCCATCTAGTACTTTGGCCCGAATCATCCGCAAAGTTTACCCGAATGATACTTTGCCAAGATCCCATTCGATTAAGATGATTGCCAGTCCGCCCATCGGGGGGTAGATCATGGATCGTAATTTTTTTTTTCCTTTGAAGTTAAACAATCTGGTTGAACTGCCTGATGAGGATGCCTATGTGCTGGATGGCCCCCTTTCATCCTGTTCCACCTCAAGCTCCAGGATGGGCTAGACCTGCTCTCGTAGCTGACTCCAACTTTGGTCCTGTTGGTTCCAACAACGTGGATCTCAATCGATAGGTGGAGGACATCTTCATGGTGTCCATGATGAAGAACTGCATCAGATGGAGAGCAATGTTGCTGGTGAAATTTCTATTGGTCTCCAGGATGAACACCTCTTACCACGTGAGATCACACCAGCAGTTTTCTCTGATAGATATATAGTTGCCTCTGCTCCTTTGTCAAATGCATCAGTGTCATTTACTGTTTTGGTTAACAATGATGCTCCCGGCACGTCAAAGTACACGGGCTGCTAACCCAAAGGCAGCCTTTGGATCCATCACTCTACTGTTGATTCAGTGAATCCCCCGATGGGGTGGACAAGCTTGCTCGGACTAAGGATCTTTGAAAAAGAAACCGGTGTCAAGGCTCTGTCCCCGGCTTCTAAAATTGTGGCGCCTATGCCAAAAGTTCAGTCAAAGCTGCTGCTTTGGCCCGGGTGGACCTTCATCGTGGCTAGAGTCCATTTCCCATGCCACCGGAAAAGCCAACAACTGAACTAGCCATGATCCACTTAGAGGTATAGTATCCTCTTCTCAAGGTTCCAAAAGCAAGTTATTTCTTTCCTCTATCCCTTTTGGACTTAGACCCTGAGATTCTGATTCCATCCTATTTTGCCGATCCTATAACTTTGATACGACTGGTTTGCCTCTTGCCTCCTCGGATCAAGGATCCTGTTACCGATCTTGAGGATGATGAACTGATGGAGATCATGCCGGCTGCCTTAACTCCTAGGAAGAGAAGGGCCCGTAAATTGACTGAACAACCGGATGATGCCTACCTTCGCCGTAGTAAGAGGAATCTTTGTCGAAATGCTGGTCTCAAGGCACCTGCTGCTCCTGGTATCCCAGTGGGGAAAGAAGTCCCTAGCCCTATACCTCTGGCTGTGGTTCCTGCAAGAGAACAGATTGCTCCACATCTCAATGAAGACGTAGTACGTGGAATTGCCTCCGGCTTCCTCCAGATTCAACCTGAGGTTGTCTCTGCTGCCATCCTGAAGAAGGATGCCAATGTTGACGTCGACTAAAGAACCGGCGGTTTTGCAACGTGCTCTCTTATGGCGTTGCGGTTCCTTTTGCTTAGTGTGTCTAAGTGCCTAGTTTCCTCTACCACACTGCGTGCGGGCCTAATAATTATGTCTCATCCGTAGCTTGCAAAACCAGTTATCCTATGAGGTGCGTGGTTTTGGAACAAGTGTCAATCTTTGGTCATGAACAAGTTTATGGTTACCTTGAACTATGGTTTTTATGTTACATGCATCGCTTACTTTGGTGGCTATCCTGTTTTCTTTTGGATTCATGGCCGCAATCTGTTTCTTTTTGACCAATCATTGTGTGATTTGGTTATGTTCATCCTTTTTAATCTGTGTCAATATGAGTAACAATAGGAATCATAAAATCCTTACATGGAATGTCGGAGGGATTAACTCCCAAGAAAAAAATAGGGCGCTATCGAGAGAGAAAATTGCAGAAAGCACCTGCAACATCCTTTGTTTACGAGAAACAAAAAGGAATCCTTTGATTTATCCTATGTCAAAAAAAAATTATGCCCAAGAAATATGGACAGCTTTGTTTTTCATCCTTCCATAGGACCCTCTGGTGGGTTGTTTACTGCCTGGAACAGTAACATTTATAACTGTGATGTTATTGACAGTAATTGCTATTCTATCACAACCAAAGTTACATGCCTTCTTGACCAAAGTGTCTTTCATCTGACCAACATATATGGGCCATCACACTCTTCAGGGAAAATGGCTTTCATTACATGGCTAATGAATTTTGACACGTCGACCTTTGATGATTGGATTCTGACAGGTGATTTTAACCTTTATAGAAGTGCTGAAGATAGAAATAAGCCAGGGGTAATCCCAAAGACATGCAACTTTTCAATGATGCAATCTGTGATCTAAATTTGACTGATATCCCTTTCGGTGGTAGACAATATACTTGGAGCAATATGCAAGATGATCCTCTTTTGGTTAAATTAGACTGGGTATTTTTTTTCGAAGATTGGGGTGTGTCCTTCCCTTCTACTTCTGTTCTACCCCTTGCAAGACCTTTGTCAAATCAAATCCCATATGTAATCAATATTGGCAGCAAAATCCCCAAAGGCAACATTTTTTAGATTTGAAAGCTTTTGGGTAAACCATCCTGGTTTCTTTGATACTATGGATCTACACTGGAATTCTTGTGCTTTTTGCCAATGCTGCCAAGACCCTAGCTGGAAAATTTAAACAAGTCGAGCTGGACTCGAGAAAATAGAGCAAGAATCTATCAAACCTCAACAAACTTATCCATAATTGTAACTGGGTTCTTTTATTACTGGATGGTTTGGAAGATCGAGAAGGCCCTTGGACTCGAGAAAAGGAAGACACCCCACGCCGCCGCCATTGCCGCGCCGTCACCTGGCAGCCCCAGCGGCCACTGCTACCGGCGCCCGCCCACTAGCTAGCCCCCAGCGCCGCCACCCCCGCCGCCCAGCGGCTTACCCCGCGCCGCCCAGCCCACCCTGAGCTGCCCCTACCTCCTTCTCCCCCACCCTAACCCGGCCCCCAAGGCCAACGCCCCGCCACCATCACCGCCGCCCTCACCATCATCGCCCGCCCGAACTTCGTCGTCGGCGTGTCACTTCCGCCCAATCGATCCAGTTTGTGACACATCCATTCATTTTCTGCTGCATGGGCTTCTCTTTCTTTTCTATACTGAAAATAATAATCCGGTAGGTATCAGGACTAAATGACTTACCTTTTTGGTTCTTCAGAAGATATATCATATATATCACAAAGCAAACACACCTTCTCTTGTTGTTGTTTATGTGCAACAATAAACTCATCTATTCTTTCCTGCAAGGCTTTCAAGCCTGGGCTCTTCTGTTCGTACTCCAAGTTCTATTCTGTGAAAAGTAAAGATATCACATATAAGCTGTCATATTAACATTGGTGCATGAAGCTGCTAATTTCTAACAGATTACATATGACCTACTCTAGAACCTATTGCAGACTCAGCAATTTATAATTTGCCTTTGATCATATGTTGGCTTTCTTTTGAGTGATCGCTGCACCTTCTCAGCCCCAGCTCAATCATCTTTCCTTTTACCTGATCTCCTGCAGCCCAAGCTCGTGCGTTAACAGTGTTTCCAGCTGCATTTTTTCCATGCATTACTTGGCGAGGATGGGGATGTTGGTTTACCCAATCAACCACCTGCCTGACAGCACTTCAAGCGACGGCAGGCACACCCGATTGATGGCCCTTCTCAGCCCCAGCAGGATAATCTTGCCATTATCCTGCGGACACCAATTTCGTTCCAGCTGTTAATTACTACTTGAGATTATAAAGTGAGACAACTTATCTAAACTTCAATGCAAAAAGGATGACCTTTTCATTAGTGAAATTCTGAAATACATTAATACAGCAGCTCTTGATTGTTATTCTGCCATTCTTTTTTTTGAGGAAAGTTATTCTGCCATTCTTAGTGTATAATGTAGAAAAATAGTTCACAAGCGAGCCCATTATCTGCTTCTTCGAATTTCAAGTAACCTGGATTTGTTTATTCTTGATGGACATAATACCAACGTAACTGACTAAATTATAAAAGCTCCTTAAATATCCCATATCTTAAAGGAAAAAGACCTCATTCAAATGAACTTACTGGAGATTACGCCTACGGATGGTAGACTCTTCACTACCCCCAGAAGAAGTGCCCTCTAGAGAAAAAGACAATTAGAAACTGATAGTCAAGTTATAATTGCATCCGCAATGCTTTAAAAAAAGGTGGTAGGGTTTGTATAGGTAATTTTCTTTATAATTTTGCGAGGGAATTTGCAAAAAAAAACTAAAGCAGCAATCTTTTCGATGGTGCTCTGAATTAGTGAATTTAAATGAGTTCATAAAAACTCTCTGAGAAGAGATACTGTATATAAAGAATAGATCCTTAAAAATAAAAATGAATTCTTAATCTTTCACATTGCATTGGTGACACTATAGAAACATGTACCGCACAGCTAATCATTTGGATCAATATCATCGAAGTCCAGGAAAAAATCACATACCTCCTCTTGAGCAGCTTGTCTTATGCTTTTTTTTGCTTGTAAGTTAGCATTCCTTAGGCTAACTGTCATATGCCAGTTGGGCCAGCCATGGGTGGGCTCACGAGGGCCCAACCGGCCCACCACCCAGCCGGGGGGGGCGCCTTGTGCAGGGGGGGGCGGCGCCTCTGCGCCCGCCGTCGCCTCCACCTTCCCGTCTCCGTCTCCTTTTTGTCAACAAGTTAGGATTATCTTAGGACTTTTGTTGTGCAAGGGATATTCAATCATATAAGGAAAGCCCTTATTAGGAAATAAATAAGATTGCTTGTAAAAGGTATTCCAATCGTATAAAGGAAACCTTAGAGAGATTGCTTAGATTACAAGTCCCACTAGCCGGGCTATATAAGTAAAGGTCTGTAATCTCTTGGGGAGACAAGCAATAAAGAAGATAATCTCGTGCCTTCCTCTCTCTCTCTCTACACGCCCCGCCGCCGCCCACCTTTTAGCGCCACCGTCACCAGGCCGCCACGCGCCGACCGCCGTTAGCACGCCCGGGCCGCTGAAGCGCCGCGCCGCCGCACTACCGCTCCTCTGCTGCGCCGCCCCGGCAGCCCAGGCTCCGCTTCTATGCCGCCGCTGTTTGCGTTGCCGAAGTTCGTCGTCGGCGTGTCACGCTGGCCCAATCTTATCGGCTTGTGACCGGCGGTATCCCGAGACCGGGGCGATTCCACCATAATGGCCACGAGATGCAAGCGTTCACCAAAGCGCCGAAGTAGCTCCCTCGACAACAACCACGCCAAGATCGGCCGATGCCCGACAAGATCGAGACGGCGTCTTCACCGCGTAGACGCGTCTACACCTCAGGAAAAATTCACTACTCCCTCCTCTGCTGGCGACCAC
The DNA here is from genome assembly GCA_015847255.1 of Hyparrhenia diplandra. Taxonomy (NCBI): domain Eukaryota; kingdom Viridiplantae; phylum Streptophyta; class Magnoliopsida; order Poales; family Poaceae; genus Hyparrhenia; species Hyparrhenia diplandra. The sequence continues at coordinate 69,080 of JADLZK010008524.1, read as the reverse complement.
GACGAGCCGCGGAGGGCGGCCCGGTGGCGGCCGCCGCCCCGCCTCGGCGGGCCGCCAGGCGCGCCTAAGCGCGCCGCCGCGCGCGCCTCGACATCGATGATGACTCCAACCCCTCTCTCCCTCCGGCCGGGGCGAGGGTAACGGCGTTGTCGGGGATGATGCACGGGCCGCCACCGACATCGTCATTGATGACACCGCAAAGACCGGTGGCTTCTTCCGCTCCACCCGACACACACGAATCTGCGTAGGACTCTCGGCGGCGAAAAGCGGCACCACCAGCGGCGCCCGCCCATGTAAGCGCGACCCGCGGCGCCCGTTTCCAGTCACGGACCTACCCCTACGTCACTCACCTGGGCGTCACCTCGGGAGTATGGCGGCGGCGACAACCCCGACCTCTGGATATACAAGATGGGCTGCTGTTCAAGTTGAAGGATGACATCGATCCCGACTTCTATGTCCGGCATCTTTGCCTTTCATCGGCGAGTCTGCTGTAGTTTGGTTCACCAAGCTATCCCGGAGGAGGCCCTTGGTCGAGTGGGGCAGCGTTCACCCACTACCGCGGCGTGACGGACCCCCATCATCACCCGACACCACGGGGGGAGTTCGCGCCTCCCGCTCGGGGAGGGCAAGGCCGGGCGACTACATCACCCCTTTTGAGGGCTATGCGATTCGCATGGACCTTGAGAGCCTCTTCTCGGTGGCTTACGCGACATGCCGTGCGGTGCTCGAGTGGTTGAGCCTGTTCGATGGAGGAGCCATCGACCTTGCCGCCGCTCTGACGCCAGCCGCCGGCGCCCGGATCTCGGGACGCGGGGCAACCACCGCGCCCGACCTCGCCGACAACGTCGCCGACATCGATAGCGACATCGACCACACACGGCCGACGGGCGCCCATGGGATGGCGGCGCTGGCGGCGGTACCATGGGCGATCGACGAATGGTTTCATCGCGACCTCCTCAGGCACCGGGTACCGTCGAACCAGGGCCTCGGCATCATCGCTAGCACCATCGAGCTTCGTGAAACGCACCCAGTGGAGCCTCTTCTACGGCATAATGAGGTACTTCCACCGCTACTACATCGCGGCCTTCTCGGGCTCTGCGTGACTTCCTCACGGAAGGTGGGCGCCCCCGCAGGCGTCGCGGTGGGCTTCCACCTCCCGAACCGTCCGCGCGAAGACCCGGGGCGTTCCCCGGCGGCGTGCTTCTCCCTCTGTGAGCACGCCAAACGTCGAGGCTCAGGGCGTCCCACGGTCCTCCTCTTCGACAACCACGACAGCGAGTTCGCCGCGCATCGGCGACGTCGTCGTCGATCGCTCCGCCGAGCGGCCCGGCGCCCGGTCGGGCCACCCGTCAAGGCGGCTAGTGACCTGCTCTACGGCCGTCTACTATGCCTCTCCACGGCGCCCGATCCGCGTCCGATTCGACACGTGTTCTGCGAGCACATACATGCTCGGTACATGTGCCAACCACGTACACCTTCGAGGCCCCTCCGGCTACTTTCGCGGGCGCGCTCAATCTCTCCGGCATCCTCGGCGCCTCCGTCATGCGGCAAGCATGGATGGACCGCCCCTTCCGTGCAGCCCCCGGCTGAGCTATAACTTCAGCATCTACTTGAACCTGCGCCCCGACTTCTCTTTCACCTACGAGGATGCCAAAGATCCCGCAGCGGCGACAACGACAAGTCGGGTCCCCTCGACTCAGCTACGGACCGGGCGTCGTGACATCCCCGACTCGGGCATCGCCTTCGCGCCTACCTGGTGGGTTGGGCGGCGGTGGGCGGACCCGCCTCGTCAAACGGTGGGGAGATGTCATGTGCGAATTGGGCCAGCCATGGGTGGGCTAGGAGGGCCCAACCGCCACGGCCCGGGAGGGGGCGTGCGCGGGCGAGAGGCCTCTAAATAGAGAGAGCGCGGTATAGGAAACACATCGATGGATTCGGGAAGACCGGCGATGAATTAAGAATCGTGATGGGAGGGGCGGGAGCAATGGCACAACAGGTGGAGGCGGGCGATCCGTCGGCGACCAGAGGGAAATGAGAAGACCTCGACGGGAAGGGAGCTTGCGCCGGCAAGGGAGGAGGGAAGGTGGCGTCGCTGTAGAGGCGCAACCCCTGCCCTTGCGGCCTCACGTGTTGGCACCGTACAAGCGCCAGAAGACGGAGAGGGCGTAAACGACGGAGGGGAGGAGACGAGGTGGCGGCGGCCGCGGGTGACGGCGGGTGGACGGGCGGCGGTAGTCTCCTATAGCGGCGGATGGATGGGCGCGGCTCTCTGTGGAGTGCGGGTGGACCGGTGGCGGCTCTCCGTGGTGGCGATGGAGGAGGGATTGGCGGCGTCCCGACGAGTGTGCGGGACGGGAGACGGACCGGCGGCCTCGAGGGGTGTGCGAGATGGATATGCGGGATGGCGAGTGTGCTGCTACTCTTAATCATGCGCACGGGCAAGGGAGGAGGCGTGGGGAGGGGAGGGAGGGAGACGGCTGCGAGAGGACACGGGCGACCGCGTGGATTTAATCTCTGTCGTGGTGGGAGACAGAATTACGAAGGGGAAGAGGCCGCGGTGGGGAATATACTTACTGTTGATGTGGCTTCACCAGGGAGCGGAGACCTCCCTAGTGGGGTTTTTACTACATAGGTGTAGTAGATAAAATGTAGTGAGCTGAGCCAAGATTTTAGCTCGTTAGATATAACGAGCCAACACGAGCTAGCTCGCAAGCCGCACTTGAGCCAAACGAGCTACACTTTCTATGTTTTGGCTCGAAGACCCAGTGAGCCCAGCTTAGCCTTCCTCTCCTCCTTTTCTCCCAATATGCAAGCCAAGCGCGCCCTCACCTTGCATGGTCCAAGGACTAGGACAAGCCCAGTCGCAAGCCAAGGCCCACGTGGAGCCTCCCCCCTCTCGCTCTCTCACTGCCAGCCATGCCCTGCGCCCTTCACCCCCACTGACCAGTGGCCTGGCGTTGTTAGTCTCTCCCCTTCATTCTTCGGCCTCCGGCGCCTTCAAAAATAATGGATGGCGATGCTTTATCCTTCCCTAGCCGAGATCAAGCTACCGCCGCCTAGCTAGGTAAAAGTAGTTTCCTAGTCAAATTAGGCGTGTTCATATGATTCAGACGCTAGACGACCTTACATCTACATACAACGCTGCTCCTAGCTAGTGATAGCCTCACCTAGTAATTTTCTTAGGGTCTAGGGCTGCTAGAATCCGACTGATAAGTCAAGGGTGGGGTTATAGTTTTCCATGCAACCCGAAGTACAACAGTCCGACACGAAGCACGCATCTTTGGCCTGGCCCAAGCACGACACGTCCCGGTTTGTGTGGGCTCGGGCCAGTACAGCCCGATGCACTGGCCCGTGCCAGTACAGCCCGATGCACTAGCCCGTGCCTGGGCCGCACCCCAAGCACGCGGGTGGGCACAACACAGCCCGATAATCAAAAAATAGGCCCGATAGCGGCCCGATGACCAAGCCTGTAAAGATGAAAGAGCCCACCAGCCAGTCTAAAAAAGAAAGCTCACCGGTAAGGCTGGGCCGAAAAGCTCGCGGCTTCGATAGACTGCTTTCGACTTCGGCTTCGCTAGTGGCTCGGCTTTCGTTTGTATTTTTCCGCGAGAGCCAGCAGCACTTTAGCTCGTGCAGTTAACGAGCCAGCTCGCAAGCTGGCTCGAGCTAGCTCATGAGCCTAATGAGCCAAAATTATTAGCTTTAGTGTTTTACTTTGGTTTCCAATGACTTCATGTATTACACTTTACAATTGGTTGATAAATGGATCTTGACTCTATAAACTTGGAAGTACTATGACGATTTGTTTTAAATAAATGTATGGATAATCAATAATAAATTATGGGAGCATTATGTATGATATGGAGCATGAACAATAGATGATGTTTGATGTAGAATTATACTAGTACATATTATTTTTGTTTGATTTATTAAGTCTTATAAATGGGCTATTATTATATTATTTCTATTCTCAAACTTTAAATAATATATACATTATATTTTTATGGCCGGCTCACGAGCCTAACCTGCCAGCTCGAGTTAGTAAACGAGCCGAGCCGAGCCATCCTTCTGGTTCGATAAGATAACGAGCCAGCCGAGCGGCTGGCTCGTTAGTCCAAACTTTGCCCACCAGTCACCCTAACCCTAACTTCTCCAATCCCCACTCCAACAGACCCATCCTACCACTACCAACACCACGCACCCGACCACGAGCGGCGCCGCTACTCCTCCCTCCGCTCTTCCGCTAACGTGTAGCGGCGCTACTCCTCCGGGCCTCCCTCCGCTCTTCCCATGACATGCGGCGGCGCAAGCGGCCGGCGCTTTGCTCTCCGGCATGGGTGCGCTCCTCCTCCACTCTTCCCCGAAGAGCCGGCGGCGGCGGCCAAGCGCTCCGCTCTGCCATGGGCGCTGTCGGGCCAGCTCCGACTCTCCTCTTTTCTCCTCCCTCCACGGCATGGTGCTGCGGCGCCGTCGGCTCCCCACCGCGGCTTGCTGAAAACCCTGTGCTTGCCGGGGCCAGCCCAGCTGAAAAATCAGCCCGGCGGGTCGTGCACAGGCTGCCAGGTGAGGCATGAAGCCCGTTAAGGCGGTCCACAGGGCAGGGCGTGCCTTATGCGCCGGACCCCATCGGCGGCCCGATGGAAAACTATAGGTGGGGTTGACTAGACTACTCTATGAGTGGTCGCAGGATGTGACGCTAGTCTGCGATAAATGATCAGACGAACCAATGGTTGTCATACTAGTATAACAAGTATTACTATACTCCCTCCGTCTCAAAATAGTTATCGTTTTTTTCCTTCAGAAACAACTGCCGGCAATTTTATTTTAAAATATACAAATATTTATGCTAAGTAATTAGTATCATCGGAAAGATCTTTAAGTCTAGTTTTTAACAAATTTATTTCAAAATTTAAACATTGCATGTATTTTATACAAATCGAATCAAAGTCGCGGCACGAACACCCAAAACGACAACTATTTTGAGACGGATGGAGTATATTGATCTCGACAACACGTGTTTGCCTATTCTAGTGATCTAGACGCTAGACCTACGTATACGGTCGTCGGCCTAGGTCAGTAACACGTCCCTAGTAGAGTAGCGACACTTGTGAAACTGATTGCATAGATATATATCGTGGGTGGGATTGACTAGTCTACTCTATAGTGATCTTTGTGGGTTTTTTTTTTTTTTTTTATAGAAAATGGTCTTTGTGTGTTGCCGTGTTGTCCTGGTCAACGGTGACGAACCCGTCAGCGTTGGCGGGTATTTAGAGTGATTCAGACAACCAATGGTGACAAATCTGTCAGTTTTTATTTCTTTTTTTTTTAGAAGAAAAATGTATTGATCTTAACGCATTACACCGGCCCTTTTACAAACCGGATCCAAAAAAAAGGAAAATTATAGAGAAGTACAAAACTCCTATTCATCTTCCACGAAGCCTTCAGAGATCCGTCACCGCCGCTGAAGCCGTTTTCCAATCGTCGTCGGGCACGAGTCAAACTCCACAAGGTGGAGGCCGTAGAGGAGGGCTTACTTCTAGGCGAATCACCGAGTACACGCCTCCCAGCGCATCGGCCAACTCCCCGCATTACCCACGGCGCATCCTTCGATTCCACCATCGGCAACCCGAGCAAAGCTCGGATTTTCACCAAAGATCATCTTCCTTGAGATTAAGGGTCAACAACATCATCACACCGAAGACGGCGATCGCCCGGCCCTCGACTCCTAGACATGTCTCCCGGCCTCTCCGTTGGCCGGAGAAGATCGCCATCGGAGAACGGAAGAAGCCGGGAGAATTTATTCGGCTAGCGCCCCGCCGCTTCCGCATCGCCCGGCGTCGCCCGAGGGAAAAGCAAACCCGCGCGAGAGGAGCCACGCTCCTCGGCAAAAACCTAACTCCACCGCCGAACATTGACGGCGAGCAAACCCTAGACCTAGGAGGACTCGACCAAGACCCTACGATGACAAAGGCTATTGAAGAGGCGGACCCCGCTCCTGCGTCACCACCGGCGGCGAGGCCGGAGGTGGGGGGAGGCGGGGGCCGCACTTGGCGGCGGCGGCGTCGCCCGCCCTTTCTTTTTCGAGAAAGAACCTAGGCGGCGGCTGTTTTAGTTTTTTATTTCTTTTGGTAGAACCAAATCCATCGATGTCGGCGTATGCATAGTGATTCGAACAACCGTTGCGGGAATTATTCTATGGCACGGTCATAAACAATATAATAGACAAATCATTGTACAAAATGTCTTCAAGTATTTAAATACTATCCATTTCAATTGTTAAATGACATGATGCCATATATACAATAGATAACGATCCATTGGAAACTCTAGCATGATTCCCACTTTGTTCAAAGAGTCAACCGATTTTAATTTCGACCAATGTTTTACAAAAAAAGCAGTACTAACATTTATGATACAAACATAAGCATCATTGGATTAATAAAAATTACATATTAAATCTTGGTTAAGACATAAATACTAATCATTATAAACATGGGCAAACATTAGCAAATTTTACTAGCATGATTCCCATAATCAGATTCTTTTTTTGGGCCGGAAGGAGTACAAGATGCTCTAGAACCATCCATTAATTATGGCGGCATCTTTCCCTGTCTAATATCTCCCACGTTTTCTACATGTCGGTCGCTGAGATCTAGGCAATGCCTTGTGTCTACGCCCGCACTACCCCCCCCACCCCGCCCACACCCACACCCGCACCCGATCGGAAACGAGGACAACAACGGCAGCAACGGTGGCCTCCCTCTCTCCACACGCCCCACTTTTAATGGGTCAGTTAATCACACGTGTTTGCGCCCGGATCACGCCACAAACACGCGTCTATTAGTAACGATTAATGGTAAGCGTAATTAATAGTAAACCGAGCTATCGAGATATAGGATGGAAAGGGACTTACGATGGCGACGAAGGGTCACCAAGTCGGGTTACAATATCGAGTCGGCCAACCGAAGCGGTGGATTAACTATGACACCGCCCCTTACTCCACGAGGCGGACTTGTGCACGGATGAAATCTGGGCTTCCACGCCCTTCTCTAAGCAAACATCTTACGAACTCCTACGATACTGTACGATCTTCTACCTTGTCGCCGATCTTACCTTCACATGTGCCGATATCTGTAAAAATAGAGGGGTGAGTACAAACGTACTCAGGCAAGTCCCAAACCGGGGGTTGTAATTATTAAGGGTTTGGGCCCTAGCGAGTCTCTAAAAATGCTCTCGCTAGTTCCCTGGTTTATCTCATGTCATCACCCATTTGTCATGACACCACATGTTAGTCATCATCAAAATGTATATCTAATCATAGATGTTCGTCCTAGCACTTGCCCATTCCAAGGGCGTGGCTATTCGAATAGATTCAATTAACTCTGCGAGAGGTTGTACACTTTTCCCCACACGATAGACACCCCTTACCACCGCGACTTGGCTTAGACAGCCTAACGAGATCCGTACCGCTTGGGTGCTACCCTAGGTATATTGGTATAATCTTCACCACGACTTCTCGGGGGTTGGAAGGACAACACGCCACCCTAAGATGACGCATCACCCTAGACAATATGGTGATACCAAATCACCCACGGCTTTCACGGTAATACCTAATTACCCAACCTATACTTCCAACACCACTCTCAATCTCAAATCATCAATATGTGCCTATAGCACTTTCGCCACAGCGCCCAAACACTTCCGTGGAAGACCACTCGGCATCCATGCCAACCGGACATGGGGCCACTCTCCCCACATCCGCTCCTAATAGGTCGCTAAACGCACGCGCCCAGCCACCTTGGATCCCAATTATACCTCAACCCAACGGGTGTGAATCAAAAGCGCCCCATAAACGGCGTGTGGTGGTCGTGCGTAACATTATACTAGGTAGAAGGTCTATGAACCGGTCCTTAGGGGAGGCGAGTATCTCTCCCGAGAAACCCCTCGGCGATTCCCGACGTGGTATTTAGGCTCTACCGGACTACCACTACTCACCTCTTTTTTGTTGGTTAGGGTTCATTAGGCATTCTTAGGTTTCTTTTTGAAAACAACGTATGAGCGTAGATAACGTGGATAGTTACGCCATCCCGTTTTGACTCCCTAGCTACGTTATCGCTCATACCTCTAATTACTAATCCGGTTATCATATCATCATCGTCATCATTATATTATCATATTATTAAGGTCATGTTTAGGGGGGTAAGGACTTGCCTGGGAGGTTCTTCACGAATCGACACGGCGTCGAACGTCGGATACTCCTAATCGGTTAGTCGGAAACTACCTTACGTCTGGCGATAAACCCTAGCTTGAACCATAGCACATAAAAACAAACATAGAACATTATGGTGGCAATGGGTTAGATGCATAGAGCTAGATTTTAGATGAATTATGGAAGTCGTTTCACGCGAAACGGAGTTAGTCTGCATGAGATATGGATTTTATAATATTAATCCCTAATTAAGTCATTAGGGTAATATTATAATATAATTTTATCATGTAATAATATTGGAACTAATTACATGATAAAAATTCTATAAATCAAATAATGAATTTACAAATTTTAAAGGGAATTTTTTCGACACGGGAAATAGGGTTTACAATGTTACGTGTACACAACTTCGGGTAGCCATAGCAATTTATAAGGTGTACACAGAATCCATCCTCGCACGCGTGGATCGACATGTGGGCCCCATGGGTGCCATTTGTGGCGCCAATGTAGGCGCCGCGTGTACTACACTATTGCCCCAAACGTGTAACGCGGGGGGGAACGGAACGACGTCGTGGCGGCTTCCCATTCGCCCGACTTGTGGCGGCGTTAGACTGGAAGTGACGTGCGGGGTTCCCCCCGTCCGCCATCTCCGACGGGGCGGCGCCCGCCGGAAAGTCGCGAGCGGCCATTCTTGGCCTATTCCTCACCGCGTGGGCGATTTGGTTCCCGAGTCGCCCGACCTCGATGGTGACGATTAGGGACGGCGGAAAGAGGCTCCTCCCACGGCGGCGTAGGTGGCGCCGTCGGCGACGGCTTGTTGCACCCTGAGGTGGCGCCGCATCACACTCACAGGAGAAAGGAGGGAATCGAACGGAAACAGGGGGTAGGGCGACTCCACCGGCCATGACGAACGACGACGGCCTCGGACGCCACACGGCCTGACCTCCTCGCTAGTGGGCTGGGCTAGAAGCCCGATTGGGGAAAAACTCCTGAGCACGGGCCGAGAGTGGGAAAGGAGAATGAGGGTGCGCACGGCTGCCCGGCCCCAAGCTGAGCTCTTGAGGCGAGGGCGAGCTCGATTCGAGGCCGGAGGGGCCTATTTATAGGCCGGCTTAGGGCCCTCCCTCCCCGGCATGATATTTTCTCGAACTCGCGATCTTTTCCGACCATCCCACGCCGCTGGTATTGCTCTTCCTCCGGTGCTCGGGGTGCTCTAACCCGGCTGTCCCCTCCCTCGCCATCGTGGAGGCAGACCGGTCGTCGGGTCATGTCATATGGCGGCGCCGGCCGCCGGCCACCATGGCGGCAAGGTGGGCGCTGGCGTCCCCGTGTCCTTGACTCGATCTATTATGCGCCGGGCGCCGTTGGATGCTGCGGCCGCGTGGCGCTCCAAGATAGCCGGCAAAGCCAGTGTCCCGCCGCCGACTCTCCTGTTGGGGGTCGGGGCGTGGCCGCACGGTTGATGGTGGCGCCGCGGCGCATTGAAGGCCATCCCCGTACCCGCCTTTGGTTCCGGCCGCGATCGCGGTGGCTCCGTGATGGCGCCGAGGTGCCCCTCGCGGCGAGGTCGCCCCACGGCGGTGAGCCGGGCCGCGGTGTTTCAGCCGCCGACGTGGTCGGAGGAAGGGGACGGAGCTGACCTCCGGGTCCCACTCATCGCGCGTGTGAGGGGGGAAGGCCGGGCTGGCTAGCCGGGCCGTGGTGTTCGGGTCCCCTTTGTTGGGCCGGCCCTTCCAAAGGTGGAGAAAGGAAGGAAGGAGGAAAGGCGGGCCGGGCCGGGCCAGAGGAGGGAAGAGGAAGGAAGTGAGCCCGTGAACTCTTGGTTATTTTCTTTCTCTTTCCATTTTCTTTCTCCCATTTCTCTCCTTTCCTTTATTCATTCTTCCCCATTTTTTTATGTGTGTCATATATATATTATAAATATTTATACAAGCACATGAGCCTATATTCCCTTGACTTTCACCAAGGAGAATATTTGATCAATTGTGCTCATGCAAATATAAATATATATGTACACACATTTTCCCCGTTCCTACTATTTCATGTGTGACATATACACATATATTTTATAAATATTTTCACCAGCACTTTTATATTCCCGTGACTTATTTGTCGAGAATATTTGTTTATTGTGCTTATGAAAAATATTCATATATATGTTCTAGGCACACACGTGTTTTCGTATTTATTATTCCCGTGAGAAAACTTGTAATTCATTCTCATGCAGAATTATTCTTCCATAATTTAAATCTAGAACTTACCTTGCATCCTTGGTCACCATAAAAGCTCGACAAGCAACAAACAAGATTTCCTATTTTCTATATGGTGGGATTTTTGAAATGCAGGTTTTTCGAAATCGGGGGTTTTAGGTTTAGCGGAAAAATAGATCAAGTTTTAGTTGTAATTATAAAAAGTTCAAATTTTTAGTGATTTTTAAAATGATGCAAAACACGGGTGTTACAAATCTACCCCACTTAGATGAATCTAGGTCCCCGAGATTCCTAGTCTCTGAGTGAAGATCCTAATTGAGGCCTAAAGGGATAGAGATAGAAAGAGAGAGAGGAAAACTTTCCATTGCTTATAGTCTTTGTCTTTTCGAAACCTCTACTATTATCGCGCTACTCTATTTCTAGGGCAACACGACACTGTGGAGGGTATGCCTCCTGCCGTTGGTGACTACTGCTGCTTTTACCCCATCTTCTTGGTCTTGCATCTGTCTTTGAAATCTTCGGGTCTTCTCTGGCGGCTACCCCACTTAGAGGACTGATTCCCCTAGGGTCTTCGGTCTTCTAAGGTCTTCTGAAGTCTTCTAGTGCCTGTCTTCCTGCTTGTTCCTTCGCGGTCTCCTGCGGTGTATCTCGCTGTCTGGATTCTTCTGAGTAACAGTCATCGTGAGCTTGGCATTATATTCCTCATCTGAATCCCTTAGTCTTCTGTTGCTTCCTTAGTTTCTCGTCTTAGCCCATTTCCATATTTCTCTGTTTCTTCTTGTTCTCGCCCATTTGTATTTTTCTTCTTCCAAAATTTCTTTTATTTACCACACTACCCCACTTAGAAAAATTTTCTACTTATTATTTGCTCTGTGGCTTTTATGCTTTGGCACCCGTCAATTTTTCTTTGTTGATGCTCGCATTTGGATCGTGGATCAAGCACAATGATCTTGATAACTTCAAGGGGAGTACAACAAAGAGAGTGAAAAGGGAATGCTTCTCTCTGGTTACACCTCCCTTGGGGGTGATGGTTACTTGCGGCGTCGGACATGGTGGCTTTGGCTTCTGCGGGTCCCGTGTACTTGGCTCGCCTTTGGGGCTTCTTCTCTTGGTGTTGCCCTTTGACCGAGGGGTAGGGGTGGTCCTTCTTGTCGGTCTTCTGCGGTGGTGGTGACCTGGTGGAGTCCGGGCTCTTGGTGGGTGACTTTGCAATGATGGGTGCAGCGCTCTTACGTTATTCACTACCCTCATACTTAGGGGCTCTCGATGCCAAGGTTCACGGGCTGTGGTAGTAGAGAAGCCGGGAAATCCAGGGGTGTTGATGCACCGGCTGCTAACCCAAGTCTTGGGGGCATTAAGAGGCCGTGGTTGGTGATGATTTTTTGGTGGGTGGATGGCAAGGAGAGTGATGGTAGAGGGTGGAAGATGATGGCTAGCAATGGAATGTTTGGAGTGGGATGGTGGTGAGAGCAATGGTGGTGCTCTTTTATACTGGGTCGAAGGTGGTGGCTTCTGGGAGAAGCTCAGTCGACTGGTATTGTGGCTAGGGTGTTGTGGTGTATGGTGGAAGGACTGGGGGTTAGTCTCCTCGTATACATTGACTGGGCGACAAGCTGGCGTGGTCGGGCGACCGTGTGGTCTTGGCCGTGGATTCCCTATAGTGGAAACTATGTGTCTTCTCTAAGCATGCATTTGCTTCCCGGCATTTCTATATGTCTCGGGGTATCTGTTTGCTTCGGGCGTAAACATCTTTTATGGGCTTGATGACTGTCTTCAATCATGGTAATCTTACGTCCATCTTACGCTTGCAATGTTAATCTTCAACTTCGCTTGCATTATTCGGCACTAGTTGCCACTTGATCTGTTACAATCGCGGTCTCGAACGGCTTCGTCGGTCGGGGTTTGGGGTCAAGGTATCAATAGTATCAACAGCTTTTCGGCATTGAGGTGACAAATGATGTCGGGTAATGTTGCACGGTCGTCGGTCACAAGTACTACCGAGGCGACGGCGTGTGGACGGTATGTAGGGATGAACACTGGCATGGTTCGACGTCTACGGTCGTGGAGTCCACTTGTTGTCGTTATGTTCCCGCAGGTTAGCTCCTAATCTATTTTGACTAGAAAGGGGATTGGGAGGGAAAAGCACAAGGTACGATAGGGTCTACCTAACTAAGGATTAGAGGGAAGCAAGCATTTTAGGTGGGGATAGACTTTGGGGTATCCTAGTAACACTAGTGTCGGGTACAAATACAAACTTACCTGGTGTGAAACGTATGAAAAGGTGTGTCACGGCAAACTAAGTTTATGTGAAACTCGTCTTATTGCTCGTGACTTGAGGAATTTTTCGATGCGTTCTACAGATCCTATCGAATCTTCCTTCCATTGATCACTTTAAGTAGTAATCATGGAGAATTTCCTTTAGGATTGAAAAGGAATAAGGCATTGTACTAAACAAACAAGCGCGACAATAGTTCTCATCACGGGGCAATTCCATTGATGGTACATGGTCGCATCACACGTGGTGATCGCCATGACGATTATTGCGCGACTTTGCATCTACTAAGGGCAATGAAGCCTAGACATTTATGATCATGGCGAAGCCTTAGCTACTAATGCTAAGACATGGCTTGCACAACACACTTGCCAAAACGATTTTTGCTAACTCCTTCTTTGCTTGGACTATAGGCCTGGTGGAGATTCTATTTGCACATCATATTAGCGCCCACTTAGGTGTTCGGATGCTTTATGCATTTCCAGTTGGCCCACCAGTATAGCACTTTAATCCTTCCTGTTGGGGCTTTAGGGCGTACAAGTTCACTTTAGCACTTGAGTACTTAGTCTTGATAAAACTCTCGATTTTAATATCGAGGAAGGCCAAGGTATCCTAAGCGCTTTGGTGTCTCCAAGGGGAGTTGTGAACTCTCCTTTGTTCAAATCCGATTGAGATCACCCTTACTAGTCCATTGTTACAAAAGTTTCGACGTTGACATCGATTCCGTAACATACGAACTATTGTAGTAAAGCGTACTTGTAGCAACAAGTTTAAAAGTAGTTATCCTTATGTGGAGTAAAGATTACATTAACCCCAAATTTCATCCTATGGACAAGCTTTCGGCTCGATACCACTCACGCCCCCACTTTTAATGGGTCGTTAATCACACGTGTTTGCGCCAGGATCACGCCACAAACACGCCTATTAGTAACGCTTAATGGTAAGCGTAAATTAATAGTAAACCGAGCTATCGAGATATAGGATGGAAAGGGACTTACAAATGGCGACGAAGGGTCACCAAGTCGGGTTACAATATCGAGTCGGCCAACCGAGAAGCGGTGGATTAACTATGACACCGTCCCTTACTCCACAAAGCGCGACTTGTGCACGGATGAAATCTGGGCTTCCACGTCCTTCTCCTAAGCAAACATCTTACGAACTCCTACGATACGCTGATCTTCTACCTTGTCGCCGATCTTACCTTCACATGTGCCGATATCCGTAAAATAGAGGGGTGAGTACAAACGTATTTCAAGAAGTCCCAACCAGGGGTTGTAATTATTAAGGGTTTGGGCCCTAGCAGAGTCTCTAAAACTGCTCTCGCTAGTTCCCGGTTTATCTCATGTCATCACCGCTGTCATGACACCACATGTTAGTCATCATCAAAATGTATATCTAATCATAGATGTTCGTCCTAGCACTTGCCCATTCCAAGGACGTGGCTATTCGAATAGATTCAATTAACTCTGCAGAGGTTGTACACTTTTCCCCACACGATAGACACCGCCCCTTACCACCGCGACTTGGCTTAGACAGGCCTAACGAGATCCGTTACCGCTTGGGTGCTACCCTAGGTATATTGGTATAATCTTCACCACGACTTCTCAGGGGTTGGAAGGACAACACGCCACCCTAAGATGACGCATCACCCTAGACAATATGGTGATACCAAATCACCCACGGCTTTACAGGTAATACCTAATTACCCAACCTATACTTGTCAACACCACTCTCAATCTCAAATCATCAATATGTGCCTATAGCACTGCGCCACCGCGCCCAAACACTTCCGTGGAAGACCACTTTCGGCATCCATGCCAACCCGACATGGGGCCACTCTCCCCACACATCTGCTCCTAATAGGTCGCTTGCCGCTTTCCGGCCACCTTGGATCCCAATTATACCTCAACCCAACGGGTGTGAATCAAAAAGCCCCATAAACGGCGTGTGGCTGTATGCGTAACATTATACTAGGTAGAAGGTCTATGAACCGTCCTTAGGGGAGGCGAGTATCTCTCCGCAGAACCCCCCGCTGGCGATTCCCGACGTGGTATTTAGGCTCTACCGGACTACCACTACTCACCTCTTTTGTTGGTTAGGGTTCATTAGGCATTCTTAGGTTTCTTTTGAAAACAACGTATGAGCGTAGATAACGTGGATAGTTACGTCATCCGGTTTGACTCCCTAGCTACGTTTATCGCTCATACCTCTAATTACTAATCCAACATATCATCATCGTCATCATTATATTATCATATTATTAAGGTCATGTTTAGGGGGTAAGGACTTGCCTCGGGAGGTTCTTACGAATCGGCACGACGGCGTCGACGCGTCGGATACTCCTAATCGGTCGCCGGGAAACTACCTTACGCCCCGGCGATAAACCCTAGCTTGAACCATAGCACATAAAACAAACATAGAACATTATGGTGGCAATGGGTTAGATGCATAGAGCTAGATTTTAGATGAATTATGGAAGTCGCTTTCACGCGAAACGGAGTTAGTATGCATGAGATATGGATTTTATAATATTAATCCCTAATTAAGTCATTAGGGTAATATTATAATATAATTTTATCATGTAATAATATTGGAACTAATTACATGATAAAATTCTATAAATCAAATAATGAATTTACAAATTTTCGGGAATTTTTCCTCGACACGGAAATAGGGTTTACAATGTTCTCGTACACACAACTTCGGGTAGCCATAGCAATTTATAAGGTGTACACGAGAATCCATCCTGTACGCGTGGGCGACATGTGGGCCCCATGGGTGCCACGCGTGGCCACGTAGGCGCCACGCATGTACTACACTATTGCCCTAACGGCCGTGGGATGGGGAAACGAACGACGTCGTGGCGGCTTCCCATTCGCCCGGCTTTTGTGACGGCGTTAGGCGGAAGTGACGGCGTCGTGGGTTCTCCCCCTTGTCCGCCATCTCCGACACGGCGGCGCTCGCCGAAGCTTCGTCGGAGCGGCTATTCTGGCCTATTCTCACCGCAGAAGAGATTTGGTTCCCCGAGTCGTCCCTCGACCTCGATGGTGACGATTAGACGGAAGAGGCTCCTCCCACGCGGCGGCAGGTGGCGGCTCGTCGGGCGACGGTGTTGTTCGGAGGTGGCGCCGCACATCACACTCACAGAGAAAGGAGGGGAATCGAACGGAAACAGATGGGTAGGGCGCACGCACCGCCATGACGAACGACGACGGCCTCGCACGACGCCGCGCCTGACCTGCCTAGTGGGCTGAGTTTTCCGATTGGGGGGAAAAACTCGAGCACGGCGGCCGAGAGAGGGGAAGGGAGGAAGCCGAGGTGCGCGCACCGCGCTGCTCGCCCTTAGCGGAGCTTGAGGCGAGGGCGAGCTCGATTCGAGGCCTGAGGGGCCTATTTATAGGTCGGGCGGGCGGCCCTCCCCGGGCGGGATATTTTCTCTAACTCAGATCTTTTCCGACCATCCCACGCGCTGGTATTGCCTTCCACCGGTGCTCGGCAAAGCCGCTCATAACTCCGGCGTCCTCCCTTGCCACCACTGGGAGGCAGATCGGGTCGTCGGGTCATGTCATATGGCGGCGCCGCTGCCGGCCACCATGGCGGCAAGGTGGGCGTGGCGCCCCCGTGTCCTTTGACTCGATCTATTATCGCGCGGGCGCCGCGGTTGGATAATCCGGCTGCGTGGCGCCCGCACAGCCCCCCGGGCTACAGTCCGGGCCGCCGACTCTCCCCGTTGGGGTCGGGCGACGCGGGCCAAGACGGGTTGATGGTGGCGCTTCAGGCGCATTGAAGGCCATCCCCTGCACCCGTCTTTGGTTCCGGCCGCGATGCGGTGGCTCCGGATGGCGCCGGAGGTGCCCCC
Organism: Hyparrhenia diplandra; assembly: GCA_015847255.1. Taxonomy (NCBI): domain Eukaryota; kingdom Viridiplantae; phylum Streptophyta; class Magnoliopsida; order Poales; family Poaceae; genus Hyparrhenia; species Hyparrhenia diplandra. The sequence continues at coordinate 52,530 of JADLZK010008524.1, read as the reverse complement.
GCAGCGAGGTCGCCCCCGGCAAGGAGTCGGGCCGCTGGTGCCGCGCTGCCGCGACGTGGTCGGAGGAAGGGGACGGAGCTGACCTCCGGTCCCACTCATCGCGGTGAGGAGGGGAAGGCCGGGCTGGCTAGCCGGGCCGTGGTGTTCGGGTCCCCTTGTTGGGCCGGCCACCGCTGCGGAGGAGAAAGGAAGGAAGGAGGTGGCCGGGCCGGGCCGGGCCGAGGGAGGGAAGAGGAAGGAAGTGAGCCCGTGAACTCTTGGTTATTTTCTTTCTCTTTCCATTTTCTTTCTCCCATTTCTCTCTTTTCCTTTATTCATTCTTCCCCCACTATTTTATGTGTGTCATATATATATTATAAATATTTATACAAGCACATGAGCCTATATTCCCTTGACTTTCACCAAGGAGAATATTTGATCAATTGTGCTCATGCAAATATAAATATATATGTACACACATTTTCCCTGCTCCTACTATTTCATGTGTGACATATACACATATATTTTTATAAATATTTTCACCAGCACTTTTATATTCCCAGGACTTATTTGTCGAGAATATTTGTTTATTGTGCTTATGAAAAATATTCATATATATGTTCTAGGCACACACGTGTTTTCGGTATTTATTATTCCCGAGAAAACTTGTAATTCATTCTCATGCAGAATTATTCTTCCATAATTTAAATCTAGAACTTACCTTGCATCCTTGGTCACCATAAAGCTCGACAAGCAACAAACAAGATTTCCTATTTTCTATATGGTGGGATTTTGAAATGCAGGTTTTTTGAAATCGGGGTTTCGGTTTAGCGGAAAATAGATCAAGTTTTAGTTGTAATTATAAAAAGTTCAAATTTTTAGTGATTTTTAAAATGATGCAAAACACGGGTGTTACACTCTCCAGCCTCTTCCCCTCATTCTTCTCCAACTCCGGCAGTATAGAAGTTGTTTTGGAGGGAGGGAGGTAGGCTACGTAGTAGGGACGGTGACCATGCCGTTTCGAGGCCCCGGCGGTCTTTGGAGGCGGCCAGGCTAGGTCGGGTGGGGGCCTCCGTCCCATTCTCAACTGGAGAAGAAAGCGGTAGAGGAAAGGGATGCGAAGAGGGGGCCACCATTGGCGCCATCATGGAGCTCCGACGAGACCCTACCGAACAAAGCGGGGAGAGCGAGCGGGCAGGATGCGGTTGGAAGAAATAGCAAGGAAGAAGATGAACAACAAGTGGATCAACTTGGGGGCATTGGATCTTGGTCCAACAGCTGAGATCATCGCCTAAAAAATGAAAAATCAGGTGCCTGGATATTGGCAATTCCCAGTATTTCCTCTCTTCCATGAACAAAACCATAATTATGTGCCATACCACTCTTATGGATGGCTCATATATGTCACTATGTCAGTAAACCACTATTGACTACATATACTGGGGAGGATCTATAGGATTTATTTGGCCTCAGCCGAGCTAATCTATTGAGGTAATCCAACTCAACTAGACACTCCTAGCTTAGTTGATAGGCTAGTTGATAGGATTAGAACCTAGGTTGCATAACTCTCTTTTTTACGGTAAAGATAGCAACACACCTAGCAAAGACTGTAGTTGCACATATATATAGTTTACTTTCTTGCAATAGGTTTTGATTAGGTGAATTTAGAGGCCATAGTTAGAAGTAGCATTTTAAGTTGCCTAATTATTCTATAGAATTATTCCATGGCAGTCATAAATAACACTCAGGCGATGCCCGACGCCCGCACTACCGTCGCCACCCCGCGCCCGCGCTCATGCCCACGCTGCACGTACTCCACTAGAGACGAGGCCTCCCTCTCTGACATCTCCTCCTCTAACATCACCTAGTAAATTTCTTAGGCTCTAGGGATGCAAGAATCGGATCGATTGATAGGTCAGGTGGGGTTGATTAGACCAATCTATTAGTGGTTGCAGGATGTGATGTTAGTCTGCGGTCAATGGTCGATCAGAGGAACCAATGGTTGTCATACTAGTATAAACTAGTACCATATTGATTTCGACAACACGTGTTTGCCTATTCTAATTAGGTGTCTTCGTATGATCTAGCTGCTAGACCTTACGTATACGGTCGTCGGTCTAGGTCAATAACACGTCGTCCCTAGTAGAGTACCGACACGAATGAAACTGATTGATAGATATATATCATGAGTGGGATTCACTACTAGTGGTGTTTTTTCGTGGGATGCCGTGTTGTTCTGGTAAGCGGTGACGAACCCGTCGCATGGGTGTATTTAGAGTGATTCAGACAACCAATGGTGACAAATCTGTCAGATTTTTTTTTTTTTCTTTTTGATGGATCCAAATCCGTCAGTGTCAAGGGTATGCATAGTGATTCCGTTGCCTGTAGAATTATTCCATGGCAATCATAAAAATTTCATAGACAAATCATTATACAAAATATCTACAAATAAAAATAGTACCATTTCATTATTTCAATTGTTATTAAATGACATGATGCCATTATGTAATAGACAACCATCGATCAGAAACTCTTGTGTGTCCACATATACAAGATGCTCCCGAACCATCCATTAATTACTAGACGGTACATCTCTGTGTCTAATGGCCCTGCTTGATTCATGGGTTAGAGTTAGTTTGAGCTAGTTGGAGCTCAACTAGCTCTAAAAGATCCAAATAGGAGGGTTAGATTGGGGTTAGTTGCATCTGACCCACCCAAAAAAACTAGCTTACCCAAGATGTGCTAATTAGAGTTAGTTCAGGTTGGGTCCACTAAAAAGTGTATTTTCTTTCTCCCTCCACTCACACCAAATAATTGGACAAGTATATTTAATGTCAATCTAACCATTCCTTCCAAATACATCTAGGGCTAAACTTAGTTTAGGGCTAGAGTTAAAGTTAGAAACTAACTCTAACTCTAACTAAGTTAGAGTATCCAAACAGGGCCAATATTTCCCACATTTCCTACATGTCAGTCGCCTAAGATCTAGGCGACGCCCGTGTCTATGCCCACACTACGGTCGCCACCCCGCGCCCATACCCACACCCAACAACAGCGGTGGCAGCAGTGGCCTGCCTCTCAGGCCTCCCTCGTTCTTCTCCCACTCCGGCAGTATAGAAGAGGTTTTGGAGGGGACGGTGGCCATGCCGTTTCGATTCCCTGGTGGTGGTGGAGGCGCGGGGCTCGCTCAGGGTGGGGCCGCCGCTGCCATTTTCACGTGAGATGGAGAAGAAAGCGCTAGAGCAAGAGGATGGGAAGAGTCAAGCCAACATTGATGAGGCCTCACATTACACTCACTAACAAGAATATCATTTTTCCATTCACCTTTTCCAGTCATTCAAATGACTTGTAGTTCAAATTTGGCTTTTGAAAAAAAATAAAAAAGGAGATATAGTTTTAAAAAATAGCAAAAAGTACCAAAAATTTTCAAATTTCGATATGTTGTGAACAGTACTGTAGTAAAGCCACAGAAAAAATTTGGCAGCGAAAATAAAAGAAAAACATTTACCGAGCACCGGCTAGGGCACTCGGCAAAACATGTCGTTGCCGAGCGCCAGGAGGCCGGCGCTCGGCAAAGTACCCACACTTTGCCGAGAGCAAGACGGAGGAGCGCTCAGTAAAGCCGACGGCAGGAGCGGTCGTTTCCCTCCATCGCCCTTTGCCGAGCTAGAGTTCCCGAGCTGGCGCTCGCAACGAGTTTTGTCACCGTGCGTTTAGTTTCACCGGCGCCGTGGTTCGCCGGCGCGCCGCCTAGCGCCATCGGCAAAGGGAAACGTTGCCCAGCGCCCGGTTTCGGCGCTGGCAACGCAACGGCTGCTGGCGCTCTGCAGCGAGGCTGGCTCCGGTAGTGGCAGTAGGGTCTCGCTGGAGCTTTGTTATTGCGCCGCCATTGCAGAGCTCCGACGAGACCCTACCACGCCGTAGCGGGGCGGTGGGCGGAGGAGGAGGAGCGGGTAGGCGGGATTCGGTTGGAAGAAATAGCAAGGAAGAATATGAACAACAAGTGGATCAACTTGGGGGCATTCGATCTTGATCCAACAGCTGAGATCATCGCCTGGAAAATAAAGTGAAAATCAGGCGCCTGGATTTTGGCAATTCCCAATATTTCCAGTTTTCCTGAACAAAACCATAATTATGTTCCGTACCTCTCTTCTGGATGGCTGATATATGTCAGTGATCCACTACTATTGACTATATATACCAGGGAGGGTCTATAGGATTTATTTGGCCTCAGCCGAGCTAATCTATTGAGCCAATCCAACTCAGCTAGACACTCCGCCCCTCCCCACCAGTCCACCACACACCCAAACAAAAATCAACAAGAAAATAAAGAAACCCAACCCCAACCTCCTTTCAGTACTCTGATCCGATCCACATCTAACTGTAGAGAAAAGCTTGGTAGCAATGGCATCCCAGGCGAGAGCAAGGGAATCAGCATCGATATGCAGCTCGGTGACGGACAGTGAGGTACACACATTGGAGATAAGCGACTACAGCCAGCACACCGACCTCGGTGATGGAGGATACATCTGCTCCACCAGGTTCACTGTCGGCGGCCATGACTGGCGCATCCGCTACTACCCTGACGGAACCGGCAACGGGAAGACTTCGCTGCAGAGATTACGTGGGAGTACAACTGGAGCTCATGAGTGAGTTCACCAAGGTGAAGCTGTCGTACGAGTTTTGGCTCGCTGAAGACGAAGCCGCCATCAAGTCAACGACCGTGTTAACAGCTGAAGCTACATCCATCTGCGGAACTGACAAATTCAAGAAGAAGAGTGATCTGCCAAGGTATCTTCGGAACGATTCTCTTAAGATCCAGTGCTTAGTCACTGTTATAAAAGAATCACAATTGAAGGAGACTGCTGTCAGTTCCAATCCCGTCGTCGACGTTCGAGTGCCGCCCTCAAACTTGTCATCTCATCTTGGGAAGTTGTTGTCCCCTGAACGGAAGGATGGGGATATCACGTTCAAGGTTAAAACTGAGGAGTTCCGTGCCCACAAGCTCATCCTTGACATCCGTTGTCCGGCTTTAAAAACTACTGCTACTCAGCCTCATCTTGATGGACAAACAATGAGGGACAGGAGGACTGGTACTGATAATAGCAGCACAGTTGTTGTTGAAGACATGGAGCCCAAGGATTTCAGGGCCCTGCTTCACTTCATCTACACAGATTCATTGCCAAAAGAGCACAGAAATAATGAGGAAATGGCTACAAACTTATTGGCGGCTGCCGACAAATATGACCTGACTAGGATGAAGTTGTATTGTGGAAACATCCTTTCCAAGAGACCAACTGTTGACACTGTGACAACCACTATAGCCCTAGCTCACAAGCATCATTGCGCGGAGTTGAAAGATGCATGCATCAAATTTATCAACTCTTCTGAGAGAACAAGGGATGATGTACTCTCAAGTGAAGGGTACAAGGGACTCAAAGCCAGCTGTCCTGAAGTTGTTCTAGAGATACTGGAAAATTCCGACAGTAAGCTCACCGTATCCTCGCGTTAACTTTTTATTAAAAAATATCTATTTTGTTTCCTGCCATGAAATCCAAAAAAAATATCTGTTTTTTTTTTTCTGAAATGATCCTCATCTTTATTTTCTGCACTTAATTCTTTTGGTAAATCTTCTGTTTCTTCTCTAATTCAACTCTCTGCTTTTAATATATCCATGTGTAAATTTGTCCAAATGTACACTCACTCTATATATCATATACTACTAATAATTTCTTAATTTCATCATTTTATAAACTTCTGTTTGAATTTATTTTATCAATTTATACTTATTTGGATGCTAACTCATGAAATTTCGAGGAAAAAAAAGTATTCAAGAAGGCAGTCAATGAAACGCAACAAGACGTCCCTGAGGAACGATTGGCGGAAATCACCGTGGTGAAGGCAAGTCCTAACACAACCATATTGAATTGAACCATAATTTTCAATGAACATTAAACAAGCCAAGACACATAAAAAAATTAGGTATCTGCATGTTTTCTAATTTATAGTTTATTTTTTTATTATGTTATGGTTTATTTAAAATACATGTTTACGAATTTGCGGTCTCCATACCTAGACGGTGTTTGGTTCGAGTAACCACTGCATGTGCATCATGAATCCTCATCACAAATTTTAGTACAGCAAATTGAACTAGCTCTTCAGAAAATTGACGATTCCAAAGCTAGCTGTCCACTGAGCCAAACTGTGTAGTTTCTAAATAAAATTTCTGTTTAGTTCAGTTTATTGAACCAACGGGTATACCATTGGAGACCGTTAGGTTCGGTTGGAGACTTCCGATTCAGTATTGATGTACTTTAATTGGGATCTATTAAACAAAAAGGATATATCATATAAATTCAAGTTTTAATGTCTTACTTTCTATGGTTATACGTTTTGAAGTTACCAACATTTTTGTAAACATGTAAACTATAATTGTAGTGTTGGAGAACATGCCTAGTGGAATTTCTAAAATAGAGGGAGTACATTTTTGTTTTAGTGTCAGGAGTAAGCGATTCACAAGGAGAAAGCCGGAGTGTCTTACCAGTGCAGCACTGGCTCACGTCATGTCTTTCGTTCATTTGGTAAACATTGTAGTTTAGTTAAATATTTTCTTAAGTTTGACTGGATTTATAAAAGCAACATTGTATCTCCAAACGAATTTGTTATGAAAATAGATTCAATAGTCTATGTCAAATGATACTAATTAGATACTATAAATATTAATATTATATATATAGACAAAGTTAAATATGTTGTTTTTTGGAAGTGTGAAATGACGGTTAAAAGTGAATATCTTTCTTCATTTCACCGGTCTTCTTTTCTTATGGTGGTTTCTTCCTGCCTTGTAGGGAGGCGGGGTCAGGGTGCCTCCGTCCACGAAGGTACCCCCGCAACGTGGCAACTACTCATTGGAGTAGTGATGACGAAGAATGAAGAACGACTGAACGACGTCAACGAGTCTCTGTCAATTATTATACCTCGGCTATCATTGTTGTTTCTTTGTTGTTACAGCTGGCATGTCGGCTGTCGTTGTTTGAAGTTTTAAGAACTAGAGAATGAGAGAAAGAAATAATTGAACTATATTTGCTTCCATTGATCAGGTAACAGGTTTATACTCCCTGTATCCTTGAAAAACTAGATTTCTATGATAAATTTATCTTTGAAAATATCAACTTTCACGCCCTCACCGTCTATCGCGTGTCACGGATCGGTTGGATTCCGGCGATCTGAGACACGTCGACGGGCGAACTTGACGGCGGGCGGTGATGGTGTAGGCGGTAGTTGGGGCTGTTGGGAGTAGTAGAGAGGGGAAGAAGAGGAGGAAGGCAGCGAGGGCGGCGTAGATGGTGGGGGAGCAGAGGGGCGGCGGTGCTAGCGGCAGGGCAGCGGCGTGGGGGCGGCGGACGGTGAGGGGGGCGGGCGGCGGGCGGGGCGCGGCCGGCGCGGCGGCGCGCGGTGGACGACAGGAGGCGTTGGTGGCGGTAGGGGCGGCGCACGTCTTGCGCGAAGAAGGAAGATCGGGAGCCGGAGAGCTGGAGAGTTTTGGGTGTTACCCCTTTAATTTTTCTCGCTTAAGATTCAATTGACTACATGCCCCTTGTATTTATAGTCCGAGGGAGACTTGAATGCTAAGAAAGATCTAGAGGTTTCCTTATAGATTGGAATGCCTCTTTTACAAGCAATCTATTTATTCCCTATTTTATTCCTATCTTTATTCCTTAAATATTCCTTACTTAATTGCGAAGCAACCGACGTGGGCGTGTTTACGGCGGACGATGGCGGCGGCCGGCCAGGGCGCCGCGGCGCCCGGGGCCTTGGGCCCTAGCCGGGCGCTTGGGCTCCCCCCTTGTTGGGCCCTTCTCGGCGGTGCTCCTTTGGTTCATGACATTTCTCCCCCCTTTCGGCGACGGCCCGTCCTCGCCGTCGTCGTTCTGTTGTCGTTGTTGATGAGCTGGGCGAAGATGGAGATGCTGACCTTTCTTTGGTTGGAGAACATCCCGTAGCACCTTTGATAAGACCGTGACGTAGTAGCGATGGTTGCCGAGGAAGACAATCTCCATTCTTTGGCGCCCAAGTTGTTGCTCCCGGTTGGAGCTTGATGGTTCCGGCGATGCGAAGTAGGTTGTCGCCAATCGTGTTGCCGGTGATGAAGGATGGGAGCCTCGGGGTAGTGACGAAGTCGACGAGGTAGGGGTTGATGTGGGTGGCATGTACCTCATGTCGTCATCGGTGAAGCCCGCAGTTGAAGCTTGTCGCAGACCTCATAAGAGACGGGAGCGTCGGGCGGGTGGGCGGGTTGCATCATCATGCCCAACATGTATTTAACCTCCTGGTGCATTGCAGCCCAAGGCTTGTTGGGCGTGAGTCGTGCGAGCGTAGATGTCGTCGCGGAACGAGGGAGCCAACTGATTTGGCTTTGTAGTCGTCCCGGCTGCCATAGCCTTGTTGTCGATGGCGCGATGGTTGTTGCTTGGCGCCGTGGTGTCTGGTAAGCCCATGTTCCTGATGGAGGTGTCGGGGCCATAGGTGTAGTCGATCAAGGCGTCGTTCCGTCGAGGTAGCGCGAAGTAGTCGTTGGTGTCGCCATTGATGGGCAGCTTGAAGCCGCGAGGAAGACACCGTGTGGAGGTGTCCCAGTACTCCCGTGTCGTCTGGGTTGGCATGTAGACGAACCAGAGAAGGAGTAGTGCCGCTCTTGTCAGAAGTATAGCGGTGTACCTGATGTTCTGCTGACGTGGTACTGATGGTGGCGCCTTTGCTGGATCTGGAGGTTGCCTGATGGTGTTCTCCACCATTGTTGATGTCGGGAGGATGTCCGGGTGTAGCGGTTGTTATTGTCGTATGTCGGCGAGTGAACGACCGTCTCTCGCCGGTGGCGCCCGGGGGACGTCGGTGTTCTCATCTGTGGCGGCATCCGTTGGGTTGACGTCGTGGCTGCCGGTGTCGATGTTGGTGGCTGGGGGTCGTCGTTGTTCGTGCCCCTTGTAGTTGTTGTCGATTTCGGAGGGTCGCCAACGGCGTTGGCGTCCTTGAGGGCGTCGTTGACGTTCGAGGAGGTGTCGCTGTTCCCTCCTTTGGGGCGCCGTTGTTGTTGTCGATGGTGCGGTGTCGAAGACGTCATGGTTGACGATGTCGAGCGGCATCGTTGTAGCATGGGTGGTAGAGGTAGAAGCTCCTTGTTGATTGGGATGGACTTGCCCGGTGATCGTGGAGCGTGTGATGTCCTGGTCGGCGAAGGTGTTGTCATCGTTGTTGTTCACGGTGCGATGTTGTTGTCCAGGATGCAAGGATCGGCGACGTCGATGTTGACGCCGGTTGGCGTCGATGTTGACGTCGGTTGGCGTCGATGTGTCACCCATAGTGACGTTGGTGTTGTCGTTGATTCTAAGGACGTCAAGGTTGGCGGCGCCGTGGTCGCTTGCTGATGTTGTGGGGGCGCCCTTGGAGGTGTTGTCGGCGTCGATGACGCCGGAGTTGAGATTGGCGACGTCGGCGTCGGCGTCGGACGACGTCGTTGTTGTTGCTATTGATGGTGATTGCGTGGATGTTCTGGTGTTCCCGATTAATCGAGAAGATGTTGATGGCATAGGAACTTATCTCGCATGTCGTTGGAGCCTCACGGCGTTGGCCTAGTTGGGTAGGCTTTTAGTCGGCGGTGGTGGACGTCGGTGGTAGCCTCGATCCGAACTAAACTAAGGCTGCGACGGGCGGGTGCGTCCATGGGGTATGCGTACTCGTTGCTTGTAGCATTACCGATCTTGGAGGGGGTAACGTGGCGGCGCTGTGGGAGGCGGCGTCGCCGTCGGTGGCGCCCATGGCGGGGTGTCGCCGATGGCAAAGATGACGTCGGAGCGCGTGCGTCGGACAGCAAGGCCGGCGTGCTGCGGTGTTGCTGCTTTGTTGTGGCCACCAGTTCATCGTGGATGTGGAGGACGGCGTTGTCGTTGACCGTGGCAGCTTGCTGTATACAAACTTGCCGTTGCTCCCAACGTCTTTGCCACAGCCTACTACTCGTAGTCGTCGAAGATGGTGTGGAGCTTCTCCATGAATGCGATTGTCCATGCGCTAGCCATCCGATCTTGAAGATGGTGGTGGTCGTCGGAAGCCTTCGGTGGTGGGAATCGTCCCGGTCTCCGGATACCACCGGCCAGATCGGTTGGATTCCTCGGCGATCCGAGACACGCCGACGGCGAACTTGACGGCGGCGGTGATGGTGTAGGCGGTAGTTGGGGCTGTTGGGAGTAGTAGAGAGGGGGAAGAAGAGGAGGAAGGCAGCGAGGGCGGCGTGGATGGTGGGGGAGCAGCGGGGGCGGCGGCGTGGGGGCGGCGTGGGCGGCACGGGGCGCCCGGCGGCGCCCGGCCGCGGCGCGTGTGGGACGACAGGGCGGCGTTAGGCGGCCGGTAGGGGCGGCGCACGTCTTGAAGAAGAAGGAAGATCGGGAGCCGGAGAGTTGGAGAGTTTTTGGGTGTTACCCTTTTAATTTTCTCTCGCTTAAGATTCAACCGACTACATGCCCCTTGTATTTATAGTCCGGGAGACTTGCATGCTAAGAAAGATCTAGAGGTTTCCTTATAGATTGGAATGCCTCTTTTACAAGCAATCTATTTATTCCCTATTTTATTCCTATCTTTATTCCTTAAATATTCCTTACTTAATTGCATAGCAACCGACGCGTGGCGTGTTTTACGGGCGGGCGATGGCGGCGGCCGGGGGCTTGGGCCAGCGCGGGGGCCTTGGGCCCTAGCCGGCGCTTGGGCTCCCCCTTGTTAGGCCCTTCTCCGGCGGTGCTCCTTTGGTTCATGACATCGTGTCTATTTATTTTCTGTCTCTAGCTGTCACTTGCCTATTTATCCTCCTAGACATCACTGCTCCAATGACTGATGTAGTTGGTGCAATAACATTTTATTAGAAATACCAAACAACATATGTAGTTATTTCGGGGAAAAAAAGTAGTGTAGCTTCTCAGCAAGTGGTCAGTGCAGTTAAGGTTAAGATGCTTAACAGGAGACAGCAAAGTCATTTCTCCTGCTTTCAAGTTTGTTCTAAACTTGTTAGAAATCTAATCTTTTAAGGATAGAGGGAGTATGTAGCGAACCATAGCCTAGGGGATAGCCGACACACCTGTCCAGAGGATGTCGGTGTTTTTACATAAGAGATAGTAAAGGATATGCTTACATAGATGGCTAATCCTAATCTTAGTCACGAATATTCCCTGGGTCGAATTTGTAGGGTAAATCCATGGGATAACTGACCTGTCGACTTGTTTCTCATCACTGCACCATCCAGTCTTGAAATCAATCAATAGCTTCATCAATCATCTAAAAACCTTATAGGAAAACATGAGATAATAATATTATTGATATGTCTAAACTTATCAAAAATCAGAGAGAAAAATCAAGAGAAATAATATGACATATTCTAGATTTATTGATCCGCACTAACCACAACCAACAGGTCCAAGATATCACTTGCAGATAATATAACCCTGCTGCTCCATGACATTTGCATGAAGATTATCATCATATTCCTCTATTTCAAATGCCTGCTATAATGTTATCCTAACTTTTCATAAACTCATCCGGAGCACTCTTTAAGTCCGTGTACCTAATAATTCTCAAAAGGTTTTACAATACATTAGCATGCCTGAATTATCACCAGGCTACACACCTAAGACCTCTTCCATGGTTACAAACCAGCCCTGCTCGATTAATAATTGCCCAGCCACACCGATGGCAACAGATAGTAGGCCGTCACTTAAGTTGACAGATGGTCCAGATGCACCTTGAGCCCTTATAGAAGACAAGAAATTGAGGTGCTCCAAATAGCTGGATCCATGATGAAGACCTTGATACCTAAAAACACATTACACACACTTCGTTAAGATACAAGCCAAAACTTGTAGTATGCAAAACTATGCATTCTGCATATTAACTTTAATCCCATGGCAAAACAAATATTTTCTTAACTTTTTTTGGTTCAGTGTGCCTTGATTATCTGGTCATATAGAATCAAACTATGCTAGTGCAAGAAGCAAATATGCAAGCGCTGTAAACAAAGATGGTACAGGGGCAAGGCCAACAACAAAATTATTACTTTTGAGGCTGTCATTTGAATGCACAAATATTCCTTTAATTGTAGGACTTATGAAAACTAATGCTAATATGGGACAACAAAATAGAGCATACTTGATCCGTTCATCTTCCGCCATTATTGTTACAACTCCATCTCTGCCTTCTGTTCTCTTTCCAAACCTGACAATGCTCTCTGGAACAAAAGCTTCACCCTGTTTGAATAAAAAACGTATCATGTTCACTAGAACTGAATTTTAAACAAAAAAACAGGATAGCAGAGACTCGTTAGGAGACCAGGTTCAACAAGAATAAGCCAACTTCTTGCATCCGAGAAAACACTCAGAGATGACCTGATCAACCTGTAGTCGACTATGAACAGTGGTACAATAGGGAGTCACAGTTCAGACTTTGAATAGACATTTAGCTCTCCCTCTCCCTCAAAGGAGGAAAACTAACTGATCAAGAATATTATGAAACTACTGTATCCCTTAGGGCTCTTGTAGAGATAATATGGTTGCAGATTTTCAGGGACTCCTACAACAATCCAGTCCAGATGCTTCCCTTGCCTTATTGGTTCAACCAGATATCAAGCTAATCAGAATCACCAGTTTTGATTTTCATCCTCAACTTTGTTTTCAACAAAGTGCATGTTCATGCATTTTATCACCAAGCTTTTTGTGAACTGACTCACACATCAATGGTTCATCCCAAGATCAGTGTTTGAAATATGGCAGGTAGCATTCAGGATATCTCAGCTAGACTCTAGAGGCTACCTTATTGCCCAAAATGAACCAAGACAAGAGGAAATATTTTGGTAGATTTTCCTAGACCTCCAGCTAATACAAGAAGGTGATCATTCCAGCATTACTGATTATATACAGTACAGAAAAGCACAGCTATTTGTTGGATTTGTGAGGTCATGTTTGTATGGTTAGTTTGAGCCTACACAATTTATGGTTCTGTTATGTGTTAGACATACCCCGAAATAAGTCACAGTTAGCTGTACATATAAATTTTACAAAGGTGCCAGAAGCTAATTCAAGAGCCCAGTGTAGTTTTACCCACTTGAATCACATTGTCTATCTCAAGATTTACCTACAACAACAATGGTATAAAAGTATAAATGCTATTATCAGATGTAATAATATCAAAAGGATAACGCTAGGCCAAGGTTCTTCAGGCACGCTTTTCTAATTTCCACGGACCCATATCTCAGGACAATTATTATGGATATACATATCCAATTCTTTCATATGTCCAAAGCATTCTCAACTAATATTAGACAAGCTTTCCTTCAATTGGTGTAACAATATATTCATTAATTAACACTATTTTTAAAGAAAGAAACATTCAAAGACATGTACTTCTACAATTGGTGGTATTTTTTCCCTCAAGTTTCAGGCCTTTCTTCTAATGATAACATACTTGTACACTGTAACTACACACTACTAGTAAAACAGAGTAATCAGACAAGAATTTTGGGGTACCAAACTGGAAACTGATCCAGTTAAGTATAACTAAGTCCTCTAGAATGACATCCACAAAAGGTTACAGATTATATAGGCACCATTTGGAAAATAAAATTGTAAGAGAAACATATAGCTGTATTTGTACCTTCCCAATGTCACCAACCACACAAATCTCTTGCTCATTCCTACTTCCTTCAGCGAACATGAAAAGATCAAGCATGCCACGAGAGCCATTATCAAATTCTACTATCACATATGCATTATCAATAATATCTGGTACCTGCATTAGGAGATAATCAATTTTGAGCCACTACTAGAAATGTTTGAAGGCTGCCTTCAGATTGCGGTTTATTTACTGTTATATGGTTTAGGCGTTCCAACTGCAATATTGCACAAATGCTAGATGAGTGAATCTAAATATCAGAACTCAGTCTTTCATTACATTGATTGCAAGTCTTTCAGTAGGAAGAGGAAGAGGAAACAGAATATCTTCATTGAACTTGGCATGGCATGAACACATGCACAGTATGCATCAAATGAAATATTTTAATCAAGCAGCGAGACAACCTGACCTTTCCATCATACACTTCATCCTTATGGTTAACATCAATGGCTCCAGAAGCTATCACACGAACTGGATTTGCAGCTGCAACAGTCTCATCAAATCAAAGAAGTGGCAGCACTTCTCAACTAGAGTTCCCCCACTGTTACAATTGAATGTATTCCAGTTGTTCACCTGCATGTTGTAGCATTTATAAACAAATAAGAAGTGAACTTATATGTATTATTACAAGTAAAAATAGCTACCAGTACCTTAACAAGGAAAGGAAAACGGTGTTCGCGTATTGCCACCATTCTGACTTGTCCTAGTGTACCGGTCTTAACGATGTCTATCAGCTTAGCCACTGGTGGCATATACCTGTATTCTAATCCAACCTGCACAAGTTGTCTGGTCTCTGTTTTGCAGCTTCAATGACCTGTATGGGAACATAGAAGCCAACCGAGATTCAAAGAATGTGAGTTTCACAATAAAACAGAGGACTGGTCATGTTGTCTATAGTTGGTAACATGGGTCTTTTTTTTTTTTTCTGAGAAGCAACCTGCAATAGCTGGACATATTTTTGGACAGAAAAAAAACCCATGTAAATCTGGTTACATGGAGCAACATAGATATTAAGACACAAAAACTGAATGTCTGTGTCATGTAGAGTGAAACAGTGAGGCCAAAACTCAATGGAAACAGTTTTCTTCAACAACATGGATCTCATGTTCCCTCATCAGGAGAACCATGATACTGATTCCATTTCTTGGTGGGTACAATCATATTGTGCTATTAGAGAATAGAAGAGAGTATGGTTTCTTGATCTTTCTAGGAGGATGAAATGTGAAAAATCGAAAACTATGCAACAGGTAGGTGATATATCAAGAAAAGAAACAGAGTAGTATGCGCTTGGTAGCAGCTCATCAATGAACCAGAAGCTCAAATTACCGGACTAACTAACCTTCTTGCAATCCTGCACAGTGGTGCACAGTGGCTTCTCGACAAGGATGTGGTGGGGTTCGCGGTGGCCGATGATGTCCATGGAGTATCTCGTAGTGGGTCATGTTTGGGGACGATACGATGATGGCGTCACAGAGCCCGCTGTCCAGCAGCTCGCGGTGACCTGAAAAGGTCTTGAAACCTTCTGGATGTTACTAAGATTCACTGATTCAGTAATTACTAATTAGTACCCCGACTAACAAAGTGCACATAGTACTGCTTTCCACAGTCTAATCATAATTGATTCATATTTGAGAGGTCGGGATCTAGCTGTAGCTAATAATTACGAGAGTTGAGCTGGGATATATACGCGTACCTGGGGAGGCGGGAGGCCGATCTCGGTGGCGAGCTGGAGGCAGAGGCGGAGCGACTCCTGGTGTGGGTCGGCGAGGCCGGTGACCCGGACCCGGACGGACTGCTCCCACTCGACCTCGGCGGCGAGGTGGGCCAGGTTGTGGAGGTGCTCCCGCCCCATCATCCCCACCCCGACTATCCCGTACCTCACCTCCGCCGCCACGGCAGCCGCCATCTCCCTCGTCACCGCCGTCCGCCGGCTACTGGAGCGGATGATTGGAGTGGACTGGACAGAGTGATGAAGTGGGCTTGTTGGGCCGGAAATTCAGGGTGGGCGGCCTTTATATTAAATGGGCTGTAGTTACTAATTTCGGCCTTTTTTTTTTTTTCCTCAAAAAAAAAGTCGGCAGGTCGCGGCATCCCTGGCAAGATCGTCCCATCGCCAAAACTGCCACTCGGTGATCTAATCCCGAATCCTGATCGCCAGCCGCCAGGACTGCCACTCTACCAGTGACTGCTAATCGCCATCGGGCATTGTAGGGCATCGGCGAACTTCTGCCTCTACTGGTTGCGCCGAGCCGCTGACAGCGGCTTGCAGGTTCACCTGTTCTGCCCAGGACATTTTAAGCATCCACATTCTGCTACTTTTGTTTTTCCTTCATCTATTTCTGCTTTCACTTGTCAGTTCCTAGCTTCATTCAATTGAAAGCAAATTATGGGCTGTTTCACTTGTCAGATAATCTCCCTCTGAACAAGAAAAAAAAGAACAAATTTCAAGTTTGCAAGATTGTCCAGAGTTCAGACATAATGTAAAAAACATACTCATATCTTTGTTCTTTTGGGCTCAGTTAGATATCACTATTCCATTATTCCATTAAAAGGATATCAATTCTGTTATCTAAACGAGAAGAAAAAAATCCAGAACAGTAGCTGGACATGTTGATGAATCGAATTTCAGGGTACTCTGCATTCAGAAAACTCCTTCAGAGTCTAACTGTTCTGGCCAAGTGGAAAAACATACTCATTTCTTTTCTTTGGCTTAGTTACATAGATATAAATATTCCATGATCTAAAGGAGAAGAGAAAATCCAGAACAATACCCTGAAAATTTTAGGTGGTCATGTTGATTTTCCAAATTTCAATGTTCTCTGCATTCTGCAAAATCTTGTTTTTTTTTAAAATTGTGCAAAATCTTTTCAGAGACCAACTATGCTGGCCAAGTGGACAAAGAAACCCATATCCCTTTTTTTTTTTGGGCTCAGTTATTTAGATATCAATTTTCCATTATGTAAAGGAAAAGAGAAAATCAAGAACAGTAGTCTGCAACTTTAGCTGGTCATGCTGATGTTCCAGATTTTTAGGGTACTCTGCATTCTACAAAATCTTTTCAGAGACTAACAGTGCTGGCTTTTGTCCTTGCCTTCGTGTGCAGATATTTCTGTTTTTCGTTTCGTTCTTGTTTTCCCCTCTTCTTCTAATACTATAATCATGCCAGGGCGCTGTCTTTTCGAAAAACAAAAGCATTAACAATACTGCCATGAGTGATGGACTTCTGGAGCTCTCGCAGGAGTGCCTAAGTGTTTAGCACCAACTTGCAGTGATGTAGCCCTGTTTCACACACACATATGCCCTCTCAGATTTTGTCTAGCTGAGGTTTTGCCGTCAGGAACCACAACCCTCAGATCATCACTATTATCTGTCCGACAACATCTACGGAGCGCCTACAGTTAGCATATCCTCAGTTTCACTACTCAAAACTCATGACTATTACCTGTTGAACCATATCTTTCCTCTACACTATTATCACTAAATTATATAGACTAGAGTATTTATAGCCTTGCTAACTAAATACTAATCCCTACGTAGTAGAGATTTCAATGATGGACATAATAATTGTCGTTGCAGGGTACGTGACATTGTCTAAAAACACGTCAGGCGCAATATCATATGTCTACGCCACAGAAGGGAGGAAGTCAAAGGCATCAAACATAGAAGGACAGAAAAGTTTGATAAAAGCGCACGTTTGGTTTCTTGCAAACATATAATATCACAAGCACTTTATACAATACGATCTCTAATGACATTCCATTTTTCATCAGAGTTAATGCCGCAAACATTCCAACATAGAACTTTACAGTTTCTACAATCCATAATTAAACAAGATTATACCAAAAGCCCAGTGCATCCTCCTTATCTTCTTTCTTTGATGAGCCTTTCTCCACTGCTATCACCTCCATGTGGGGTCTTGTCTTTCTTCGCTTTTGGTTTGCTGATGGCCTTTTCTTAGGAAGAGAGATGATGAAGGAATTACCAGCAGATTGCACAGAACAATGAGACCAGGCTAAAGACTTCAGAATGTGACCCACTCGTGAGAAGAGTCATTAGAAAGCATCATGATGAGAAAATTCATCCACTGTGCAGGGACAGTTACAAGTGCAAGCCCGCCCATTTTCTTTGTCTGAAAAGAACTTGACCCACGTACGAATAGTTGCTGGGCTTGGGCCAGTATTGTTCCTTCTCGAAGGAGTCAGGGTTGGCCCAATTAAACTTAGAGAAGTCAAAAGCATCATAGGCACGCTGAATGATGGGTTGCTTTCCTCTTAGAATTTCCTCTAGTTCAGATGTATTTTTCACATGTTTTTTAAGCCAGCTATTAGGATCACAATCAGCCCAAATGGTCTTAGTCATCCCCACATGCAAGATTTCGCCCTGAGCATTATTCTGGCGAGCTTGAGCAGCATATGCTGATCAATTTTTTTCATCTAGACTGGCACATCATTCAGAATATTACTGTCATTTGGGTTATTACCAACATACCCAAGAAGATCCTCTTCATGTATTTCCAACTGCTCATCCGCTTCAGTTTGTGGGCTGTTTTGTTGGTTTGGCAAAGGCAGAGCAACAACTAGATCATGTGCTGCAGACCACAATTGGTACGTGGCCGGTTACAGAGATCTAGCGATCTTCCTCGCCAATGAACTTCGTTTTCCCCTACACGTCATTTGGGTCCCATTCTGTTTCATTTTTGCTGTTTGGGTGCTCTTACATGTGGGCCCAGGCAATGATAGTCTCAAATACCCCCCTCACTCTGTCCCATAACCCTGTCCTCTTCTCTTCTCTCTGTCTGATGGGTCAAGCTGTCAGGCACTCAGGCATCTTCTTCCTCCTCAAGTGTCCGGCGCGAGGGGGCAGGATGGCCGGCAAGAGCATGGGCGACCACGCTATGCTGCGCCCGAGCATCGGCTGCGATGTCGAGTCACAGCGTGGGCCGTCAAGCCGAGGCGGGAACACGGGGCAGCAACGGCCTCAAGTCGTGAGCGCCGGACACGAGCGAAGGCCAGTCCGCAATGCAGGGGCGGCGTCGAGTCGCAAGCGTGGAGCACGATGCAGAGGCGTGGCGTCGCGTCATGAGGGCGGGCCACGACGGCGCCAGTTGCGACAGCGAGGCGCAACGAGGGCGGCGCGGGGAGGCCAGCGCGAGCGCACGCTACTTCCTGTCCACTTTGAAGCACCGCTCGGGGATGTTCGGTGATGCACCAGTTGGGGACGATGGGGGCGGCCGAGGCTAGCTAGCAGGTGCTCGAGCGGCACACAGTTCGGTTCTGGTTGCCATGGTCATTAGCTGTAGCATATGGTGGATTTCAGCAGCTTGATCTTCTATAGAGTTGCTGGATCTGCTTGCTAGCAGAGGATAAGCAATGTAAGGATAGGTGATCTACAAAGCAACATTCTACCATTTGACAAGTTGTGGTTCATGGTGTTTAGCAGCCATGCTGACTGCCAACATCCACGGCTCTGCCCTCATCCACAAAGAAATTAAACAAATTTCCGTCGTTAATGGATCCCCAACAACCGGCCACCACAATTCGATTGCTACAATAATAGTGAGCACCTCTACTGTCTTCCCTTCCCTTCCTCCTCTGTTTATCTATATCTCCCCCTGCCCTGCCCTGCACCACAGTTCAATCTCACTCTTGAGCACCTCCCTCACCACCTGCATCTCCCCTCCGATATATCCCTCCTCTCAGTAGTTCGAAGGTGAACACCTCTTTAACCATCTGCACACACCTCTCTTTCTGGTACCCTAACCCACCTAGCTCTAGAGATAACCACAAGCATGTCCTGCCCGTAGCAATGCACGCACGGTGTATATAAAGTCAGCAGAGAATAAGATACGAAACTGAAGAAATTTCCATGCGCACCAGAAATAAGAATCCGAATAGAAGAAACATTCAACACATTGTAACAAAACAATACAATACATCAGTTAGAAACCTACTGAGCAGCGACATAACCATACAAAACTCTCAGTGAAATCCAATAATCTAACATATAGATAGATGCATAATAAGGCAGTGCAGGAGTGTTTTCTTGGACAATATTGGAGATGGCAGGAAACACGATCCGTAGACTACGGAGTACAAATTGGATACATGGTAAGAATAAGAGCACGCATACATGGTGGCGGCCGAGGCTACCAGGTGCTCGAGTGGCACACTGAGATCGAGCAGTATAAATAAATAAAGAGCCCAGAGTCCTCTGATCCGGCTGCAGGAACGATGAATAAAGGAATCTGTGTCTAGAGAGCCACAGTTCATATGGTCATTAGCTGAAGCATATGGTGGATTTCAGCAGCTTGATCTTCTATAGAGTTGTTGGATCTGCTCGCTAGAGGAGACACTAAGAGGATCAGCAATGGTGCAGCACGGCCATAGAGATTTTTTCCCCTCCACTTTGCCAAACGGAAGGATAGGTGATCTACAAAGCAACATTCCACCGTTTGAGAAATGGGTTACCCTTGAGAAATTGTGGTTCACGGTGTTTAGCAGCCGTGCTGACTTCCAACATCCACGGCTCTGCCCTAGCACATCCACAAAGAAATTAAACAAACTTCTGTCGTTAATGGATCCCCAACAACGTAACCGGCCACCACAGTTCGATTGCTTCAATAACACTGATCGAGCACCTCTATTGTCTTCCCTTCCCTCCCTCCTCTGTTTATCTATATCCCCCCTGCCCTGTCCTGCACCACAGTTCAATCTCACTGTTGAGCACCTCTCTCACCACCTGCATCGATCCCTATCGAAGGTGAACACCTCTTTAACCATCTGCACACACCTCTCTTTCTGGTACCCTAACCCACCTCGAGCACAAGCTCTAGAGATAACCACAAGCATGTCCTGCCCGTAGCAACGCATGCATGCATGGTGTATATTTTCTAGTTAAGTCAACAGAGAACAAGATATGAAACTGAAGAAATTTCCATGCGCACACCAGAAATAACAATCCGAATAGAAGAAACATTCAACACATTGTAACAAAACAAAACAATACATCAGTTAGAAACCTACTGAGCAACGGCATAACCATACAACAAAACTCTCAGTGAAATCCAATAATCGAACATATAAATGCATAATAAGGCAGTGCAAGAGTGTTTTCTTGGACAATATTGGAGATGGCAGGAAACACGATCCGTAGACTACGGACTACAAACTGGATACATGGTAAGAATAAGAGCACGCATACATGCATGGAAGAGAAAAAATTACAGTATCAATATAGATCCTGGTCATGGATGCATAGATATATTATATTACCAATCAGCAGCAGCCAACTGCAGCGCCACGCAACCATGCATTCTAAAACCGATGAGCCAACTGATGCCACGATGCTATAATTCAGTATGTTCTGAGGCCCCGCCCCTCGATGAGCCAACTGATGAGTCATCACGGAAGTCGAATGCGTAATAATAAGGCTCACTTGGCGGGTGAGTATACTGATAATCATCAGATTGATAAAGGCCGAGCTTCGATGCTGACACGTCCCCAAGACCGCGATGCAGCATGAGTAACCAGACAAAGGTGATGAGCTCGCCTCCTTGGCTAAGCTGCCGTGCGTGGAGCTCTCCGCGGCATTTACCAGCAGCATACACCAGCAGCCTCAACCACATCTCCTTGATCTCCATAAGTGACTGCTCCAGTCCAAATGGCACGTTAGGCTCTGGATCGAAGGGGGAGCAATGTGTTTGGCCCACACCAATGTGTTTTACGAGCTCCTCTGACCTTGTATAATGGTCCAGAATGTCAAGCTTGGTCGCCCCTTCACGATGATTATTGATGCGAACCCATTTGAGAAGATCAGATTCAAGATTTTCTACAAAAGCCGTGCTGACTGGCAACATGGATGGATGCACCATCATCAGGTACATCATGTAATTCGATAGCGTCTCACATTCCTCTTTAAGTTGCAAAGTTTCATCCGTGTTGGTGTCGGCGAAGTGTCTGGCTATATGCAAATCTGTGTATATTTGCAGAGCATAAAGGGCAGTCATATTATACAATCTCCTGCTAAGATACCTTGGTCGGAACGATATTTTGGGTTTGGATGTCCGAGCATAAAGGGGATTCTCATAAGGCAGGCTCAGAGGTCCTGTGCCAAGAATTTCCATAACACTTCTGATAATCCCCTTCCCTGCTCTGCTAGCATCATCAATATGGTGGACGTACCATAAGTTTTTCCATTGCTTGTCCAGACCAATAGCACTTATCGCCTTTGACAATATTCCGGCTTTGAATTCCATAGCGATGCAGTAATCCATATAATTGAATTGCCCCATGGAAGTGGAACTCGAGCTCTGGTGCCTCTTGTTACACTGCATTGCCCCGTCCATATAATTGAAAAGGACATGAAGAAAGCCACCCTGCTTCAAGTGTGCTCTTGTCCAAGGTGATGCCATCACCACAGCAATAGAACAGACTTCCATAAACATGGCCCCAGTGAACAATGTATAAGTAATCGCGACATTGACCCTGTTGTGGTTGTGGTTGTGGGCACCCTTGTCAATTATCAGGAACAGAAGGAAGGCAACAACCATCAAGGTCTGGGAAGCACACCGAAATAGGACAACAGTCCATCTTTGCAACACATTGGCCTTAGTATAGAGGAGATCGAACATCATGCCAAGCTCCATCGCTAACACTTCGAGCTGCCTGTCTCCCTCTCCACCATACCTCTGGAAACATCCTTCAAATATGTCCATAACGGAAGAAAGTCCTAGCTGGAACACAGTCCGCCCAGCAAACAAACCTCGGGCAAGAAGCACGATCTGAAGAGCATACGATTCCGTGCTAGGATGCACCAACTTCCTATTGTCCTGTTCAGGTGAGAACTTAACTGACTCGGCAGGGCCATTTCGGCTCGCACTCTTTAGTGCCCACACCCTCTCTCCATACTTGATAATTCCAGAAACGAACACCAATGTTGCAGGAACCAGTATACTGTAATTGATCCTGTGAAATGATTTCCAGAAGACATACAGAGCTAGAACCGCTTGCGTTGCGAGATTCAGCAAGTGCCTCAACCACAGGTTGTTGTCCTCGAGAGAGAAGGCGGTGATGGAATCCTGGCCACCCAAGTGCACAAGGAGAAAAGGCACCCAGAGAAATGGCAATGTGTCCCCAAATGATTCCCGTTCTAGCTTGTGTTTGTCCTCATACTGAGAGAAGAGGCCAAGGGCGTAAACAGCAACGAAGTCTGCTCCAATATAAGCCAACCATATCGAAGCCTTGAGCACTCCATTGATCTTGCAGCGACGGAGGCTTCCGGTAGCCAACAGAAAGAGCTGTAGCATGAAGCTAACGAGTACCATTGTCTGGGTTTCCCACACATTCCATTTGTACACTAGCTCTGCCACTGTCGAGTTACTGTTTTGTTGGACCACTCCACCAGTCCTATCGACACCTGAATGAATGTTTTATAAAAAACGAGTCATTACCAGTAAATACAATTGTAACTGGAGTAGTACTCAATTACAATTTAATTTAGTATGTAGATGTAAATACTATGGTTCACATAAATCTACTATTCTTCTTCTCTTCTACAAAGGAGCTAAGGAATTGGAGGCCACCTACACCACATATCTCCTTGGTCGTATTTGTCCAAATTTTTAATCTAACGGTTATCCCGGAGGAACGTCCTCTGTTTTGCTTCGCGCCCGCGGCACACGCAGCCGTTGCGCGACTCGGCACGTATCCCTCCGCCTCCGCAAATGCCATGCCGCATCCGCTCGGTACCCCTCAGACCCAAATCCACCATCCGATCCCCTCCCTCTCGTGAAGGCACGGACGGGAAGCCGCCGCAGACGACCCACCCGCCCTCATGGCAACTTTTCGCACACTGGAACATCGCTGGCGTCGCCACCGCCTGGACTGCCGCTGCCGCCGGCGCTACGAGAGTGCCACCGCTGGCAGCCAAACGACCTGCTGCTCCTTCTCTCTTTCCTTCCCACGCGCTCACAAAGATGTTGTCCTCTTCGAGTACGCGCCACTTGCCGAAGACCTCACGCTGCCTCTCCAACGCAGGCGGGTAGTTGACTCCTGCTCCTCTACAGGCCCCGATGAGAGAAGGCCACATCTCCGCTCAGTTAGGTATGCTCTCCCACCACCTTCGGTGTTCATCTATGACTTATTTAGATTGGAGACATGGACAATGCTTTGTAGAGTTGATTTTGAATTTCCGATGGTGGTGACGATTAATTCAACATTATTACCATGCAGGTGATGAGAGGTGATCTAAATCAAATGTGTTTAGTTGTGTGCTAGAGTGATTGTCAACCGTCAACATTTTACTTCTATTTTTCCTTTATTCTTTATGCTTTGGCTATGTTCACCGGCACACATGGAGTGTGTCGAAGACGTATCTCTTGGTTCGTTGTTGTGCGGGTGTGGAGCTCGAGAAATGGTACTTCCTCCGTTCCAAATTGTAGTTCACTTTAGCTTTTCTAGATGTATTGTTTTTACTATGTATCTAGACATAGTGTATAACTAGGTGCAATGCAAAAGCAATGTATCTAGAAAAAGCTAAAGTGAACTACAATTTGGAACGGAGGGAGTAGTTGACAGCGGGTGAAGGGGCCAAGGAGGACATGCCGGGCCGACGGACACCACGGAGGTGAAGGACGGACGTGAGGCTTGGACCGGGGACCAGATCGGCCGGGTGGCTAGCCATGGTGGGCGACATGTGTGACATCGGCGAATGCAAGAGGACGTGGCGGAACCTTGTTGATCGGGTCAAGATGGCGGCGTGCAAGCGAGTGGGGGCTCGATGACTTGGCGACTTCGGGCGGTCAAGACGGCGGTGACATGTGTTGAGGAGGTTTGGTGGTTCGCCCTCAAACCATCGGCGCCCGGGTTTGGTGGTTTGGGCCTCAAAACCACGGCCGGGTTTGGTGGTTTGGGCCTCAAAACTATCGGTGGCGGGTTTCAAGGGTTTGGGCCTCAAAACCTAGGCGGAGTTTCGGAGGGACGGAAGGACGGCACGTGGCGGCATCGGAGAGTTTGCATTGGGTCGAAGCTACCGGTGAGAAGGGGTGGTGGCCGCCGGATCGAAAGATATTCAAGTCGACCATAATGCCCCTAGATAAGTGGTTTCGGCAATTGTATCCATAGGGGTAGAGTAGTAATAGCACAGTCACTAGGACTTGGGCTATAAATATCAAGGCGACCGCTCCCCCCTTGACTTGCCTCTCCGGTTTGCAATTTCCATTAGGGTTAACTTCCAGTAGTTCCCCTTTTTTTGTGAGTGGCCCGACATTTTGTGATCCTTTGTTCGTAGAAGCACACCCCTTAGTGTGTGCATGCCCTCGGGCTTTTCGGATTGATGGATCGTGTCTGAATGCTGTGATTTGTGATCTTGCGCAACTCTATTTTTGTCGCTTTTTCCGTTCTCCTTCTAAATCCCAAATTTGTCGTTTCTAGTCCGTTTGGTGTGATTCCTTTTGTCCCAATTCGATCTTGACCAAGAACCAAAGAGCTTCACCGATGGAAATATTTAGAAACCTCTTGTGTCATCGGATTTGGGCGATTTTGTGTTCGAGTTCGTGGTTTTTGATTGTGAAGTGAGTTTTGGAATTCCCGGTGATTTGCTTGATCTGGTGAAGCTATGAGATATAACAACAGGACTGCCTCTAGTAAGGGTTTGGGCATGGCTATCAACTTGGTCAAATAATTTTTGAGGTCTTCAAAGGCTTGCTACTGTTCGGGGCCAATTTAAAATCAGTGTTCTCTTTAAGTACTTTGAAGAATAGGAGGACCTTCTCAGTTGACCATGAGATGAATCTGCTGAGTGTAGGTAACTGTACTGTTAGACCCTGCACTCATTTTTGGTTGTCGAGGGGCTTCATCTTTATGATCGCTATGATTTTATCTAGTTTCGCTTCAATGCCTCTTGCCAAAACCGGATACCCCAGCATTTTTCCTTTTTTGATGCTGAATATGCATTTTTCTTGGTTAACCTAAGAACGCTTCCCCTCAATTTTTTGAAGGTTTCTTTGAGATCATCTATATGTGTTTCCTTCTTGTTACTAATGACCACAATGTCATGCATCCACATAGGCGATAAGATTCTTTTTCTTCTGCTGCTCTCTGAAGACTTCGTCCCGCATTCTTGAGAAAATAGGCCTTGCATTTCGCGCAAGCCTTCAGGAATTCTCCTAAAATAGTATGTTCCTCTAGGAGTGACGAAATTGTTTTCTCTTCATCGTCTGGATTCACCCAAATTTGATGATAGCTGAAGAAGTAGTCCAACAAACTCATTCTTCAGTAGCCTATAGCAATGTCGATTAACTTATTGATTTTTGGTGGCGGGTACGGATCCTTCGGACATGACTTGTTTAAGTCAGTGAAGTCCACACACATTTGTTATTTCTTGATATGATGGTTATTGGTCTTTTTCTGCACCATTACTACATTCGCTAGCCATTCGAGGTATTGTCCAGGCCTGATGACTTCGGCGTCTGATAGCCTCTAAACTTCAGCATCTCATAGCCTTAGACAGCTTTCATAATTTTTTTCTTTGGCCTTGAACCCTTCTTGATATTTAAGCTATGTTGGGCTGGAGTTCTGCTCACTCCCTTAAGGTCTTTGGTTGACCAAGCAAAAACTTCTTTGTTCTGATTTAAGAAAGAAACCAAGCTTGCTTTTTCATCTTGTTCTAGTTCCACTCCCATGAGAACGTATCTTTCCAAACATGCAACGGACAAGGGTACTTTCTTAGTAGCTTCTGCAGCATCTACCCAGGGCTCTAGTGACTTCTTCTTTTCTTCTTCTTTAGTTTTCTACTTGATCATCGTCGATACCTCATTTACCATGCTATAACCAGGTATGGGTTTTCCTTCTATTTGGGCGCACCCTCTTGCCGCCTCACCCCAAACAGTTATCACACCAAAAGGGGATGGAACTTTCATGCATAGATAACATTGAACTTACCGATCATCCCCTCCCGAAGATAGTTGTATAGGGGTAATCGATGTTTACAATGTCAAAAGTAATGCTCTTGGTTCAAACCTTTCCATCCTCGATGAAGGCTACCATGATATTCTCTTACCACCAAACTCACATAAAGAATTTTTGGTTAGCTGCAAAGTTCGCCTATCCATTCCCATGCCCTTAGAAGCCTGGATGAACCTGATGTCTGCTGAAGTTCTATTGTCAACCAAAATGCTTTTTTTATTTAAAAAGACTATGGGGGAGGTCCCCATAGTATTAGATCATTTTCATTAAATTTTAAACAAATGGACATGGTTTACGTACAAGAGTTTAACCAAAAGCATCTAGCCAAATGCAAAAGGAAGCTCTTAAGTCTACTTTAAATCTTATAGATTGAAGAAGGCATTGAGACTTAAAGTTCGTGAACCATAAACTTGGGGTTGGATCCCTTCTTTGGAAGACCTTGTCGTTTCTCACCTTTCACGGCTCCAAAGATGCTATCAACACAACCTTAGTGAAACACGGGATGTTGTGGGTGGTTTGGGCATGTGTCAACCTATCTTGAATTGATAGACCGGTGTTCCATTGAATCCCCAACTTCTGCCAGCATTCTACCGCAAAAAAAGGGCAATCGAAGAACAAATGTTTGATGGTTTATAAGACACCTATACTACACATAACACAAGCTTGACTTCCCTGTACTTGCATATTTCTTCTTTGGAGCATATCTTTTGTGTCCAGTCTATCCACCATGATGAGCCATGCGAAGTATTTGATTCTTAGTGTGCACCTTGATTTCCAAATGGCCTTGAAAACAGCATGAGCATCTACATTGTTGAACACATAGGAATAGAAACTTCCTTGATGTATACTTACCGGCCCATATAGGGATCCACTTATCGTTTGCTGAATCTTCATAGTCCAGAGATTGTAGTTGCGTTTGCAAGGCTTCAAGCTCATCTAGGGCCTTGTTTGATAATGGCAGCATGAATGCTGAATGAAGATCTATAGCTTGCATTATTTCAAACACAAAGGTACCATCTGATCTGGCAAAAGAGGCAAGTCTTGGATACTTGGTTGCTAGGATTTGATCTACCCATAAGTCATCCCGAAACAAACTGATGTCCCATTGCCAATCTGACATTTAGCAATTCCACTACGTAGTATGCTGAGTCTCCTTACATCTTTCCACCAGAAAGATCCAACCTCTCTTGACACATGAGGTACCTAGCTTCTATAGTATTTATCCCAAACCATTCTAACCCAAGGAACATCTTATTTATTAGAACTTGTTCAGGTGCTTCAGTATTAAAGCATCATTCTGCAGACTTAAATTGATAATGCCCAAACTACCTTTGTCCTTGGGGAGCTAAACAACTGGCCAGGCCACCAAGTTACCCCCTTTTTTCTTTTTAGAGTTTCCACGCCAGAGGCACTGTTTTCTACCCCTGTAAATATTATCAATGACCCCTTTTGGCGTCTTGATAGTGCACATGGCATATGTTGTGATGGGTGTAATAGCTGAGTTTATCATTTCTAGTCTACTTGTTGGGGAAAGCCAGGTAGAACAAGCAGACAACCCCAAGTAGGTTTGTCAACTCTATCCATCAGAGGAGTCAGGTTTTCAAATTTAGGCTTTGTAGTACCCATGGGCAGCCCCAAGTAGGTTTGTCAACCAAAATGTTATCCAAAGTGTACCCTTCTAGGTTTGTTGTTACAACGAAAGCATCATTTGTGAAGATAATCCCAAAGATGGAAGTCATTTTTGTCGAAGGTGATTGGCACCGGAACCAAGCCGGTCCTGTTCCATGACAACCTTGGTGATACTTTTGTGGAGCCTTCTTTCAAAAATCTTGTCTTGCTCTTTTATTTTCATGTTCCAAGTTTGACCCTCTAGTGATCACATAAACTTATTGTTTTGTTTTCTTGATTGTTTCAAGGCTTGACTTGGGTGTTCGACACCTGATAATCTATGCTCGCTGGTGAAGACACTGCAACTGATTGAGCTTGATTCTACAATGGTTGAGGAAATGGAAGTATCCTTGATGGTGCCAAGTATATTGATGTTGCTGAAGTGGTTGCGAATAATTGTGTTCTTTGGATTGGGTGAGGCATGTAATAAGAGTTTCCCTAGTTAACTAATGCTTGTCTATCTGTATTGTGGAACACATGCTTCAGTGTTTGGTTACTTCGTGACTCTTGTCTTTTAGCTTTTTCTTTTCCCAATCTAGCCATATTTGAATTCCCTTCTGAAATGTCCAATGTGTTCACCACAACCGAAATAGTATGGGATCTTTGGGCCCCTCCCCCTTCCTCGTTTCATACCCCCGGGGGCGCATCCTCCTCTGTTCCATTGAGTGGGCTTCATGTTAGGTTGATTTTGCATGTTTTCTTCTTCTTTGATTTCAGTTGTGTTGAGTCTTCTTGCAAACTATCAACTGATCAAAATGTTGTGCCCCCTCGTTGGGGATTTGGATTTACAGGCTTCGGCAAGAATTGCTTGGCTACCTTTATCCCCATTAGATCCTCTTCTAACTTCACAAAGTTTTTGATTTCTTCAAACAACTCTTTCACAGTTTCGGGCTCCTTTCAAGAAAGGCTGCGAAGAGCACAAATCCAATATCCATACCCTTTATTGTTGATGCAATGACGATATCGTTTGAGACATTCGGCGTCTGGGCCCGAAGCTATATTATCTTGTCCAAATAGTGACTCAGCGATCCACCTTCTTCTTGCTTCAGCAATAGAGGGTATGGATATCGGTCTCTAGTGGTCTTCTTCTTTGATTTGAAACCCTCAAAAGTTACAATCAAATCTTCTTTAAGATGCTTCCAAATTTTAATGGATAAGGGGTGGATACCCATATGCCATTCGTGGGCAATGTCCTCTACTTCCTTGATCAAATGACTTAGCCAAAATCGCCGAATGCACTGCAGCTTCGTAGCTTGCAATGAACTTATTTGAGTTTGATTTGTCATCGAAACCTGGTATTCTCGGTTTGTACCCTACTGGCCATGGGTGGCACTGCAACTCGGAAGATAATGGGGATGTTAGATCAACCCCTTCGGCTTCACCACCGATTGGGTTGTCCTGGACTTCACCTCCTACTCCCCTATTTCCGACTTCGCCTCCTACTACCACGTTTCTGGCTTGCTCTTGGTACTGATTGATTTTGTGGATTAGCCTGGCTTTTTTGGCTTCTACTTGCCTCGATTTGCCCTTATGCCAACTCTTCTCTCTACTTTGCGGCAGCTTGTTGTAGCAACACATCCTATCGAGCTCTGGAGGTTTTGCAATTGCTCATGATAATCGTCAAGTTCCTTCAGTAATTGCGCTTGATTGATGACCTTGTCATCAAGTTCTTATTCGTCTTTGCCACCAACCTATTCTTCTTGCGCATCGATTCCTCACTACATCTCCTGGAGCCTCCACCTCTTCTTCTTCACGTTTTGGTTGTTGTTTTGGAGATCGCGGCCTTCGATAACCAAATCCTACCGAGGGAGTTCGGCTACCACCCTAGGTTGCCTTCCTCTCTCCATGGATAGCTTGCACAACCACGGTGGGCGCCAATGTAGCCGAACTACCCAATTGACTCAACCAAACACAAGAAATTCCGAAGAGACAAGTGGAGCTGCCTGTACTAATTTTTCATCCATCCTCTTACAATCCCTCTAGGTGTACTATTTATACTGGTATGTAGGCTTTTACATGACCAAAATACCCCTACCTACTCGACATCTTGGAATATTCCTTTCGTGGAGGGGTCTTACGGTCATCTAACACATCGAGCTTCACACGCTCCCGTGGGCGATTATTCCGCTCCGGACCCACCGAGGTCAAGCACCGTCTTCGGACCGGTCATAGAAAACAAAGAACGCCGAAGAACCAAAGAGTCCCTCCTTAACTTTCTCCCCGATCACGATTCCTACCTAGCACGAGCCATCGAAAGCGAAACCTTCGAGGACATGCGTAACACGAAGCGCGTATCCTTCCCCGGCGATTCCGAGGCACTTGCCCCCCTAGGCCCTACCTAAGTCGAGGGCTTCGGTTCAGAGGGAATCGGAAGCATCGCCTTCGGGCCTGCTCACTTTTGCCCTTGGGGTGATACTTTCAGTTGGACCTTCCATGGGGCCCCATGGCCCCAAGATCGGGGGTGACAGCTCCTCTGGCTGCCCCCAACAATATACTTATTCACATGTATAAACAAGAGGCAATAAATAATAAATAATTTTAGTCAATTTAGAAAAATAATAGTTTAAGTAAATAAGTTATTATTTGTAATGTATTATAAAACATGAGTTTTAATTCCAAATGATACAATTTTGGCTCATCATTAGGTATCCACGAGTAGAAAATAAAACCTGAAACCCAAGCCGATATGTTCCGGCCCCTAAACTCGAAAACCGTGGGTGAAAAATGAACCCCAAACCTGACCCTGCAAAATCTGAAACCCACAGATATCCGACCCCAACAGCCCAAGAGCCATCTGGCGGAGCTACAACAGGACGCCGATGCGTTGCTGCGGATGCTTTTGCAGCGTTAGAGAGAAGCAAATCAACACCACACACCTGCTAGGCGATAGTCTGTCGTCGCCGCAAAATAATGCTGCCGTCCTTGCAATCCTCGCAAAGGATGCTTTGCGTCCCAATCCATCCAGCAGGATAAAGAAGCAAATCACTACCTCGACAGGCCGCAGTCGTAGTCTCCGTACCAGGACAAGGAGCCAGAGGAAGACGATGCGATGAGTAACACACACAGCCACTGAGCTAGAAATGCGCGCGGTGAAGGCGCCGCCACCACCTTGGGATGAGGTCAACGGGAGGAGAGCCAAGAGGTCCCATCGATATTTGGATATCCAGCTGTTTGTATCCAAACCAATCCAATGCGTTTGAATCTCATGGCAGTGGATGTCTAGCCGTCTAGGTCCAAGCAACATCCATCCAACTAAAATGCAAAGCGGGTTGAATCCATTTGGATTTTGGATGGTCCTAATAACCGTTGAGGTCTAAGCACAAGTGTACTCTCGGAGATAGATGAAAAAGATGAGCCATTGTGTATGCAAACAAATTAAAGCCAGCTGGATCGGGAGTAACAAGGAAGCAGAGGTGTCCTGGCTCAAGCTCGATAGGTGACGAGATGAGATGAAACCTAGCGTACGTACCTTTCATGGTGATTCCAAGTGGCCGCATCGTCCTTCTACTTGCACCAAGTCTTGTTAGTAGATTTCGTCCTCCGTCACGACGTGCAACTTCTACTTGCAGGTGGTGCTGGATCTGGTTTTCTGAGAGCTCAGCAGGCTAGTGTGCTCTACAGTATTCCCCAAAGTGAACGTTGGGCACATAAGGGTATACAGGGTCAACGGTCCAATGCTGTGGACACACATGGTCTTCATCAATAGTTAATGTCTCAGCAGGCGTACTTGTAGTTTGGACCACGCTCTTCAACAAATATATGGCTCAAGCAGTAGGAGTAGAATTAAAAACACCAATCTTACAAATTAGAGGCCCTAATGGAGGCACCACATTAATTCTCACCTGACCTTCAGTAAAAAAAAATAAATCCTAGAAAATCTCACAACAATCGAAAACATATGACCTTTCACTTGATACACTATAATCATCATTATCGATAATAGCCATAGGATATGTTGCGTTTTTATTAAACAATTACACACCACTACCATTACGAAAAAATGCATAAATAACCCCCCCCTAATTTCACATGTAAGTTGCCCATCTCTGCCATTATAAGTATATTTGTATGTATATTATCCACATATATCCTAATTTGTTACACTATCGCTTGGATACGACGGATCCAAATATCCTTGACATGCTTTGATCTCCAAGTTGATGGATTAGTTAGGCCTTCATGGGCCTTGTTCGCCATGGTTCCTAGCTCGATAGATGGGCATGCTTAAATATACGGGCGGTGCAGGTACCCCATGATCCATATATCCAAGGCATGCCAATATTGTTTGTATGGGTGTAGGTTTTGATGGTTTATTTGGAGTTACAATTTTGAGGGTTTGATTGGAGTTGTGGTGAAAGTGGATTTGGCTCATATGTAGTCTCGGTTCTTTGGTGGGACGCCCCATTGGATCTGTTGGGGTATGATTGTTGTGGTTGGATGGAGGAAGTGGATGTGGAGCTTCAATTCATGATATAAATGTTAATATAGGACCCACTGAGCATCAACTATTAGGATGCTAACTATTGCTTTGACCATCAATCACGAGATCAACGGTCCTTCGACGGTAGATCCAAAATAGTGAGAAAATGAGAGAAATGGATATAGTAAAGGTGGAATAACAAAGATGCTTCCCCAAACACAACAGTGGGAGCCCTTCTGCGTGAAGCGAGCACATGTAAAATGGGCATCATGAAGCGAGGGCTACGCTTCCTTCATGCTACGAAACTTTAGCTGGCTAAACTTAAGCCCATTAGTCACTTTTTACCCAAACACATGGACTAAATATGACTAAAAGGAGAGCTAAAGTTTAGTCAAAGGGGAGCTAAGCTGGACTAAAGGCCAAAAGTACAAGGATACCGTACTGGCCGAAAAATAAAACCCGAAACATACAGCTAGATGGAGGACACGTGTCAACCGAGGACACGCGTCAACCGGCTATAGGATATCGCCGCGGTAGAGCATGTGCGACGGCCGGTGTCACATACTAAGGGTGTGCTTGGTAGAGCTCCAAACAGATCCAAACTCCACCAATTCCACGGAGTACCTCATGGGGTGCTCTGCAAATGCAGGTTTTGTCACAAGTTGTAGAGTTGGGTGGAAATTACCCACCTTTGTCATGCATTACACAAGTAACGATTCGATTTCTCTTTTCTTTTTCTCCGATCGAACTCACACGACGCCGGTCCTCTTCCCCATCGCGACTTTTTACGCTAGCTCCGCCTCACCTTCCCTCATCGCCGCCCGGACTTGTTGCCGAGGGGCGACAAGAAGACCGCCGCCTCCTCCCCCCTCCCTCCCCCTTCCCGTCGTGCCGTGTTGGTCTTCCCTTCCTCCATCTGCAACCCTAGGTCCGGCTTTTTCTATCGATGGCGGCTAGAGCACGTCGACGGTCGGCTCTAGTCTTGGCGTGGCCGGCCTAGGCGCTAACGACGGGGATTTGGCGCCATCGGCCCGGGCGCCTGGATGGGATGGTATCGGCCTAGGCACCGGCCTCTACAACACAAATGGCCATGGCGTGCCCGACCATGGTGCAGCAGGTCCTAGGCAGGCCGTCTGACATGGAGGACATGGTGTTAGGCACCAGTACAAATATCCCAGAAAAAACGCAAAAGGAAAAAAAAACGGCACCATGACCAACGTCCTATGAAAACGCAACAGAAAAAAAAAAAACAAGTGCAAAAAGTGGCATTCCAATCAAATTCATTGTTTTCGAGCGGGAACCGTTATGTCCGGCAAACACATTTCTTCAAATTTCCAAATTAAGAGCTCCAAATTTCTACGGTGGAGTTACTACGTGTGGTGGAGCAAAGAAATCCAGAAGCGTTGACAGAGCTGGAGCTCTCAAACACGCCCTAAAAACTTTCTCTGTCTCCTTTGACGGCTTCCTTAGATCCCACGTCCTCTCCTCCAGTAGACGGCACAACCGTGTTTTTTTTGGGATGGTTCCACTTTGTCGATGCGAGAGCACAACCGCACGGTAGTGTGCCCCCATGTGCATGCATGCATGCACGCACGCACGCCTATGCATGGCCGCGTGCGCGTTAGGGCAGGTCCCGATAGTCAACTCCTCACCTGCATGGCTGCATGTAGGCGATGCATCTTGTTTGGTTTGAATAGGTCAAACAACGTACTATCTATCGAAGTGCAGACAAGATCCGGCGTGGATGCGCGCAAATAAGCGGGTCAAACTACGTAAAACAGGTACTAAAAACGATAGCTGGGGAAGCGAGCCCAAAGCACATTGGCGGTGGGGTGCACAGACGGAGTCCTTGTGCAGTCGCCCACTTCCTTGTCCTGCCGTTGCTCCATCCACAAGTACCACAATTAACGGTAGGTATACAGATACAAGCGCGAACATGATCGACCATACTACACAAGAACGTTGTAATGCTAGTCAAGTCAATTTAGGATATTTAGTCTATTATCGAATTATCGAAAAGAGAGCAAGGGGTAGTATTATTAGCTCTAACATTTCTCTAAGGCCAAGTTTGGAAGGTAGGGACAGATTACCCCGGGGTACGCGGACGCTCGGTGGAGGATTTTAGGGGCCATTGGTCAACTTAAAGCGCAGGATCAACTCTCTTTGCCACGGCTTCTCTACTCCAATCCCCTGCTCCACACCTCTCCACCTTCAGCATTGTTACCCTTTTTCAAAGTCCACCGAAACACATTCTTGCCCCAGGAGCTAATAAGCCCAACAGCTACGCCTTTTAACCGTGTGTTTGGTTGGGGTGCTTGGTCAAACACGCTTTTAGAGTGTTTGGTTGGGGAGTGGCCGGGGACGGGTTCGACCCAGAGTGAATATTCGTCCCAGATGCGGGTCGACTCCGTCCGCCGAAATCTGGCGGACGGAGCGAACCCACCTGGGTTCCGTAGAGGCTTTTGTCCTTCGTCTTCTCTCTGTCGCCCCTTTCATCGGGCTCTGCCTCGCCATGACAAGCGACGCCGCCACCGGCTGCGGCTGGATGGTTGCCCCTCCTCACTACTGGATAAACGAACTTCCGTGGCGGGCAAAAAAATTTCCGTGACGGTTTTTCAGCCCGCCACGAAGGTAGGGTCACCGAAAATAAAATCTTTCCCGTGGCGGTTTTGACAACACCTAATGCCCGCCACCGAAAATCATAATAAAAACAAAAAAAGGAAAAAAACCCAGA
The DNA here is from genome assembly GCA_015847255.1 of Hyparrhenia diplandra. Classification (NCBI taxonomy): domain Eukaryota; kingdom Viridiplantae; phylum Streptophyta; class Magnoliopsida; order Poales; family Poaceae; genus Hyparrhenia; species Hyparrhenia diplandra. The sequence continues at coordinate 17,063 of JADLZK010008524.1, read as the reverse complement.
TCCAGGCCCAAATGGGCCCAGATCTGCCGCCGCCGGCGGATCCGTCGACGAGCGCCTGCAGAGGCCGCCGCCGTACCGCCACCTGGATCCGGTGGCTAGAGGCCGGATCCGCCCGCCACCACCGCGCTGGACGAGGTTGGAGCCGCCGCCGCCGCATCGGGCAGCCAGAGCGCCGCCACATCGGGCAGCCAAAGCGCCGCCGCATCGGGCAGCCAAAGCGCCGCCGCCTAGATCCGGCAGCTGGAGGCCGGATCTGCCCGCCGCCGGCTGGAGGTTGGAGCCGCCGCCGCATCGGGCCGCCAGAGCGACGCCGCCTGAATCCGACGGCTGGAGGCCGGATCCGCCCGCCGCCGGCTGGAGGTTGGAGCCCACCGCCGGCTGGAGGTTGGAGCCCACCGCCAACCGCGCCATGGAGGGAGGGAGAAGGGAGAGAGGGGAGGGAGTGGAAGGGGCGGCGCCGGGCTTGGGGGCGGCGCCGGGCTTGGAGGGGGGCGGCGCCGGCTGGTAGAGTGGAGAGAGAGGGGTAGCGCTGGGTAGAGTGCAGAGGAGAGGAGAGTGAGTGCTGGTGCTGCTGGTAGAGTGGGCTAGGGTTAGTTCGTCTTATATACCATGAGCATGAAGTTGGGCTCAGATGGGCTTTGGCTTGCTTCTTTGGGCTAAAATCTTGCCATCATTTACCATGGCGGTTAATATATTTACCGTGGCGTTCATATAAACCGTCATTGTAAATTAAAGAAAACCGCCACAGTTAATAGAGGCATTAACCATGACAGTTTTTTAAATAACAGTCACAAAAAATCATTTGGAAGTGTCTTATAAAATCAATTCAGCATGAGTAGTGCCTCTGCACGAAGAAGCCCCGCTCCCTCAAATTCCCCCCCTACCCCCCCCTCGACGCGCCAAGCAGATCCGCCACCGCCCTCCACGGAGGTCAGGCGGTGCCGAGCACCGCCGCCCTCCGGCCGACAGGTTGGAGTCCTTGGACTCGGACTTGAGGCGAGCGGCGGGAGGCGAGGGTGGAGGCTCGACGCGGCTTCTAAGCGACACGACGTGCGGGCGCGGGGCATTCCACGGCCTCCAAGCGGGCGCGCAACACCGGGCGCCGGGCTCGACCTCCCGTCGCGGAAGTAGCCTCCGGCTGGCTCGACCTCGAGGAGAACGAGTGACAGTTTTGCATGGGGTGCGGGTCACAGGGTGGCCTGATCCCGACGAGTCACGGGCCGGCCCCCCTGCGAGGTGTAGAAGAAGGCGGGGGAAAAAAATTAATTAGAAACCCTTTTCAGGGGTCCCGATGTAAAACACCGAGAGAAAGGTTTGCTAATATAGGCTTAGCCGATTTGTGAATAGTTCAGTGGTCTTGATATAAAAACACCATAGAGAACAATGTTACTCGCTGTCCAACCCGTATTCTCAATTCCTTCAACCAAACATATGATGGGTTGACTAAGTCCCCAAAATCGAGTTGCAATCAAATAATGGATGGGTCGGCTCCGTCCTCAAAATGAGGGTTGGATCCAACCTAACTCATTGATCCCGCAACCAAACAGATAGTAAAACAACAGCCAGCCTCGTATGTTTTGTGACCCATTAACCTGCTTAGACGTCTCATCAACAACTTTTCTGAAATCCTCCTCCGATCATAGGCCGGTCGTTATCATGACAGAAAGAGATGGAAGCTCGGTGCGTAGTAGGAGTACGTAAGTGGTGAGGGTTTCAAATTCGAAAATTAACATTTTTGAATTAAAACTATTCAAGGTCCCAAAATACTCCTCTCAGATTTTGAAATATAAATTTTAATTTTGAGACAGTAAATCACTTCAAATTAAAAACTTTTCAAATTTAGGGTGGCGCCAATGACATCGTGACCCCACTCGAGGACGCCACTAGGAAGAAGATTCCAGCTCCTGTCGCGGCCCTGTGTTCTCAAAGTTTGCTCTTCCAATGTTGTTGCATTGTTGCCCCCTCTTTGGTGAGTTTGGCGAAGGTTGTCGGGCGTTGCCGACCATGCAACTAGTGTCCTCTGGAGTTTGTGCTCCGTCGGCGCTCTGTCGGCCTGCCATATTCTAGATTTGTTGATCCGTTAATCATAACCAACAGGTCCAAGATATCACTTGCCGATAATATAACCCTGCTACTCCATGACATTTGCATGAAGTTTATCATCGCATTCATCTATTTCAAATGCCTGCTACAATGTTATCCTAACTTTTCATAAACTCATCAGTCCGGAGCACTCTTTTAAGTCCGTGTACCTAATTCACAAAAGGTTTTACAATACTCCCTCCGGGATGGTATTAGAAGTCGTTTTTGGACAAGGTTTGGGTTAAACATCGGAAATATAAATTATCAATAACTTTTAAGTTGTTGAGTTTGTAAATGTAAAATTATATGAATAGATTTGTCTTAAAAATACTTTGATAAAAGTATACATATATCAAATCTCCATAAATATTTTTATAATAATAAGAGGTCAAAGTTGTGTTTTGGAGACCGTGTCGCCCTAAACGACTTCTAATACCATCCCTGGAGGGAAAGTACATTACCATGCCTGAATTATCACCAGGCTAAACACCTAAGACCTCTTCCATGGTTACAAATCGGCCCCGCTCGATTGATAACTGCCCAGCCACGCCGATGGCTACAGATAGTAGACCGTCACTTAAGTTGACAGATGGTCCAGATGCACCTTGAGCCCTTATAGCAGACAAGAAAAATTGAGGTGCTCCAAATAGCTGGATCCATGATGAAGACCTTGATACCTATGATACACATTACACACACTTCGTTAAGATACAAGCCAAAACTTGCGGTATGCAAAAAACTATGCATTCTGCATCTTAACTTTAATCCCATAGCAAAACTAAATATAAATGTCTTAATTTTTATTTTTTATTTTTTTGGTTCAGTGTGCCTTGATTATCTGGTCAAATAGAATCAGACTACGCTAGTCAAGAAGAAATATGCAAGCGCTGTAAACAAAGATGGTACAGGGGCAAGGGGTTGGTTTACAGGGACTACTTTTGTAACTTCTTGGTATACCCATGGATTGGCTAGTTCCTATTTGGAAGGTTTTCGAGGCTGTCATTTGAATGTACAAATATTCCTTAAATTGTAGGACTTATGAAAACTAATGCTAATATGGGACAGCAAAATAGAGCATACTTGATCCGTTCATCTTCCGCCATTATTGTTACAACTCCATCCCTGCCTTCTGTTCTCTTTCCAAACCTGACAATGCTCTCTGGAACGAAAGTTTCACCCTGTTTCAAAAAAAATATATGTATCACATACAGCAGAACTGACTATTAAACAGAGACATGATAGCAGAGATTCAAAATCCTTGTAGGAAACCAGAATCAACTAAGAAGCAAAACAATAAACCAATTTCTTTCATCTGAAAAACATTCAAGATGAGAGGAACCTGAGCTACCTGTGGTCTACTATGAACAGTGGCACAATAGAGACTCACAGTTCTGACTTTGAATAGACATTTAGCTATCCCTCTCCCTCAAAGCAGGAAAATCTAACTGATTGAAATTATAAACCACTATATCCCTTAGGCCTCTTTTAGAGATAATACTTTTGCAGACTTTCAGGGAGTCCTATAACAATCCTGTCCAGATACCCTTGCCCAATTGATTTGACCATATATCTTGCTAATCAGAACCACCAGTTTGATCTTCATCCTGAAGACCTGAACTTTGTTTTCATGCAACAAAGTGCATGCTCATGCCTTTTGTCACAGTCTGATTTGTTTTATGTCTTTTATCACAAACTTTTCGTGAACTGATTCTCTCATCGATGATTCACCATCCAATATCAGCCTATGGAATACATGGCAGGTACCATCCAATATCAGTCTAGAGGCTACCTTATTCCCAAAAAGGAGCCAAAACCAGAGGAAATATTGTTGGTGGATTTTCATAGACCTGTTGGTAGTACAAGAAGGTGGTTGATCCAGCATTACTGGCTATGCTTAGTACAGAAAAGCAGAGCCATTTGTTGGATTTTCGAGTTCATAACTTGTGAGGTTAGTTTAAGCCTAAACAGCTTATGGTTCTGTTATGTATTAGGCATATCCACACACTATGGAATAAGTCACAGTTAGCTGTACTTATTTCACATAGGTATGTGTTACCCACTTGAATCACATATTGTGTATCTCAATATTTACCTACAACAAGGATATAAAAGGATAAATGCTATTCGCAATAATAATACTAGTGAAAGGATAACACTAGGCCATGGACGCATGGTTCAGGCATATGACTAGCTGATTTCCACGAACTCTTAAAGACAATGACTAGGATTTACATATTCCAGTCTTTGAAACAACCAAAGCATTGTCAAGCAATGTTAGACAATCTTTCCTTCAATTGGTGTACCAAATATATTTGATAACACTAATTTGAAAGAAAAAGAACATTTCATTCAAAGGAACATGTATTTCTACAATTGGTGATATTTAAAAAACTTGACCTGCCGTAAGACAGCCCCCGGGCATTGCATTAAGAAGAAGACCTTATTTTTCCTCAAGTTTCAGGCCTTTCTTATAAGGATAACATACTTGTATGCTGTACCTACTCAGTACTAGTAATACAGAGTAATCAGACAAGAACTTGTAAACTGAGCCACTTAAGTACTAAGTTACCTAGAATCACATCTGCAAAAGATTACAGTTCAGTATGGCAATACATGGAAAGTAAAAAGTGTAAGATAATATTATAGTTGTATCTTTACCTTCCCAATGTCGCCAACCACACAAATTTCTTGCTCGTTTCTACTTCCTTCAGCAAACATGCAGAGATCAAGCATGCCACGAGAACCATTATCAAATTCTACAATCACATATGCATTATCAATTATATCTGGTACCTGCATTGGGAGATAATCAACTTTTTAGCCACTTACTAGGAAAGTTTTAAGGCTACCTTCAGCTTGTGGTTTATTTACTGTTATGATATACAGCAGTGAGTCTAAATATAAGCACTCAGCCTTTAAGTGGTACATTGATCGCAAGTCTTTCAGTAGGAAGAGAAAGACGAAATAGAAAATCTTTATTGAAAATGGCATGAGCACAGAGCTATGCAAGCAGAATATGCATCAATTGAAATATTTTTAATCAAGCAGTGAGACAACCAGACCTTTCCATCATACACTTCATCCTTATGGTTAACATCAATGGCTCCAGAAGCCATCACACGAACTGGATTTGCAGCTGCAAACAGTCTCATCAAATCAAAGAAGTGGCAGCACTTTTCTACTAGAGTTCCCCCACTGTTACAATTGAATCTATTCCAGTTGTTCACCTGCACGTTGTAGAACTTATAAACAATAAGAAGTGAACTTGTATGTATTACACGTAAACACAGGTACCAGTACCTTGACAAGGAAAGGAAAACGGTGTTCGCGTATTGCCACCATTCTGACTTGTCCTAGTGTACCACTCTTAACGATGTCTATCAGCTTAGCGACTGGCGGCATATACCTGTATTCTAATCCAACCTGCACAAGTATGTCTGGTCTCTGTTTAGCAGCTTCAATGACCTGTATGGAAACATAGAAACCAACCGAGATCCAAAGAATGTGAGTTTCACAATAAAACAGAGGACAGGTCATGTTGTCTATAGTTGGTAACATGGGTCTTTTTTTTCCAAAAAACAACCTGCAATATCTGGACATGTTTTTGAACACAGAACACCCATGCAAAGCTGGTTACATGGTACTTAGTAACATAGGTATTAAGACACAAAAACTGAATGTATGTGTCATGTAGAGTGAACAGTGAGGCTAAAACTCAATGGAAACAGTTTTCTTCAACATCATGGATCCCATGTTCCCTGATCAGGAGAACAATGATACTGATTCCATTTCTTGGTGGGTACAAGCATATTATGCTATTAGAGAATAGGGAGTATGGTTTGTTGATCTCTCCAGGAGGATGAAATGTGAAAAAACGAAAAACTATGCAACAGGTAGACAACAGGTAGGTGATTGATATATGAATGAACCAGCAGCTCAAAGTATCGGACTAACTAACCTTCTTGCAGTCCTGCACTGTGGTGCATAGCGGCTTCTCGACGAGGATGTGGTGCGGTTCGCGGTGGCCGATGATGTCCATGAGTATCTCGTAATGGGTCATGTTTGGGGACGATACGATGATGGCGTCGCAGAGCCCGCTGTCCAGCAGCTCACGATGACCTGAAAAGGTCTTGAAACCTTGTGGATGTTACTAAGATTCACAAATTCAGTAACTACTAATTATAAAAATAGTACCCCGACTAACAAAGCACATAGTTCTGCTTTCCACAGTCCAATCATAACTGATTCATATTCTGTTCAAAATCTGTTTGTTATGTGCATACTACTGTATTTTATAAGAGGAAACATTTGACAGGTCGGAATCTAGCCGATAATTACGAGGGTGGAGCTGGGATATACGTATACGCGTACGGCGTACCTGGGGAGGCGGGAGGCCGAGCTCGGCGGCGAGCTGGAGGCCGAGGCGGAGCGACTCCTGGTGTGGGTCGGCGAGGCCGGTGACCCGGACCCGGACGGACTGCTCCCGCTCGACCTCGGCGGCGAGGTGGGCCAGGTTGTGGAGGTGCTCCCGCCCCATCATCCCCACCCCGACTATCCCGTACCTCACCTCCGCCGCCGCCGCCTCCATCTCCCCTCGTCGCCGGCAGCCGCCGACTCCTGGATTGGACTGTAGTGGTGGAGTGGAGTGAAGACAGGTGGTTGCTGCGTCGCCAATCAAACCGAATCAACTCGTTTACCTCGATAAAAACGAAATGGGCTTACGCGTGCGATGGTGGGCCGGAAATTCAGGGTGGGCTGGAGTTACTAATTTGGGCTTAGAGGCTTCTGATGTCGAGGGTGGTAATCTTTCATCTTTGAATCCAGTGTTGACTGACCTTCTTTTGTGTAAGTCCGAAGTGTGTGCCGATCACAAATGTGGCTCATGTCGGCCATCAAAACTATGCAGGTGGGCGGTGGCTAATGGGGTCAAGGGGATAATAATAAGCTTATCTGTTAAGAGTCCATTTGGTTAATGTCATCGAACTATTATTTTTTACTATAGTTTTGACAATTATTAAACTCTAAAATCAGATATGTTTAGCCATCTATCTATTAAATCCACACAATTTTAAGCTTCAATAGGTTTCAAATGTGGTTTTGCCAAATGTATTTTCTAAAACTGATAAAATATGGTTAGCGTTACAAATCAAGTTCTTCCTATTGATTGGTACATAAGCGCAAGAACAGAACGACAATAACGGGTGGGAGATGGAACACAATGGAACACAAGTTTATTATTTTGTTGTGATTTTGAAGATGTTCCTTTCATCTCTCCATACATTTTCATTTTATATGGGGAAGAAGTGTAGAACGTGGCTACTTCGATTTTTTTTTTCACTAGTATCATACCCGTGCGTTGCTACGGGATAGGTAAATTTTATATAAAAACATACGGTCGCATGATAAGATAACAATGTTGTAAAATTAAACAATGATATTAAAGTGTCAGTTCATCCAAACACTTAAGTTTTAATGATTAATATATAGTTTTTCGTTTGCGAATAAGAAAGTTCCGATAAATCTTTATACCATCCTATACACATGAGACTATATGCAAATATTAGCGCTGTCACATGGGCAATATTGGATGTCTTAAAAAATCTCATAAAACCTAAAACAAAGTATGTTATCCTCATCATATAAATATTTGCTTGGGTTTACAACTATTCCACACACACATGTACTGTAGAACAAGTAATTCATTTGAGCGTGTGTGGCAAGATTTAGCATCAATAATATATAGAAATAATTAAAACATAGTTATTATTGCTATAAGCGACTGCAATTCTCTGTCATGCCTGCGGTGTTTTTTTCATAGATGAATCTTCATTTGAAGATATCTTCATTCCATCTAGGAATATGTGTGTTCACTGTGTCTTGATACTGCATGTTGAATTTAAGAGTTTGATTAGCATACATCAACGCCGGTGTGTCTTTACACCAGTTTTCAATAGATCTAGAGTCAATCATAATAAACATATTTTTTTCTATTGATTGAAAATATATGGACATATTTAACAACTCTTGTAGGTCGTTGACACGTAATGTAATCATGGAAACTTTTAACCCAACGCCTCCTACAAAGCAGATAATGATTTTTTTTTAGAACCGGGACATGGATAATGGTTACTATCCTATAAGAGAGCACACTACAATTAAAAAAAAAGTAATAATAGTGCCTCTTCACTCTGGACACGCAAGCACACTGCACACCGCCCCAGCGAGCTTCTCCCTGCCTACCTCGCTCGCTCAGCTCGCGACACAGTCGCCTCCTGCATTGCTTCCACTCGCAGCTGGGCACGCTGCCGCCGCCCGCGCCGCGATCACCCTCGCCCCCGACGCCACCGCAGAGTGCTCCCTCCACCTCGCTCCAGACACTGACGCCTTCTCAGGCCCTCGAAGTTGCTGTCAGCCCGGGCCCCCGATGGGCAGCTACTCCCCTGCTCCCGCCGGCTACTCCCCTCCCCACCGGGCAGTTGGTCGCAGGTCCCCTGCTCCCGTCTGCCGATCCCCTCCTGACGAGCAGGTGCTTCTGCAAGTAAGCACTTGGATCTACCCTCCCTTGCCCTCTTCTCGGTTGTTCCCCTGCTAACTGCCTCCTCCCTCTCTGGAATCTCCTGCTGGCTATTGTATTAATGTATTAGCTAGGCTACTGTATTAGTGTATTAGCCTACCTCCTCTGCTCACTGAACTCTGAGATCTAAATATTTAAAAACTCCAAATTTTGGTCAACGTGCTGCTGGAGGACTGAAATGTGCTAGTGCTACACGCTTAAAACTCCATTTTTGGTAAACCTATAAATATCAATTTCATTGATGTGTCTTCGATTCACTACTGTACTCAAATGATCTATTATTTTCTAGAAATAATGTATTACAGGGTGTTATTATCACAGGCAAGTACACCCTCTATACATTTCCACAAAGGCAGCAACAAGCATGCCAATGGCCACGGGCAGCAAAGACCATAGGCCATGGCCGACAGCAGCCACAGCAGGTATTTTTCTATTCCTTTTGTTTTGTCTCTTTTGGCTGTTGGGATTCTGTTAAATTGTATTGAGGATACTTTATGCATGCACACATTTGGGTATGTAAATTCGATTTGGGTTGTAATTGTATCGCGGATACTTTATGCACACATGGCGGTTTAGAAGAATCCCATGATGATCTAAGCCTAAAGCTTTGTAGAAACATTCTTTGAATAAGATCTTACCAAGTGTGCAGCCTCCTACATCATCATTGCGTAAAGGATTGAACTCTGTTTGTAGCACGGTTGAATGGATTAACCTTCTAATATTAATTGTTTCACTGTCACTGCATATTATCCTATCTTTGATATACCTTTTCTTGCTAAACATGCGGCATAGAACTATGTAGCCGTGTGGTTTTTCTAGTTAATAGAGTAGGTCATACTTGTTTGTAGTACTTCTATATTTTTTATGGATATTCTACATCACAAAATTATGACCTTTAATTTCCAACTGATTCATGGTTATGATTGCCATTACTTATACAAGATTAAAACCATATGTGAATATTTGATGTTGGTGCCCTTCTCCTTTTACACTCTTTTACCCAATACAATTAAGTCCTCCTGACTTCACTTGTTCTTGCAGACTATAAATACATTTAGCCCTCAACTACTACAGAGAAAATGGACACACGGAGCTGGAGGAGTTTATCTGGAGTTCGTGCCAATGAACAGATTCTTTGTCTAATCCTAAATCTGGAGGTTAAAAACTATTCTAATGAACTTACTTGCACAGCAGTTTTATCTTTCCCATTGAATTTACTCTTATCAGCATGCGGTTAGCCATGTTCGGCTTTTTCTGATTTTTTTTTTTTTTTTTTTTTGCTCGAACCCGTATCGTTTTGCTTTTTTATGATCCCCATTTTCATTGCTTTCTTGTCTTGAGTTGATCTGTGACGATCTCAACTTGCTCATTATGATAATATCTGCTAGATGTTTAAGTATAGTTTATTTTTCTCATATTCTGTTTTTTTAATAATGTTACTTTACTGGAAATACAATGTAGAAGTTTCAAGCACTGTTGCGATCGTCAAACTATGGGCTAGGAAAAGAGGACTTCATTGTCATGTATGTTGTTTAATTTTCTCTGTCAAATGTTCAGTTTTAGTCCAGCTATATGAACATGAGGTCATAGTTTTTTCTGTCAGTTATTTTCAATAAGTCATTTTCCTTCTCTACCACATGTATAAGAAGTTTCACAATAGTTTATGACAACCTTAATATTCTTAGCTACATAGTCTGGTTTTAGTAATCTTAACCTTCTTGCCGCTCTGTAGTAAGCAGTCATTTTGTTGTACTTAGGAAGACCCTTTGAAGTAAAACTAATTTATCTGGCTTCTACAATAAGGTGTCTATGACCACCTTTGAAGTTTGTTTAGCATATAGGAGTGTCCAATTATACATAGTTAAAAAAACCTACTTTGAACAATAAGCTGCAGTTCCTCTAGCTTCTACCAGCAATCACGCACATGAAGGAAAGGTGTTTATAAATGCAGTCCTAAAAATGCAGTCGTACTACTACCGCTGGCTGGTACCTTCTTGTTGAGAATTTGCATATCTGACGAGTAAGAGTAACAGCTAACTACTTTTGGGTTGTAAAGATATCAGAAATTGAGTGTTATTGTACTATATAAAGCATGACAAACCAAATGCATCGCATGTATAGAAATCAAAAATTGTTATGTTAGTTCTACAATTTATGTTGAGGGTGATACTGAAACCAGGCTCTACAATTGCAGTGTTAATGATGAAGTAAAATACATACCTGAGATAAGAAGGCTCCATGGTGTTTGATTTTGCTGCACAGCACATGGGACACAGGCACCACGTGTTGTCAGCAGGGATTGTCCGCTCCTCCAAATTATGTCAGCAGGGACACAGACACAGGCACACACGGCGAATCAGACGCCTCCGTTCTTTATTCTAGGGCCAGGTTGGTATTAAAATTGGATTTAATTTGGTTGTCGGCACTTGATGTTTTCTTTTCGGAAGACTGCTTAGGTCAGTGAATTGAGTAGTACCATATACACTGATTAAGATTTGATATAAGACAGATGTGTGGGATCTATGAAAAAAAAAACTTGGATAGCTAAACTGGACAATCAATGAACTATTTAGATGTTTCTGGTCTGGTTCTCTCACTTGCATTTTCATAAATAGATATTCATACTATAATGTAGACAAATGACCTGAATATGTCACTTATGGCGGGAGAAGCTCTGAATTTTCACCATTAGCTTATGGAGGGAGAGTTCATTTTATTTATCCATGCTGCATTCAGAAGTATGTTAGATCGCATTTGTGGATTGGCATACCCTCTTTCCTTTCCTTTCCTTTCCTTTAGAAAAAGATGGAAATCAAGAGATCACAGAGAACATTTAACTTGAAAACCTATCATAGGTATGGTGGGTTCTCAGTGAAAGTAAAATCAGTGGATAGTTTCCAAGGCGTAGAGGAAGTTATCATTATCATATCAATAGTGCGTGCAAATAAAAAAAAGTACCTTTTCAGTTGAGGTGGACCAGATGGAAAATTGGCCTCCAGAGCGCCCCCCACCCCCAGCAGTATGCTGCTTAATCTACAATTACATGATCGAATTGGTAAATTAAAGGCTAAGCCCTGTATAACAAATATTGCAAAGCATACTGAAAATCTATGAACTGAAAATTAGTTTTAGAAGAGATGAATCCATAGCATATTTGCTCTAAGCACTCACTGTAGATATTTGTTTCTGAATCCAAACTACTGAAAATCTATGTACTGTTACTTCTTCTGCCACTGCATTAGTTAGCCATTAATCTTTCAACTTCAAGTGAAGGCCTACTGCTTTTCTGAACCAGAATAGTAGTGCACATATATTTGGGCTGAAAATAGTGTACCAGAGATCTTGATATTTTGCTGAAACAATTCAGAGATCTTGGTATTTGCTGAAACAATTCAAAGGTCTTGGTATTTGCTGAAACAATTCAGAGATCTTGGTATTTGCTGAAACTTCAGGAGTAAACCAATGCAATGTTAGAAGGATTTTCATTGGCAATACATGTAGCCAGACTTATTTTTAGTTGCTAACTAAAACATCTACTCTTAAAGAGATCCAAATATCAAATATCAAGAAGCCTACCAGGGGATCCAAAACACAAAAAAGTGCACACAAACCAGATTATACCTTAGGAAAGAGGAAGAAATAAAACCAGCTGAATCTCTGTAGCAAAACTCCTTTCCTTCACATGAGCCTGCAGACTATCAACCGTTCAGTAATTTTGAAAACACCATAAGAAAATTCTGCTATGTGTAATAATTTGCAGTTCAGGAAGCAAAAATAAATTTTAATAATGTGCTTGCTTGCAGGTCCAACAATAATTTGGAGGAATTCCAGAAGAAGAAATAGTGCTAACAGGCAATAATTTGGAGCTGGTTGCATTCACATCATCAAAGAAGATGGCTTCATGGCCCTGGGTTTAGGGTTTTGGCCATGCGTTAGCTGTAGCCGGGCAGGGCTGGCTACTGGCCGGCCGGGGATGTCGGCTAGTGCCGACTGTGGCCTGGCCAAGGCCGGCTGGTGGCGTTCGTCATCGTCTTGGTTCCCGCCGCGCCCAGGAAACGCACGCGCCACCAACAAAATCTCCCGGAGGTGGATCCGGACATACCTGCGATCGACTTCATCAAGGGGATTGGGGTGAGTTCCTGGCGACGGAGGCCCCAATCAGCTTCGTCCTGCCCGCGATCGAGCTCGCCTCGTCCGGTTTCAGCTCATGGCGGCGTCGAGGTCGTGGCAAGATCGCGGCGAGGGCGGTGTGTGCTGGCGGCACCAATGGTGGTGACGAGAGGCGGGATCGTGGTTGTGATTGGGAAGGATCGTGGTTGTGTTGTGGAAGGCAGATCAGCCACGATGAGGGAAGGAATCTGGCATGCATTTAAGTATGGAAGGATTTGAATTGTTTCCTAATAAAGGCAACCGCATTGCATGCATTTAAGTATAAAAAAGATTTGAATTGTTTCCTTGTTGTAGGATTTGGTTTGTTACCTAATAAAATGATTTGGTTTGTTGCCTAATAAAAGGCAACCGCATTGCATGTTTTTGCATGAAATTCTATTTTGCATGAATGAGGAAGGGGAGGTTTCTATTTTTTGCATCGCAGGAAGGGACGGAGAGGTGGGGGCGCGTCCGGTCGCATGGAGAGGGGAGGTGAGCGGACACAAAAAAATGTCGCACGAAAAAAATGTCCCCTTTCATCCTTTATATGTAGTAAGTAAAGATTTCTACATTCGTCTCGTTACCATCATTCAAAGTCGTTGTTTCACATTGCTTTTTAACTTTGACTTCACAATAGTTAAATCCATACAGATCCAAAACCAAAAGCAAGTGAAAAGCGACCACGAACAATCCATAAGTAGGAGGGCACAAGCCCCCTTAATATCCCACCACCCCCTCCACAATGGTACACCCTCCGTCCCCACAAATAAAAATACATCTTACCCCTGTCACACAGATTAAGGAAGGTGGCAAATTACACTAAATCAACGCTTTACTCCATCGAACTCAGATTCGCCTCTTGTTGCTCCCGCCGGGCGGCCGACCTGCATTCCTCCACCACTGCTCCGCCGTCCAGCAGCCTTCTTTTTGTAGCTCGGGGGCGTGCAGCGGATGAGCGGCGCCGAGGATCGTGTACGAGGCGACCGTCGCGGGCAGCCTAGCCCCCCTTGGTAGCTCCGTCGCCTCGGTTGGCCACGCGTCGGTGACTGGCGCCCTCCCCTCTCTCGAGGTGTGCCCTGCCTTCATCCGCGGTCAGCCTCATGGGGATAGCCATCCTCTGAGTGGCACTGCAACGTGTGCGCCGACGGCCTCCAGTCCCCTCCCTGTCCGCCAACGCCATGGACACCTTGGAGAGGCGGTGTCTGCGCTACAGTCGGCCACCTCCGGCGACCCACAGCTAACTAGCGGTCTTCGTAAAGGTGCGCCCACCTCCCCGCCAGCTCGATGGAGCTCCAAGACCTTTCCTTCGATGCTGGTCTGGATATGCAACTTCAAATTCGCCGGCGTTTTGACTCTCCTGTCACCCACTCGGTCATCAACCGCTCCTCTTTCTTCTTGGTGGCGGCTTTCGGAAGATGCAAGTTTTGCCTCTCGGAGGTGAACGTTGGCATCTTTCTTCAATCCGCCATTGGAGGCTCGGCTCACCACTTCTTTGTCTCCCGCCTCGGCGATAGAACTTTCAAGTTTGCAGTGGCCTCCAAGCCCGTTGGGTTCTTTGTTGCTCGCCTTCTATCTTTCTCCAGCAATGAGTTTGGTGTTTTTCTTCCACCTTTGGGGTAAATGCTGGCCCTAACTGGCGCCATGAGCTTAAGCTTTTCCTTGCCGAAGAGACTCGTTCTTGGACCCCGGCCAAAGATAGGGACGAAGGTTGGGAAAAAAAAAGAGGGTGTTCGTTCCAGCCATCAGCGCGGGCAGCCAAGATCGAGCAGCTAGCAGGGGGTACTACAATGCAACGCAAATTAAAAAAGAAGCTTCTCTTTCGGTTGCACTTGGCGCCTAAATTTCCGAGCTAGAAGAATAAAGCGGCGGCAGCCATCGATCGCCTGGCGGCGTACGGAAAAGCAGCCACGCCACCACCAACCGGTGGTCCACTGCCGGCCGGCACACACCCAATCCCGGGCGTGTCACCATCGATCGGACGCTTGCACGCGTCCATCCTGCATGTTCCACCAGGGTGCCCTACCACCCCTATGGCCCTCCGGTCTCACTCAGCCTCCCCTGCTGATCTCCCTTCCTTTGGCGCCCATCCAAGCCACGCCGGCCTCCATGCTCAATGGGTTGGTTCGACTTCCACCGGCGCGTCCAAAGGCTGCTAGCAGGGGCGAAGCTACATTCTGTGTAGCGGGTGCAAATGCACCCCCCAAAATTTGGAAAAACAGTGTATTCGATCAAAAATTCACCATATATGCACCCCCATAACAAAGTTATATGCACCCACAAACCATGTGCACCCCCTTCTAGTTTGCTCTAGCTTCGCCACTGGCTGCTAGTATGTGTGTGTGCTGATGAATAACCAGAAATCCCAGGAAAAGGTGCGAGCACCAGGATTTGAACCCTGGTGGGTAGCGTCCCACTGGACCGTCCTACCATTGGACTGGAAGATGTAATTTCATTCAACCAATAACAATTGTCCATCCGCCCCCAAGATAGCGGCGACGAAGGTTGAAAAAGAAAAAAAAGGAGGGTGTACTGTTGGTTCCAGTCATATGCACCGGCAGCCAAGATCGAGCAGCTTAGCACAGGGGTACAATGCAACGCAATTTTTTTTTTTTTTTTTTTTTAAGCTTCTCTTTCGGTTGCACTCTTGGCGCCTAAATTTCCGGGCTAGCGGGACAAAGCGGCGGCCGCCATCGATCGCCTGGCGACGTACGGAAAAGCAGCCACCACCAACCGGTGGTCCGCTGCCGGCCGGCACACACCCAATCCCGCGCGTGTCTCATGCAGCACCATCGATCGGACAATTGCACGCGTCCATCCTGCATGTTCCACCAGGGTGCCCTACTTCTCCCTTTGGCGCCCATCCAACCCACGCCGGCCTCCATGCTCGATGGGTTGGTTCCACTTCCACCGGCGCGTCCAAAGGCTGCCACAATCCCATCATTCCGTTCCATTTTCCATGCCGGGGCCGGGTCTGCCTGTTGAAAAGTTGCAGCACACACACATACTCCGACATTGGAGTAGTATCATTGCCATTTATCAGTTCTCTGCCTGCAGTTAGGCTCTGAAACACATGTAGATAGATGTACACAAATGACAAATGCGTGGAGAGAGGAGAGGAGGATCATGCCTGATCGATGATGATGATGATGATGATGAACGTACAGTTCATCAGCACTAGTGAGTGAAACACACACACGCACACAAATGCTGATAGCTCCCGCCCTGTAATTGCCGCCATCAGTGGCATTGATCGATGATGCATGATGATGCTGGCACGCTCCCTGAGTTTCCCCTGCCTGCCGATCCGATCCCACCCGTCGCTTGGCTCAGCAGCTTCAGCTTCAGCTATTAATTATGCGCACACATCTGGCGTCTTACTGCATTACATCATGCTTACTCGGTGATGATGATGACCGATTGATCGATATTTTGATGCAAAATATAATCAACCAAGCTACACGTTGCCCGCATTTGGAAGATGAGGACTACTAGTATGTCCTATAGACTAGGAGCAGTGTACATATAAGTATATTATACATAATCATGCGCATTTAGGACCGTCTTTTCGATTTGTTTAGTCTTGACGCTCACGGGATCGAAGCCAAGAGATGGATCGGGCAAGAAGGCTGGTACAGCATGAGCTGCTAATCATCACCTTGTCTTGTAGGACCTAGCTCCCTTATATATTAATTATTCCAGCGGTCTAATCCCTAGCTTTTTCAGAGATAACTACCTCAGTTAAATTAGTTAGCTTGGGCCTACAAGTATATACAAAGTATATACTGATATATAATGGCCTAATGCAGAGCACATGCAATGCAGTAGAAAGGCAAAAGAGTTGCAAACAAAGGTCAAGGGAATATAAGAAATAGGCCTACATCCATCCAAAGAAAGGGTAAAGACTAAAGAGGTAGTAGTGGGCAGCTAGGGGGCAATCAGTCTGAACAAACCTTGTGCACCATGCCTGTGCTTGCTTGCTTTCGAGCTCTTTTCTTTTCGAAGAATAATCTGTGTGGCCCACACGGCCACAGTCACTCTCGGCCGCCAGTGAGACATAGCTTTGCTATCTGAAATCCATGTGAATCATATCCCTGGCTAATAAATAAATTTCCCTTGTTTTCGTTTCTGCATATGCATGCTCCATGTAATCTATTATGCATCTAGTACAGTATGAATTGGGTGAAGGATACTGCGGCTGTGTGCTCTACTAACATTGGTACTCTATAAATTAAGCTAGGTTTCTGCATCCATGGCAGCC